>JAWWEW010000088.1:13221989-13247338 GCA_035583185.1 Anabacerthia variegaticeps | reverse complement strand
TAAAATGAGGAAAGTGTTGCAAAATAATCAAAAAGGAGGATGAAAAGAGTAGTCGGGATTTTTCAGAATTATGGAGAAAAAGAAAGGATTCTCTTTGTGTGTCTGTATTGCATTCTTGGTATAGTTTAGGTTAATTTATGTCTGATGTTACACCAAAATTGTGTAGAAGTTCTTGGTGAAGAGAACAAGGAGTTAGACATGGACTTCCTTATTACCTCAAAGCAGTTTGCTGCTGGTGTTCCTCAGCCCTGAAGTTTTCTGTTTCCTTATTTCCAAAGTATTATCTCAGCAGTTTTGTCCACTGCCTGGGAGAGTTTATGGTGCCAGGGAGACCTTACCCTCCTCTGGCATGCGCGAGGAGGAGGGCTACCCTCAGTCTGTACAGAGCTAATAGTGGGAAAGACGAAAGATTAAAGGGCTTAGCTGCGTAAGTAACTTGTTCACAGGACCTTGGGTGAATTGTAGTGCCAGGCTAGTGAATAATGGAGCAGGGAGCATCTAAACATACAGGTAAGGAACCTGGAGTGGTTACAATCAGAATGTGAGACAATGGAAAGTGGCCCAAGCCACTGGTCAAAGACGTGGGTGACAGAATAAGATTTGTAGTTTGGGTGAAAGGAGACAATTCTAGGTCAAGTGGTTTGATCTGTGAAGGTGGTAATTGAATTTGAAGATTAGGATGTGAAAGCAAAGGAGAGAAAACCACTGACAATCCCTGAGGAATCTGCAAAGAAAACAGAGTAGAGAATGAGGAGAATCAACATAGAAGATATACTGAAGGAGTGATTTGATAAATAAGAAGTGGGTATCACAAAGACTGCTGAAAGATACTCATGAAGAAGTAAATCGTGCTTTACAGTGGGAAAGATCAAGGACATAGAAAATAGAATATTGGTTCTGCTGTATATAGCTACGAAGTTATTAGAAGTTTTGGCAAGAGCATTTTATGTTGCTAAAAACTTCATTTAAAGGATGACATGAACAGAGGGAAACTTCAGAGAACAGTTGTAAATAGTGCATCCTTTGAGCTTGTCAATAAAAGACAGGAAGTACAATGATAGTCCTACAGATGCATGACGTGCAAATGTCCTAGTACCATTTTATTTTTCTATACTTACATTGTAAGAACCTGTAATAATAATTAAAAAAAATACATAAGCTAATAAAGTTACCCTATTCAATTTAGGACTGATTTTTTTTATTTAATAACATGGTATGTGTTCAAATGGATAAAAAACCATAAGATTACCCAAAAATGTAGACATTCCATATGTATCTGATAAGAAGACATGCAAATAGTTGCAATAGTGATAGTTGGTAAATTATAACTTAAATAATTTTGTACTTTCCCTTATAGCAGAGAGAAACTAACTCCGCTGATGAATATATATATATATATGTGCAGCAAGTTTTGTTCATTATTTCATTGTTTCTAAACTGTGTTAAAGGGAAAACAATTGTGGATAAAAAATTATAATTGAGCCTGAAAAATACATTTAAAATGCCCTTAAATATCTTGGTTGTGCTTGCAACTGTTAATAGAAATTCTTTAGTAATAAAGATGGGAAGTTAATGTACTTTGTTTTCAGGTATTTTCAAAATTTTTTGGAAAAAAAATATTGTTAAGAAAAGAAGATCTACAAAGAATTACTGTTAAATATCCATTGTTTCCTTGCTATGTTTTGTATATTTATTTGTTGTGATATGTACCTGTTGTTCTAATGTTGTTTTAATATTCTGTATGTAAAATTTATGTGCAGTAATATTAAACCTGAAGTAGGAAGTTTGGTTGCCAAAAGATGATTTAGTAAATATGTTTTTTTTCAGATACCTTCTGATACTTAATCCTACGGAGCAAGAGCGATTTTCAGTGGTTTCAGTCAATGTGAATTCACCCAAAGTTAAGTTATTGTCTCCTTTGGGAAAACCTGTTTCTGTCCAGATTAGTGCTGTTTGGGATGGAGCAACTACAGTATCACATGAAGCATATCAGGTACACTACTTTAAGTAAAAAGCATTTAAGTTTTTCTGTTTGTTTGTTTTTTTTTGTTTTTTTTTTTTTGTTTG
Organism: Anabacerthia variegaticeps; assembly: GCA_035583185.1. Lineage (NCBI taxonomy): Eukaryota > Metazoa > Chordata > Aves > Passeriformes > Furnariidae > Anabacerthia > Anabacerthia variegaticeps. The sequence goes on along the minus strand of JAWWEW010000088.1, from coordinate 13,245,271 downwards.
TTTGTTTGGTTTGGTTTTTTTTTGGGGGGGGGCAGTTTGAGCGATATGGTAACTTCATAGTTGAAGAAAATGGAAGGCATATTTCATATATTGGCAAGTCTATCTTCTGCAGACAATGTTTTAATTCAGTCATTTTAAGTAAAAAAGAATAATTAAAAAAATCAACATAAATATTTAACATTAGTGTTTCTTAAAGTGAAAAGTTAATAAACTTTTGTGATACAATGTATTTCATTTAAAGGAGAGTTTCAGCTGCAAGAACAGAAAATACTGGGTGTGTGTCTTCTCCCCTGGCTTTCTAAAGCTGCTTCTTTCTTCAAGTGATAGTCTATACACGCAGTCACACAATCTGTATGTTCTCAAGCACTCCAGCTGGAAGGTCTTCTAAGTGCAATGATTTAAAGATTTAGATTCAGGGGTTTTTTTTCCTTTCCAGATACTTGAGCTAGACACGTGTCTTTGAGTTTGCCTCCTGTTTTTTGTTTGAAGCAAAGATTCTGAGAATTTTTGAGTCACACATCATTATAGAAGATTGTCTTCAATGACTACATCATGCATCACAAATTTATTTTGTTAAATTCTTAGTCAGACAGTAGTAATGTATTATTGTAATAGTACAATATTACTTTCAGGGTTACATTCTGATTCCTTTTGACATAGGAACTTCTTTAAGGATAATACTCCTGTGAAGGTCATTCAGTAAATGTCTCTGTTGTGTTCCAAAGGGATGATAATTGATAAATATTATGGGCAGGTGTTCAGCCATCTACAGGAAAACAGGGCTCCATCATGCATAGCGGTCACCTGGGAAGTGCCATCACTCTGAGCACCCCACCCTTCCTCTTTATTCCCACAGTTTTTGTAGCTGAGTGTGATGCCACGTGGTCTGGGGAATACCTTTGGTCAGTGGAGGTCAGCTGCCTTGCCTATGTTCCCTCCAAACTCCTTGTGCACCTCCAGCCTGAGCAGTGTGAGAAGCAGAACGGGCTGATGCTGCATAAGCCCTGCTCAGCAGCTCCCTGTGTTATCAGTGTGGTTAATACTAAAACCAAGCACCATTTAAGTCTGTTCCAGCCAAAACCAACACAATAATTAACACTGCTTTTGTCTGAAGAAAACAAAATAAAATAACTTATCAGAACCTCAAATTCTAAGCAAATTGCTTTGGATGTATATATTGCTCTTCTGCACAGATTATAGCTTTTAAATAATCAGAGATTAAAAATGAGATGCTTTGTATTTAGTTATTTAAATTTGTGCATCTTTAAATGTAAATTTTAGAATGAAGTGCTAAGTAAGGTCTATGTTCACTTGATACAGAACACATACATCTCCAGTGAACAGTAAATATGCTCAGAACTGAACATCACAGCTGACATTCTTTCTCAACAATATTCAAAATCATTATTGCGTTAATGTAATGATGATCTTGATACCAAGCAAATTAGTGATGCAGATGTTTTTGTTTGTTAATTCTTCTTACCAGTCAGCTATTAATTTTGGAATGTAGTTCGTAATTTTGTATTTATTTGTGTATTATGGAAAAAATTCAACCATCCTAAAATTAGTCCAGAAAATGGAGTTACTCTGAGCATTAATTCAGTATAAAAAGTTGTTATTTTGCTATTTTTAATGATGGCTTCTTATTTGTTCCCAACAGGTATCTTTTGTGGCACATCTGCCTCCTCTTGGGATTGGAGTTTACCAGCTTTTGGAGGATGAGAGTTCAGAAGCAGTTTTAGCTGACTATAATATATACATAAGGAATAGCAGGCAGGAGAAGCCAGACAGACTTTTCAAGATAAAAGAGATGGAGAATTCTGCAGATAATATAATCTTAGAAAATGCATACACAAAACTGTGGTTTTCGGGAATGTCTGGATTACTGGAGGTGTGTTGCATTTTATTTTGAAACATTTATTCTGCTTATTCATGGAAACCTACGTGTGTCAACTATTTCAAACATGAATCTCTGTCCTTTTAGAAAATAAATACCAAAGAAGATGGTAAAAATCATCAAATGAAGGTGGAGTTTGCTTGGTATGGAACTACAAGTAACCGAGATAAAAGTGGAGCTTATCTATTCTTGCCAGATGGAGATGCCAAGGTAAACCTTCTGTTTGCAAAGAGATTATAATCTTAAAGTAACTGGAAGCATTCTGCAAAGAGAGATTGGAAAAGCCGGTTTCCCCCAAAACTGAAATAAAAGCTGTATGGGATAGACAAAATGACATCAGTTGCTGAAGTGATTGGCAGGAGTTCATATTTTATAACCCTAGATCAGAGTAAAAATACAGTAGAAATCTGAAAATGTAAAAATCTGGAGAATATTTGTGATTCACCAAAAAAGTTATTCTACCCTTGCAGGTAATCCAGTGAGATGTGACCATGTGACCATTAATTCCAAGAAAATAAGTCACTTTCCACGGTGAAAATGTATAGGGCATACTGATTTCATTTCTGCTTCTTCACTTTTCTGATTTTTAATTCTTATTTTTTTAAATTATTATTATTATGAATGACGAGATAGTGGTTCAAAGCACAGTACTTTTCAAATTGATATTAACATACTTAGTTTAAAATAGTAATTAAGATACTGAATCCCAATTGATGAATGTAAAGACAGAGTAGCAAGCAACTCTTCTGATTTAGTTGCTTAAGGTTATCTGTATTTTTAGATGTGTAGTCAGTGAAGAGCAACAGCATACTCTATTACTTTTGAAATTGGAGATTCGGAAATGGCAGTGTTCTTGCATGCACTTAATTACCATACTAAATCTATTATACCCATTTTGGAACTGGGAAGGTGATATTTCAGAAATGAAATGATAAAATAATGAGCATTTAGGAAGCTAGCTAGTTTGCAGCATGTTTCTTCTGCTGAGTTTCTCCTTTGAAAACCTAAGTTCCATGCAGAAGGCAGACTGGGAGTTCTATGTTTACCACTTCAGAAAATAAGCAAGAGTAATCATTCTAAGGGTTTTTTTGAGGGAGACTGGGAGTTGGGCTTTCTATTTTTAATTTCACATGTTTTCACATATTTTGAGGTCTGTGAGCTGACAGTGTTAGTTCCATAATTGTTTACTTCAGGTATGTTCAACAAGGTTCACTTTCTCTTAGTTTTATATTGTCAGTGTTTTTGATCTATGAATACCTGAAAAATATTGGTTAGGGGTTTTAATTTTTACCTTTCACCAGTTGCATGTTTTTATTTTAACTAATTTCATTATATATGCAAATTCATTTTTTGCTTGTAAAAACAAGAATCACGAAATCTAACAGTTATATAATTTTAATTGCACTATTAAGCTATTTGCTGTATAAAATAAGCTGGATTAATCTAGGTAGCAAAATCCTATGGTTTAAACAGAAAAGGTCTGTCACATGTCTGCAACACATTTAGAGAAGAAAAATTAAAGAACAATTTTAGTTAACATTAAAAAGGGTGGAGTTCAGCTTTTGTAGCATTTTATACAATGAAAATGAAATCATGATGCCCCTGAAAATTCTGCTTCATTAATATTATGCTTCACCATAAGGCTCATTTGGCTTGCATTTTAACAACACTAATTAAGTTGTCCCATTGGGAATAACAACGTAATTCTATAGTAGTTTCTAAAACAGTTTGAACTAACGCTTTCTGTCTTAAAAGAAACGCCATCTGTTCAGGGTTCTCAGTGTGATATGGATTGACTAACATTTTCTAAGTCCTTGTTTGAATTTGCAATAGAATAGATTACAGGCAGCTTTTCTGATTCTTGGTTGGTTGTTCTGTTTTTCGTTTTTCCTATGCCATTCACCCTGTGTATTACTGCAAAATTTGCAAAGAATTATTACTTTCTATGTAGGACAATTTTGGTTTGGTATGAGTACAGTTACATGTTGTCTTTCCCCTTGTTAGCGGATTAATTTGTCATAAGTATTTTGGTTGCTTTATTTTCAGTTCTGCAATAATCAGGAATTGTTTTTCTTCATCTAGTTTAATCATGTCTAACTATAGTACTTACAGTGCCTTTTGGTGTTGGGCCCTTCTGCCAGTTTAATTTTGGAAACTTGAAGCAATCATGTGCTATGTTTGCAGTTTAAAACAATTGACACATGCAGGGCATTTCTGCTCATCGGTAGGCTTTTATGAGTAGAAGTTTTCTGCAGATGATGGTCTGTGTAGTGGAATGTACACAGAACTAAACCTTCAAGAGTTTCATTTATCATCCTGATGGCTGACCTAAACCAGCCTGGTGTGCTGCAAGGAGTGTGTTCTTGCTAAGAAATCGTAAGCCTCTAGTACCAGCACTAAGCTGGACATCAGCAGAGACCTGGGTTAGTGACAGTGATTTGCAGAGTATTAAATAGAAACCACACTGAACACTGGTATATTTTTGTCATTACTCTGGGGGGAGTTGCTGGACTTCAGGTTACGTGACACCGTGGCAAACATTGCCACTGGAATTGTGGCACAGAGTTTTGCAAAGGGGTGTTCTGACCCTCCTGTCTCCAAAGTGTGAAACCATTTCAGTAGCACTCTCAGAGCAGGTCAGCACAGCAAAGCCCAGAACAGTGATACCGAGCAGAGGCTTGGTGCTGCAGCTCTAGAGATAGGACAGTCCTCCTACGATGCCTGTGCATTTTCTGCAAAAGAGAACAAAAGGAAAACACCAGAGAGAAAGGAATCATCTTGGGTTTTTTTTAACTGGCAGTGCTGCTTAACTGATTAACAGTGTTATCAGTGTTTGGAAGGAAGGGATTTCCTCAGACCTCACAACAAATCTAAACAAAAGCATCCTGTCTATGAAGTGAAAATATGTTTTTATCTCTTGTGATTTTGTGAAGCATGGCCAACTTGTATATTGGTAGAGCTGGGGGAATAAAGCAAACAGTATTTAATAAACTTTGAAACAGTCAAATGTCTGTATTTTCTTCTATGTATTCATGACAAGTCGATATGTGATGACTTCTTACTAGCCCTGTTTGATTTCAGTAGGGAATAGTGCAAAGCAGGTTTTTTTTCAGAGTCATATGTTAAGCGTTTGTGGATCAATATGAGTAGTTGATTTTTTTGTTTTGCAAATAATTCAGTATCTAATTCAGGATCAAAGTGATGGGTTTTTGTAGACCCAGGAAATTTTGATTCTCCCTCGAGCAGCTGGGTCTATGATTCTATGTATGTACTAGCTCTCATAGGTACTTATGCACTAACAGATTATGTAAGAGAATTTTTTTTTTCCCTTTGCACGATCTCTAGTGCTAGAGCTAAAATACATGAGATTACCCTGGTCTAATTTCAAATCCTGCCAAATGAAGAGTAATCTGCTATTGAGAAACCACCTTTCCTGAATGCTTTGTATTGAATTCTTTTTTATAATCTCAGACCTCTGAGGAACAATTCACCTGTATTGGAAAATTTTCCCCTGGGCACAGCTTATTTGATATCCACATCAACAATGTGCTGCACTATCAGAAATTTTCTGGCCACACTAAGAGAGTTGGTAGTGCTTTACTTGACTACAAGGAAAAAAGTCTACTGCCCATGCTTCATGCTTTCAGGCTGTAATATGGCATGCCAACATCTGTGCAAGCCAGTAAATCTTACAGTGAAGGTATCTCTCCAGTTATCTCCACCCTTTGGCACCTGCTTTGATTATTTCAAGATTTCCTGGGGTATTATTTTGCTCCAAGTATTCTCCCTTAAAATTTCTAGCTTCCTTCTCCCCAGCCCCCCTGCCCACTTTCTTTCAAAGGCAGGTTGTCATTTTTCTCTTGAATATGAGTACAGAAAAATGGTTTCTGGACCTTTGACCCATATTTCTGTTATCCTGTTTCTGAAAAATAACTGCTGTCCAGGCTCAACAAAACCTGCCTCAGCAGGTTGCTGAATCTTTTACAATGGAGTTCATTCCAGTGGAGCTGAGAGAAACAGATGTTACAGCATCTATTTATTTTAACTCTATAGAAAGTGGAGTTTTGAGACTAACCACTGGATATGAGACCAGAATGTTTTTATTCCTAATTTAAGATGTGAGTAATCACAGATTCCTTCATGTTGTAAGTTCCTTTAGTCCAAGCTTGTTTTCAAAGCAGACTTAATACTGAATTCAGACTATGGATTTGTCAAATTAAGTTTGCAAATAACTCTGTTGTTGCTTTTTCTTTCCACATTGCCTCTAATTCAAACTTTCACATTGAAAGTACCTCTGTATTTCAGATCTAGGATCAGAATCATTTCACAGGCCTGTGCATCTCACCAAGGACCTTTACAATGATACTGGAATAATTGCACATTTAATGCATAAAGTTGTTTTCCTGCTTAAAAGCCTGATTCATTGAAATGTTTTTTGTGAGGCAAACCTGGGCAATTATCTCTTTATAGGATACTGTACTCAGTATGTCTGTTGGTGACTATCAACAAATCACTTTCTAGGATTAGTGCTTTTCTAACCACTCAGTATGAATTAGGAGGCTTCCCTGTTCCGTCAGTACTGTATTTTTCCTTCATTTTTCCTGTTTGCCCAACAATCCAGAATTATAAGTCATCCATGAGAACTTGAGCATACATCATATCGCTACTCTATGTATCAGTAAGAACTTTTCTGATCCCCAAATCCACAGGATAGCATTTGCCTTTGTAAGGCACCTTCCTCATCTGTGCCTTTTTCTAGCACTGTGTGAACTAGAGACATGCAAACTGGTTCTGATACATTCCTCTCAATGTATGTGCTAGTGAAATTATGAATTATTCTTTTTTAAAAAATAATTAGTTTCAGGCAATATCTGCAAAGTGACGATTCCTTTTCTGTCACCTCTTCTTTCTGTATAGTACAGAATGGTATGTATAGTTGTCTTTATCATCAGAAGAGAATCTGATTTGGCTAGATGTGCAGCTTTGAGATTGGTGCATGAACTTAGTGTTTGTGGCAATACCCTGGAATCCAAGAGCTGTTAAATCTGTCCCATTTCAGCTTTCTATGTATTTTGTTAGCTGTTGTCAATTTCATCGTCATGTTTTGTACTGGAAAGCTCAATGAAAAAGAGTTCCTCCAAGTCCCTTTTTTTTTTTTTTTTAAATTTTGTTTTGTGGGTTGGTTGTGTTGTTTGGGGTTTTTTTTGTTTTTGTTTTGGTGGGGTTTTTTCCCAGTTTTCTTTTCTGAATTTACTTCAGGTGATTTTTTTTCTGGGAAGTGCACAGCCTTTTACATTCCCTTGTCACACATCCAGCATCTCTCCATTTTGCTGGTTGGCTCCACTGAGAGCCCTAGTGAGAAATATTCTTGCAAACAACAGAAATAAGACCATAAGGTAGGTGTTACTTCAGGCTGCTGTTTGCATAAGTAACATTCTCCTAGGTAAACTGGTGAGGGTATTTGCTTGTCCTGAAGACCACAGGTTTCTTGGTTCATTTTCTGAGAGTTCCTTTAGCTGCTCATTCAGTCCATCACTGCTAACTTGAGTAGCTTCATGTTGCAGGTAGGATTTTGAAGGGTTTGATTATACCCTCTTCTGGTCAGTAATCCAGATCCTCTGTGGGATTTTTAAATTCCAGTAGTAAATGTGTTTGTCTTCTCTACCTATGTGTGATAGAAAAGCAGATAGCAATCTTTTGTCCGTAAAGGGGACAATTCAGTCTACAGTTATGGATCTTGCCAGTTTTCATGAAAATAAGAGAACCCAAAAGCCAACTCAAATTCTAACCTAAGATCTGGTCTTCAAATTTCCTTTGTCTCAGCATATTAGTTCATCTGGCTTATGTGCCCTCTGAATACTACTATACTCTTCCTGTGTTTCTCATCTAGCAAATGGACTTGACATAATAGATAGCACTTGTCTATCTTATTGACAAGATGAGACTGCATGGAAGTATTCCGTCATTTTTTTCATGTAGACTGTCAAGAACTCCAAAACACTCTTTTGGGGTTTTGAATTGATGAACTAGATTAGATGATTAGTAGAAAAAAAACCTCTCCCTAAACCAAACTGTCTTATCAAAGTCTAAGCAACTATGATTCTTCTTCGAAATTCCTGTGCAAAGTATTTCTGTAGCTGATAGCTGCAGAGTTCCTTCTTTGGAGCACTGGCAAGGCTTTTATTAAACAGTATTCTGTCTGAAGCTCTAAGAATAAATATGTGAATAGATACTTCCTGAAATCTTCTCTGTAAATATATATACAGTTATATGCTCAAAGAGAATGGGATGATATTTCCCTGTACTTGTTTGTCTCTAACATGTTGTGTCTGTATGTATGTAAGCTTGATTTCTACTCTTCCTCAAGACACATTTGATCTTTGGTTTTATTGCTTGAAGAAAGAGCATGGTCTGTTCTTATGACATTGGTACATTCAGAAGGAAGACAGCCACCCTCTGAGAGCTTTCTGCTTAGATCCCTCTGAATAACCAGCTTTTTTTGGCATGAGGTTTTCTTAGAGTGAAGTCTTTATTTATAGCTGTTTCCCTGTAGTAGTAGTTGCATGTGTTATGTTTTCTTTTTTGGCTTTGTACACATTTAATATTTAATCCATTTTTACCTTTGTAGCCATTCATCTATTTCCATCTGGTGTATACAGTTTAGTTTGGGATCAACTGTTTTTAAAAAAACCATCATTTGCCTAGCTAAAGCCCTAAACCCTGACTACACAGAAAAATTATTTTCTTCATCTCTTTGGTTTGACTAAGGAGATGCAAAATTTGTCCTAGTCTTTGGGGGACATTAGTAATAAGCCACTGTCCTTGTTGACATTCCTTAATGATTCCGAGCCTTACCCTGCAGTCCAGGGAGTTCCACTGGCACCTCTAGCTGCTTCTGCAAAGAAAAAATTTCTCTTTCACATTCAAAAGGACATGCAAACTGATCCAGAAGACAACACAGCTTTCCTTGTGTGGAGTGTACTACTGATACAGTAAACTGTTAGCAATTATGGAAGTACAGTATTTGATTACTGGTTAGCAATTATAATTTTCCTAGCTGAAAAGCTCAGTCCAGATGTACGCAATATTAATACTTTAGTGTGCTTGTCTGTAGACCTATTAATCCTCATAAAATACTTCTGAGATATGTTATGAGACAGCCTAATTTTAGCTAAAGAAAAAGTGAGACTTTAGGGTGAAGCTGCTGGATTTGAGATTGGGAGTAATCTTCCAATTTCCAGTCTTTAGAGTGGAACAGTTAAAAAAATAAAATACTGTTTAATATTTGTTAATTACTTTGATTTATTGACACTACGTTTATTCAAAACTTCCAAAATACTGATTATGACTGTTTTCTGTTTTGTAGCCTTATATTTTTACAGACCCACCTACCATAAGAGTTGCTCATGGAAAGATTTTCTCAGAAGTTGTTTGTTTTTTTCACCATGTGACACATACCATGCGACTGTATCAAGTCCAGGGTAAGAATTGTGAAATTCTGTCACTCTTGACTGTTACTTTTTTATCACTGCAGTCTTGGATCTTACCTGCCTTTGCGATATTTAAATGCACTTCTGAACTGGAGTAGAATTTGTCAGATTGAACTCTTTATGGGACCAGTGCACCATGATTCCTCTCTTAGTATCATGTTAGTCATTAAGTCATAGTATACTTAAACTCAACAGATTTGTTGAAGACACCTCTCCAAACTTTACTGAGTCATCTGAATGCTGTAAGTAACTATAGATTTTGAAAATGAGGGGAAAAAAGAATAGCAATATCTTGGAGATAACGTGATTTCTTTCAAAATTGCCAGGTTGCCAAAAATGTGGAAAGTGACTTTGCTGTCAAAAAATTTGTTTCAGTAAATTAGACTTCTCAGCAGAGAGGGAACTTATATAGGAGGATGTTTGTTGTAGTGAAAGGGAGGGAAAAAGCCTGAGAATCTTCTTTCGGATAGAGTGATGTGGTTATTTTAAAGTGGATTTTTTCAGTGTTACTCCCTCTAATTTGGTAGTAAGTGCCCACTAGAAGTATAATACTAGAAGTATTATATCTGCATCTCACAGCTCATGGAAAACGAGTTGTCAGTGAAAATTACTTGCTTGCCAATTCCTAGTGCTTAAGTACTGTCTAGAGTTTTTTTGTTGTTGTTGTTTGGTTGGGTTTTTTTGTGTTTTTGTTGTTGTTGTTTTGTTTGTCTTTGTTTTTTGGTTTGTTGTTTGTTTTTTTTCCTGACAAATTTTAATTAATCACAGTGTTTCAGTACTTGCACCATTACATATCCAGTCATCATGGTGAAGCCTTGGACCACGCATACAGCTTCTAAAAGAAAAAATGATGCAAAATACATTTTATATATTTTCTGTTTACTTTTTTCTGTGTTTTAATTTTAATTTCTTCATATGAAGTTTTCTTTATCAAAGTTTAAAATTTGATAACTTTGCATCGTTGTCTTGCTGAGGTCTATTTGCTGGGCTTTGTAAAGAAAGTTATATAGCATTACTTCAATTAAAATAAGATATTTTGAAGCCTTACTAGGTATGTGCAGTAACAAAGTGTGTGGAAAGAAATTGATGTGTGTATGTTTATAAAAATACATTTTATTTTCAAATAGAGACCTGATCTCCTTTTGTAACCTACCCTGCTTACCAGGGAATAGTAATCCTGATTGTGTGGTTAATCCAACTGTTGGACAGTACTTCAGAGTCCTACGGCTTCTGCAGCAATTCTAGTAAAGCACTGCTTTTACCACTTCTGGCTTTAGAATTCTGTTGATTTTGAGCAGAAAATACTCTGGGTTGACACCCCTCTTCAGTAATTGACCACTGACTGATTTTTAACTTCTGCTGCCACTGGCATCTGGTTTAAATATCAGCATCATTTTGTTGTGTCTTTAAATCAGAAGTTTATGTTTTATTATCTTCATAACTATACTTTTGTATTAATTCAAATTGTGTAGTACAGAAAGACTGAAAGTAATTTAGAATCTGGTAATCTAAAAATTCTGAGCTAAATCACTTCATCCATGCTCATGCTTTTATATTCCTACTTTAAATAGTTAAAAAAAATGTATGACTAAGATCATCAAAAGTGTAGTGTATAAATCTACTTTTTCCAGACTAGGTTTGGGAAAATACAAGAAATTTCCTGAATTGAATGTTCTTCATTTAGCACTGCAGTATAATAGCCATTGGTAAATGTTAACATTTTAACAGTTGCTGGTACTGCTGCAGGTGGCATTCAGATTTTAAAACAGATGGGGAAAAAAAATACATATCTCTGTTCTGCTTCGTGGAATTATTTTCACAATTGTTAATCCCTATAGAAAGGTTGGAAGTGGTCATGCTGAATGATGGTATGATTCCACTCCAAACTGTGTCTTGAACTGCTTGAAAAGGTCATGTTAGTATTAAAGGTGTTTAATTTTCAGTACAAGACACTGTAGGAAAAAAAACCTCAACATTTTTTTTTTGCATTGTCAGACACCTAATCCTTCTTTTAATAAGTAGGACTCTTTTCCCTGTTGAAAAAGTTTTGTCCTGGTTGTGGTCATATCAGTGCAGTTACTTAACTCACTGTCCTTAAGGAGGATTCTCCCTCTTTTGATTAAAATAGCTGCTCACAGTTTTCTGCTCAGTCCATTAAGAGTAAAGGGGAGAAGTGAATGACCCGGTCCTGCTCCAGCATATTGCCTGATGTTAAAGACAGCACTGAACTGCTTCCAATATCTGCTTAGGTATTATAGGAAACCAAAACTAGCAGTGCACAACTAGATCCTTGTCTTATGGGAGCATAGTAATTCTTATATATGTGGCAATTGAAAAGATTTTAAATGCGCCTTTTTCTTGTAGGTTTGGAAGGACAGTCTATTGAAGTTTCCAATATTGTGGACATTAGAGGAGAATATAATCGTGAACTTGCAATGAGGATTTCATCTGACATAAACAGTCAAAATAGATTCTTTACTGATCTTAATGGATTTCAGGTAATTTTCATCTATTAGTTATAAAAGCCTAGGGTGTCAGGTTTTGAGTGTTTAAATACTTCTGAATGTAAAGATCTTGAGTTATATCAATCAAACTCTCATGTTAAATTGCACTAATAATTTAAAAGGAGAAATGTATCTGTTTTAAAATTGATATAGACTAGATGAAGAGGTAACAGCTTTCAAGGAGTTTGTTGAATATTCCTTTATACCCTTGCTTGCATATCTTCATGCCTTGTTTCCATCTACCTTGTCTACTTAATTAGAGCCCTTTTGGATAGCACAATGATAGATGTGCAGCAACTCAGACCTAGATAGCAGCTGCTTGCTGCAGATTTGGAAATAAGTGATGTATTTTTGGATGTATGATATGTGTTGTGTTGGCAACACACCTGATGAAATACAGTGTGGCTATTGTCTTAACTCAAACACTGCAGCACACACAAAAGAAAAAAAAAATTTTCCTTACCTTCCTTCCTTGCTAAAAGTAGTTTTGTAAGTACATTAAAAACCATGCCAGCTAAGAGGCTGCTGTTTTTCCAGTTACTGTGTAGTACTTCATTTTGCTGAAGACAGTGAATATTTAAACATCATTTTAATACTACTACTCATTTGTCGTTTACCATTTAAGAATTTGACCAGCACTTTATTGAAGTTCCCATTATAAACCAACAATTCCTTTTCTGCTACCTTGAATCTGTTCACTGCTTGCTCTCCAGACGAGAAAAAATTTTCTCTTATTCAATGACTGTGATTATTCTTTTTTGTAGGTTCCCTTGGTGGATCTTTCACATTTTTTAAAATATTCTTTGGTCCAAAAATACATCGGACTTATCATTTCCAAAGTGGTAATTTTTGCCACAAATCTCCAAAAAGCTAAATAATGCAGTTGAGTGAGTGCTTTCATGGTAGTTGTTCTTCCAAAGCACATGGAATAAATGTCTAAAAATGTATTTGACATTTAAATGGATAAGAAGAATGTGCTTTATTGAGGCTTGTGTTCATATTGCAGATCCAGCCTAGACTGACATTGAGCAAGTTACCTCTTCAAGCAAATATCTACCCTATGACTACAATGGCTTATATACAAGATGTTGGTGTTCGTTTGACACTTCATTCAGCTCAGTCTCTTGGTGTTGCAAGCTTGAAAAATGGTAAATATAAGATGATAGATATGATAAAGGTTAATCGTTCTTGAGTTTCTGAAACAGTTAATTCAGAGATTACGAAAACTACCTACAAGCATTTGAAGGAAGGAAATAAGTTTCTTCAACTCTGACAAGTTTTAGAATACATCCATAAGAGAGGAGGGAGAGCTTGTTCCAGCATGAGAGACTTTATTCTCAATGAAAGATCTGTCTTAAACTAGAGACAGAGGAAAAACGTTGCAAAAAATATAAAAGTAGCAATAAAGTCTCAGAATCTGGTATTTTTCACCCAAGAACTCCAAAGGAACTCAAGGATGAAACAGCAAAACTAAAGGGTTTGTTCCTTTTTGTACTGCCCTGGTAGAAGAGGACTTAGGAAGGATGCTGATCATGGGGGTTTTTGTTCTGGTTTTTTTTTTCTTTTGCTTTAGGACCTACAGCACTTGTCTTAAGGTATATGCAGTACAGCCTAACTTCCTTTCTAGGAAAAACAATAGCAGATTTTTCAAGGATGAGTTTTAGTGAAATAAAGGATAAATATGACTCTGGACAAGAGTCAACATACTTCTGGAGCAAAATCATACCTTGCAAATTTAATAGAGTGTTTTGAAAGGGCTGATGAATATGTTAACGAGAAAAATCAATTCACATTAGGAATTCCAAATGGGACACAGTCATGTCCCTCAGAGCAGAGAAGGGTATGATGAATGACCTGGAGTGTTGGAAGCAGAGGCGTTATTCAGACTATACCACTAGCAGAATGGGGAGGTATTCAAATAAAGGTAGAAGTAGTGGGTAAAATAAGCTATATAACTCATAATTTCAGATGTATAATTCATTGCTGCAATACACATTGTCAGTTTAAATTTATATTGTTTTGTAAAACAATGGAATGAATACTCAGAAGAAAAAGTCCCTCAGAAACTATGCCAAAACCTACTTCCCACTTTCTTCTTGTCTTTCTGACAAAAGGTGAATAATATACTGGATTGGTGGCACTCTTTAGCACATCAGATTTGTTTTAGGTTAAAAAGTTCACACTGACCTATACAGTGATGCTTTAATAAAACCACAGAGGAAAATACCAGGCTTTTGTACCAAGGCCAGTGGATAGAAGACCCAAAGCGCATTTTTTTGTGCCTCCCCTTGCTAGAAAACAAATTCCTATTGGCCTAACCTCATAATGTACTTGACACCACCAAATTGTTGGTATGTGCTCATTACATAGATATTGGAGGGTAAATTAGTGTGCAGGGGCTCCATTACCTCATAACAGTGTCTGTATTTGCTTTTCAAAAGTCTTAGTCCCTGCATCACAGAATAATGCACCTTCTAAATCCACAGAGACCCTCACTCTCTGTCACCAAATTAGGGAAGTTTAAGCTAGCATTGTTTGACATTTTGCAGTTAAGCATCAGGGAGAAACTGTGAGCACTTGTTTCAAATCTGTCAGAGGACATTAGAGACTTTTCACCTACTCCAGTCAAATAAAAGAGCAAATGATGTATCCCATACCTGGTCATGGCATTTATTTCTTAACCATGTCACTCCTTGACAAACTCTATTATGTCATTCAAGGATAAGATATAGCAACATCAAATATTTACTCTGTACCCACCAAAAACTGACTTGTTATGATTAAATAATATTTTATTAAAATCTGTGTTTACTACCTTTTTCCTGAGGGTATGCTGGATTCTTTAAAAAGGAACAGAAATGAAGCTGAAGGTTCAGTGTTCCTTAATATCATATGCTTCATAATATTTCTTCTGAAGGCCTTTCAGAAGAAACTCATGGAAGAAAATTCAAAAATACTACAGTTTAGGCAAACACCCTCAGTAGCTCTGTATCTGTGACTGACATGGTGTGTCACAAGGCATAACCCACCATCTCAGATTTACATGAACAGTACCTTACTTCAAAATAGAAGTTTGTTTCTTGCTCATTGCCAGCTGACCTCTGTTCTGGATAAAAACAAATCTGATTTTACCTGAGGGAAGGGTAGAACAAGTATTTAAGAAAATCAGATAAGTATTTGTAGAACATTGCAGTATAAAAAAACCCTGCCTTACTAAGCAGCCTTTTCTAAAAACTTACATTGAGCATTTCCTATTCAGAATACAAGTACTTCAGTCTTCTTGGTTAATTTAGGAAAAAAAGTACTCTTGTTTGAAGATTCAGGGTGCAAAGACCATAACAGCCTGAATTACATGCCCTGAGCTGGTTTCCCTCTGGGGATATATACTTGAAAAGATGTGAACTTCATTGTCCATAAGGCTATTTATGATCTAACATCATGCTTAAAGGGCTATTCTGTTTGACAATTCTGCAGTTGATATAAACATAGAACTTCATACTCAGTGCTTATGTAGTGCAAAGTTCTTTCCTTCCACAGTGAAATTAACCTTACAAGAAGAGATTGTCAGTGTTTATATACTTCTGCTGACTATCTATTTTACCTTCTGCCTTAATCTGTGAAACAAAAGCAAAAAAAGATAAAAACTTATTTGGGAGGTTTTCATAATCAGTCCTAACCATTTTGATCTGCTCTCAGTCTTCCATACTCAAGAAATTATTCTTTTTATGAGTTATATTTCAGAATAGTTTTCTTATGTTTAAGAGACTCTTTACATATTCTTTTTACTAGTGTAATACTTGTATTGCTCGTTCAGGTCAGCTGGAAGTGATCATGGATCGACGACTTATGCAGGATGACAACCGTGGCCTCGGACAAGGTGTTCAAGATAACAAGATTACAGCTAATATCTTCCGACTTCTGTTGGAAAGAAGACATGGAACAGATGTGGTAGGATTCGCTGCCTGGATTTTTTTTTTTTTTTTTTCTAATTAAGATATAAATATTTATTTCTGTTGCAACAGCAGTGAACTTGCTTGCTTGCATGTTCTTTTTAAAGACTTCACCTTTCACTATTTATCACACAAATCCTCCAGCATCTACTTTCTCACTCACTTCAATGTATGAGTTTGGTGAAGTGGAAGTGTCTTTTCCTTTTTTTTTTTTTGTTACTTTTTATTGAGCATGCCTTTAAAAAATTGCTACTCAGCATGCTTCTTAAAAATAACTGAATTTGAACAAAGGTTGACAAGTAATTTTAGTTGAATAGGTAGAAGGAGGAAACCTCTTATAAATTTGATTTTCTTAGGAAATAAGATTTAAGTGGAAATACTTAGATGTCAGACATAGAAACCTTATCAGTTCATTGCAGTTCTAGGAAAATTCAGACCATTGTGTTGTAATACATTTTTCACACTTGCACAGATCATCTCAGTTTGTCTTTTTGTGTCTTAGTCTTTTGAATAATTTCAATTTTCTTTCAGTTCCTTGTATTTTCTCTCTTTGATTTTTTTTCTTACCATTTTTGAGAAGGGTAAAACAAGGCATACATCTTCATACTGAGGCCGTAGAATCATGATGATAGCACTGAGTATATTTTAAAATCATTGCATAGCTAAAGATAAGAGGTTGTATACTGAGCTGCTAATGAATATGCAGATAAATTGGAATTAATTCTGGTTTATAATGGATATCATTAACCACTGTGAGAGTATGATAATATCAAGCTTAAAGTTAATTTTCACCACTTAATGATTGACAGTGGGTATTTTCAGGTTGTACATGCCATTATGATTTTCTGATTCCTCATCACATATAACACAGGCTGCATATTAACTGCATTTTTCAGTGGGGTGTGCAACTGCCCATGCTAACTTGAATTCAGCAGCAGTCTAGCTTTGACAACAATGAGCATTGCATGGGTTAATCTGTCCTTACAAGAAGAAACCCACAGAGAGGTCTATACTGCTGCTGAAAAAGTCTTTAGTACACAGGGAAATTTGTGTTGCATTAAATTAGAATGTGAAGCTGGTAAGTAAAAATTACTGGACATGGAAATCTATGTTTACATTAGCAAATAATTTGAAACAACAGAAGCAGATCAAATCAGTGCCACGGTGCTTGCACTGACACCACGTGCAGTTTTGGTATTTTCCATAGGACTGCAAAGTAACTCACTAAAAGGTACCTCTGGAAGTCTTCCAGAGGCTGCTCAAAGCTGGTCTATTTTTGTGTCAGAACAGACATAAAAGATTTGTCATCCATTCAGAGTATAACTGAGATGTGATGGGTTACAGCATGGTTGGTGCTGTAACTCCAGGGAAGTCTTGGTGGCGTCCTTCTAAGAAAAAATTAGTTCACACACACTGAGACACACTGAGAGTCCTCTGCAGACTAGCACAGTGCCAGTGAAGTGGGGCTGGCCATAAGTTTCATTTCGGAATAGCCCTGCTACTTCAAACCAAAATCCTCTATTGGAAAATATTTTGAACTACCTCAATTAAAATAAAGGCAGCCTAAACAACTTGGATTTTTCAATTAGACACATTTACATGTGTATTTGTGTATGTTTGCCAATTTGTTTCAGGTACCAGGCAGGCATCATCTCAGTAGAATAACAATGTATTTCCCTTTCATTGTTAAAATCCCTTCTTTCCTACAGTTTTGAAATATTTTGTACAAGTTACTGAAATCTTTCAAAGGGGAAGGGGCAGTTACCTCCTACAATCAAAAATTTCTGAGGTGTTTTGGATACCTGTGTTGCAGCATCTACCTTTCCCCATAGCCCTTCATGCAGAACTTATAATGGTTTTAAAGGGTTACAGAGGACTTTAGGGACAGTTGGTTCTTGTAGAGTCTTGCAGGGACTTGAAGAGAAGCAGAGTCAGAGCTGTGTGGGTATAGGTACAGCCAAAGGGGTGCTGCTGTCCCAGCTGATACACCGTGCACAACACCCAGGAGCCGAGCAAGATGTTTAAAGGAAGCATTTTCTTTCCAGTGTTATGTAAGGAATTCCCTTTCTTTATGTGAAGATTGTTGTAGAATTTTGTTTTTCAAAATTTATCTGAAGACCAATAACATTTTCGATTCATTCTACTGTTTCAGATGTGTTAAAGTAAGAAAGGGTCATAGTCCCTTTTCTGTTCTGCAACCTGTACAAACATATTTCTGTTTGTACATAATGCATTGTTACTCAGAAGGTAGTTGTTATAATAGCTTAAAAATATCCATGTCATAAAAATTAAGGTGAAATTATATGCAGTTTATATGTGTAATCAGCTAGAGAGTGACTCATTCACTGACCCTGATTTTGTTGTCAAGCTCTATTTTATTATAGGCTTGAGGAACCATGAAAGTCACTGGAGGAGAAACTTTTGATCATTTGAAGTCTTTGCTAATAAAAGCTTTTCCTAATGCATATTCCAAAATATTTCATTCTGAAAATATTTCATTCTGGTTTTTTTCCTAAAACAATTCTGAAGAACAGGATGTTTTCTGATCTTTGGGAAACTTCTCCATAAAAGGAGAGTACGTAGAGTGTAAGATATGCAGTTCTTTAAAATAAATTAAAATAAATGTGTGTCACTGGTGAAATTACTGTGGAGTCTTTTGTTTATGAGAGCATCAACCAAAGGTTTCTTTTCATTTATATCACTGAAATACTCTCACCCTGAACAGTAAATTTTAATGGCAGAGTCAAACGACATGAATGTCCTGAAGTGCAAGACTTATCTGTCAGGTGGGTAGATAGAGTAGAATTCTTAATAATTCTTAGTAATTGCTAGCATACTCAGTCTGTATTCTAGTAGGTTTCTAATCCTAATGCTGCCTTGTTTTTAGGTCTTGAATTCTAGCTCATCTAATGAGTCATAAGTACTCATTCTGATATTGCCTCTCTGCGACAGTCTTCAGGTTGATCTGTTTTGCTGAAGTTTTTTTTGAGTTTGTGTTTGTGATTTTTTTTCCTGTGGGAGGGTTTGGGGAGGATGAGTTTAGGTTTTTCTTGTTTGTTTGGGTGTTGTTTCCTTTTTCCCTAGCTGGATACTACTAAAGATTTACTCAGAATGACAGTATTGTTCATTAAGTAAGCTGTGTATGTAGTAAGAGCTAGGCAAATCTCATTTCATTTTACATTATACTCACCTGATTTATTGATAATTGTGTCCCTCAGGCTTCAGATATTTTTACTGTGTTTTTCAAACAATTTCTACATATGTCTTTTTCTCCTACTAGATGTAACCAATTCTACTTATATGTTCATTTTGTCCTTGAAGCATTTTTTGGCTCTGAATATCTTTTTGAATTCTCTTTTAATTCTTCTTTTTCCTCAGATTGTTAAGCACAAACTGAATGTATTTAATTTTTAAATTGAAGGGATTAATATTTAGTGAAGAATGAAACTGAGTACAGTTATCAATACTTGCTTGTCAAAACAGGGATTTTTGACTATATTGTAGGTTTTGGAAAAATAAGCATTAATATATTTTTTACCTTCTGGACCCCAGTGTGTTATGTTAGTATCAGAATATGAAAGAAACAGAATTTATAGGAAGTGCTAATACATTTTTTTTTTCACCAGTGATGTAGCTGGAGAAAAGATACCACACCAGGCATCCACTTTCTTCTTCAGATTCCTATTTCATACCTTGCCTTGACTTGCTAAATTTATATAACTGGATTCATAGCCTACGCTCAAGCAGAGCCAGGATTCAATGGCTCAAATAGTTGCTATGGTTTGGGGGAGGTTGTTTAGAGAAACAATGATACATGCAGTTAATAAAAGCACAAATATGTGGGAGATAATCAAACTCCCTTTCTTCTACCACATACAACTACTCTCTTTTTCTTACTAAGTGTCTGTCAGTATCTAATTTCTCTGAAAATGTGTGGTTGGTGATAAACAATTTCTGTCTGATTATTGTGTTGCATTTGCCACTTCCTTGGTGTGCATATTTATAATGCATCTGCATGCTCCACAGGGTAGCTATATACTATACTGTGCATTGCTATTCTGTGTGTAACCACACCTTAACAAACATAATTAACTTGATGTTTCAAAAGAGCAGAAACTTGACATTGGCTTAATTATTACCATTTAGAAGCTTTTTCAAGCCCATGTGTGACAAGCTCAGATATTCTAAAATGATTTTTAGTTGTAATTGCCACACAGAATACATCAAATTCATACAAAATCTTGAATGTGAAGGCTTTGGGGTTTTATGGTGGGCACAGAATTATAAAAAACAAAACCACAGAACAAACAAGCAAACAAAGAAAAAAAAAAAACACAAAAAAATCCCCAAAAGCCCAAAAAAGACATCCTCTTTAGAGCCTCACCACATATATTTAGTAAGGGGCAAAAACTAATTTCTTACTTCATTTGAAGATGAGTATGTGCTACTTCTTTACACCTTTGCTTAAAGCACTACATTTAATTACTATTGCTGCTATTGCTATGTAGATTATGCTGTATTTCTTATGCAGTACCTTTGTGACTGCCACTCAAAAATACTGTTTCCATCTCTTATTTATCTACAAATACTATCTCCTTTCAGTCAAGCACTATCCTTTTTTTTTTTTTTATCAGGGCACCTACAGCATAAATTCCTTCAAATATTATTTTTTTTCATGATACAGTGACAAAGATGTGCTGCAGAAAGATTTTGAATGAAGACTGATTTGTCTGCAACTTCCATTCATGTGTTACTGTGCAAAACTGTTGGGACATTCTTATACTGTAAAAAAGCAGCAGCCATTTATAGCTGGCTCATGGCTCAAGTAGGTAGTACAAGGGACTGCATTCCCCTGGTTTCTGGACTTTCAGCTATTTCTCTTTTGTGTTGGTTTTCACATAATTATGTACATGACAACAGTGAATTACTTTCCTTAGTTTGTTTTTATGTCTTCTTCTGTGTGTCTGCTAGTTCTGGTTAGAAAAAATTTTACCTTAGTAGTACACATAATATTCAAGCTTGGTCTCTCCTCTTTTAGCTCATATAATTCACCAAAGCCAGGGGGTAGAGGGTCTTTTTTGAGCTTATCCGAGCTGGTGCAGTAGAAGGTCTGAAATTTAAACTTTTCTATATCACCAGTTTTAGGAAGGCCTATTTGTTCCTGCTGCAAGCTCTGGCAATAGGGCAGAATGCCCCCTAAAGGAGGGAGCAAGTCTCCAAGTTCCCTTTCTTCTTCTTCTTCCCTTTTCAAGTGGAATAACTCTCAAGGAACAATCTCCTTGCACACAGAACAAGCACTTTCCATTAGCAGCAAGAACTTTGCATGAGGAACAGACTTCCAATGCCCTCTGCAGGGCAAAAATTAGCAGATACTTTTGTATAGTTTCTTTCTTTATCATCAGTTTGCTTACTGCTTCCTCATCAAAACTCCAGAAATTTCTGATCACTGTTTTCAGCCATCATTGGGAACAGGATAAGTTCTTCCCAGTCATCAGGGAAAATCTTAACAGCATCTCCCTTCCACAGAGCTAACATGGGTTATTTATTTAGACATTAAGTCTCTCCTCCTGCATCATTATTAAAAAATATAAACACTGTAAGAAGAATTAGAAGAGTAGAAATAAAATTGATGAGAGTCTATAAATTAAGTAAAAAATACTTTTATTGTTGAGGAAAGCATGTTATGCTGTCTATCTGCTCTTCTGGTTGCTTTTGTCTGACTATATTGATGGCTGCATATTTATCAAACTTACTAATTATGGTGATGTGATGTGGTCATGGTGACTAGATACTTTACCATCTTCATGCTTCCACAGACCAGCAAGTACCTATTCTCCAAATGATCTCTTTATAGAACAAGATTTCTGTTATGGCATCTGATTAAACACTAACCATATTAATTGCAAGGACCTAAGTGGAAGAAATAAGAGGTAAAAGGAGCATAAAAAGGTCTGATCGAGCCCAGTGCTTGATTACCACGGCCCATCCTGTATCATTAAATCTGGTTTCTGTGCAAGTGCCTAGCCTTTTCTGAATCTGTGTGAGCAATTAGCTGACATCAGGTAGGACGAGGAAACAAGTAGAATAAGAGAGGTCTGTGTGACAGGTATTGGAGAGAGAAAGAGACCACTGGACTGCCTGCAAGGTGCTGGTAATACCCATATTTTCTGTGTGTGCATGTAAGCAGCTAGCAAAACACAAGCTGACAGGTAAGGGACTGGCACGTGGAAGAATGTGAAGTCTGAACTGATGAATCATTAGGAGGCCTAAGGTCCAGACCTGGATCTCAGATGGGCTATAAGTCCACACTGATTTTTGAGGGATCAGTGGTCGTGAGTGTAGTTATGAATCAAGAAACTGAGGGTCTTTAGTCAGAGAACTCCAGACCTGCTCACCTAGAGGGCACAATCAGATTTTGATTGTCTGTTTAGGTTGTGTTACCTGAGT
Source organism: Anabacerthia variegaticeps (assembly GCA_035583185.1). Classification (NCBI taxonomy): domain Eukaryota; kingdom Metazoa; phylum Chordata; class Aves; order Passeriformes; family Furnariidae; genus Anabacerthia; species Anabacerthia variegaticeps. Next base: position 13,222,983 of record JAWWEW010000088.1, on the reverse strand, counting down.
GCTCTGCTTATTTGGATTCTGGCAAAGGTGCCTCTCTGCTCACATGTATGGCTGGCCAGGTGTTTCCATACATGCCTGAGGGGAATAATGCTCTGCCTTTCTCCTGACAGATATTGGAAGGGTAGAACCACAGCAGGGTCCCATCTGTCTGCCTGGGATGAGAGGACTCCCCTGGTGTTCGAGACTACTGTTTTGGCTCTAGAGGACTAGAAAGAATTCCTCCTGTGGGTCCAAATTTCCCTGGATTTGGTTATCTGCAGCAGTCCCAGATTTCCTAGTCTGCAATCTTAGTGCCAGCTAAGAATCCACACGTAGCACAGAAAATCTGTTGTGGTTTTGGTGACCAAACCACCACGTAGTCTTGTGGATATTTTAAGGTGCCTCAGAATTTTCTCTTTTCCTCCAGGAACCCCTTTCACCTCGTGTAGTAGACATGCATTTCCACCGTAACAACCTCCAAGTGAATTGATAGAAAATTTTCTGTTCCCTGAGGTAAAGGCATAATATCATATTTACTCTGCTCAGATGACTCCTCCTTTGCTGGTCACTTCAACAGTTTTCAAAAGACCCTAAACATTCCAGGTCATCATTCTCAATAAAAGACTTGAAACATATTCCCCCAACGCCCCACCCCCCCAAAAAAAAGTACCATAATTGATGGATATTTCACTTTTGACAAAACTGGATAGATTAACAATTCTAACCTTATATTTATCTTGGTGTTTTTGCCTCCCAGCATTTCAGGAAAGCCTGATGCTCTGGTATAGGAGAACATAATATGGCATCAGTGTTCTTGTTTATATCTTTTATATCTTGTTTATATCTTTCTAAGATTTTGGGTTAGCTGGCTGTTCAGTACACACATTTATGGCTCTAATTTCTGGTTTCAACTTAGTCTTCCCTAAAAGTCTAATTCGTTGCAGACGACATGCTTTTTTTCAGAGATTACCTGAAGATCACTCTGCTGAAGCATCTTGTGAAGCTTTGATATCTT
>JAWWEW010000088.1:13191592-13221889 GCA_035583185.1 Anabacerthia variegaticeps | reverse complement strand
AATCCCACTGCTCAGAGATTTCCTATCACCTTATTCAATTTCTCTACAAAATTCCCTCTGCAACCACTAGCCATTTTCAAAGCCTCCTGAAGTGATGGTCAGTGTTTCCTTTGACAGGTTCTTCCATTAACATTGCACCCTGGAATACTGAAAAGGATCTATTCAGGTCAGTAGAATTAATCCAGTTTTCATCAATTACTAATTTATTGCATCATGGGTGTAACACCCATTGTCTAACATCCTTCCATTTCTGTCTGAAACTCACAAGGAGTTTTTACAGGCACACAAAAATCTAGCTCCAGATATCAACCTCAGAAGAAAGGGAATGATTCATCCATATCAGGAGGACTTTCAGAACTTTTTGGAGTTTGATTATTCTTTTTGTATTACAGCATGCAACTTTCAATGAATTTAAAGCAAGTCCATCTGATTGTCACTTGGTGACACAGCAGCCAGCCAGTTTTGCATGTAAAACCTGTAGCTATGAAACCATTTACTGCTTGATGTCACTTTCATGAACTTGACTGGTGTCAGTCCAAAATAAAATCTGAATTTCTCTTCCAAATTGGGAGTTTTAGGGCAATGTGTGTATAAAATGTTGTGCAATTTTCTCACTCTCTTCGTCTTTAGAGACTGGTCTTTCCTCAGGTGGGAAGGGCTGTAAATGAGGATTCAAGCTGTTTGCATTTGGGGAAAAATGTATAATGTGTGTAATTTTAAGGCTTAGGCATCTTCCCTTACCTGTCACTTTTTTTTTTTTTTTTTATTTCTTTTTTGTATTGCAAAACTGAAATTCACATCATCAGTGATGCTTGCTGTTTGTTTCTCACCTATAAGCAGTCCAGCACAGTATCACAGAATCAGTTTCTCATGCAGAAGCAGCATCTCATCAAATGTGCTGATGTGTACAATATTTGAATTGTACAGAAAGAAACAAATTTTTCTTTCCATACTTGGTATTCTCTGCCTCACCTTCTTTGTTGCTGTCAGTTGCTAGTTTATGATTAAGGGATATTTAAAAATATTATCTCCATATGTTTTGGGGCTAGAGACGCTCTAAAAAGTCTTTTAACTCCACAGATCAGATTTTCCAGTCTATAAACATTCTTCTTTGAAGAGTGCTGCCTGTTTGTTTTCTGAACCTGTGAGAGAGAAAGTTGGTAAAAATTGTTTCCTTACACAACATGAGAGAGAACGAGAGACTTTTTCTTTTCAGGAATAATCCAAGTGGTTTGGTACCAGACTATTTTAGTCTTCATGCAGACAGAATTCTGTCTGTTTCTAGATTTAATTTGAATGAGCTTAGATCCAAAGTCAGCATCCACGTCTCAGCATGATTGTTCAGGTAGTTCGGGTGCCAGTGGGGGTTTACTGTTATAACGAAATTTATTTTGTGATTTTTTTTTTTTTATAGCAGAGAAAAGTCTAGAGGAGGAGAAAATAGTGAAGATACGTGATTTGATATACTGTCTGCCTCAGTTTCTTTCCTTACTTTTATATGGGAAATTTTAAACTACTTGTGTGTTTTCGAAGGTTCATTCGTTCACTGTTGGCTCAATTGATGTCCAGTTGTCAACTGCTTCAGCGTTACTTTCTTCTTGACAGTATTTTCCATTTCTTTTGTCAATTCAATTACTAAATGATTTCTGAAGAGTTTAATTAGTGTTTTTCTCCCCTATTAATGGGCATCAGTTTCTCAATTTAAACTCTTACCAGAAAACCCTCTGAGTCCCTTCTTGGAGGGAGAGAGATTCTTTTACACAGGTAGATAGGACAAGGGGGAATGGTTTTAAATGAAAGGAGGGGAGATTTAGATTGGATATTAGGAAGAATTCTTAACTCAGAGGTAAGGAGGCACTGAAATACTTTGCTCATAACAGGGATGCCCCAATCCTCAAAGTGTTCAAGGCCAGCTTGGACAGGCCCTGTGTAACCTGGTCTGTTGATGGCAGAAAGGTTGGAACTAGATGACTTTGAACATCTTTTCCAACCGAATACATTCTACTATTTCTGTGATTATCAGTAAAACAGCTCATTTGTGATATAAGGGCACTTTTTATAGATGAGGCTAATGTTATGCTGGAGTATGGTTTGGTTTTCATCAAAACCAAGAATTATTCACCTTACTTTTGATGACAAAGAAGGATCCTAAATGGTTTGTTTACATCTATTGCATAGTCATTCAAGGGGTTGTATTTCAACACAGACTGTTTCCAACTGAATAAATGTATATGAGTGTACTGTAAGGCAGTTAAAAAGGCAGTATTTTCTTCGATTAGAGCACATTAAGCGAGCACATCATCATCTGGCATTCATAAGATTCTTGCCAGTACTTAATGTTTGTAAGGCTGCCAGAGGGGCTCCATTCACACTTTGAGTGATAAATGCTGTCATTGAAGTTGAAGAAATAATGTCACTTTTGAGAGAGAAGTACTTTAATTAGATGGAGGCTGTGGGACTGCATCTTCTGACCTAGCATCAGCAGGGTACTACTGAAAGTCAGCCACATAGGGAAGGTGGGTATAGAGTAATTATTCTTCCAAATATATTGTTTGTATGTGCAAACCCTTCTCATCTCTCTTTCCCCAGAGTCCTGTTTAAATTTTGAATCACTAGATTGAGAGGGGAAAGATGTACTTCAATTCTTTCATGACTGTGATGTACCTAGGGGGGAGTGTGATTTGAAGTGTCCCTTCTCAATCTTCTGTGATAGCTTTGTCTTCACAGTGTTTGCGAAACCCGTTCTCCCTTGGTCTCCTGGGCAGCTTTTGATACCTTTTGTACTCTCCATTCCCATTGCTATTACATAGACGGTGTGAATGACTGCACTTCTACTGTTTGCTCAATCATCCAAAACTGACTGTCGTTCCAGATGTGGGAACATAAGAGTCAAGATAAAATCTCCACCCAAGTCTCGGTTTCAAAGTGTAATGCGTAAGGACAATGTTTATGCCCGTGATAAAACGTGTACACGTAATGGGAGCAAAAATGAGCCAAGTTGAATCAGCCTCTGTTCTAACAGTTACCAGAGTCTTTCAAGGCTGTGTTCCTCTGCCATTCTCAGTTCTTTCCAGAATCTAGGAGCTGAGGAGCCAGTCTTTGTGGTTCTGCTATGGATTATCTGAGAATTTTGTCCCACTCCCCATATTCACTCCTACCCACATTCTTATTCAAAGTTTTCTGTGACTTTCCTTCCATCTTTCCTGGATTCTCAACTGCAATACAGCCTACTGTATCTTTATATTAAACCCACCTTTTTTATTCTCATTGCTTCTGTTTGTCTTAGAGAAGGCTAAGGATTCGGTCATGAAGATTGTCCTTCCCCGTGCTATGCTTTCCTAGACAAGGCTGAGGATTTATCTGATACATTTACCATGGATGATCTTCTACTTTTGTGTCAGACAATGTGCAAACTTACATCCCATTTTTCATTTACACTTTGAATCTCTGGGGCTTGGGCAAAATTTTGACTTATGAGTGTCCTGTTTGAGTTTCTGCACACAATGTTTTTCTGTGCATGGAACAGAAGCTTTCAGAAAGATATCATGTCACTTCATCTCAAATGACCTTGGTGGCATTTTTTGAGGAACGTCTGTTTCTGAAACTATAAGGACATCTAAACGAGTTCAGTTTGTTTTCAGCAAGCACTTTCTTTCAGGCATGAAGTTGAACTTAATACAATAATTTTTCAATCGCTCTTATTCAAATATTTGGGATGTCTTACTGTGAGGATTTGCAAGTAAATAAAATAATTTTAAAATGACAAGACAAAGCAAAATGTTGTTTCTGTGAAGGCTTCTTCCTCTTTGGAATTCCTTAAATCTGAGAAATCCTGAGCTGAGGGAAACCATTGGATATGGGATGTGCACTACTTCTTGTATATCTTAGCAGTGTATATTAGGCAGAGGTTGAAAGCAGTGGGAGAGTGGCTGAACAGGAATTCTGTTTAGGCAGAATTGCTGATCTTAAATGAGTATGAATACCCGTTGTTTAAAAGTGCATCTGAAAATAATTATCTTGAATAACTATTGTTGCTGGATGGTATTTTTGCCCTCTGCTCATTCTCGGGTAACATGCCTGGCACTAGGAACGATTTGCAAGGGCTTTTGCTGCATATTTTATTTTAAATATTATAATAGGATGAATAAATTACATTTCTGATTCATGTGTGATTTGTGAGATATTTATGGAGACCTCTTTTCAAGTTCTGAGATGCAAGCAATCAATTCATTTTACAGGAGGAAAAAAAGGTAGAGTAAAAATAATAAGAGAAATTACAATAAAATATTTTGACTGTCATCATGGCAACATCTATGGCAATAGAAAGAACCATGTTCCTCTTGGGGTCAAAAAGTGAATTCTTCTTTGAAAGAACATGGATATGCATATTTTCCCTGTGGGTAGAGAATGCATGCAGTCACTTGAACTGAAGACTTTCAGATTTAGCTGTATCTAGAGCAAGCTTGCTCATCCTGTAATTGGAAAAGAAGAAAATAATGGCAGTGAAGTTGACCAGTCATGCTGAACTCTTCAAGATAAGGAAAAAAAAAAATCAAGGCTAACTAAGAAATTAGAAGACTCAAGACTGATTAAAGATGCTGTAAAATGACAAATGGAATTCAATGTAAATTAACGTAGTGAGGCACATAGAGGAGCAGTCCTCTACAGTGATCAACTGTTATCATTTCTGGAAAGTAGTTTGTGGGTCTTAATAGATAGTTAAAAATGCTTAGTAGCTACCAAAAAGGCAAAGTGTTAGTTATTATTAAGAAAAGCACCAAGAGTAAAATAGAAATTACCATCTTGCATCGATTCAGCTCTGGCATATTTTCAATTGCCACACTGTCAGCTGTATTTAATGCTGCTGGAGAGATAAAAATAAATATGCATACATGCATACACACCCCAAAACAGAAATTACTGTTATGGTTGTCTGTTATAAGCTGAAAAATAATCCTCCCCTTTGCTTTATGTATGTCCCATTTGTTTTTTATTTCTGTTTTTTCAACCTGTCATAAAATGTAAGTTTAATATAACAGTGCTTAAGATACTGCGTTTTCAGTAACTTTTATGCAAGGTTTTCAATAAATATCACCAGTTTAACTGTAAACAAGCAGGGATTTATCTGACTAAGCATACAAGGAAAAAATAAGAACAAAAGAAGTTTTTACTTATTTGTAGTCTTATCTTCACTGACATTCTGAAATAGAAATTGCCTTTTTAAACTTACTTTGATTTCTTTTCTTGGCTTTTATGGAGCTGTAACTAGTTGTTGTGAATATGTAGGATTTAATAGTTTCAGGTTTGTAAAGCAGCTTCTGGAGCCATGTAAAAGTACTGCAAATACAAAATTTGGGAAAGTACAAAAGTTGTGAGTCTTGAGATGGAGTCACTTCAGTTCCTGCTGGCAAGAAACTGAATTAGAACTTCCAAAAGAAATCTTTCTCAATGCGGACCAAGGCAAAGATACCAGTTGTTATTTCTTCCAGCAAATAGTTTGAAGGAGATGGATTTAGAATGAAAAGAAGGATTTAGGACACAAGCTTGAAAAAGTAAGAAATACGGGTCAGAATATTAATGTGGAAAAGGAAACCTACAAAAGACTAGCTGTTTCTCCATATTCAAATAGATACTGATAAATAGGAGCAACTTGCTAAAGTAATAGCTAGTTTCTTTCTCCAAGGTATGTTGTTTACAGATCAGGGGCTAGGAAAGAAACATGAGAAATGATGTACAATGAGGTGTCATCTAACCTACTAATTGTTTTAAAAGTTTACTAATTCCTTGTAAAATTAGGAAGTGCTAATAGAGGAAAATTAGTGACGATCAAGTTTCCAAATGTAATTCAACGGGCAGTCTGAAAATTTTCTGTGTGATGAACAGAATCATATATAAAGTGAGTTCCAAAATACAGACATAATGGCATCTTAATTGGATTAATTCTTTTGTGTTTTGCAGAGTGAAGAAAAGACATCAGTCAGTTTCCCGTCACTTCTTAGCCATATGACTTCTCTTTTCTTAAATCATCCTGTAATTCCAATGACAACAAATGCGGATTCAGGTGTCCCACAGATGATAAATACTTTTTCTCCACTCATGTCATCCATGCCTTGTGACATGCATTTAGTCAATCTGAGGACAATCCAATCAAAGGTAAGGTCTAACCACTGGTTTTGTGAGCAAACACATGATATAGCTTACTAATAAAGCCAAATAATTTGTTCTTGGGAAGTAACTTGTGGGGGGGTGTTTATGTGATATGATAAACTATGGTGTGATTACTGGCTTTTGTTAATTCTGCAAGAACTAGAGACTTGTGTCTGAGTAACATAAAATGCAAGGATTGTTTTTTCACAGCATATTAATATGCATTGTGCAGTATTCTGTCTCTGGAGGGGGAACATTTCAATGTATTCCCAAAGTTTAAGGGAGAACAGTTCATATACTTCAGCCTTTTCTGTATTAGAAGAAGTCAATTTAAGGTCATTAGACTTTGCTCTGAATAATGGTTGTAGTTTTAAACCCACCTTGTATTGTTAAAATACTTCTAAGCTTAATTACAAGACCTAGTTTAATTGTTTTAATATCATTTTGTAATGTTTGGATCCTGTGACATCAGTCTCTGGTAGGTATACAAAAAAACCCCAAACCAACAAAAAAAACCAAAAAAGGTACAAAAGAAACTCAAATGAAAGAGCCTCTCCTGTAGTCAATATTTTTTCCTTGCAAAGGAAGGAAAGGTATGTAACCACCATAATTTTAATTTTTTGTTTCATAAACTAAAGGACTGGAATTGTTTTTTCATCCTTCTCCTGGCAAATGTTCCATAAATTCAGTTTTTCAACCCCTTTTGAAACATGGATATGTTAACTTTATGCTGTATTGCAGTGTCTCTTACCAGTGCTGTTACCCCAATGAAATCCCTTTTCATTTCTACCATACTTAGATAGTTACAAACTACTTGTCCCTTCTCCTTTAGCGTCTCCATGGCAGCTGAGCTAAAACTACCCATCTGTATTAATGCCAGATTATATTTCCTTTATCTGTTCTTTATTGTAAGTCTTAATCCTTTTTTTAGAACTTAATGAATTTGTTTATGTTCTCATGCTTTCTCTGTTAGTAGTTCAGTGTCACATACACTCCTTCAACTGTGACAAAATTCCTATTTTGAATTTCAAAGTGGAGTAACTCTTGATTTTCTGGGTCTTATGCCTTTGAAGAGTTTGGAGAAAGCCTTATATTGAATTAAATCTTCACATGGAATTTATGTTTCACACTTCACTGTGAGGATTTTCGTTTGCCTTAGTCAGCGTCGCAACTCATGTTTGCTTCAATCTATCAACTTCAGGGGCAGACCTTCATGAACACGTGTTCTCTCTGCCTTTTTGAGGCCTAAACTTCCTCCTCTTCTTTGTATCGCCTGGCTATGAACCCTGTGACAAGAAAGGCTGGCCCTGGGTCTGCTTTTTGAGTTCAATATTGCTACTTGTAGGTAAATTCAATGACTTTATCTGGGCTATATTGGCCCCACTATCCCCACTGGTATAAGATTGATTAAGGCTATGATCTCTTCCTTGCCTACGACTGTATATATAATTGATTATTGATTGGCAGCTCTTGAGCCTGCAGTGTGACTTTGTCCACTGCAAAGTGAACATTTGCCTTAGTCTTAGGACAGGATCACTTTGTTATAGATACAGAACAGTTCTACCCCACAGCAGAAAATGTTGCTGTGCTTCTCAAGTAATTTTGCAAATCTCTCCTTGCTTTCTGCTTTCTTCCTCTATCTTCCAAGAATTTGAATGACAAGTGTCATAATTCTGGCTAATTGATACAATGATTTTTGTTTTTCCAGAAATACAGACTTCTCCATTGCTTTTGCTGTTGAAGGTGGTTTTTCATAGTCTGTTGCAATTTCACATGAAAGGGTACCAAATTTAAATACATTATTTTAAGATTTTAAGCAATATTCAGAAAGAATATTGCTATTGTTGTAAGATATCTGATCTTGTCCAGTAAGAGTGTAATCTCTTATGAATGTGTCATTTGAAGAATCATTTTAATAGAACTCTGTTTTTTAAGTTTTATACAGATTCTACCTGGTGTAGTAAACTGGGCCTCAAGATTTAAAACTGAGAACATTTTTTATATTAAACATAAGTACATTATTTTGTCATTTTACCTTAAACTTTTCAATGTATGTCTGTTATTTTACAGTAACTGGATTTCAAAAGTTTAAATGTTTTTTCTTTCTATTCAAAATTTTAGCAACATTTCCCTGAGATATTGCTTATGAGAAAGCTTAGGAATGTCATTTTTTTGGTCTATCTAAAAGCCTGATGAGGGGCTGCATTTCAATTCTCAGAGATCAAAATCATATCAGACTTTGGCAGCTATTCCAGGAAAGCTAGTCAGAGATTTGATAGTACAATGGTTAGGGATTTTTTTGTTGTATAACAGTGCTGTGAAGTTTTATAAGGTTAAGGGTGTCATTTGTTGAAAATTGAGGAATTTGTTCCAGGGTTTTGTGCAGTTAGCATGGCCATGTTTAGGTGTATTTGATGTAAATTAAGTTCATCCTTGCTCAGACATTCCTTAGGCTGGCATTTACTTAGTCTAATTTACCTAGAGATGATAGAAGAACAGATAAGTTAAAGTAGGTGTGGAGGCTCTGGAAACTTACTCTTAAACCTGCTTTGATAATGGGTTAGAACAGCTTTATTTTTTTCACATGGTTGCTATGTGCATGCTAAAAGGTTGAGTACTGTATCGTAGATGTTTATACTCCCCGAAACCTTTTTTCTCAAGTTCTTATTGTTTGTTACCTTTCTGTTTAAATCTTTTGAATCTTAATTAAGATAATATTTAATTTTAAAAATTTGAGAGTTTAAATATTCATGCCATCATTTGAAATGCATACATGCATTTGTTATGCAGATTAGTAAAAGATAATTTAACTGTAATAGAGGAAGTGTTGATACCCATTACTGGCTTGTCATTTTTAACATTAATTTACCCCATAGGAAGTCAGGCTTTTGAGTATGAATTTTAATGTTTCACTAATCTGATGTTTAGGCAGACAGTATTACTTTGTATGCATAAAAATATCTACTTTTAAGTGCAACACTGTCACATCAATGACAATGAAAACTGAGTCAGGTGTCTCATAGTAGGAGAAGGAAACTAATTTTGTCACATCATCATTATTGCCTTACTTCACATAGAAAATGGTACTACTGTTCCAATGAACAGGGTAAGGACTTGTTTAATCATCAATGATATTAAACACTGGAAACTTGCTTTCATATGCTGACTGTAGACACAAGTCATTAAATAAAACCTTGATATTAGGTGTTTATAAACTAGTGTTTATGAAATCTTCTCAAACTGAGTTTTAGTCAAGGTTTGTAAACTGTGCCAGTTTTTGACAGTGTTTTACTGAAAAGTAGCTCATTTCAATTCCAAACACTAATGAATAAACTTGTCCCGTTTTAAATGAGGAACTTAAAACAACTAAGTTTATCAATTTACTATTTTTTTATTATCTGAGTGAGTACTTAATGCTATAAATTTGTCATACTTTGAATCTGTGTCATTCTGGGTCAAAATAGCTGGTTCAGATTGATCTGAGGTCTTCTTTGTGAGAAGAAAATTAGGTGGAAATTCTGTTAAGACCTCTCTTTTGGTACACCTTCAAGAGTTAAAGCATCAGAAAGTGTCTAATGCTCGTTGGCATAGGTTTCTCCAAGGAATAGATACTTACTGAAGTACCAGAAATGAACAAAACTTATGGATTTTGTGAAAAAGCACCAGTTTAAAAACAAGTAAACCAGAAATATATAAGAGAAAAATATCTTGAAGAACTGGCATGGCTCTGGATAGAACTGTGTCTTTTATGCATGTATTATATGTATAATAAGATGTAGAGCTAAGAATGTAAAACAATGATGAACAAAGAAATAAAGTTTTTCATAATATGGTCAGTGTAGCAATACAGCTACAAGAAAAACACTAAGGTGCTGGAGTGAGTCCAGAGAAGGAGATGAAGCTGATGAATGGTCTGGAGCAGCTGAGGGACCTGGGGTTGTTTAGCCTGGGGAAAAGAAGGTTCATGGGGGGACCTTATTGATCTCTACAACTACCTGAAAGGAAGCTGTAGGAGGAGGTTGTGGATCTCTTCCCCCAAGACAGGACAAGAGCAAGTTGCCTCAAGTTGTGCCAGGAGAGGTTTAGACTGGGTTTTAAGAAAGAAGTGTTCATGGAAACGGTGTTCAAGCACTGGAAGAGGCTGCCCAGAGTGGCGGAGTCATCATCCCTGGAGGTATTTAAAAGACAGGAACTTAGGGACATGGTTTAGTGGTAAACTTGGCACAGCTACGTTAATACTAAGAGTTCTTAAGGATCTTTTCCATTCTAACCAATTCTGTGATTCTATGAAGGGTATCTTGTGATGTGCCACTCACATGATGTGAATTTGGCTTATGTGCACATTCATCTATAACGTGAAGGATTTATTTACTGTTACTCCTGCAGTACAACAGTGGTTTTCTACATTTCAGTGTAAAAGAAAAAAGTTCTGTCCAGCTCTAGGCTGTGACTCCGTTTTGACATGTCAAAACAAGATTCTGATTTGAGGCATTTTATACTGTTATTGTGAGCATTTGCCCTAAGTGGTGGTTTTAGTGATTTTGTCCAAACTAGAAAATTGAGGCTGTTGGTAACTCGAGTTATTCTATGATGTCTCTTGAGGTTCAAGGACACACAGTTTTCTGTACACCTTAAGCTGAGTTAGAGAACAGCTTTGCAGCATGAAATCTTGTTCAACATAGTCACACTGAGTATTTAAAACTGACTATTGTAATTAACATGATTTATATTTTGGTTTTGGTTTTGCCTTATAATTTTTGTGGAAAGCCAATCAATACAACTATGATATCTGTACCTCGGTTCTGAGTCTGTATAGATGCATCTATTGAGCTTTAAACTCAACAACTTAAGTTTCTATTCTGTAGTACATAGAATGTTTCAACTCTTTGCAGTTTAGTTCTTTCTATGTTTAGTCTTATAAAATTCAAAAAAGCCAATGGCAGTTGAATCTAGGCTGAACATTTTTTTAAGGTATAAGTACCTCTATCACTGCACGATAATGATAGTTTTATGAGGTCCTAAAATGTCTTTCTAGCTGCTACTTTGTGAGTAATCTTTTACCTTGTTTATTTGTAGGTAGATGCTGAGCCATCTGATGAGGCTGCTCTGATTCTTCACAGGAAGGGATTTGACTGTAGATTTTCAAACAGAGACATGGGTCTGCTCTGTTCCACTACTCAGGGAAAGGTATGCTAATATTTTATGGGCAGCTTACTTTACAAGTATTGCAGAAACCTTGATCCTTAAGTCACATTGTACATGAAGTCTAGGTATTTATTCATCAAGAGTTATACTTTCAGAATAATAGCTAAGTTTACCTTGAAAGATTCTTTCCATTTGATAAAGTTACAGATCTGCTGTTGTGGGAATGACCATGTAAGCATCAAAAAGTAAACTAGTTTTAATCTTATTACCTTCATGTAAATTACTATTCCTCAGATAATTTTTAATGGTATTTTAGAACTCTGTGAAGTAAAAGGAGTCAAGTTACATATTCTGAAGTGTATCTTTTGAATATTGTTAATATATCTGCAAGTTATGTGACTGTTGCTTATTATAGCATGTTGGGTTTCTGCCCATGCTCTGTTAAATGACCTACACCAGTGCAAATAGCTGAGTATTTTAAGATTGCTATAGAATTGATGTGATGTGTAAAACTATGAAATATAAGTAATTTTTTTACGAAGATTATAAATGGAGTGGAGAGTTACTAATTGATAGAAATTTTGTAATAAAACTTTCAAATAAGTTTGAGATTTTCTTTAGGCAGAAGGGTAAATATTGTTTCAGTGAGAAACAAGAAGAATTTAAATCCAAATATATCTAATAGTTTTAATTTATTTAATAGATTTTTCTTTGAAATATAGAAAGTGAAGGCTGCCTAAAAAGATCTAAATTAGTGTATAGTATTTGATCTGTGGGACTTAAGAATATTCATAGTCTTTGGTGAGGGAATTGCTGTGCTGATACCTGTAAGGAAATGTATAATTTTAGGATTTATACTGCCTGTTCTAAATATGGTTCTTTGTTTTGGTTTGGTTTGGTTGGTTGTTTTTCATTTTTTTCTTCTTCCTTCCAGATAAAGGTGCATAAACTCTTTAGCAAATTCAGAGTGGAAAGTCTTACACCCACATCTTTATCTTTGATGCATTCACCTCCAGATGCCAGAAATATAAGTGAAATACATATGAGTTCTATGGAGATAAATACGTTCCGGATTCGGCTAAAATGAAATCTCGCTTTAATACTCAGATAGAGAAGAAGAATCTGCAATTATATCACCTCTGAGTTTCACGTGCAATAAGAAGCACATTAATATTGTTCCAGCTTCTGGATACTGTGAGAAAAAGATGCGTTCTATAATTTTTTTTGACCAACACAGTGAAAAGCCATGTTGCAAGCAACTTTTTTTGTTTGTTCAGGTTTTTTTCTTTCCCCCATGCAGTAGGAACATCGGTATAAGTTAATACAAGTGAAGAAATTTCTAAGAATGTTAACCTCTCAACAGATTAAATCTCAGGTTAAATGCTAACTAATGATGTTTCTGGTGTTTTAATTTTCATAAAGAGGGGATTCGATTTTAAACAGCCTTCTTTTGCTGATTCTTGATGAATTTAAGAACGAATAGGTCAGTGTAGAAAGTCCTGATGCAGCTTGGAAATAAAAAAGGATAAAATGTTCGTGTGGAGTAGCTAATGTCCAAATATTTACAATCATTTATATAAATGACAATAATCTCAATTTATTCCACAATTAATTTCAATTTATTCAACACAAAGGGGATTATTAATTGTGGTAAAATGAAAGCCTGCAGTACTTGTGATAAGTGATGGTAGATTTTAATACTTCTGCCATTCACCTGAGTTATGTAAATAGGAAAACACGAACCTACAAAATAATTTTGCGATGGAAATGTTTAATAAAACTCCCATTTTGTTACTTGACACACTGGGATATGTGCAATTATTCCATTACCATGATGAGAAATGTCCATAATTATCATGAATACAAGATTTTTTATAAAACTCATTTAGATACTGATGTTCTCTGAAATGAGTTTTCTATTTCAAGATTACCATATCAAAATAAATGTGCCTTATTTTTTGATATGTCTTGTTACAATTTTGGTGTCTATGTTAATGTTTTTGGGGAAAAAGTAGTTTATATAATACTTAAGCTGTGTATCTCCTATTTGACAATGCTGGCCACACTCTGATCTATGTACTCCTGCACCAAGTTTGTGCTATCTTATTCTGAACATTTTGACTATTTGAATGTATGAATATGATGTCATAACCTGAAACACAGACACAAAAAAAAAATAAAAAAAAAAATGACTGTAGAAGCTAAATTGCTTTCAAGAAAATTGCAACTTGATGCAGAGAGTTGATAGTAAGCAAGACATAGTTTGCAAACCCATCAAAACATGTGCTTGCATGTTACAGACTGTAGTGACTTGTTAATTCAGAATCATGTGCCTATATTTTAAACAACATTTTTCAAACTTGCAACCTCAGTTACATTGCCAGTGTTCATGTTACTGAAGAACGGAGACTTACTTTTTGCTTTGTCACATATTAATTCGTGTTTAGTACTTAAGCCATCCAAGTGTGAAAAATATTTCCCTAAGTAGAGCTGCTGCTTACAGTTAATATATATAAACATTCACCTGAGTATGATCCTATTTTCTAGTCTTCATTTATTTTCATAACTTGTTCTTCTATTTCTTGCTTATGCTTTACTTTTCCGTACATTGTTGCTTATCTCCAATACTAATGCATGAAAAATCATCATAACTGGTAAAAAGATGTGCTAGCTCTAATATTGCCTCCTCCATTTAATTTCATCATTGTTGTTCCACAATTGTATCAAATATCAAAGTCTGTCAAATTATATCATGTAGCTACAGGCTATCTAAAAAGAAAAGGAAAGTCATATTTCATGCATTGTCACAGGTTGGATCTCTGTTGAGATTGTATAGATTTTCCTACTTAATTCAATCTACTGTGTGTTTTGTAATAATGGGAATACTTAGTAGGATCTGTTCCAAGTTACACCAAGAATATAAGAACCACTAACCACAAATAGAAGAATCAGATGGATCCAATAAATGGATGTTTTCATGCAATAAACATGTACTGTAACTTTTCTTAGTATTTGAAAATACTATTTTTTGTTGGAACTCAAAGCTTGGTAAACTTTCCAGCAGAAATTTCTCATAACATTTATTTTGTTGCATCTTCAGAATTAAAATCTTTAAGAGACTTATATGTGTTCTGTGCAAGAAAACATTCAAAGTAATATTTCAGTTTTGTTAGGCAGAAAAGTAAAATTTTGATGCAATAAAGTTTTAAAGTATTTTGCCTCTTGGAATTGCTTCAAAAAATTTTTCATATAGCATTCAATCTTTTCTTTTATCATCAGCTGTACAGTCATGATGCCTGAATCTTCCTTAACCAGCAGATTTAATATTTGTTCCTTTTTTTTTAACATATTCTGTGTAACAGCAGTTTTTATTTCAGGATCCTTTCCTGAAATCCTTAACTACATCAAAACTCCAGTCAAAGTCTCACAATAGATTTTGCTGTAATTTGTTCAGAATGTGGCTGTCAATGAGGTTGGGGTTGTTGGTTGTGATTTTTGTGTTTGTTTTTTTTTTTTTTTTTTTTTTTTTTCTGTGGGGGGAGTGTGTTGTTTTTTTTCCCCCAACAAGTCTTAATGAATTCTTGTGCTATATTTGATGAATTGGCCATCTAATTCCATTGTATTATTTCTGGGTGGTTTTTTTCTGTTTTTATAGCTGCTGGGTTTGAAAGCTACTGGTTAAGAGAGCCAAGCATCCTTATCTTTCAGTATGGTTTTAAAGACAATGTTGTGTAAGCAATGATTTTAAACCTTGTAATTACTCTCCATACCAGAGTTGTACCTCTACTGACTTTTTTTCTTAAACATTCCTTTATCTTCATTGTCTTTGATTCAGTTTCTCATATTGTCTGAAACAGATTTCAGCTGAAGGTTTTTGATATTTTCTCTTGGAAGGTTTTATATCTTATGGGGATATGTAAAATAAGATCTCTAATAAAAGGTAATGTTATTGTGAGATGTGGCCAGTGTCATTAATGCCTTGGCTGTAGCAAATGTAAATTTAAAAAAAAAAAAAAAAAAAAGAGAGAGAGAGAGAGAAACAACAGAAAAAATGCTTCATTTTAGAAGGTTCATGTATCAGTAGCTTTTGGGAATGACATTTATCTATAGTGAGAGTACCTCCTGACGAAAGATTCAATTATTCCACAGCAACCAAACAGAAGAGGATAGATACTGACTTCAGGATACAAATGTGACTGCACAGTGTGCAGAGGAAATAGGTAGCTCTTTTGCAAAAGAAATCTTGCACTGACTTAGCAGAAAATAGTAGACACTATAAAATTCTAGAGTTTTTTTTTTTTACTTGAATTAGTATTTGTATTTGAAGCAGTTAGGAATAATGGGATGGAAGATATTCTTGTAAATTAACAATCACATCATTAGAGGATAACAAGTCAAAAAAAAGAGTTCGGCTGTAATTAGACTGAACACTTTTAAATAAATAATATAATACTAACATAATAATTTGTAACTGCATGTGGCAAGTTGAACAGGCATGGATGCTTCAATTTTGCTTCCCAAAGTGCTGATGTTGCTACAGCATAATGACTTGTGAAAAGTATACATATACACATACTATGTAAATCCCTCTAATTTTAAAGCTGGTATTTCAAGAGAAAAGATGAAAGTGTATAACATATAACTGTAACAGGCAAAAAAGGATATGAGTCCAATTTAAAACACCCCTTCACCATTTTATGGTCATCCTATTTTAGAATTGATTAACATCAATATGACCATGTGGACAGAATATGTTCCACTACTCTCAGTAACCAGTGATGTGTTCTTTTGCTTTTTGAAATTATATTAACTATATCTGATGTACACCTGAATATCACATTTAAAAAAAAAACAGATGCCAGATCTCTCTACAATCTTTACTGACAGTGACACTTGCTCAGATTTAGTAGGTTATCTGACTTGTGATGAGTGATACATATATATATATGTGATAAAATATAAAACAGAGTTTCAGTTTGTTGTCCTTTTTATTTTAGGATAACTACTCTGTCGTAATACTATGAATTTCAAAAATGAGCCAAAGGTATTAATTTTGTCTTCTAAAAGAGGGAACATAAAAAAATAATATACTGCCTAGAATAAGCACAGGTCAGTTGAGAGCTATTGGGATTTTCAGACACTGTGTTACTGACACAAAGTTTCTCTGTCTCAAATGTCTCTGTAAATTATAATATTGTGGTCCTGTCAGTGTTTCAGTACATAGATTTTCTGAACTAATAGATATTTAAAGTCCATATTGCATTGCTTAACCTTTGTACGCCAGAATTTCTATGGAGCATCAGTAATTATTTCCATTACTCTTTCCTTTAAATAAATTATTTAATGGCACTAAGAGTAATAAGAAAATAGTTAAATAAATTATCCATCATGTATGTAAACATGTGCTACTTGGACTGTAAAGGCAAGGATATTTTTGGTTGTACATTTCAGAGCTTCAGGTTTTCCATATAATACATGGAAACTTCCTAATATGCAGTGCCTGTTAATGTGATGCCCTTTGACTGACAATATCAAAACCATTCATGTTTTGGATATCATTAAACTGGAGACTTTAAGCCCAGCTTTATCTCCACCACCTCTCCCTGTGCATCGTACACATCCACCATACAAGAAAGGGCATGCCTTTGTTCCCTTCAAATCATGACATGCAATGTAACAACCTTGTGGTCTTCCCAAGTAGCTCGTCTACTATTACTTCTATCTATCTTATTCCTTTTGTACTACTTTCTCCTTTCTTAGCATGCCAGCTAAATGAGTAGGCATTTGTAGGCTCCAGCATGTACACAGCCTTCCAGCCCTGTCCAGTGCACACTACAGAGCTTTCTGGAGTCAGGCAACCTGCAGTGTCAGCCAAAACACGAATCTTTTTGATTCCTGAAGATTACATGTTTTAAATTTACATGTGAGGGTGGAAATGCTGCACTTCCCCTGTTTGCTTGCCACAATGGTCTCACATCACTAGCTTTCTCTTGAGAAATATGCATATTTTTTTCTCTGAAAATCCACTTGAACAGGTTGCAGTGCCATTCTCCTTTTTACTCTTCCTCAATTTCATGGTGTAACACAATCTCCATTTCAGGACCTTTCAGTCATCCACAAGTTTACCTGTAACCTACCTTCCAGAAGTCATGCAAGTCAAAATTAAGAATTATCTGTCTTGATTGGGTAATAATAAATCAAAGACTTTTTGATAATGCCCACTGCTATAGTTTTGGCTACCAGGGTCCCTATAAGGTTTACGTGTCCACATCAGTGACCAACAAAAAGCTGGGGCTCTTCAGCCTGGAGAAGAGAAAGCTCAGGGGGATCTCATCAGTGTATATAAATACATGAAGAGAGGAGGCACAGAGGATACAGCCAGCCTCTTTCCAGTGGTGTCTAGTGACAGAGGCAACAGGAATACACCAAAACACAGGAGATTCCTCCTAAACATCAGGAAACACTTTTTCACTGTGAGGGTGATTGAGCAATAGCACAAGTTCCATATAGTCATTCAATCTTCATCCTTTGCAGTACTCAAAAGCTGTCTGGACATTCTCATGGGCAACTGGCTCTATGAGGTTGTCCCAACCACATTCTGTGGTGCTACACATCCTGTTCTCATGAAGGGGAAGGAAGGTTTCATTAGATAATGAGAACTTGTACAACATTCAGATGTATGGCTGAAGAGGTGAGGCCAATGACGATAGCTGAAAACAGAGAAGGAACAACTTTTACCAAAAGGGGTTCTTCCTGCATGTCTGTGCAGCACTGAACATTTCCAGGAAAAGAAAAAAAAAAAACAAACAAACAAACACAAAAAGCCCCAGAAACTGGCAAGTTTAAAGACTAATTTGGACTTGCAGTTTAAAATACCTACTGGAGACAAAATAGATCCTATGTAAACCACGCTGTCTGAATCACTTGAAGCAACGTAGACACACATCTTTGCAAACAGAAGATGACCTTTGTTCACAAAACACTTAAATAATGACAGTGAAAAGAAGTATTGTCTGTTATCTATGTTTTGAATTACTTAAACAGTAACTCATTCCAAGCTAAAATAAATCAAGCAGTATGAGTTTAATGGCAGCAAGTCATATAGACAGTGATTGTGTAAAAAGATTGAATACAGGTGTTGCAAACATTCTTAATGGAACATGTTTGTAAAAATCCTCCACCCAGATAAAGAATTAGGGTTTACACACCAAAAGTGATTTGTCTATTTTTACAGTGACAAAATCAGTGCCCGTGCTTTTTCTTGTGTCTTCGTAAGTGAAATCTACTGGCTTGGCTAATACACATGGGAAAGAAACTGTGAAAGCTCAAATGTAACTGTAAGACAAACTTACTCAAATGATTTTGACGTGAGAATCCACAACCTATCCACCTAATTGGTCTCCAAAAAGAGAAAAAGAGTTGTGAATTTTCGTTCTTCAAATATTAGACCTCATAGATAAACCAAGATGCTAAGAATTACATTGAACTGAGTTTTAATATAGCTAATAAATGTGTAAGTGCTGTTAGGAAAGGTACCTTACAATTTGAGACTGCAGAAATTCATTTTTAGAGATATGGTTCATGCAAAACTCATGATTTGCAGAGTGTTATAGCTTTCTGGAGAGAATACATGAGGTGTAGGTGAAATGTGAAACATGTAGTTTGCAAGATTTTAGCCATTAAAGTTCCTGCAGATGTGGATCAGAAATGGATCTCTTTTAATTTTCTCAATGTTTTTGACAACTAGTGCCCAGGTGGTAGAGTATTATACTTTTATTATATAAAATGTGAAACAGTGGATCAAGTAAGTGGTAGTTAAGAGGGAAAAGCATTCCCTTCTTGATGCTTAAAAACATCCTTTGATGATGACATACATTTAACTTGGGAGAACAAAAAATCTCTTCCAACCTAGGATTCAAAAGCACTCTTCTAAGTGCAAGGAAAAAATAGATGCTTTTGGTTCACTGACCTAGCAAGAGTCTCGTAGAGGCATAAGTGGAAACAGGCACCACCTAAGTAAACATTAATAGCCAAAGAAAAGAAGATACATTGACATCTCATTCCTCAAGGCTTTGTCAAAATTTGTATGAAATACTACAGCAGTCCTTGTCATCTTCCTGCGTTTCAATTAAAAACACCAAACAAATTCCTCCCCCACCACCCCCAACATATATATATATTTCACCCATACTCTGAGAATGTCATGGTTTTTAAAAATTTGACAATATAAGGTCTATAGAATTGCAGTTCTCTTTTACATTGCAAACTGTGATCAAAATATGGGGTTTATTGTATTTTCTAGTCACACTGCTTTCACACTTACACTGCCTAAGTCATTAGGTGCCCAAAGCCTTGTGACTGTGGCAACAGGCAGCAATTTGGATATGCAGGTCACAGAGTAAAGAGGTTGAAAAGGTATTTTCTGTGTTGTGATGGGAGGTATGGAACTGTGGGTGGAAAGGTGGGAGTTTACAGTTCCTGTAAAAATTAATGCAGTCACTAATTCAATACTGCCTTACATTTGGACTAAGTTGGAAACCGAGATTAAAAGAATTGTTATCAATTGGCATTGGTGCACAGTAGCTTGGCACCCATGTCAGGTTTAATTTTACAATCTACTCTAGGCTTTAAAAGCAGGTACTGACAAATGGAAGGTATTCCAAAAGGCAGAGGGAAAACCTTTTTGTGGTAATGCCAGAGCTGTGATAATTCACAGTGACTTCTCTTGTCTTAAATAATGTTTCAAACCATGTCTAAAGGCTGCTGCTTGTTTGCTGAAAGATGGTATCTTGGTCTGTGTTGCAGTCTTTCAAAAAGAATAAAGTTTCAGTTGACTTGTGAACGCACAGAATTGTCTAGATGAACAAATATGAGGGACTGTAAATTATTTAAAAAAAAAAAAGTTAATTCATTTTAGCTGCACAATCAACAAAGAGAAATTTCCATGGACAGAAAAAGCAGTGAGAAAGCTCAAAACTGGATAATTTCCCAGACAGCCATAAATGAAGGGAGTTTATTGGACTTTGCTCTATTACAGATCACCTGCTTGTGGATTTGCCAGTTTTTCAGAAAGCTTTTATGGATTAGAGAAGAAAAACTGATGTATATTTTAGTGGTCAAAGTCTGGAAAATCATGGTGGTTGTTCATCCACTCATCTACCTATTTTGTCTTTCACACTGGACATCAGTTTAGGAACAGAAGTCTTTCAAAGCTGATGTCCATATTATGAAATAAAATAAATAACAAAATAAATAAAAAGCTAAAATCTACTTTAATAACTTATCAAGGGAATCAGCTATACAGATATTTTCCTTACTGTTTGTATTGTTACTATGGGAGAAAGTCTGCAGTTACTTCAGAGATCTCTGGTCTAATCTAATGAACAAGTAGCCACTTGCTAATTAGAAAATCTGAAATTCTGCTGTATTCATTTTGAATTCAGTCTTTGTTGACTCACTCCCCTCCTGGAAAATAGCAATTTATTTCCTGTGAAAAAGATTTTCTTTGGTCTGGAAGATGAAATTTATGTCTATGCTCTAATGACTAGAAGAAATAGAAATATTTGAATATCTACTTATGGGGAAAAGGTATAGGATGTCTTGCACTCAAAGACAGATGATTTTTTTTAATATAAAGAGACAATTAAGTAGATTTATGGAACTGGAAATTCAACAGGTGAAAATCTATCCTAGAAATATAGTTCACCTTCAAATCCATGATAAATTGTACCTGGTCTCTGAGAGAAAGCTTGAATATCAAAAGTAAAATATCTGACAAGAGTGAGAGGAACACCTGATGACCAGATGATCAGAGCATGGCTCCACTGCTCATAACAGAAGGAGGAAGGTTCTAAGATTATCTTATTATTTTAAATTTTTGCATATTCTGCAGTTCTAAAAACTTCAGTCAAGGTAAGATCAACTGGAGGAAAAGGAAATTCGGCAGTGGAAAATGTGCAGATAATGTGATCAAGTGAGCATCTAACCAGGGCCAACTAACTGGGAGAGCAACAAAGTACATTACTCTTAACATATCTGACTCAGAATTGTACAAGAGGACTGAACCTTGGTAAACATAAAAAAAAAAGTTTATGGTGAATGCACATTTTTTCATCTTTTGCAGACTGAGGGATAAATGTCAACCTGCAGTTCCTTGGCAAAATGAGATATTTGGAATCTAAAAATTCATACTATTTTAGGGCACATTCAGTGTTCTGCAGATATGGAAGGGATAGTGGGTATTGGCATGATGACTTCCGTAAGCTAATGATATAAAGATGAAATCAGTATATAGCATCTGGTTGCTTAGAAACAGCCAGTATCAATCTGGTTGGCAAACAGCAACATTTCTCATAGCTGGACAGCAGCAGACAACCCTACAAAACTCTTGTTTGGACGTCTTGGAAAACAAATGGATTTCTGTCGTTTGAACAGTGTATGGATTCCACCAAGTCACACTGATAATTGTTTCATTTTGAGTAGAGAAAATGTCATAGTCATAGTAGAGACTATGACTTCTCACAAACCAAATGGAGAAGCCCTTTACAAAACTGGGTTATTTGACTCGTTTTACTCTGAGAAGAACAACCATCTGAAAAAGGGAGATAAAAACCTATAAGCTATTCTGATCCATGTAGCAAAACATTTCTAAATTGAATGCAGATCTCAAGGGTTTATCTAAATGTCTTCATTAAAGTCTGATTATGGAGTTTTGCTATATAAGGGCAATGCTACTGAAATCTGATGAACTGCTACAAAAATTTGTACCTTAGAATTGAAGCAGAAGAGACATAAAAATCAGATTTCAAAAAACATAGTCTTTCTCTGTTTTACTTTGAATGATAATTGATGGATATTTCACTTTTGACAAAACTTGGATTGGTGGCAGAAGACAGAAAGAGCTTGGTCTAGTCTCTATCAGGTGTTTCAATATTTCATCTTGAATGAAGTTATAAGTTTGTTTTTACCATCAAATTCCCAAGCAAATAATTTAATTACATTATTTGAAGTCACTGGAATTTTGAAAATTAGAACTGAAACCTTGAACATGTCTCTCTATGATATAAGGGACCAGTGCTTGAGGCAGAGGATGTTTTTTGATGTGTTGTGGAAGACTTTGTCAAAAGGGACTTGTTTTGATGTGTTTGTGGAAGACTTTGTCAAAAGGCAGAAGTATTAAAAGCATACAGTAGTCTGATGCAGGAACATACTCCATGTTTGCAACAACACAGACCAGTGTGAAAAGACAAACCATAGCTACAGAAGGCTAGTTTTTGTCTTGGTTTTCTACTTTCAAGGAGAGCAAATAGGTCTTCTTCAGAGTGACTCAGGGAATTCTGCTCTTAGGTGCACTGAAACATTGCCTGCACAGCCTTTTCTCTGTTATATAGAGAGTTTGTAGGGAGAATAATCATTTGGGGCTCAGCTTTATCTGTTGGAATATCATCTCTTAACAGCTCAAAATGATTGGACACAGCAGTCTTGGGGTCTAAAGAATACCTGAAAATAAAAAAAAAAAAATAAAAAAATAAATAATGAAGGAAAGTATGCAACAATATATAAAGATAAAAATCAAAAAGATGTAATTTTTGGAGGCTGTGATATAGAAATTTAGTGTCAGTGAGAACTATAAGATCAATGCCAGAATATAATTACTCTGTGTTGACTAATTTTATGTACATACCTTTCTGCACAAAAGGGTGAGCATGGCTGAAAGTTGTTGTAATGATTTTTATTCTGTCTGTGAACACAGATTTCATCTTGCAGCAGAAGAGAATCACAGTTTTTCATTCAACACTTGGTTTAATTAAAGCATGGGAACATTTCAGTGATCATTACCTGAGGATGGTATGTAGAATAACTACCACCTGCATAAAGGCAGAGCTTTGCTTTACACCAAAACACCTGATTCCCTTTGGACAGTGGCTTGGTTTGTAGTGAAAGCAAAATGCTCCTTCTAAGATTTGGTGGTTGAAAAGCCATGATGCAGATCCATGTCACTGCTTGTGGAGTTTCTTTCTCCGGGACAGTATTCCAGCAGATTTGCTTACACAAAATGCAAAGGTGCAGAAGTAGGCACGGCCAAGTAGGGTGACCAATACTACAGAGGAGATGGGGAGGAAGCAGGTAGAATTTGCACAGTCAGGATTGAAGGCCGGCAAAGCTGTGCCTTGTTAAAATTAGGGGAAAAGATACAAAGTGTGTAAGTCCCATGAGCAAAGGAAAAACTCAAGAGTTCTGGTTTTCAAATTAAAGCACTTTCAGAATTTCTAATAATTTCTGAGTATGTAATGTGTTATATATTCAGCATATAGTGCTTGAAAGTATTTAATGTCTTCTGCAAGTGTTGATTATAGTAGAGGGTCATTGGATCTGACCTCTTCCAAAAGCCTTTTCAAATCTATGTAATCCTCTTTTAAAGCAAGAAATGGAAAGAATAGAGTTAAAAATCATGTGCTTATTAGATTATTCAGTGAAGTGATTACAGTGATCTTTTTAAGATTTATGGCTTTATGCAGGGATATAGATTTTTTTATTTTATTTTGAATTTCAGGCAATAATTTTAGCACATACTATTTGGAAAACAGAATATTTTCTCAATGTAAAACAGAGAGACAACTCTTCATAGTAGATGGTCATGTGAAAAAAACTAATTTGAAAGATTTGATTCATATATAATACCTGTACACTGTTCCACTTCCTTAAAAGTTACAGTATCTCTAGATTAATTAGTGCACAAGTCAGTTTAGATATTTTTTCCTTGCAATTTATCTGGGTTAATCTATAATTTAGGAGTTGAATCAAGAAATATAGCACCTCCATGTTTAGATTCATGTTACTTTCACTTATACACTAGAATATAGAAAACAGAAGCATTCACATTGGATTCCTGTTGCTATGACAATGGCTTTGGTCTCTGTTTTGTGCTTGGAAGGGCTTTCTTTCTTTCTCCAAGCCTAACGCTCAGCTTGCTCCAAATTCCTCACATGAAGAAAGATAAGATAAGGCTAATAGAAGACTAACAGCAAACAAGATAAGAAAAGTTGTATGATTGTAAGTATGCCTTCAAATACAATTGAGGAAAAGTTATGAGTGCAGGATTTTTTTAAACATAGGCCTACACATTGCCAAGCTTGTCTGACTACACACCTCTGTTTTTTGTAAGAAAACGACTACAGTTCAGGGGAGGATGTGAGAAATTTTATTTGATTATCACCATGATTTAGGATGTGATGAGATTTATGTTTGAAGCCAGCAGGTCAAATTAAGGTGTCATTTACGTTCTTGACGCATTAAAGTCAGTTGACACTTCAGACAACAGAGAGATTTTTTATTGCAGCTCATTTTCTACATTGTTCTCTATTTAAACCTCTGTGTTCCATCCCACAAGCAATCCTCTTGAGCAGTGACATCATCACTGCATCTGAAAAACTTGTATTGAATTATTCCCCTGCTAGTTACTCCAGGGCTGTACATGCAATTGTGAGTTTAGGACAGAAAGCATCAGGGTTTCCACTTCGCTGTCTTAATAGTCTTTACTTCAGTGTCCTCTACCTTTTAGCAAGTAGAGTAACATTTCACTGACAAAAATATATGAGTCATAGTAGAGCATTCAGTACAGTATTACAGCCATTTCAGTAGGAAATAACAGGAATTCTTGCAGATGTGGACCACATACACACTTGCTTGTTACCAATTATTCTATTAGTATTTTTATGCCTGGTTTTCAAACTTATTATTATCACTTGGCAAAACTTTCAATCAAAGTTGAACCACTTAGGTAAAACATTTTCACAACATTTAGGTATAAAGCATCCTAGAAATTGTTTGAGAATGTAAGAATATTCAGTGCTTGCAGCTATCACAATGAGGTGTTGGATTCACAAAGAGGGTATGTGGTATAAAAGCAAGAGCATTAACCTCCTGTTCACATCCAGCAAAAATAGAAGGATTTAGCTTCCAAATCGCTTCAATATTGCTGTATCTGACTGCCTAGATGTAAAAAATGCATTTAAAATCCATAATTTGCAGTAAAAAAGCCAGAAAGGCCTCATGTGTTGTGATCATAGCCACTTGCATTATGGCAAGTCAGTTCTGGTTTGAAGGAAGTTGGGAGCATTTGGCACTTCCATTCAGTGTGCTGCAAATATCTCTTGTCATTTTCTGTTCTGAAAAAATAGTGTGTTGGGATGACTGGGTTTAATTTTCTCTCCAAAATTAAATCTGATGTAATCAGTTACAAACTGTTGAATGGGAACACACTGCCTCTCAATAAATGAGATGCTGACAGTATTGCTGTTTAGCATGGTTTTCTTGGCTTCTTCTAAGTCTAGATCATATTTGTTTGTATCTTTCACAGCTCCCATTCTTTCAAGATGATGCAGCCTGCATTGCTGACTTTGCTGCATGCAATGTAAAACTGCTTGTGTGCTGAAATTGACAACTGTGCTGGAGGTCATTATGCAAGTGGCCTGGGGAGAATATGTCTGCTTTTCCATATCCTAAGGGACATGCACCATGTGGTTTCCTTTTGAGAAGCCTCAGATCATTTTTCTGAGAGCTCCCTCAGTTTGATACATCAGTCAGTAATAAGTATAAATTGTAAATGTTCACCTATTTCAAACAGTTCTTCGTGATTTCAGGATTCTCTAGCTGAATATTGACAAGGCTGTCTGAACTGGCCTTGAAAGAGATAATATGTGGTCTTGAATTTCCTCCCCATATGCCAGCTGGAATTTCCAGGGATTCAGATGTGGCTACTCTTAACTTTGAGGGCCATAGGCATAAATAAACTGTAAACCCCTACAATTCATTTTAGCCATCTCATAAACTTAATTTTCAGTATTCATACTGCTTTTCTGTGTGCTTCATAGTGAGTTTAATTCTGCTAATCTGCCTTACAAATACTTAAAGAAATCACACTATAAAACTGATGTAAGGGTTTCCCAACGAATACTTCTTAGCAAGAAACTAGTATATTTCCATCAAATCATTCTGTTAG
The DNA here is from genome assembly GCA_035583185.1 of Anabacerthia variegaticeps. Classification (NCBI taxonomy): domain Eukaryota; kingdom Metazoa; phylum Chordata; class Aves; order Passeriformes; family Furnariidae; genus Anabacerthia; species Anabacerthia variegaticeps. Next base: position 13,195,596 of record JAWWEW010000088.1, on the reverse strand, counting down.
GCATTAGATCGAGGATATATCTTCAGATTATATGAGGAAGTAATTTTTTATACAATTATTAATACTTATCTAATAAACATTCTTATGTGGTCATTAATTTGTAGTAAGATAAACAAGATAACAGAAATGCCACACTTAAGGGAAATTGGTTTCCAATAAGGAAAGTGTTGGAAGAAAAGATGTTAGACTGTGAATTTTAAGAAAGGTTCCTCCTCTACAGGTCAATAAAATACCACCCCTGGTCCAGTATACAAAGCTCTTACATCTCTTTCAGCCTTTCTGGTACCAGAAAGCCAACTATAAAATCTTGGAAAGTACTGATGATTTTGCAGATTCAAGTTACTCTTCTCTTTCTTAGAATATCTCACTTTTTAAAAGCAGAATAGCTTATGACTCTTCAGAACCACACAGATGTTGACATGTATTGCTAAGCAGATATTTTTTTCTTTTTGTCTTTGTAAATAGTATCTGTTAATATTCATCTGTTAGACAGTGGAGTTTTAATTTTTTGTCAGTGCAAGTTAGAATATTATTGTAGATGACAAACCACATCTGTTCCTTAGTTGGGAATACACAGGGTTGCTTTAGGGTTGCAGGGAAAAAGGGATAATACAACAAACAAATGTGCATATGTAGCATAACTGTGGGAGGCATTGTGGCTCAAATGGCTAGGTCAGAGATCCAAATTTGCAAATTTTCCTACATCTAGATGAATATTCAAAGGACATTCTTGTCTCATGAATATTTTCCTGGAAATGAAGTATCAAAATATGTAAAATTTAAAAATGTATGAAAGGCCTGTGTGTGCCCACTTAATTTTGTCTTGAGGTTGTTGAAAACAATGAAATATGAAAAGTTATGTGAGCTTGGTTGGAAAGAGCATCCTGTTTCTTGTATGGCTCTCAGGAAGGTTTTTATTCAATGATGAGATATTACCGAAAACTCTGTTCTGTGACAATTTGTGCTGGCCAGCAGGGTGGACATGGAGGAGTCTGGTAAGTAGCACATACATTAAAAAAGGAATATAAGCTAAAATAAATTTATACATGTATTATAAGTGTGTGTTTACCATGGGACTCTTCTCTTCAGCAGCCCAAGCATGACTTGGCTATCATTTATATCGAGTGTAATTTTAGCTCATGTGTCATGGATTGCTGAGATTTACACTTTTCATCTAATTTAGGTAGAATGTTTGTGTTATAGCTTCCTGAATGTCTGCATCTGGGATGATGACAGAAACTTATGATGGGCTATTAAGACGTATAATGGATAATTCTTAGTTATTTTCTATTAGGCTGGTGAGTTGGGTTTTCCCATTATAGGTGAAAGTGACAAAATATGGCTAATCTCTGGTGCCAAAGGAATTCCACCCAGAAAGGCCTAGGGCTTATCATGTACCTTTGTTGTTCAGTTTGACAGACTGCTTGAGCAGTGGTGAAAAAGTTAATTCTCTAATTCACTAAAAGGCAGATGACTCATTCAAGTGGCATTCCCTAATGTTGCTACTGAGCACAGTTAATCCTGACTTGTTGGGGCATGACTAACACCTAAAAGCGAGCTGCTACATATCAGACTGGTGTCAGCTGCCTAGATGGCTGATCTGCTTTATTCTACAGAGTAGGCATAATTTCAAATTGCCCCCTTACATTGTGACATCCTTCAGTTCTCCTTAAATGTTTGTTTGGAACACTCTGTCATCAGTATTACAGCTGATGTCACACTTTTTTTTCACTTTCTTCAGGTTTTCCTAATTCTTAGATATTATTTCTTGGCTTTAGTCTGTTGTTTTTGTTTCCCCCCTTCACACACACAGTTTAATACTTTGCACCAATCTCTCATAACAGATCAGATCAACAATAAGATCAAGGTATTGAAGAGATGCTAGTTAGCATCAGCAATGTATGTTCTTTTTACCACAAAACCTCTCCTTCTAAAAATATTTTGGGAGAATGAGAGGAGCCCATAACTCCTAAAATATGTGGTTTAAAACCAGCAAGTCATGTGTACTTCACCTAGGAGATTTTGGAATGTTCCCCAATATGAATACATCCAGAGATTATCACTCACAACAAGAAAAAGAATAACTGCTCTCCCTTTAGAAATATTTACAATATGTACATTCATTACATACTTTTCTGCCTCCAGTCCTGACTTCAGATGTTTTCACTGAGAGGAACTGACTGGGAGATTTTTATTTCTAAATACATTGAAAATAAGAGCAGGAGGCCTTGATTGGTCCAGGATGAGAGAGTAAAATCTCTGCTCAACACTATCAGTACACTTGTACATATAGCAAAAATGGATATAAATGGATACAAATACAATGTATGGCTTATTTTAAAGGTAAGAATAAAGCACAGAGACTTTAAAAGAGAGAGTGTTGTATTTATTCTCTTATTCTCTAGAAGTCTTACCGTCTTCAGATCTTCCAACAGGTGTTTGTGTATTTTTCTAATCTGTTATAAAAGCTACCACGACAGCTAACCTCTCCTCCTTTAAAAAATAACCAGAAAAGTATTGGAATAGTCTTTCTGTTTTATTATATCACCATCTTAGTCCTGTCATAGGATTTTTTGTTAACTCTTTATTTCTAATGAGATGTGAAGAAGTTATTTTGAGTTCTTTTTCATTTTCTTCTCCCCCTGCTTCTTTCAACATCTGTGTCTTTTTGTCATTAGACTACACCTGTATGTTCTAAAAGAAAATACCGTAGTATGAAATTAATCATATTCAGAAATTATTACAGGGCAATTCTATTTCTGTTAGATTTGTGACTGGTTATTTCTGAGTTCATCTTTTTAGACTCATAAATAAGCGATAGTACCTTTCTGGGATTGATCTATAACCTAGTAAAATGTATCTGCTAATGTTTTTGTAGGCATCTAGCTAGCAATTAGTCTTAGGAAAAGATTTGAAAGAAAAGAGAAGGCAATACCTTATTTATCATATGAAACATTCATTAGTTTTCCTGAAGGCTTACTGCATAATTCATGTCAATATTTGCATCACATGATGAACAGAGAGGCTGCAAAGCTAATGGTTTTTATGATGGTACACTTACTTCTCTGTATGCAGATTAAAGTTTAATTGAATTGATCTCTTCTGATTGTAATATTTGAAAGATTTTCCTTTCAACTAGGTTTTGTTGCATAAGGAGTTCTCTGGATTGTCTTGAGGGGAAAACACCCTTCCCTCATTTTTCTGACTTGTTGCTATTCCTGTCATATCAAATCTTTCTTACTTGACTGTTTGTTTTTTTCAGTAGCTTCAGGCCTCATGAAGATTAAAATCCTGTCAATATTTCCATAGTCTTTGGATGTCTTGAGACTAGAGTCTTTTCTGTGAAATAATTCTGGGGTTTGCTGTAACACTTTGTCCAGATTTTAACTAACACTTTAACAACGTCAGCAGACCCAATATTTTAGTATCTTCTCTTAAACATATCTCCTCTATTGACTTGTAAATAAGAGGTCAGAAACATGTCTTTCATTTTGGACGTATGTATGTACTGAAGTTTTTTTCTATATTTTTATGGATTTATATTCTTTCGGCACCACACGTAGTATTGAGGATTAGGCATTTTCATGTATATACCATAGACAGGACAAATGATCTGGGTAATGAATTTCAGAATATGGAAAGTTATTTATACACACAAAACTATGAGCTCTAAATCAGCTATGACTGAAAAAATTGTGTGCAGTTCTCTGAAAGTACCAGATCTAGTGTTCAACAGCAGGCAAGAATAAAATCACAGCAATAGACTTTACTGTTAGAAGGAGAGACAAGGGTAAAAAAACCCACTCCAGACATACCAGAAAACAATGTTGAGAATTTGCACAAATGAACAGTAAGCCTCTGTCTTGAATGTTGTCTCAAGTTCTAATAATTTCATCTTTAAAGGGATACAGTGGAGGTACTAAAAATAATGGATGCCTACAAAGGATGATTGGAGTGGCTTCCATATGAGGAAAGAGTAAAACACTGGGACTCCTCAACACAAA
>JAWWEW010000088.1:13173892-13185204 GCA_035583185.1 Anabacerthia variegaticeps | reverse complement strand
TCTTTAGCAATGGAAAATTCTGAGAAAGACCAACATTGTTTTATTTGAACCTTAGATTAACAGCGTTGAGTTTTTTGAAATTTGTTATAACTAAACAGTCCAGGTCAAGTGAAAGACCACATTAGTGCCACTGAGAAGGAATGTTCCTCTGTAGTAAATATAAATTTATTTAAATTTAGTGTTTCACATTTCTGTGTGAAAATATTCCCATGCTTGAGAAGGTACCAGTGACTGGGAGAACTCACTGTCTATACAACTCATCACATCAAAAATCTGGTCTGTCAGCCCAGAAGTGGTGAAGTTCACAGCTGTGTCTTACTTCAGCTACCAGCTGAAACTGAGAAACACAGGACATCAGTGAACAGGGTAATATCTGATTCCTGCTGAGAACAGAAAAAGCTTATTTTGCCAGCAAATCATTTTCAGAGGTGTCTATAGTAACTGGAAGAAATCTTGGCCAATGAAACCATAATCTGGAATCATGTGAAAGCAGGGAACAGAGATAAATTCTTCTCTGGGTGCAGAACACAACCATTCCAATGAAATAAATCACATTGCTCTGGGTTAAAAATACACTATATATGAATCTTTGCAGTCAGAATCAAAGTAACAGACTTGGGATATATAAATATATCTATATATATATAGATATATTTATATATCAGTGTTAGAACTGAGCTAGGCAATTTTGGAAGCAACATAGGGTGAAGTAGACTCATAGATTTCAGGGTAAAGAGTGTCACATATTGAGCATGTCACTCAAATTACTGACAGATTTGCACCGAGGGGAAAAACCTCATAACACAACCAGGTAGACTGGGACTTGTATTCAATCCCATCTTCAAATTCAGTGTAGGCATAGGATAAATGGATAATGATATAAAGGAATTAAATGAAAGCACCTGGTTCAAGATAAAGGAAATAGTAAGAAAAACCTGAACAAATAAAAGCAGTAGGGTGATGCAAGAAGGTATTAGGGTCTGGATGTAGGCAGGATCACAAAGTCCAGTGATTTAAAAGGAAGGGGAAGGCAGAACAAAATGTTTTGAAGGAAAAAAGGTAGTGCAAACTTAAAAAAGACATGGTCGAATCAGATTTGTGCTGTACAAGGGAGCTTTTTTTTTTTTTTTAAATATGTGGAATTGAAGGAAACAAGTATTGAGAACCACAAGAGCTCTTAACAGTAAGACTGTGACCAAGCTGTGTGGTGTGAAAAACTGGCTGTGAACTTTCTTTGGACACAATCTCTTCATTCAAGATCCTTTGTCTAAAAGCCTGTGGGTTTCCACAAAATGAGAAGATCTCTAGGATAAAAATATTTGACTTTTTACTTTAGAAGAATTCCTTCCTTTATCCTAACCAAAAAGACAAGATAGGTTCAGAACTTTATTGGTGTGTAATAATGAGTAAAAAAGAATAAAGTACCCATCTCAGGCTTTTACAATCCTGTTAAAATGAGGAATTCATAGAGGAATACTATCAAATGGAGCAAGGTCAAGAGTTTAAAGCTTTCAGTAATCTCAAAACAGTCCAAAATTTTATCCATCCCTTCCTCTGGTTCTTTGACATTTTAATGGTAAAAAAGCTGTATCTAGTTTCCAGGTGCATATTCTAGTGGGAAAAAGCCCACCATGATAGTTTTATCAGAGTAATAGTAAAGTTTATGAAGAGCACAGCTTCTTAGTGAATGTACACAATATTGTACAGAAATGCCCAGAGAAATAAGAAGCTGTTCTATGAATCAAAAGCAAAAGTAGGCCAGAGTATTTTGACAATAATTACTGTTATCAATATAGGACACAGCGATTTGAAGTGAAACCCCCTGAAGAGATCAGAATCCTGTTTCTAACTTTTCTTTCAAAAGCTTATGTATACATAATTGCAATGTGCTTCTTTCTCTTTTCCAATGGATGCTAAGCACCAAAGCTTTGAAAAACAAAGCAGAACAAAAGAAACCCCAAAAAACAAGACCCTTTTGAATGGATGTTAAACACTAAAGCTTTGAAAAACAAAATTTCTGTGAGTGGCTTAAATTCATCCATACTCATTAGATGCTCAATTAGGTGAAACAAAATTTTCATCATATGCCAGAGGTTTAATTTAATTTGCCCAGGATAAGAATTTAACTGTGTCCATAAAACTGTGTGGGTTTTTTTGTTTTGTTTTGTTTGCTTGGTTTTGGTTTTATTTTTTTTCTAAATGCTTCACTGTAGTGAGGCAAAACCTGTTAAATAATGGAAAGCAATAGGCAGACTAAAACTCAACATTATTTCTAAAGGTATTTACTTGATGTACTTCTGTTAAAAAAAACCCAAAAACCAAAAACACAAAAAAAAAACCAAAAAACCAAAAAAGGGTTAAATTGCAGGACATACAATTGGTTGTTGACATAAACTATCACCAATATTAGGATACTTTAACTTTCCATTTTGCATTATGGAGTGTACTACAGTTGTATTATGATATTTCAGTAAGAATGATCTCCTTAAGAGAATGACACAGAGGAATCTTTCCAGTATTTTAAAATCAAAGATTAACAAATGTTTCTTTACAAAGGGGCTAGAGGAGACTTTTTTTTTTTCCAGATGTGGAGTGCTTTTAATGACATCAATTATGTGTGTATGCAATATCAAGACTGATGAATTAAGCTAAATTTTGATGAGAAGAAGCCTTGTTAAACTGAAGCAGGCAGCTTACCTGCTCCTGGGGTTTTTTTGCTTCCCTTGAAAACTAAAATCAGGTTAGAAAATGAGAACAAAACAGCTGCATATATGGTCAGTACATTGTTCCTACCTGAAAGCAAGCTTCAAAATTCAACAATTTCTCATGTGACTGTGGAACAGTCCTAATAGGATCCTATTTCTCTAAATACTTGGAAAGCTTGGCTACTTTATGTTGTTCTATGAAAATATTGTATCAAAATAAGTTATCACTAATAAATTTAGATAAGTTTAAAATTTTAGAAAAAGAAGGGACAAGTCAATTTCAAATGCCAGGTCAGTGGATAACTACTTTTCTGATGCCAAATGTGTTGGATCTGGCCAAGATGGAATGAATTTTCCCCACAGCAGCCATCACAGTGCTGTGATTTGTATTCATAGCTGGCCACACAAAACAACCAAGGTTTCCCTCCAGGTTAAAATATCTGTACACCAGCTTATCTCTCTGCCATAAGACCTACTTAAGGCAATGCCACACATTTCCATCTGTCTATGGAAGACTCCTGCACCTGATCAATATCTAGGGTTAGATAAGTTAAAATAGCTTTGGCAAACTCTTTTTGACAAATACAACTGCTATAACCTCAGAAGCAGCATGATATTTACTTGTCTGAAGTTAATGCCATTAAGGGACTTGCAGTTCCTCTAATAGGGATTTGATGATTTGCTGTCTTAAAATTCAGCTTCGCCTCAGTCATGATTGACACAATATTAATTTTCTTGCGCCAGCCACTGAGGCACCAGTTGTAGCACTGGCAACCAAGAAAAATCTTATCTTTTGCCAGTTAATTTTTATAATAAGATTCACTATGCTTGTTTTAATGCTATCTCTTGAATTGGGCTTCCACAAGAAGAAAAGGGTAACATATCATAGAATTACTTTGTTGGAAGAAACCTTTAAAGTGACCGAGTTCCAGCCTCTACACCATGGACAGAATCATCTCTCACTAGATCAGGTTGCTCAAAAACATGTGCAATGTGACTGAACATTTACAGTGAATGGCATCTGCAGCTTCTCTGGGAAACCTACACCCATCATAAAACATTTCTTCTTTTTATCTAAATCTATTCTTTTTCCATTTCAAACCTTTACCCCTTGTTCTGTAACCATAAACCATGATAAAAAGCCTCTTTGTGTCTTCCTTATAAGCCCCCTGAAAATACTGAGATTGAAGCAGTACTCGAGGTGGATTATCCCAAGAGCGGAATAGAAAAATATAATCTCTTCCCTCTCCCTGCTGACCATGATTCCTTTTATGCAACCTGAGATACAACTGACTTTCTGGTCTGCAAGTGCACATTGCCAGCTCATGCTGTACTCTTTATCCACTGGTATATCCAAGTCCTCCCCTGTAAGACTGCTCTCCACCAGTTCATCCCTCAGCCAGGACTGCCCCAACCCAAGTGCAACATCTTGCACTTTTTGAATATCATGAGGTTCACATGGAACTAGTGTTCAAATCTGTCAAGGTCTCTCTGAATGACACCTCTTCCTTCAAGCACATCAGCTGCACGAGTGCCTGTCATCTGTGACCTTGTTGAGGGTGCATTCAATCCCACTGTCTCTGTCATCAATGAAGTTATTAAATATTATTCATTCCACTACAGATATAGATGGAAAGTTGGCAGGGGAATGCTACTCATGGAAGTGGCTGGGCATCAGCGGTTTGGTGGTGAGCACTTGCTGATGTCAAATAGCTGTAGATTTTGAATAGAATTCATTGTGTCCAAAGAAGAGCAATAAAGGTGTTGAAGGGTCTGGAGCTCAAGTCCTGTGAGGAGTAGCTGATAGAGCTGGAGTTGTACATCCTGGAGAAAAGGAGTCTCATGTAGACCTTATCGCTCTCTCCAGATACCTGGTTGTAGCAAGATGGGTGTTGGTCTTTTCTCCCAAGTCACAAGTGAGAATACAAGAGCATATGGCCTCAGCTTGCATCAGGTGATGTTCAAATTGGATATCAGGCAAAATTTCTTTGTGGAAATGGTGGTTGAACACTGGAACAAACTGCCCATGGAAGCGGTGGAGTTGTTATTCCTGGAGGTATTTATTTGGGACACAGTTTGTGGTGGACTTGGCACTATTATGTTAAGGGTTGGGACTTGATCTTAAGGGTGTCTTCCAATCTAAAGGATCCTATGATCCTGTCATTTTATGCTATATACACTGTAATCATCCCAGGGAGATTACTGGCTTACAATGTTGCCCCTTTCTTCTTTTCCCCCCCTGAAGGCTGGAAAATATTCAGGCCATTAATTACATTTGCAGCCATAGTTAACTTAATTATGTAGCGGTAATCAAGCTTCTTGCTTCAGGGTGTAAACTAATTACCACAAGGGACATGTGCATTTCATGGATGGCACTGAAAATTTGGAAAGTGTGTGTAAAGCTCTTCCTCTTTTTTCAGAGGCAATGTTAATCACTAATTGGACCAGAAACTGATTTTTCTTGTGTGAAAGATCTTTATTGCATGTAAATTACATAGAAGCATGATCTATTCTACTGCTGAATAAATGAAGCAGTACCATCACCCATAGAATTTGGGTATTTTATTCTAATTCAGGAGGAAAAGAAAGTTGATAAAGTGAACAACTCTAATGATCTAGTACAGTATAAACCTCTTACCACAATTTAACTGATACCTTATCAACTTTAAATCTCTTATGAATGTGGAAATTCATGCTTTCCATACTGAACTGAGAAGGGACTTGGTCAATGTGAGACAACACTTTTCTGACAAACACTGAACGTTTGCATCCTTGATAGCACAGCATTCCAAAGTTAGGCACTTTTTACAGAGATCAGTTAAGGTACATAGAGTCTTTTCTGGTGTAATGTATCATATTTTAGGGACCTCTTCAGAGTTAATGAAGAACTATGTATACAGTGTATTCTGTAAAGAGGCTATTTTTTTTTCAGAAAAGTAAAAGAAACCAAGAGTGACTTGTCTGTCTAAAATGATGATGATGATGGAATTTTAGTTGTCTCAAGAGGCTTTCTAATATCTCATTCTTTCTCTATGTTCTTTGTTTTCAGACATCAGCTTTTAAGGTTTTGACTTCCTATGAACTGTGCAATATTAAAAAAAAAAAAAAAGGCATACTCATGTATCTTGCTTTCTACAAGTAATACAGTATTTCAGAAGAATGAAAATTAGAACATCACCAAAGAGGTGAATAGCCTGGGAAATGACAGTGATCAGAACTGGTAGGACTGGTTAAAGAGTAAAAAATGGGACTGAGAACTGAATTTGGGATTTTTGTGAATTATCATAGAAGTTACTGTATCTTTATATGTGTGACTTCTGCAAAACAAAAAATTCACATTTATTATGTTCGTAAATTTCCGTTGATTAATGTTTATCGGTGGTTTGAGACACAATTGACACAATTGAAAATGTTTTGTATGCAAAAAGTGTGTGCTATTATAAAAGGTCTTCAGAAGTCATTTCAAGATGCATATTAAATTTGCAATGAAATACAAAATTATGTGCCTCTCTGAGATGAGAGAAGAGCCCAGTTTCCAAAAAAAGCAATGGAAATTAATAAACTTGATGGCTGCAAGTTACCCAGCAGGTGACACTGTTATAATCATATTTTCCAAGGAAGATATTCAATAAGATTCAGCATTCTTCCTGTTTGAAAAGTAGTTGGTAAGATTCTGACTCTCAAAAGTCATTATATGGTGGAAAAACACTTAATGCATGTATAGTTTTTAATTGAGCTCTAACTCTACTTGCTTTGGCAAGCTTTACAAAGTTTTAACAAGCAGCTTAAATATGTTCAACAGAGTGATAAATCCAGAGCCTTAGCTCCAGTCACAGAAGGCTCAGTGAGAGACAGGACCTAGAACAGCTATAGAGCTGCACACCCACTTTCCCTCTTGAATGGGAACCCAGAGTCATTTTTTCAGCAAAGCTGATCCTTGATTATATCTCAGAAACACAACAAATTCATTTAAAGTTACAAAGACAAATATCACATGCCACACATGGAGAAGTCTTATGCCTTTGCTAGCAATGTCAAAATAAGACACTTGGAGATAATCACCTGACTGGTGTTTGAAGCATCTGTTCTTGTGAGCAATTACTCAAGTCCAGACAGGCACTGGAATCAATGAGTCCCTTATGTCTAAAAAAGACTTACTGTTTTAGGTGCATAGGAACATCTATCTCCTCTAAAAAACTGAGCCGATTCACAAAATGGTACTTAGAAAAAGGGCAGAAATAACATCCTTTATACTTATCTTCAGCAGAACAGACCCTGTTTATAATGTTGAATTTGGTTCTTCTATCTGGTCACAGACACTCTCAGGCTTGTCAGATCATTCAGCATTTTCTTGTTTTTCATTTGAATTACTTATTATACTTCTGTTCACAGAAAATCACAAAAATTCTCTTGCAGAAGTTATTGCCATGCTTGCCTGCTCATGTATGGAGGCTGGACAGTAGATTCATGCACTATTTTTATAATACCAGTAGTTGAGAACTAGAAGTAGGCAAAAAGAATTGCTCTTGTTTTTTTTTTTTTAATCTCTCATAGAAAATTACAGCTATTTGCCTTGTCTATCAATGAATGACATATTGATAATTCTGAAAAAGCTTTTTGAAAGATTCAGCAGCCTGTAATAATGCAGAATTGAGAGAGCAGAGGTCCCTCTGTACCAAAGTACCTTTAGATTCTCTCCAGTAAAAATACCAAGAGAATTACCTCATTGTAAAATCATTAACTTGTGGTCAAGAGTTTTGAAAACATTTCATATCACACGTTTTGTGTTTCTGTTTATTCCATGGTATTTGTTAAATGACATAAAAATAATATAGTTACAATTTCAAGTTAGAGTCCTACAATTAGGTCAGTTCCCACAGTGTTATGCCTCACCAAACTGTGGAACTGTATCTAATGATGGTGTAGAGGCTCAGCATTTGAGGTGTAGACTACATTACCTTTGTGGAAAATGCTTGGTCAAGCAGTGTGCATTAAATGTTGAACCAGGTGTGCAGTTTCATGAAATACAGGTCCAGAGCTGGTGGTTTGCAAAGCTAAGGTTACTATCAATGCATTCTGCTGCAAAAATTTAGTGTTCTAGGGAGGTCAAGTGAATGTGCTGATACATATGGGGACTCCAAATATTGCAGAGCATAATGCAATCTTCCACCTTGTCAACTTAGATTCCGTGGTTAAAAAAAACTGTGCAATTCATCCCATCTTAGTCTGGGAGGAAAATCTGATAAGCTTTGCAAAACCTTCTTAGGTTTTTAGGTTTCTTTTTAATATGCATTGCACGCAAATGTTAACAGGGTTGCTATTGAACCATAATTCTTTCTTCATCAAAGGCTGATCAGATTTAAAATTGGCAACTTTTAAGAGACCAGCTTTTAGGCCCAAAAATGTGCATATAAATAAAAACAGTGTTATTTCTACTCCACTGTTAATGAAAGAACAACGGTCTGTATTTTCTCTGAGGGTAATTGAGTCTCACAACATATTCATAACAATATTTAAGTGCAATTAGAAATAATAGGAAATCACCCAACAACTACTTGTGAGCCTTTGCCCATATCCAATATGCTTATTGACTGTTTGTAGTCTTTGTTTCTATATCCCCCATAGGAAAAGAAAAGCAGGTTTATTTGAAAAAAAATATAAAGTTAAAAAAATTATCAGCTGTCTTGAAGAGCAAGTAATATTGCTGACAGATATTGATTGTGAAAATGTTTTGTTATATTGACTTAAGTCCACCCCGTATTATAATTTTCAGAATTATTTTATATTTATATTCATTATATGTATTACCACACTGCTCAGGAAGCCTGTCCATCATCCAGAAAGAGAAGGGGTAAGGAGAAACTAGAGAGAAAATGAAACTGACCTAGAGAAGGCTCCACTGGTTAAAGGATTTCCACATCAAAGGCAAGAGCAGAGCACAAGAAGTTCTAGTTAGATGACTGGTTAGTGTGGAGTTGTGGACAGAGAAACACGAAGCACTCAGAGTCAATCATCATACTGAAGAGCTTAAAAGAAAAGGAAGGATGGGCTGAGAACAGAAAAGTCATGGATGGTATGTGACAGAAAGTCAAAGAAATGTTAAAGACTGAAGGATTATTATAAAGAAAAACTGCAGCAAAAGACAGGTAAGTTAGAGGCTCATGAAGACTGTAATTAAAGAATAGGGTTTTTTTGGTGGATTCAGATACAAGACTCCTCATTATTTTAAAATAAGACAATGAGGTAATGTGCAGACCACAGGATGGAGTGATCATTGACTTGAATGCTGGCATCATCACAGGTGAATTCAACAGACTATCAGAAAAGTCAAAAGTCCAGGAAACTGTAGAACTTAGCTCCAGAAAACAGGCTGATGGCTAGGTACATACATTTAGTAGGAGAACAAACAGAGGAAGGTGGCTTTGAGGCTGCTGTTCTCTAGACAAGAGAAGTTCCCAAGCCACAGGTGACAGGGTGGAGAAAGAAAGGAAGATGCCCAGTGCCTAAATTCTTTTTATAAAAAAAATTGAAGTTGCCCATGTGACACAGTGATCCAGGAATGGAAGTAGCAAAGAGAGGCAAACTGAAAGGTCATGCACTCCAGAAACTCAGAAAGAAGTGTACAGGACAAAATGTAAAAGGGATGAAGAAAATGAAGGTGTGGACTGCATGGAGAAGGGATATAGCAGCAAGTACAGATGGAATAAATTCAATTCTGGGACAGTGCCACCCCTTACAATGAGGAAGAGCCACAGGAAGGTGTGCAGGTGGTGTCTGGAACCTGTTAGTGTTTGAAAAGGGAAACTGGAAAGCAAGGGAGAAAAGGAACAGGGAGCTTTGAAAAAAGCAATGTTCAAAAAAAAAAAAAAAGAAAAAAATGGACCAAATGGTGAGAGACTGGTGAGAATCATGGGTGAACTGCAGAGAATATTTAAATAACCCTCTGAGTAATATTTTTAAAATGCTATAAAGTTAGCATCTGTTGAAGCTTAACATTCTTTTCCTATCCTCATCCAGGCAGCTTATGCCTTGTTCCATGCTGTTGAAGTCATCTCTCTCCTTCCACTGTGACAGTATGTACTCTTGCAATTGCTTCTTAATCTTTCTCAGGTTTAGCTTGTAGCATGATGCTTAATATCATGCATTTATGCAATGTAAAATTTCTTTTTGATCTGGATTTTGAGGATGCAAAAATCCATAACACACCATAAACAAAATAAAAACTTAAGTTTCTCATTTTCTGCTTAATTCTTATTCCCAGAAATCTGGGGTTTTGAGGATTTTAATAGGTAATTTATAAAACTAATGTATATCTTTGGGGATTTTGGGGAAAATAATCATTACAGCAGGGTATCTGACAGTTGCTTGCACTTCAGTCAGCAAATTCCATTAATTTTTGTTTTTACATTATAATTTTCTAGAACCCGGCATAAACATAAGCTTTCAAGATTTAGTTTCAAGGTGTGGGTTTAAATTAAGAAGTTCTGTTTTCCTTTATTCGGAACTGTTTTCCTTTTTTTTCTTTTTTCTTTATTCTTCTCATGGTGCATAGACTTCATCATTCCTGAGCATGTAAGAAACCAAAATTGGCTGTTCAGTACACCACATTCAGGTTATCATACTGACATCACTCTATAAATGGCTAAAGCAAAATAAAATCAATAAGATATAAAGCTACATAAAGTAAGTTTTTGGTTAATTGTGCCCATCTTACCTTGTACACCATTTTTGCAGAGTCATGGTAATTAATTGTGCAATAAATGTACTTTAAGTTGAGCATGGTAATAACACTCTTTGACTTTGAAAGCATCAGGAGAATGATGGCAGCATAAAAGCTAGGCTTTACATCTTCACCTGTCGATGCTTTAAGGCAGTGGATGCCTTTTGTGAGTAACTATGAAGGACAGTAGTACAGAGCACAGGATTCCAGATGCCATCCAGTGCCTGATGGACTGGCAACACAGCACAGCAGTGTGTCCATGAACTTTGGCACAGTCTTGATCTGAAAGAACTACACAGGTTGTTTCTGAAGTTGGTTTACACCACATTTGCCCTGGAGTTTTTGTGGCATGCTGCTAACCATGATACAGACATTCCCTTAGGTCTATACAGACAAAATGTTTTCCTCCTGTATTTAATTTCTTAACACAGCTGGGGATACAAGAAACAGGGCACAAAAAGTCCTCTAGGGTGGTGGCTGAACTATTATCTATTTTTGTGACCTTGGAGCAGTCTGAGACTCTCAATTCCAAAGCTCTTCTTTCCTCAGTTATCTTAGTAATTTGGTCTCTGATGTTAATAAATTATGCCAGATGCAATCACAGTTGCTTAAAATGTTCACATTTACAGCAGGCTAGTAACCACTTAGCAATCATAATAGCTGAGCTTGTAAAAGACAGGATCTTAAATTCCAGATGCCCACTGCATTGTTCTGCTCCAACCTTTACAGGAAGTTACACTGATATTTTTGTAAGTTAAATTTGGCATGCATTTTTGCTTCAGATAGTTTTCAATTAAGGAGGCAGGTTTACAAAGTAACTTACATAATATTGGTCATACACATAATATGGAAATTTTTTACCAAAAAAAAAAAAGTTGCAACTTCTA
>JAWWEW010000088.1:13137415-13163281 GCA_035583185.1 Anabacerthia variegaticeps | reverse complement strand
TAAGAATTTAACACATTTATTTTTAAAATATATTAACAGTGTTCTGAAATACGCTTTTTTAGTCTTTCTGAAATCCTGTCACTTCTCCCCTAAATCCTGAGGTGATAAGATCTTTGCTAGTTCTTTGTGAGTTCAGTATTAAACTTAAGAGAGTTTGTAATTCTGTAGACAGTCATATAATTACGGAAAACAATTTTATATTATCTTAGGTTTTGAGCTATGTATGATTTCCCTTCTGTACGGACAGTGTCTCTGAAATTTGTTTCAGAAGCATACAACAGCATATTGTTCTGAGATCATCAACAAAAATATCCACCCCAGTCTTGTTTCTAAAATCTCCATGGAGTCCAGTAACCATATCCTTATGGGATATTCTTTGGTTTGGTTATCTTCCCTATAGGCAAACACTCATCCCTTTATTTGTGTACTAATTCCCACCTTTTTCACTTGAAATACTAAGTTATTACATGGCATTTTGACAAATGTTTGCTGAATCCCAAAGATAAGAGACCCTGGAGCATTTTCCTTGTCCAGAATGCTAATTATTTTTTTTCTGTGAAAAATGTTTGATGAGACAACCTGCCATTCTAACCCTATTGCATTTTTAGTCCATTTTCAAATTACCCACATTTTTTAAAGACTAAATTGAGCTCTAACTATTACAGAGGCTGAACTCTTGTCTAAATGAGTTGTTTTCCCATCTCCTTTCCTTTTTAATTTCCCTTATAGTGCTTCTTTTTTGAACCTATATTAATATTCTATTGAACCATGTTCTAGTTTTCAGATTGATGGTGCCTTTCTCTGGATAAAAGATTCATTGTAAATTCTCACTGCTTGATATGTAGTTTCATTTCCCAACCCTTTCAGAATTCTGGAATAAAAAAATATCCTGCTCCCTAGTGGAAAAACAAAACAAAAAAAATCCTACATAATTTATTTGTGCTTTTGTTTATGCATTAAAAGTTATTATGTGTCTTAAATTCAGGCCAATTGCTCATTGTTGGAATTGTACCTACTTCATATGCGTATTTTTTTCTTGTAATTTCATAAGAGTGGAAATCAACATGAACTTTAGTCTTTTTATTAATAGCAACAAGCCCAGGAAGAATATTCTTTTTGTTGGATGACTTCCAAGGTTTCTAGCATCAGTTTCAGACAGCAACACTGTACAGGCTGATCTGAAGCCACTGACCCTGAAAATCTTCAAACCTAATAAGCTTTATACCTGTCTGTGCATTCTCTTCTCTCTCTTCCTTAGTTTTTCTTCTTTTTAATTATAGGAATAAGGTATGGGGAGGAATCTATTTTAATTTGTTTTAAAAGGTTTAGCTGAACATGACCATCCATTAAGTTACTCTTATGATATAATTAAAACAAAAACCCCCAGGACCTAAGTGCCACTGTTCTCTTTTGTGCTACTAAATCCTACAGAAATAAGCTTACTGATACAGATGCATTACCATTACTACTACTAACAGGACAGAATTGTTGGTCTTTGTTTAGAGAGCAACCACACAGACCCATAAAGATAATTGAATAATTGAATAACCACTCCAGGTTAAAATATTTTAATCTGAGGATTTTCAGACAATCAGATTTTATTCATGTGAAGGAATAAAATGAGTGAAAAATGTGTGATGAAAAAAACCATTATGTTCACAACCCATTTCAGTGGTGGTTTCTCAAACACTTTTCATTTGAACAATTGTCAATATATATATATATCTATTTAGAAGTATGAGAATACATTTAAAGGTGCTTTCAGGGTACTCAATCCTGTATGTTGTCATTTACATGTATTCAGCAATGAAGAGGTTACAGAGTTCTTGTTGGTTTAATCAGGGCTCACAGACAAGGATCTTGAGAGGCACTGAAGAGACCATTGCAGCAGCTCCTGTGTTTTTCTCTGAGTGCAGGTGCTTATGCGAGCCCTGGACCAACCAGGTTCCCTTGCACACAGCTCTTCAGGATGTGTCAGAGGTGGGCTGGCAAGGCAAAATAAGGTAAAGAGTTCAGTACCACTGATTGCAGACTGGAAAAGCAAGGAGGTGGGACTAATGCCTGCTTGTGGTGAGTGTAGGAGGCAGTTAGGGGAAAGCTGGTGTTGTGAATTTGTGATAAAAACAGGACATGTAACAGGAGGAATGGATGGACATGTATTCCTTCTTCCTGGATGGGCCTGAGCACAACCAGGTACTGCAGCTCTAGTTTGCCAAGGCTGATGCTGCTGTCTTGAAAAATTAACTTTGGGAATCACTGTTATAGTAGGCATCAGTATTAAGTTACTCTGGATTCTGGCAGCTGTGCTTTAAGGTAGATGAATATGGAAAAGCCATAAGCTGTTCAGCACTTTTGCTGCAGATCAGCGCTGCCCACTTCTGCAGACAGACTGGCAGATTAGTCATCAGTTTGCAACAGAGGATCCACAGTACTGACTTCTACCAGAATGATGGAAATTACATTGTATTGTGAGTTGTATGAAATAGAACACTGCAAAGGAAGCAATGACTCTAGTAAGCATATGGTCAAATGTTTGATAGTTCTTTGTTTGAAAGATGGGATTTCGTGACTGGTCAGAACCTTGCTGAAATTATTAATGTTTCATAGACTTAATGAAAGATTGTATTGAGCAGGCTTCTGAAAGAGAATATCCCAGGTGATATACTAATCAATATTTTTATTATGATATAAATGATGGAAGTTATTACATTTGTTAGTAATGCCAATTAAGAAGGTACAGCAAGACCCTGGAAGAATTCAAAATAATCTCATCCCAATGGAGCCAATGTCACTACTCAATTTCAAAAGCCATGATGTGTGAACAGTCCTTAACTGCCCAGTGCAGTGGGTAGTGCCTTTAGTTATTTAATGAGAACTTCCCATGTGTAAAGTTCAAGCCAGAGTGGCTTTAAGGAACTGTGCTTTAATACTTACAGGGGAATTCAACATGCATCTTATCAAGGATTTTAGAAATGTCTCTTTTGGGGAAAAGAAACAGTAATTTACAAATTCATAAGATTCGGCCTTTAGTTACGTACATTGTGCTAATGGGACCTGTAGCATAGTTTAAGTTGGATTTGTCCCATGGCCCTGCGAGACATTTGTAGAAAAAGCTGAAGAGAGAAATGTTGACTGCGTTATACCTATGAGAATATTCCAGCTCTCTGCACTCCCCAGACAGAGATTAAAGCAGTAATAGGATAAGACATCTCTAATGCCCTAAAGACTGCTGAAAGCTGACCTCCTCTTGCTAAATATTGAAGAGGATCTAGTTGTGGCTTAATGGTAAGAAAGAGTGGGCTATTGCTTTCTCACAGATGGGGAATAAATTCTTACCACATGCTCAGATTTCCTGTTTAGCTCTTTTCCTCTCTTGAATAAGAAAGCTCTCAAAGTCTATATCTTATGCAGGATACCAGAGTGCCAGGATCTGTCAGGCCTGCCTGGAAATGGCCATTTCTTTTCCCATTTTGATATATTTTAAAAGTTGCTTTGCAGGTTACTTCATACCTTTCAGGTTATTGAAAAGTCAATTTTAAGTGCTGGTAGCTGCAAAGTAACGTTATGTAATATTGCAGCTCTGAGAAATTTACTTTATCATACCCATAAGAAGCTTGCCCAAATGCAATGATTCTTATATTGTGTTCTACTTGCATAGGTTTTCTGCCAGAAAAAAGGATATTTTCAGTGGGCTAAGGTGATTAATTTGTTTTCTGCTCTTTGCTGGAAAACCCCTGTAGACCTGCTACACTCAGATTCTTCACAGACAACTGCATGTGATAACGAAGAATCCCTGTGTGAATACTTGAACCACGAAGAGAAGCAGCCAGAAGGCAGGAATGGGTGGCCAGGGGCTGGACAGTGTGTGGGTGGGGGGATGGGGGATTGTAGCACTGGATTTGGCTAGTTAAACATCTGTGGAGTCGAGATATTGGTTTGTCTGCTAAACAGAGTTAACCAAGCTTTTCTTGTACAAGGGTCTCAAGAAAATAAATAAATTCACTCACTCAGAAATTTAGGCATTTAGTGCTGATTGCTTTAAAGGAGCCCAAAGGGAAATTGGTAATTCTGTCTTCAGAGAAGGGCCTGAATAATGTTATAACTACATGAAAACAGTGAGGAAAAAATTAAAATATTGAATAGCTGCTTTTGAAGTAAGTACCATCCATCCTGTGCAGTGAATAAATCAGTGATCCCCATGAATAAGATGGTATGTGACCATATGTTTAAACTGCATCTTACTTATATTCATTGTGACACTGCATTAGCTCTGTGCAGAACCTTGTAATCTAATGGCCTTTCCTCTTGTGTTTCGTTAATTCTTAGCATGGCTTTGAAGTAGGAGGTACCTTTGGGATGGGCAACTGAGGAGCTGTGGAGGCTGCCCTTACAGACACTCTCTGGCTCCAGCATGACCCTGTCCACTGCGCTGAGCACTGTGTCAAATGTGCATATGAAGGACAAGTTTCAAGATCCATATATTTCACATTTTGAACCACTGTAGAACATTTATGTATTTCATGCTGCAGAATATAGCTGCCTTTTTTAAGCCCAGCCACCAACTAAGCACCACACAGCCACTAAATCACATCCCCCCCCAGAGGGATGGGGGAGAAAACGAGAGGGGAAAGAAGGGATATACATGAGAAACAGACAGTTTAAGAAGTAAAGCAAAATCCACACATGTAAGAAGAGCTAAATAAAGAACTCATTCAGCCCTTCCCTTGGGCAGCAGGGCAGCAGGGCTCCATCACACATAACAGTGACTTGAGAGACAAATGTTATCACTCCATATGTTTTCCCCTTCCTTCTTTTTCCTCAGCTTTATATACTGAGCATGACACCATATGATCTGGAATATCCCTTTGGTCAGTTGGGATCAGCTTTCCTGGCTGTGTCTCCTCCTAACTCCTTGAGCACCCATAGCCTGCTCACTGCTGTGGTGGGGTGAGAGGCAGAAAATGCCTTGGCTCTGTGCAAGCCCTGCCCAGCAAAAACTAAGACATCCCTGTGTTATCAACACTGTTTTTAACACTACGCTAGCTATGGTGAAGAAAATTAACTCTACCCCAGCCAAAACCAGAGCAATGATCTGTTGCACCACAGTAATAACATAAAATGAGATAGATGTTACACTACCATTATCATTTAATAGATCAAGTGCACAAATGCCATTGCTTATATGCAGGTACTGAAACAAATGCACCTTAAAATGAACTGAATTAATCAACAGGTCACCCCCGACTCTGACTTTCAGAGGAAGACAGATCAGTTCCTTACATGGAAGCAGCTGCGGTGACGGAGTACCAAGCAGGGAGCTTAGTATGCAAGCAGCTGCTGTTCTGCTTCTGCCTAAGTGAGAAAACATGATGGCTTCAACAAGCTGCTAGTAACTCTGTGTATGTGCTGTGTAATGTATTATGCAAATTGACTCCTTTAAACATTAATTTGAGGTCAGTCTGGAAAAATGCCAATATTCTTCTAGTTTGTTGAGAAAATGCTTTTTGATAAGGTTAGCTGCTAATTCTGTTAATTTATTATTGCAACCCATAATAAGCCATTTGATCTTGTAATTGCAAATACTGATTTTCTTACACTTTAATCACTTCAATCTTTATTAAAATTTGTACCAGCCTGTTCAGTCAATAATTGAACAAACAAAAGCCTTCACTCAAGTTAACGGTGTCATTTTCTTCCTCATGTTACTGCTACCAAATAGAGGCCAGTTGGGCTTGTGGGGCTGAATGCCCGAAGTTTTCAGGAATGACAGAGCAAAACAATGCTGTATAGGCTGAGGACAAGCAGTGTTATGAAGACTTGGACTTGAAATGGCACACTACATATCCATATTTGGAAAACAGGAGGCCTGATTATCTCTGCTGAGATCAGGCCATGACTGAACTGGTAGCTAAGGTAATGTGCTTGTCTGGAAAAGGTCTAAACCTGTGGTTTTGCTGTTCATAGTGAAGTGATGAGTGTTGAAATATTGAAGTCATAGGATATACACATCACAAAGCATCTCAATTGGCTTTCTCAGTTACATGACATTGCACACGAATTAGTTCTGCCTGGAGGGCCCTTTGGTTTGTGATTAAAGTTAGTTAAGCCATTGAGAAAAACATTATCAGTATGTTAGAAGACTAAAAACAGCACGAAAGAGCAATGTGTATTTTTCCACTTTTTCTTTTTTTTTGGTAGCTACAGGACATGGACATTACTAGACTCTACAATGTTGTCACTTATCTTATTGTCACTTGCTATTGGCAGCGTGGGGGTTTCTTTTGGCTCTACTGCCGTATGCAGATCAATTAAGACATGAATCCAGGGCCAATCTAAGCTTTGTTAAGGAAAGATTTCCTGGTTTGAGAGGAGGCAGACTAGAGGACTCTGTAGGAGCACTATAGGAAAACATCTAAACTCAAAGCTGTTTTCCAGTTTTAGGAGAGAGATGGCAAATGCCATCTTAGGTTGTGTGCATCCTGCTGCACTTGGAGGTCAAACACATCAAAGATTTGAGGGCTCAGGTAGCAGTGGTGACTTAACAGCTGTTAAAGGAAAGGGGATGTTATTTCATCTCATACAAATCTTTTGTCAGCAAACTCCTGCATGTGATGTGGCCAGTCATACACTCGTCATCAACTAGTGAAAAAAATAATGCAGAGCCTGCAGCTCCACAGAATATCAAGGGTATTAAAACACAGGATTGTACTATCCAAATGATATGTGAGAACATGACTGAGAGTTGTGCAGTCAGAACAGTTAATTTTCAATGAGAATCCTCCACTCCAATTTATATTTAAACAATTATTTATGGCAGAATAAATGCTGAACACCTCCAGTTGTAAATGCACTGAGAAATTATGTCTGCTTTAAAAAAATAAAAGCTGTCTTTACAACCTATGCATGCAATTAAATTGTCCTCCTTCTTTATGCTTTCTCCACATGGGTCTTCACAAGGCAGAACTTATAACTCTTTCAGTCTGAATATCTTTCTCCAAACTATTATTTTTTTTCCTTTTGTTCTGTTTGGTTTTTTTTTTTTTTGCCTTTTTTTTGTTTTGGTGGTTTTGGGTTTGTTTTTTTTTTTTTTCTTCCCACCACACATCTCTCCAGGCTTCTCCTTTCTTCCTTTCTTGCCTGCTTTGCTGCCATTTTTCTTTCTGTTTATGCCTAGTTAGTTCCACCACTGTTTTTCTCTCATTAATTTCCCTCTTCTGTCCTCTCTATCATAGGTGCTTCCCTCACTAAGAGGAAAAATATAACCAGAAGTTTTGCAGACTCTTAAACTGAAGGCAGACAATCAGCTTGGTATCCTTCTGTTTTGGTGATTAGGCTTGTGAAAACTAAAGAAATTATAAATGGGTTTTATTGACTATATCCCTGGAATCCAGTAGAATTTGTATCAAAAGAGGAAAATTCAAATGCTGTTCTTGGTTACATAAGATACAGTCATTGTACTGGCATGACAAAAAGAAAAATACTGAAATTCAGTAGCAGTTGTAATTAATTATTTATTATGACAGTCTCAGAGATTTTGAATTATGAACAGAAACACTCTTTAAATTATCCAGAAAGCATACAGAATTGTAACAAGATTGTGTTGGTGTTGTCGATGATGCAAAACACAAAAAACACTGATCCTTTTGTGTTCATGTCCAATTTAATGGTTTGCACTGTATCCCCTTTACTAGGTTTGTTAAGAGTTGCTTGGTGTATTGCTTAAATAGAATTCTATAAACCTTTAAACCTTAGCTTTGCTGTATCTATTCATATCCTCTCCCATATTTGTCACATGGTGTCTGTCCTTGGGTGCATCTGGAAAAATTTCTGTTAATATTTGTTTATATTTGTTAATATTATATTGTTAATATTTGTTTACCTCTGTGGAGGGAAAAGCACATATGTGTTCAAATTTATTATTTGAGATGTAGGGTGCACTTTCTCAGATAACGATTCCCAATTTGAGAAGAAAGGGCCTTCTGTTTCCAGTTTTGCATTTGGAATGTAGTACATGCTGCAAAGCTGCTGATCAATATTTGTTGACTACTAATTTTCAGTGAAGTCATTCTGGACATGCAAGAAATTTGAATTTTCTTTTTTAGTTTTTTTGTTTGTTTGTTTTTTATTTTCTGAGGTTTTCAAAAGCACCACAGTTTCGGTAGCACAAATATTCAAGGAAACCTTAAAAAAAATGTTTTGTTGAATATTACAACAAAACTAATTTCAATCTGCAAAGGTAGTGTTTTTATATTGAGTATGGCATTCAGATGCACAGCTAAAAGTTTACACAAGTAAGGAATATTGATATAAGGAAACAGGCAATATAATGTCTCCACTAACCATGAGCAAAACTATAAAATTTTAGTGGTTTAAACAATGTGCTAAGCAGAAATTATTATCTCACTATGCCCACCAATAATTTTGGATAATGGATGTCTGAGAACACTATCATTTGTTAGGGGCCAATTTGCAAAGATACGGGAAAATTTGTCAAATAAATTGTTCACTATGAATCATATGGTATGTTTTCTTTGGATGCACAGTTGGCTTCAATAAATCTGTCCTTTAAAAATCCCTGAGCTCCCTTAGACTACCAGTCTGCTTTTACTTTGGAGACTTCAGACATAATATTTCCTCAATATAGATTTTTTAAAAATAGCAGGATGCTTCACCTTCTAACAAAAATAAGTATCCAGATGATGTGGAATCATTATTTAGCAGTAGTTTCTAAGGAGCAATATTTTTATTCTGATGTTAAGACATATGAAACATTTAATACAATTACGTTTTTTCATGGCTTACATTATGGACTTATTTGAACTGGTACTCTTTCGTGTTATTTTGATGAAGTATATGATATATAATTATATAGTAATTCTACTAGGACACAAGTCTGACAAGGAGCAGCTGAGGGAGCTGGGAGTGTTCAGCCTGGAAAAAAGAAGGCTTAACCCTGTCTACAGCTCCCTAACAGGAGGTTGTAACCAGGTGGGACTTGGTCTCTTCTCCTAGGTAACACATGGCAGAAAAAGAGGAATTGGCTTCAGGTTGCATGAGGGAAGGATTAGCTTGGATATCAGGCAAATCTTTCTCATTGGAAGGGTGGTCAAGCATTGGAAGACGCTCCCCAGGAAAGTCACAGGTCACCATCCCTGGAAATGTTCAAAAGCCACATTGACATGGTGCTCAGGGACATGGGTTAGGGGTGAACATGGAAGTGCTGGATTAATAGTTGGACATGTCAGCAGACTTGCCCTAGTGCTGTAGACTTCAACTTGGTCTATGTCCCAAAACCCACATTTGCTGGATCAGTGACTTTTTTAACCTGTAAGATTGAATACCATTTCTATCACACTTACATGTGATTTAAAGAGAAATGTATGCTGTTAGTTCAACACAGGTTGTCAAATTTATAACTTAAGGAACTATTCAAAATTTGAAGGGTTAGTGGTCTGAAAAAAATATGGGTTTACATCATTTTGGTTTGCGCAGTAATTTTCTTTAAGTTCTGTGCTTTCGCTTTCAAAATTGCCTATATGTATAATTGGAAGGTAGATGACAAAGTTCTTTACACAAAGTCTTGTGATTTTCTCTCTGTCACAGACACCAGATCCATTTTAGGCAGACAGAATTGACTAAAGAGTTCCCAGCAACTTCAGTTTATAGCAAATACATTTAAAATAATGGCTTGTTTTTCCTGAAATTTATCCCTTCCCCTATGCCTCAATCCAAAGGACATACATCAATATTTATTGCTGTTTTTTCATTTAGCCCTACAGTTAAAATTTCTTTGTCTACAACCAACCCGAACCAACCAACCAAACAAAACCACCCACTATTTTATCATTTTAGTTTTTTGTCATTAGAATTCTCATTCTGGAAAGTTCACTTCCTTTTCATTGAAAGTACAATATTTTTAATAATGCTACAAGGAATAATTGACTCATATTCTGTTTTTTACATTTTGGGAAATAGAACAATATAGTAACTCTGATTTCTAAGAGCAACATCTTTTAACATTTTGTTGTGGTATCAAAGAAAAAAATCTTTTTGGTGAATAAAATTGAAATAAATGTATGCTACTTAGTCTAAAAGCATTGATAGGAAGGCACTGAGAATACTACTTCAAATTGATGTCTCTTGAATAGTTACATAGGAAGAAGAGTTTGATTGCTTTTTGGGATATGTTGTTTGTTTGTTTGTTTGTGGTTGTTTTTGGGGTTTTTTTGGTGGTTTGTCTTTGTTTTGTGTTTTGTTTTCTTTGGTGTTTTTTTTCCCCCAAAATACAATGCATTTTTACCACTTTTTTTTTTTTTTAGGATAGACTAGAGTGACCCAGTTAAATATCATTTAAAATTTATTAAAATTTTAAATTTGTAAGTCACAAGCAAAAACGTAATTAATATAAAATTTTAAAGCAAAGAAGAATAGCACTCTCAATATGACAATCTCTTAATATGGGAATATTTTGACCTTTCCAGATTCTTTCAATTATCTGAAAGCTCATACTATGTACATATCATATTATGTACACTTAAGTGTATACATATTACAAATTATACAATTATAAATCAAATTATATATTTTAAATTGTCCATCTCAAAAATATAATGAAAATGCCATAAAGTATTATATAGATGTTACAAAGACTCTTATAGGAAATCTGATTGTACAAGATTATCTTTGTGTTGTTGAACACCTTTGTTATACCATATTAAATTAGCATTTCTACTATTAAATCTATTTCTTTAAGAATCAGTAAATATACTTCTTCTAGTTTCTTTATTTTATGGTAAAACTCATAAAGCAGAAGGACTTTCCAGGTGCAAGTAATTTTGGGAATTTGCTCTGTAAGGCGTCATGACCATGTAAATATTAGAATTAGATAGGACATAAAACCCCACAGTGTTTTCTGTCTCTGGTGTTGTGTGTCTCCAGTGTTTTTGTCTTCCTGCAAAAAAAATTACAATAACTAACTAAAAATCTACCGTATTAGGATTTTTCCTCACAAGTCAGTTCCAAGTATAATTGCTTTTGTAAATGTTAGCAGCTGTAGGATATCAGGATTTTAATTTACCGGGGGAAATAACTACTCAACCATGCAGTGTATCTGACATTGACGTGATCCTGGTATGATTTACAAGGTGATAGCTTTGATTCAATAGCTGGTACACTCATTGTAATTCACTGAAAGGTGACTGATGTGATGTACCGTAGTTGCAACTAAAAAGCTAATTCTTTTTTGGTTGCTTTGCTACATTTGAGAGAGAATCCATGTAGTTAAAAGATGAGTACCACTGGAACTGATGACTACTCCAAATGGAAGTAGTGGAATGACCTTTCACAGTGTGACATCTGCACAAAATGTTTGCTCTGCTAAATGCATTCAATTCCTATTCTGATAGGAGGTTTACCTTAGAATAGTTTTGTATTACTAGGTGTTTAGTGCTGGCCAACCCCTGACAATAATCTAAACATGAAGCATATTGTAGAATTCTAGTATTTCAACTCCAGCAGTAATACAATACTGAAGGTTTCTACCATAAAATCACTGTGAAACAGGCCGTCTGGAGTTTTATTTTGTCTGCTGTTCCTGTGGCTAAAATGTGCACATTGTATACTAAATAAGGTTGATTTCCAGACTGACAACACAGCAAATTCAGTCAGGTTTGTGCCATCATCATTTTTCTTCTTGAACACCTTTCCAAACTGTGCTGCCCCTTAGTCTCCTGTTCTCCACTACAGTAATAGCAAATCCAAAGAATTTATCAAAGGGTGCTTTATTTTGTTCTGTTTTTCAAACAATCAAGAAGTGCAAACAACTGGAATTTCTCCATGAAGTTGTGTTTTATCTATAGCTGTACAAAACAGCCCTGAAGTTAAACACCTTAAGTCATTATTACTTACAACTCTTAGTTTGGATGTCTCATTTGACATGCATTCTTTGAAATGTAGTTCTATACCTTGACCTTAAATGCGGTATTTGTGGGAGTCACTTAAATGCATGATTTTGACAAGTAGGCAGATTTTGATTTTACATCAGGATTACACTAAGTTAAATCATCTGGCAAAGTGGAGTACTGTTATTCTGAGTTTATATTTGTTTATCTGAGAAGAGAGATTGTATCTAATGTGAGAATGTGATAATTTAGTGTTTAGTTGTATGTTTTATGTTTTACAAACCCCACATTCTTTCAATCATTAGTATTAATAAAAATTAATTGCTTTTTTTGTCTCCCATTTCAGCATTTTTATTTC
Organism: Anabacerthia variegaticeps; assembly: GCA_035583185.1. NCBI lineage: Eukaryota > Metazoa > Chordata > Aves > Passeriformes > Furnariidae > Anabacerthia > Anabacerthia variegaticeps. The sequence continues at coordinate 13,151,023 of JAWWEW010000088.1, read as the reverse complement.
CATTATAGAATCCTTTTCCTCCTACTGAATAAATGCATGTATCAAGAGAGATTTTACCCTTCACATTTAATTGTCTTTGATTTTCACAAATAAAAAAGAAGCTCTTTTTTGTGAAAAAGCTCTTATACCATCCTTTAAAATATGATTTTAGTGCTTGTGAATAGATCAATATCCTCAGAGGCTTTCTATTCAGTGAAAACACACAGCAAAATGCAGGAAGGGATTAAATTTTTGTCTGGCTTCCTTGTGCAACTGAAGAAATGTCTGAAACCCAGTCTCTAAATAAGAGTATTTCATGTTCATTGAGATTTAGGAGTGAATGCTGAACCTATCAAGGAAAATAAATCTATGTAGCATGGATGCTGTTACTGTGTGGCTAATTCATTTCTGTTCAGGCCGTAAGCAGCCTTCTCACAGTAAGAATCCACAACTTACCACTGAATTAAGCTAAATTTGAAGAATTAAATGATGATGCAGAACAACCAGTGTCATGACTCACTCATTTTCTACTGGACGTGTGGATGATTCAGGATTTTTAAAAAGTAGAGTTACAATTAAATTGTTTTCATTACTTTAGTAAGGTTTGTCTGTGTAGATTCAAAATTAGGATCTGCGAGCCTTCACATCCATATGCAATGCAAACATATGGAAAAAAAACAAGAAGTCTTTGTGTGATTTAGTAGTCCATTCTGTTTTCAAGACTTGTTTAGGATCACAAAAGTATTAGTTACACAATGAAATTTTGAAAAGCAACTGAGAATGGTGTTTCCATAAACTCTTCAAGCAATATGTCCCTGGACTTACCTGCTCTTTCTGTGGAATATTTTTCCCTGGGTTTGCATTTAGACTACTGTAACTTTTACCTGTGCACCTCTGATCAGAGTCTGTGTCTGTAACACCCTATGTGGTAGCTGATAAAATAAATATCAAGTTCTTTGTCCTTAGTTCTTTGTACTTCAGATAGACAAAAAGTACTAATCATTTAAGGTCAAATCCACAAAGAGTTAAGTGAATCTTACTTGGTATCTCAGTACCTTTTTTTTTTTTTTTTTTTTTTTTTTTGTCATGTAGACAAATGGCTTTTTAAATTTAGACTGAAAATTGCAGGCTTGCTTTCTGGTTTGAAAAATTTCTTAAGCTACTATCCGGCAACACTGTAAGTGAGTATGAGGTACAGTGACAGGATAGGAGGAGGGAAATAGGAGAAATATTTTCACAGATGAAGAAACTATATGTGCATCAAGAAACATAATATTGAACGATTTAAAAGAATTTTCTCTTGTTCCCTGATGTATCTGTCATTTGAAATTATCTTATTTATTGTCTGTGGTTTTAATATGCCATTTTAAAAATGAAGAGAAAAAAGGCAAAAATCAATGTTCACATTTTAAATGAAACCCTGCTTGCATGAGCTGTGGAAAAAAATAGAAGAAGATCTGTCATTCTAAAGACAGCATTAATCCTGCTAGTATTTGTAGAGAGCTGCTATCCATAAACGTGTGTGCAATAGATAGTCTAATTGCTTCATTCATGGTTGCAGGATATGCACTCTCTTTCCTGGTGACAGCAAACTTCATGCTGTTTCCTATTCACTGTATTTCTTGAAGAAGAGCAGTGCTGCATATCAATCACAGAAGCATCTGCTTGCATTAAACATTTCTTGCTCTTTTCCTGTGACAAGTCATTTATTGTCATCTTTGACAGTGCTTGTGTTTGTGTCATGTCAATTCTGCCCAGAATCTTTTTCTAATAATTTAGTAGTTTGAATACTTGTCACTTCTAAATGCATTGTTTAACCCTCACATTACTGGCATTGTCCAAACTGGCAGCGAAACAGCTTCTTAGAAGGATCTGAAGTTTTTTTAAGCCTTAATTAAGCATCTTGTCAGATTGTCTATATGTCTGCATGTTACTTGTGACTGCTCATGTGTCTTTGTCCATTAGGAAATAATTGATGATGTTCCTGCTGTAGGAAAGAAAGGTGACGATAGAATGGCTATGTAGACTGCAGAAATATTTTTAAAAAGATATGCATATGCAGCAGTAGCAGAAGATTGTCTGATGTTTAATGTTTATTTTTATAATAAAAACCCCAAAGTATATGCCACATAAAACAGCATAACTTTATTAATTCAAACCAGAGTTGAATTTCTCCTGTATTTTCACTGGGGGTTTTTCTTGCTTTGTATTGTTTTCTTATTTTTTAATTGGAGGTAATTCCCAGTTTTGGGGGTTTTTATGGGTTTAAATGGGCCTTTTATTCTTGCTTTCTTCTCTTCCACGGAGATTTATACTTTCTGTCCAAATTAGGTGCAAATACAGTCACACCACAAATCCAGATATGAGAATTGTCCACAGAGATGAAAGAACATTCTAGCAATTAAAGTATAAGCATCTATTGTCTGAGCTGATGGATATACCTATTTTTGCTTATTCTAACACTTTAGTCACAGAAATTCTCATAAAGTATCTTTATTGTTCTTGTCATTTTTGTTTGCCTTTCTTTTCAACTTTTATAGTACAGTTTTCCCTATGTCATATTTCTAATATTTTTTTCTGCCTCTCATTTCTCCTTTGCTTCTTTTTCATCCTTCTTTTCCACAGCATACCACCTCTGTATTTCTATGATTTATTTCATACATCTTTTTTTCCCCTTTCACAGTGTATGCCCATTCTCACCTTGTGGAACCAAGGGGACAACACAAGTACCTGCTTCCTTTTCTCATGTTCTCATGGCCCCACATCTGCAAAGAACAAGCAGAAAGGAAATCTAACTTTAACTCTCACATATTTAGATTCCTACTTGTCTCTTACATAAAACAGAATTGGCATCAGCTCCTTTTTCACTGTCCAGGAAGGGAAAATTGCGTCTTTTTTTCTGAGCATCTCAGAACACCTAACAGTGTTTTTATTAAGAAGCATGCCCCAGCTTCTTTTTTATTATTATTTTATTTTTTTTTATTTATGAGGCCTTTGAAAGTTTTGCTCTGTGCACAAATGACTAAAAAAAGGCTACTCACTCATTCCAAGATAGTGTATATCCTGTTGGGTTAACATTTAATCTACTTATTTAATTTACTTATTTTTGTGGTTCAGCATTTCTGGATTGAACATGTGTATTCCCTATCAGTGAGTCCAAGGACACTATTTGTTGAGAGGAAATATTTGCAAGACAGGAGGGGATTCTCTTGTCTCAGGATGGTACTTTCAGCACTAGTGAGATTCATTCAGAAGTTGAGTATTCCTACACACTTCATTTTTTTTTTATCATGTGTGAGTATATGAGTGATATGTATCATATCACTGGCTCCATACATCCAAGCAGTCAGCCTAATACTCGCACAAAAAAGTTGTGATATAATGTCTAATTGCTTAACTGTGAGGCTCATTTTTGTGATTTCTTCCAGAATCACAATGTCTACACCACTTACAGCTTGTCCAGAATGGAATAGTGTGTTTGTTCTTTCTTTGTGCCATTGTGAACACATAACACTTGACTTGTTTTATTTTATCTGACAGTGGAGTGGCAGACTGGCATTACAGCACCTCTGTGGATTTTAAAAGCCTTTTTAATCAAAACAGGATGAAGCTGTATTTAAGACTGATTTCTTCCTTGCTACTGGAGACACCACATCATACACCTCTTAAATGTACCTTTTACATCACCACGTGAGTGAACCTTGGCTTCGAACAGAGAGCCCAGACACTTTTACGTATGATTAAGGTTCTATGTCCCTCACTCGGAGAAAAACAACTAAAATACTGTATTTTAACTTTTTCTCAAACAGCCATGGGAACCTCTGTAGTTTTTATTTATTCCCCATATGCTTCCTTGATCCCTTTATGATATTTTTACTCAGAATAATACCTTTTTTTGTTTAGTAGCATTTAGTGGTGTGTTTCAGTTTTCTATGGAGCTGAAAAATGCAAGCTGTTTTGTAGAAATGAAAGTGTTGTTATCTGGGAAAGTAATCAATAACACGTTTAAGTTTTCATTTATTTTGTCAGCCTAATACAAATGTACTGTGTTTGCATTCACTATTCTCCTGGTTGTCTCCTTTACATGCTTTCCCTGATGGTTGACTGACCTGTTGCAATCCTTGCTACTTGATGCTTTGTTACTTTAAATCTGCTGGAAAAGCAGTAAATTCTGCTGGAGAAGCAGTAAATTCTGCCTTTACTTCTGTACAAGTACTCTGGCTACTGAAGAATATCTCACCAAAATAGCTTGATTAGGCCCTAGCTAGGTGGGAAAGTGAGTATTTTGTAGGGAAGAGGCTCTTATTTGCACAAAGAAATATCAAGCCCTTTGGAATAACCCTGTGGATCTCAGAGTGCCACTGATTTTTGCTGTGCCTGGCAACACTTTAGAAAGGTTTTGCCTGCTGTGGCTGAAGACACTTGGTGACATGAAGATGTCCATCATCTGGTAGAAACGGAGACTTCAGCTGTTTGAGCTCCTGCATGCTTCAAGAATGAAGCACCATAAACAGAAGAAAAACAGCAACCTCTCTCATTTTATGTTAAAAATTCAGATACCTCCGATTGGGTGATTGTCAGCATCCATCCATCTTCTCTGTACCACTCAGGATTTTTTTATACTTCTGTCATATTCCCTCAAGGTCCTCTATTTTTCTAAAATGTCTGCATCTGCTTGACTGTTGCTTAGAAGGAAACTGTTTTATGCTTTCAGATAAAGCAACAGGGAAGTTTGAGTACTTTCCGGTTCTGTCACATCCTTTCTGAAATAAAGAGACCAAAACTGCAGATAATGCTCATCATTCATATGCAACACAGATTTATGTAGCAAAGCGGTTGTGTTCTCCACATTATTTTCTAATGCTTTCTTGAAGTTTGATTTGCTTGCTTGTTCTCTTTGTTTTTATCTTTATTGACCACCAAACAGCTTATCATACTACCCAGGAGCAGGGTCTTCACATTTTCACATGTGGAAATCTGCCCCCCACACCACCCCTGCCTAGTTTTACATTTAGTCACATCCAATCTCTGTTATCATTTTTGATAGATTTCTTGGTCATGGATCAGTTCATCTCAATCGATCCTCATCCCTATGATACTGAACAACAGAGCTGGCAGCAGACTCCCATTCCATTCCATCCCTCCTTTTTCAGGACACATACAAAAACACTGGACAGCCACATACACCTGTGAAACAGGTAACCTCCCTCCATTTCAAGAACTAACCAATTTTTTATTGCTTTTCTGTTTCTTGTCTTTTAAATTTTCTTGTTTGTTTGTTTTGCAAGAACCTTTCCTGTTGTACCACGGTTGTTTACTTTGCTAAAAGGTCAGATGTTGTGATGAGAGGTCCACAACAGAAGGACCTTTCATGGGAATATTCAGAGTTTCTCCCTTGAAGGCAAATGTGAAGAATTCCTCTGACCTCAAATTTAATGTAGGTTTACTTGGCAAAGTGAATTTAGGCTTAATTTCTATTACCCAGTACTCTCACTTTCAGCCTCAAGAAAGGTACATGCATAAGCCCATGTAGAAAACCAGATTTCATGTGTGTATTAATCTTTAACATTTTTCTCTTGGATTTCTCTGGGGTCCTGTTGTTATCTGTTTACATTCCTGAACCAGCCCCCTCACTTACACCCACTCTTTGTGCTAGAATTTTTATTTACTAAACTCATTTTCATTTGTTCCAGTCTCTGACCTAAATATCTATTAATCTTTCCGGTGCTGAATATCACAACACCTGAGGCCCTTTATTGATGTCTGTGTTGGGAGTTCAGAACAGAAGATTTTGCCACATAATAGGGTTTCATCAGTTGAAGGGTAAAAAAAATAGGAAGACATGAATAAACAGCTGAATATCCTGACTGATCACAGAATAACTGTGAATTGTCAGCAGGAAGTAGCTTTGGAAAAGGCAAGTATGACCCTAAGATGATGGGAGAAGGATTCTTATAGAACAGAAAAGTATTAACATGTCAATGCTGTTCTTTAGGTTTGAGTGAGAAGCTTCTCTGGATTCCATGTTCAGTTCATATTTCTTATATTAAAAAAACCCCAACAAATAAATAAAGGTTAAGCTGGTGTAGAAGAAGGTTCCTTGGAAAGCTGGGATAGTAATAATTAGTTTTTTTAACTTTAGAAGAGCTCACTTTGTCTAATCTACTGATATCCAGGCATGGATGACATCAAAGACTTAATCCTAGAGAGGAAATATAAGACAAAGGGGGTAAGAAGGCTACAAGTTAATATTAGATACCATGTGAAATTGCTCAGTAATTAGATGCCCCCACTGCTAGAGCACCTTCTACTGTGGACCATGTCACACCCCAGTCCTCAAGGATCAACTTTTACTGGGTGTTACACTTTAATTTTGGGCTACAAGAGATTTTGCTCACAGAAATTCTTGTAAAGCCTTTGGTTCTTTGGTACCTTGAGCTGACATCTGGAGAATAACCACACAATTTGGTGATAAGATAGGCATTTTGGCAAAGAGGGTTTTACAGAAATAAACATGCAACTTCACAAAAATATTACAACAGATTACCAGGACTAACAAGCATTGCTGTATTAAGAAACTTCTGTTACACGCTGCAAACACAGTGAAGACTTTCATTTATCTTCTCTTCAACAGGACAACTGTATCTCTACGTGCTTTCTTGTAGTATTTTGTTTTTCCAAGAACTGTGAATTGTGACTGGTAGACTTAGGTTAGTTCTAGCAATGACTCTCTGATATGAAGGTCTGATAAGGTCACATGTTTCATGGCTTTTTAGCTACTCTTGGCCCTGCCTGACCAAGTGTGGTCTGGGCAGTCAACACATACACACAAAAGCCATGTAAGTCATTTCTACAAGTTCACTCAGTGGTGCTCTTTGGGACATATTAATCCAAACAGTTATTGTGTAAAACAGGAAAAAGCCCATTTTGATGAAAAACTGAAAATTGTATTGACAGTAGATTTCCTTTTCCATGGAGCATGCAATTATTGCTACAAAGGATTTTGACATTTTACAATGTAAAATTTGATAATTGAAGCTTGTCAGGATTTTATAGATAAAGGCTGATCTCATCCAATCTTTTATATACAATGCATATAAATTTTTGTGGTGTTAGAGTTTATTTTTTAGAAAAGCAATTAAAATGTTGGAGGCCTTGCCCTTGACAGAATGCATGTTCACTGAGGCTATTTGCAGCTGACCCTCTTCAGTTTAGTTGTCTGAATACCTGTCTCAGACTGACTAATTCTGTGAGGACACAGCAAAAAAAGCTGTCATAAAAGAACTGCCCTTGTTTTTCCTGAGCTCTTACTCCTGGAAGGTATTTAGTGCCTTATAAATATTATACAAATCATTGTAATAAAACTGATTTGTTATTTATAGCATGTCTTTATTTTTTGTCATGCATAATTTAGTATCTTTTAGCATAAAAGTAATTGCTAGACTTTTGCAAATATAATTGATATTGAAATTAAAGGAGTGGAAGAAACATCTGTGTTCTAGTCTCTCGATTTCTGTAATGTCTCTGCTGCTGCCATATGGTAAAATTTAAATAATAAACATGATCATAGTATGAAATGTACAGCATATAGTCTATGATAATCCAGTTTTATAGTAATTTTTAAAGATTCTCATTATTTAGACACTCTTTGGCTGTGTTAGTCTGAATCTTCTTAATTGAACATCTTCATATCACAGAAGGGAAAACAGATTTGCAAGGAACAACAGCTCTCAATGTTTACCTATCACTCAGTCTGTAAACCAAAACCAGATTTATGTGGGTTTTGGTTTTTCTTTTTGTTTTGTTTTGTTTTGTTTTGGGGGTTTTTTTTACAATAATCAGATAGAATCTGTGCTTCCTATACAACTTCATTGAAATACTTTTCTCTATCTGCCAGACTTAGCTTCTTTATATATAGCATACAAATCTACTGTATTGTCACTTAGCAGTCTATATGGAATATATTAGCTCAAATTGTTTGTAATACTCACCCTTTACCAGGAGCGTTTCTTGGCAGTTGCTTTGACTGAGTTGAGAACTGTTTGTTTAGTGCTATGAAACTCTTTTTTCTTAGAGAACTTTATCCCTAGGTGGAAAGTTGTTGTAAAGTCTGGATAGGATAATAGTTTTGAAAACAGGAAAGTCAAAACTAAAAGAAAAAATTTTATAGAATCATAGAATTGTGGAATGGTTTGGGTTGGAAGGGACCTCAAAGATCATCTAGTTGCAATCCCCCTGCCATGAGCAGGACAGCCTTCTGCTAGACCAGGCTGCTCAGAGCCCCATCCAGCCTGGTCTTAAACACTTCCAGGGATAGGAATGTCATCAACAAATTTGCTGAGGGTGTACTTGATCCCTTTGTCTATTTCAATAATGAAGATATTAAATATCACTGGTTCCAATATAGACCCCTGGGACACACCACTAGTCACTGAAGTCCATTGGCACTCTAAACCATTGACCACTGCCCTTGGATGTGTCTGTTCAACCACTTTCTTATCCAGCTGACTCTCCACTCATTAGGTCTATCTCTCTCCAATTCAGAGAGAAGGATGTTGTGGGGAGCTGTGTCAAAGGCTTTATAGAAGTCCAGATAAATGACATCTGTAGCCCTTCCCTTGTCCGCTGGTGTAGTCCATGATAGAAGGCTGGTCAGGCAGGGCTTGCCCTTGGTGATGCTGTGCTGGCTGTCCTAAATCACCTCCCTGTTGCCCATATGTCTTAGCACAGCTTCCAGGAGGATCTGTTCCATGATCTTCCCAGGCACAGAGGGGAGGCTGACAGGTTGGAGTTCCCAGGTTCTCCTTTCTACCCTTTTTAAAGGTGAATGCAATGTTTCCCCTTTTCCAGTCACCTGGGACTTCACCTGACTGCCAAATATCATGGAGAGTGACTTGGCAATTACATCAGCCAACTCCCTCAGGACTCTGGAGAGCATCTCACCAGCTCCCATGGACTTATATACATTCAGGTTCCTCATGTGGTCATGAACATCATCTTCTTTTACAGTGGAAGGAATTTTGCTCTCCCATTCCTCATCCTGCTGTCCATCCACTTGAGAATTTGGTAAGAGAGGTTGCCAGCGAGGACTGAGGCACTGAAGTTTTTGAGCATCTCAGCCTTCTCCTCATCCATTGCTACTAATATACCAGCAGTGTTTATCAACAGGAGTACACCTTCCTTGACCTTTTCATGGTTAACAGACCTGTACAGGCCCTTTCTGTTTTTTTTTATGTCTTTCAGTAGGTTGAGTTCCAGCTTCACCCTGAGCTTCTTTACTCCGTCCTTGCACAACTGTACTTGTCTCTATACACTTCCCACGTCACCTATCATTGTTTCACTGCTTGTTTCTCTTTAGTTTGACCAGGAGATCCCAACTCAACTATGCCAATCCCTTGCCTTCCTTGCCTGATTTCTTGCTCCCAGGGTTTGCTAACTCTAGCACTCTATAGAAGATATCCCCTGAGATCTACTAGGTCTGTTCAACGACCTTGTACCCAAGGGCATTCTCCTAGGGAATCCTGTTTCCCTGAAGAGCTGGAAGTTCAGGGTCCAGACTTTACTCCTTACCTGACCCATATCCCTCAGGACTGTGAGGTCCATTAGTGCATGGTCACTGCAGCCCAGGCTGCCTCCAATCTTGATGTCACTGATCAGTTCCTTGCATTGGTGACCATCAGATTCAGTGTTGCATCCCTTCTGATATGGCTATCCATTACCTGGCTCAAGAAGTTAGTTATCCTCCGTGCACTCCAGGAGTCTTCTGCATTGCCTACAGCTCACTGTGCTACTTTGCCAGCAGATATTGGGGTGGTTGAAGACCCCCAGCAGGTCAAGAGCCTGCAAATACAATGACTCCTGCAGTTGTAGTAGTAAGGCATCGTCAATTGGCTCCCCTTGGCCAGCCAGCCTGTAGCAGACATAGACTACAAGGCTCAGTCTCTGACTTACCCAGAGGCTTTTGATCTGCTCATGGCTGTTCTTCAGAGGCAGCTCTTCACACTCTCAGTGCAGAGGGCAACCCTTCCACCTCTCATTCCTCCCCTGTTCCTTCCGAACACTCCAGTGATGGGATTCATCCCATCAAGTTTCAGTAATGGCAACAAGGCTGTAGCTTTCTAGCAGCACAGTGGCTTCCAAATCCTCCTGTTTGCTGCCCATGCTGTGAATATTGGTGTAGAGGCACCTCAGCTGTGTTGTCATCTGTGTCACCTTTCTGGAGGAAAACCTCTTAATTCCTTTAAGATAATTTTATTTGTTTCGCTTTTATTACCTTAGGAGTCTTCGGCTCATCTCCATAAGACTGCAAGTGTGTTCCAGTGTGGCTATGTATAATAATAGGTAACTTCATATACTTATGACCTAAATTCCACAGAAAATAAGTACCAAAAGAGGTTCTTACCAGTAATGTGACATCACTAGAGTGAGCCCTCATACCACTAAGATAAATGCTTGTCATAAGTGGTTGTCCATTAACTTAGACTTTAACCATTTACTACAGTCAAGCAATAAATAATTCTCTACAAAAAAATTTTTTTTTCTGCAGAATTTATTGTACTGAATTTCAAAATCTATATGAAAACATGAATCCTACCAAATAGGTTTTTAAACAGAGCAATATGAAATAAGCCTATTTAAAAGTCTTCAATCATAAATTATAAAAGTAAAAATGCATACAATTTCTCAGAGTATTCTGAGTTTACTCATGCATTATATGGTCTAAATACAAGGAATTAAATACTTTGCTCTTTTAACCTATAAAATTTACCAGAATGTTGCCTTACAGGAAAAACTGAGCATAGCTGTATTTTTAAGCTTCTGTGATGTTCATAATATAAAAATTTAATAAAATCTTCATTTTTTTGCTACTAATTTTTCTTGAAGAAAGTTTTCAAGAATAAGCTACTAATTTCTTACTGATTTAAAACTTTTCATTTAATCCAAAGGTAAGCAGAACACAAACCTGTTCTACAGTCAATACAATCTAGACTTATATTACATTTTTTTTTTCCTCAGGTTCATATAATTTTACATGACTACATTCACTGACTGACTTTAAAAATGCAGTCAGTGTCATATTGAAAAAGTGTTAAATACAAATAATTGAGATCAGAACATTTCAAAATGGGTAATATGAATCCAAGCTATAATTAAAGGATTAAATCTATTCTCCTCATTCAGAGACACTAAGTTGAGATGAGTTGATGAAATCTTCTGGATTTACTCAGCCTTGCTTACTTTTTCTTTTTCTGTGCCTGATATGAACGTGAGTATAATACAAATATATTGAGACAAATTGCCTATGATTAAGCACTCAATCAATTCTATTGCACTTGCATTATCTTGTTTGCAATTGTTATGTGTAACATTGTATGACAAATAACAACTACCAATCTAATGAATGAGAAGTACTATCTATGAAACAACACTTGATCAACAAAGAAAGAAATTTGTAATCAAGTCTGAAGTGTCTTTCCTTTTTTTAAAAGATCCATCTCCTTTTTCTTCCTTCAGAAACTCAGCATACAATCAGTTCAGGTCTCTGATCAGAGACCACAGTAAGCTTAGTGAAAGGGAGCCCTCTGGATAAGCATCCAAGTTAATCCTGCTATCTCTGTCATTTTATGAATTAAACCTGTCTTCAATTTTGAACAAATGTTTTGCACACATCATACAAAAGGTACCGATTACTCTAATTCTCTGTTTGAGTATTGTGTACACAGACTATCTTTGGATTTCTTCCACAGAGAACCTGCCTTTGACAGAACGTCATCCTGACAATGGCTAATTTATAAGAGTATTTCTCCACCAAAACTTCTGTAGTTGGATGGTACATCAAGCAACATGTCAATTACTTACCTGCTGATTTCATGCCAGTAATGAAGTCTGGAAGGTCTTTGCTAGTCATAGATACTTGACAGAAATATCACTTGTGTACTGAATGTCTTAAACTACAGCTGTCTTCTGCTTGAAATGGATGACTGAATTCTGTAACTAAAGATACTTCATATAGTCACATGTAGTCTTAAGAGAACACTAACTAGGGGTTACTTTTATTTTTGGTAGGTTTTATTATTCATACAACATATGCATTGTGAAAGACATTGTGTCTGTCAATATATAGAAAAGTGATTGTTGGCTGGCTTTGGTTATATTATCTAGTTGCATTGTTGTCTTTTTGGATGGTGTTGCACTTCCTCATTAATGATATACCTGCTCATTGTCTCCACATCACCTTTTCATTATAGAGGTGTTGATGATCAAGATTCTGCTGTTATGTTTCCCTCTTCTTCTGTACACTGAGTTCTTTCCATGACAGCTTGATTTATCTCCTTTTCCACAACTAGATTCCTGGGTGGCACTAGTCAAGGAAGGTTAAAATTAGTTACACATTTCCAAGAAAGTGCATCTTCTTCATAAAACTGTTTTGCTTTTTTAATGCCTCTAATGTTTCTTTCCATACATAGCAGATGCATGCACTTAAAAATTTTATGACAATACTTTTGGGTTATGAGGAACAGCAAAACAAGCAAGAAGGAAGTAAGCTCTTCAAATCCCAATTTTTACATCTATTACATATTTCCTAGTTTTATGTACATACCCACGTGCATGTTTGTTGAACTATCCAGGAAACCATAAAAGATGCTAAATAAAACTAGTCATAAATCTATAAATGAGATAAACCAGCTAAATATCTAGCAGGACATAATGTCTGAAACTGGTAGAAACTTGTGTTCTCATAGTATTTCTAGAGGCTTAGGAATTTAGTCAACAACTTTAAGACAGACTGTGAATATTCAACTCATATGCCATTTCTTTTTAACCATATGGACCTGAAAACCTCAAATCCATCAAGTATCTCTGAGGGAATCAGAAAAAAACCCAACTGTCCTTGTTTATTTGTTTATATATTAAATGTTATAGTAAACATTTTCAGAGTTCAACTGTTTCTCAATTTCTAAGTTATTCACATGATAAAACTAGCTAGAGTTTGGATTTTAAAAGAATTAGAAGTATGCATCATGAAGCATATAGTTGGAGAAACACGCAAAAGAAGCTGACTAAAGGAAACTCTGAATTGAAGAACATTTGCAGATGTGAAAACCCAAGAGTCAAAAAACTAAATAAATGACTGGGAAGAACTAAAGAAAGAAGATTTTCTCAAAGGTTTATTAACCACTGTCTTTGTTGTCAGTGTTTGAGAAAATATTTATATCTTGCTATTTTTGTGTTTTAACAAGATACTGGTAAAGAGGAAGCTAGAAAAAACTACAGTTCTTATAAGGAGTAACATATGGTCATGGAATAAATTCACTGAGCTGCTTTGTAGCAAAAAATTCATAATAAATGTTAAAAGTGTGTACCTTTGGCTTATAAATTCTGAAGAAAAAAAAAATTTTGTGAAAACAATGAAAGTCCAAGTTTCTGGTGCTGGAGTAGTTTCCATGGCTGGATGACAGCTGTAGATCTATAGCTGGTTGCTTTAAAGGCGTAGGTTTTGAAAAACCAGCTTCCTCAGGAAGATGTTTTTGCACCAATTTTACACCAGCATTTTGAAAACCCTAATGAGAGAGTAGCTCAGCTCTGTGAAGTATTATTTGAAATGCCATTTATTGAAGCTAAGGAAAG
>JAWWEW010000088.1:13114149-13134879 GCA_035583185.1 Anabacerthia variegaticeps | reverse complement strand
GTATGCTTGCAATGCAACATGCCAAGGATCCAGGAATAAAGATTGATATATATGGAGGAGCTATACTTGTGCTTGTGCTCTCTGGAGGGAGGTCTCAAGCCAAGTGCATTTGCAACCTGTCAATGCTTGTTGGCAGACAGAGATACCCAGGCACACTGAGGTCTCAGAAACAAGAAATTTTGAGTGATTACTCACTGGTGTTACTTTTGTAACTATCCAGGAGATAATTTTCCTGCTGCCTTTTCAAATGCAGGTCCTTCTCCCATTTCTGAACAAAAGCAAACAAATTAATCCTCTGAGTTCTAAGAACAAGGCAAACCAGATGTTATTTCTTATAACAAAATTATGTGTTTAATTCCCATATGAGTATATTCTATCACATAATAACTGTAACAACCTAAAAAGACAGGAAGGGACACTAGGGCTTGGTATTTCTCTTGGCTTTTGGGCTGCCTGTTACTCTTACTTAGCAAGACCAATACGTCAGTGCTTGGTGGCTGGCTAAGATAAAATATCATCATTGCTCCTAATGAAAGGCTTATTCTTCTGAGGTTTCACTTTCTACTATTGTAATGCATCTACCATGAAAAAAAAATTATAAATGCCAGGAAACTGGGGAAAATAATATGGTCTTTCATGTTGGTTCCTATCTGTCACTCTGTTACATGATGTAATTTTAAAAATGAAGAGGCAGATGAATGACATCAAAGGAGGGCTAGGCTGTTCAATGCTTAAGTGTTAGAAAACAGATGGGGAAACTCAGCATGTACCAGTGTTCTTTGCTAGTCTCAGCCACTAAGGTCTTACTTCAAGGGTGTACATGCTGTTGCTAGGGCAAAATGGTTTTGTGAGTCTCTTACATAACATCATTAACATTTTGGTTTGAAGCATGGTATGCTTGTCACCTTGCAGCTTATGCTTCTCATAGCTGAAACCTTTACATAAAGCACTGTTGTGAAATGAGCAAAAGGTTGGTTTAGAGGTAATAATGAAAAAGCTTCCGCCAAAGTAAGTAGGTTGCAATGTGATTGCTGTTAGCTGATACTGCCTTGGCTCTTTGTACTCTGAAAAGATGAAAGGAGGTTGAATTTTTAATTTAAGACAGTTTTTATTGATAAACCAGAATATGTATCCGTAGGAGACACAGGAGTAGGGGATCAGTATGGGAAATTTTTTTGGTACCCAGCTAACAGATTGGGTGGAATTACTTCTATCTTATTCCCAAACACATAATGGTTTATGCATTTTAGATGTGTTCAAAGCTATGCAGTGTAGAAATATGTGGTCAAAAGCTTGCATACAACCTTTTAAGGATTTTGTTTTCCTAAAAATTGAACCTTTAAGGGAGTACTTTATTATTCTAAGGTCTCACATGATGCCTGAATTTCTCATCCATACTCTCTTTTCTGTACTGGCATCAGGCATCTAGGACTGATGACTATGGAAAAATAGACATAGTTAACTGTAACAAACGAATTAAAGTACCTCTTAGAAGAGAACTAAATTGTTAGAGAAAACAACTGGTGGGAATAGTCCTCTCGTAAAGCCTGGCAAGGTGGAAGAGAATTTTCAGATATTATGCCAATCAGTCCCATTTCACACAAACAGCACTTTACAATCAAAGGATAGATAAGGCTCTCAAGTTACAAAAAGAAGTGATACATGTTAAAAACCACCCCACACTTAGATGAATTTAGTGATAAAAGTGATGATCTTTGAATGCTGATAATCCACCTGATTCAGGACTAATGAGAAGGTTTGTACAGGTGTGCTTGCCATGATTTGATTGACTGTTGCAAAAAATGAGTATAAAACAATTGTTATGTCTCCTTGGGCTCCCTTTGCAAGTCTATCATTGCCTTTCTAAGACAAGATTGTTAGAATATTTGAATTGGAATAACAGACTCAGTCTCAGTCATAATGCTGTGTAAATGCAATTTCTTATTTCAGCAAAAATATTTAAATATGTGGACATATATATTAAAAATAGTGTAATTTTGTACAAAAAAGTAATGACTATTTGTTTTCCCCATAAGGATGACACTGATTTCTAGACAAAGGGATGGCAGTAAAACTCACCTGCAAGATAATAGACAGAGATACACTACCATGACTTCAGAATTGATTTTAGTGGATTTTAGAGAATGCTAATGGAACATTTAGTATTTGTCTTCATGTGAATCTACAAAGAGTCTCACTCACCTGCAGAATTAGAAAATATAGCTGACAGAAAAGAATGCAATTGCATTATATCAGTCATATGTTTAATTAAAAAAATGAACTTTTAATTCATATTTATGTCACAGAACATGACAGGTGTGATACATGTGCCTAGGACACAAGCTAAATTTTCATGGATAGACAGTTCTTTACACAGTTCATTTTAACTGTAAACATAACATTCAAATGAAAAGAAATTAAATTTGTCCCAACATTATGTAAAAGACAAACTCTGCCTCTACCATTTGATGAAAACTTGCACTATCTGAGAATCTGTTCCTGTGCCTGCCCATAAATTGCCACAAATGCATGGGTAATTCAGTTAAATTTTCTGTGCCTGAGTTTATCTGCATACAAAATAGATAATATTAGATGCTGAGAAAACAGTTTAAAACTTACCTTATGTTCATGTTTGAGCAGGATGGAAGCCACTACTCTATTAGCTCTTGATGAAGATGTAAAACTGTATTAATTCATTTACATGCACCCTACCCACATGTCTTTGGGAAGCTAATTTTATCTCTAGACTATTCTGGCCAGAACAGAAGCACTTCAAATGGATGTTTCACCCACCTTCTGAAGTCCTGCAGACTGAGCAAGTTCAAAATACCTGGTAACTTACCAGTTATGTTCAGACAGAGCAGTGGTGATGAGCTTATATCACTATACTTTGCACTATGAGCAGAGGCTGATACTCTCTCAAGCCTTGTCCTTAACCATTGACATGCATTCAAGAACTATAGGATCTTGAGCGGGGAGGCTCAGAGGTTTCTCAGACTACACTGCAAGGTGTGTAGATCACTAGGTGCTATGTTATTGTGCCCAAAGTTCTGCAGTGTTCACAAGTTAGACCACATTTTATCCCAGAGAGTGTAATTGGATCCATGTGATATTTCCTTCTTTATGACTTTTTATAATTTGTGAAGATTTGGAGAAGAGGCTGCTTCTCCAGTTACGACCAGGGGAGTGTGAAATCCACCAAAGATGGGGCTGTATTACTAGCAAATAAAAAAAAAGATACCATGAGGTGAGGCAACATCATTTTTTTGGTGTACTTTTGGGCATATGTTTTACGAAGTCTTTTGTAATTGTGCACTATAATCTAGAGTTTCATTTTCTTGATCATTGAATGAAATAATCTACAAACTAACTGAAAGACTCTTTGGTCACTCAACTGTTGTCATGCACCATACAGTTTTCTGTCTTAGACACTGAAATCTGTACCTTTCTGAGAGTATGAAAATCATTAGTTTTCTCATAGGCTTTTAGTTAAGATTTTGTAGATATAGATATATATGTATGTGTGTATATATATATATATATATATATGTATGTGTATATATATATGTATGTGTATATATATATATGTTTTACTCTTCATTGTTTTTACTGACTTTGGTTGTGACAGTAACCACCACTATTCAAGACAGTAAGATGGGGATCCAAGCACCAAGATCCAAGCACATTGACCAAACACTGACAGCAACTGATTACAGATATTTTGAATTGAGTGATTTGACAGACATTATCTAGGCCTATTATGGTAGAAGGAAGGTTAAAATCCAATTTTGTGAAGCAATAACTTCCTTACCTTCGACTGACAGATTTTAAGAGACCATTAGACCATCTAGTCACATATGTCCTGCATAATCAGGTCATTATATTTCTCTTCAGTGACTCAAGACTAAGTACATTCTCTGGAAAGATGCATAGCTTTGAATTGAGAGCATCAAGTAATGAACAATATACCATTCCCTTTGGGAGTTTGTTACAGCTGGTGATCACCTACACTGTTAAATTTTTTATCTTATTTCTATTTTGAAATTTCCTGTCTTCCATTTTTAACCACTGGGTTCTGTCTTTCCCTGCTAGATTAAAGACTTATTCAGTACCTTGTGAGGGAGCTTATACACTGCAATCAAGCTGCCTGACAGTCTGGGATTTTTTTCTTTTTTTGATAAGATAAACAGACTGATATTTTTAAGTCCTCACTCACCTGAATTTTCTGCAGCCTGGAGTAATTTTGCAGCTTTTTTTCTATAACTTCTCCAGTTTTTTCATTGAGATTTAAAAATTAACTGTGTGCAGTAGGGAGAACAGGAGGCAGTTTGCCAATATCAATCTCACCAGTAGCATCTAGAGGTAGAAAACCACCACTGCTTTTCATTACTCCCCCTCCTTGCTTGTTCATTTCAGGTTTCATTAAATCCTGTTGTCTCTATATTTTAAAGAGAATTAATTTTTATTTGCTTTTCTGTAATGATCCTGAATTTCTTTTTCAGGTTTTTCTACTATCAGGAAATACTTTGCCATTGTACAGTACAACATGTACTGCATTTTGGGTTTGGGTGATAGAGAAGGAATGGAATTTTTGTTTCTCTGTAAAAAACATTGTATTTCCATTCCAGCTTTGGTCTCCTTGGCCTTACCCTTCTCTACTAAGCTTGTGTAACCTTCATGGGCTTCTTCTGTAGTAATATCATACATACTCCTGAATTACACTTAGAAACGTGGGGGTTTACACTATTCACTTCTTGAAACAGCCAAAGTTCAATAATAAATCTTTATTGCAGGTTGTTTTCAGAGCTAATCAATTATCTAATTATCTGTCTTTTTAATATATGCTTTGTTGTACTGTTTATCACTAAATTGCTAATTAAAGGATAAGAGATGCTAGGTCAAAAGCCTCATAAAAGTTTTGTTTATGCAATAAATTCACTAAACAGAGTTCTAATCTCACCAAAGACTGCGTCTGATTTGATTTACAACAGCTTTTTTTCCACATGTGTGGTATCAGATGACTGTGATGATATTATTTTCATTTAGTTTTTACATGTTATAATTCTATACTAGCTTTTCTGTCTCTTCCTAGTGTGACATAATTATCTGGAATTTCCCATTAGAGTAATCTTAAATTTTCCAAATCCTTTGGAGTGTCTTCAATATGCTAACATAATACTAGGTAAGAAAAACCCAAAAAATTGTCCAACCCACTTGCTAAAAATGTGTGTATAAGGTTACACAGGCCTGTTGATATAAAACCACATAATTCCAATAAATTCTCTTTTAAATTGTACCCAGTTATTAATAGATTTAATTGTATCTCTGTAATATGATGTTAGTTAAGTATCATGTTTCTTTTAGAAACCTGAGCAGAAATATTGGCTCAATCTTTTTCTGTATCAATATTTACAATTCATTATGTCTTTTGTTGGAATATCCATGACATTTCTTTATTTCTTGTACATCTCAAAAGTTTAGTATTTTTTTGTTCTTGAATTACTTCAGCCACTACTTTTCCCCCACATCTTAGCTTCTCATGTAAACACATTTCCTATTTGTTTTCCTTTCTTATTTTTTTCTGGCACATTTTTCATCTTTCAGTCCTTATCATTGCTTTTATGTATTCAGTCTTTCCCATTCACTGCAACACAATTTTAATCCTGTAACAGAAGAAACTGGTGCTCTACAGGTCAGTTTTTTTCATTATACAGTTGAATTCAGCAGCAAGTCTGATCCATCTGTGTTCTGATGTGTAATGCAAGAGTACAAAAAATGGTGTGAAGTTTGCTCAGATCACAATGACTTTCATTTCTTGACAGGCAGTACAGTTTTACCTGTTGTTTGGGTTTTTCAAGAAAACTAAAATGGAAACAAACCTCCAAAAATGTATTCCTGGAGTTCACAGTGACAGAGAAAAAAGTCATCAGCAGGTTTAGTACCTGTGCATGTCTCCAGAAGGACATATCAGCAGAGCTGGGGGGATGCTGGAGGGCAGTACATATGCTTAGTTCTTGCAGGTTACAGAGAGCCTCATCACACTGCGCAGCTGAGACATGGGAAAAGCAACCTGACTTTCCACCCGTGATTTTTCCATGCTTTTCTCAGGCAACATTGATGTCATGGCAATAGTAAAGAATAAGAATCTGGATGTCTGTTCCAGGACACGTTCTTCCATTAGATTTTGGAAAGCGTACTTCAGTCGGTTTGAGCCCTTACTGCCCATACCAGCCAAATCCATTTTCCCACTCCACTTGCTTCTTTCCTGTCCTGTTCTCATCTAGTTCGACACTTCTCATACTAATTTCTTTCTCTGCCAGTTAACCCCTCTAACACATTGGTTTTCCTGTTTTCTCCCATTTCTGCCATTACTTGCTACTTTGATCTCAGACCTTTTCCTTCACTAGTTCCCAAAACACCACTGTTTCCAAATGCTATTGGTCTTAATCCTTATCTCCTCACACTCTGAAGTCAGTGTCTGGCTTCATAGTCTGTCTTTCTCACAAAACCTTCTCATTATCTCTGATTTAGAATGGAGTAGGTGTTTTTATTGCATGCTGGTATGGGTGGAATTGAAAGCATACAGGAGCTGCAGCCCATCAGGACCACAATAGAATATGGCAGAGAAGAGCACGTTTTCTGCTTAGGTGGGGTCTTAAACATCTGTTTGTTGACAGTCTTTGAAAAATCCCCAACAGCCCCTATGCTTAAGTATTACTAAGTTTTGTTTTCTTATTTTATTTCCCCTCTGTCAGAGAAAAGGAAAGGAGGAAGCAAAAATAATAATAAAAAAAAACAACAACAAAAAAACCCAAAACAACAACAAAAAAAAAAAAAACAAAACAAAAAAAACCAAACAAACAAACAAAAAAAAAAACAAAAAAACTAAAACAGAAGACTAACCATGTTGTAGTTCAGATTTTCTCTGTCAGCTTTCTTGGTGAAAGCATTTTAAGACTTTATAATACTAGCAGAGAGAAGAAGATACTTCCATGAATTCTTTCTTTGAATAAAAGGCCTAAACTAGCCAAAGCTTACTCCTCTGTGTATGAAAATAAAATTGCCATGACAGTATTAGTCTTGTTTTAAGTATATAAACCACAGCACCAGATACCATATAGTTTCCTTAGCCATTGATATTACTACCATATAATTTAACTAAAATATCCTGATTTTATTTAGACATGATAAATATTGTGAAAATTGACCTTAGATGACAAGTGCCTGTTATCTGGTTTATACCAATGCTCTGCTAGTAGCTTGTAAGTCACTTATTGCATAGCAGTCTGACACCTGTGTTTTTGTGATAAATACATAAAAGACAAGATAATCTTGTCTTGTGAGGTTGTTGCTTACTAACAAACTAATACTAATAAATTTTAAAATATTTATTCTGTACAAGGAATGAAAATCACAAGATCACGCATTATATAGTTATGATCTGTAGAAATACGCTGTAGTTGTGCTTGCCCTTAAGAAAATTCCTCTTAAAAAATGCTAAATTTACTATTACAAGACTGGATTTCAAAAGCATTTAGCATCGCCATAATAGAACTGAGAGAAATGCGTAAGTGTGGTAGGTGCCTATTTCACAGATTACTCTTCAATGGCACCGTATGTATCTAGATAATTTTGATCCATCTTTAGACATTCAAATACTTCTGAATGCCTGGATCATAAACACTTAAAAGCAACAAGCTAAAATTGTGTATGAATATGGCTTTTGGGGCTTTAGAAAATCTATATTTCAGATTTTTAAAAATTAAACAATAAGAGCACAAATAATTCATGAGCCACTGAAATAGACCATCAAGGAAAATTAGGATCTTTGTGAACTTTGACAAAATATTTAACACATTAATGTCTTTTTTAATTAACAGTATTTCTTGGCTGAGACTTTGGATATCAATTTATGAAAATAATTGGCTTCATTTTATGAAATTATAGAAGTGTTTGTAATGCAAATTCACATTGGGATATTTAGCAATAATAATGGACATACATTTTCTAAAGTAGGGAGAAAATACACCTGCATACCTGCAGGCACATGGATTTTTGTGACCACTCAACACACACGTGTGATGAATTGGGTGTGTCATGAAAGATACAAGACAAATTTTAGTATCCTAACAAGAAGGATGGGTGAGTGAGAAATTGAATGGAAGTTCTGATAGGCTGTAGGAGGAAAGTTTATTTTTCCTTCCTCTCTCTGTTTCAAACACAATTGTCACCTTATTTCAAATTCTTTCTTAGTTGCCTTCCATCATGCAGACTCTTTCTTTCTTCCACTGGTGTTTTTCCTGTGCCTCCTCTGCAGTAACTTGATAATATGAAAATTGAGAAGACTGGAACGGGTAAGAAATGTGAAAATTAAAGAGTGCATCACATTTTATTCAAGCCAAAGAGTAGTCAGCACATATCGCAGTCCTCTTAATAGGCAAAAGAAATGGTGCACTTGAAGGTGGCACAGGGACTCCCACTGCCCCTTGGGGAAGGGTGCTAAAAGGCTCTTTCCAGGCATGCAACTGTACACCTCTGTGCTGAAAGGTCTGCACTCAGACTGCAGTTCCATGAACTTGCATTTAAAAACTTTCCCAGTGATGTTTTCAATTTTCAGATATTTCAAATATCATTGAATCTCTTGTAACCTTTTACTGGTCTCTGTGATGCCAGGACCTGATTTCATGTTCTGCAGTGCTTACACTTTCCACAGACTCACATGTGACTCAGAATTCACCAGGTGGGGAACATGGCCACAGTTCAGAAAAATGAAAGTAGCTTGTATGTTTGTCATAATGAGAGATTATGTGTGATATTAGAATGGTAGTGGATAATGCATGTCAAAGTTTGTCTGACCCTTTATAAAACTGGTCCTCTTATTCATCCAGACTTGCAATATTTTCTATTGTTTATGCTTTGCTTTTCCAACTCCTACATTTTCCGTTTAAGAAAAAAAGTAAAAGCCAAAACCCTAAAAATGCAAACAAAAAACAACCAACAAAACCCAAAAACCCAAAATAAAAACTCAACACCTTGTCACATAATAAATTGAAGCCAAGTAAAGGTTTAGAGAAAAGTAGGTTGCTAATTTTGCCATCTTAGTAAGTGGTAAAAGGCAGAGTTATTTTTTTATGGTTCCCTTAAAAATGCTTGCTTACATTTTTTAGGTACAACTTAGGGTGTTCTGAAAATCTTATTTCCTTAATAATATTTCCTTAGGTATGTTTTGTATAATAAACTTGTCAAACATTGTAATGCAGAATAGTGGTTCATTTCCCTGCATTATTCTGTAAGTACTACTTTTATCCATACAGATGTCCAATTTTTATGAAAATCATTAAAAGGTATAACTGTATTCAAATAAATACTGGAAGTATGTAATTGCCTTTTTATTGTTTCTACTGAGTTTCTTTGAATACTAAACAAAATTGTGCAACAGCGGAAAAAATGTATATTCTTGCAATTAATCATAGCTGTGTCAAAATTTCAGTGGATAAAAACGGTATATAGGATTCAAAATAGAAAGAAATAAAAAAGAAGGAAACAAACAGTAAATAGCCTACCTATAAGTACTTTTGTAACTGTGAACCTGAAGTGAGCAGAATAAATAAAATAAAGGGGAAAACAAATCTGAGATATTCTTCTGAAGTGAATGACTAAGTAAGACAGTATCTACCTCAATTTTATTTACTTTCTGTCCACATAGCAATATGAACTTCACATCAGAGACTAGAGCTGTCTTAAAGATGCAGGATGTCCACAGGAGTTTTTTTTTTTTTTTTAAAAAAAAGTAACACTTATGAGTGGGTAGACCAGTCCTCAACCCTTCTTCTTTTAAGCCACTAACCCAGTGATTGAAGAAAGTATCTCACCTGGCAATATGTCAAGTCAGAAAAAAAACAACTCAAGAGTCTCAGGCAGACAATTCTCGTGGTGATTTTTTCTATGCATTAACTGACCTCTCAGGGAATCATTATTCCCTCAATATTGATGATCCTGTATATATGTATGCAACAGAACATAGACCCCCTCAGAGCTGTTTTTTCTAGAAATCACAAATAAATATGATCAGGACTGTAATCAAAATGAGATAGAAAAACAAGGCTTAGGTTTGACTTGCATATCGCTTTGATACCTGTGAATCTAAATTAAAGATCATTAAAGACATTATCAGTCATTGTCTTTTCAACCTCTGGAAGCACAAAAGAGTGAGGTACTCCCATGAGGAAAATATGGATGGGAAACTTATTCCACAGGTCCTCATTAGGGGAAGAACCTCAAGGCAATTGCTGTATTGCTGTTGTCCCCTGACATTCATGGAGCAGTGTGTTATGGCCAATTAATCCATCTACTGTTGACACTTTTTGTTCTGTTACCAGCCTGCTACCATCTTGTAAGATTCCCTCTGCAGAGCTCAGGAAAGCACATACACTTTCTTCATGCTCAGGACATCTTTGGCTTAAATAACATGAAGTTCATTATGTGAACTCCTTCTGTTATCTCATGAATCCTCAACATACTCTCCAGCTCTCCCTGTGGAGATTTTATTGTTACAGCTGTGTGCTTCTTTGATTAAATAAACAAGTTCACCTTTCACTTTAATTGCAAGTTCATCCTGCAAGTTATTATTTATTCTGAATGGAGAAACCATTCAGATTTGATAAGGCTGAAGCACAAGCTGAGGGCAGTCTGTTGTGAGCAGTGGAGGAGGAAGCTTGGAGGCAAAGGAACCATTTTCTTGTAATCACTGTCTTGTACCTTAGTGCACTATTCTGTGAAATACTAAGTGGAAGCTGACTGGCTATTCCTTTGTCTTTTTAACCCTCACTCACGGCTAACAAAGTTTTGAATTTATAACCTTTTATCCAGACTCCAGCAATGTCAATATGACTTCTAGTGCTTTTGAAAAATCTCGAGAAGAGCTGGTTATTTTGTCAGTTGATTCCATTTTGCCACATCACACGTCAATCTCTTGAAAGTGTTTTTGGTCTGTTAAATCATAATGCACACTACAATGACTAAACAGTACTGCATCCCAGAAAGACAGCTGCAAGCCTACAGCTATGTTTTATAGGGTATTCCACATTCCCTGTGTTATCACAGTTAATTACAGGAAGACTTACCAGTTTGAATTCTGTCTTTAATGTGAACCCATTTGAAATTCTGATTTGGAAGAGGACCCTTTGAGGAAGACAATCTATAAACTCAGTGCCAAAACCTTCACTGCTTATAAAAAGAAACCCTTCATTGGTCATGAAGTTTAACTGAATTAGAAAAAAATTACAAGCATGGTACTAAACAGAAAACCTTGCAACAATTTAAAAATATCTTGTTATACCATTTCTTAGGGTAAATTTTGTAGTTTTTTTCAAAGGAACATCTCTGTCTTGTTCATCAAGTTTTTAAGGAAATTAGCCTCTTTTAGTTATGTTTGCCACTTCAGTAATATTTTCTAGACATATTTAAACATATGCCTAATTAAAAAAAAAAAAAAAGAAAAGAAAAGAAAATGTAACCATTTATATTTATGCATTGGCTTTTGCAGAAAAGAGCAGTGGGGCAGGGTGAAACAGGAGCTGCTCTGCTCTTCATAAGCTGCCTCCAGGCTTAACAACTTCCGAGGTAAAACAGCGACCTATGTGTCCTTTGGTGCTGTCAGTCAGTGTGGGACAGCAAGAAGAACCCTGATGTATTTTGTCTGTTTTATCATCTCTGTGAAACCAGAACAAAACTGAGATCCCAGGATTGTACAGTACATGAACAGCTTTGAATCTCCTTACCCCATCACCAATAAAACTGCAAGCTCTCAGCCACTACATTCTCTGAAAACTGTGCTCAACCTCATACACTTAATGCTTGATCATTGTCGCCCCTTGTGTCCAACTCCAGTACTGTGTTTTTTTCAGATCCACAGTTCTCTAGTTGTGTCTGTCAGGGCTGACAACCAATAATCACTGAAGACCCTCCTCACTCACTGGAGTGACATTCAGTTCATCTCCATTTAATTTTCCACGCATCCCAGTCAGGATAGCAGACACTCATGGACAGACTCTCCTGCAAAAGATCTCATGTTTGTAATCTGAAATGAAAATAAAAGCTACAAATCCTGAGCCATAAAAAAGTGCAAGTCTAAGAACTGCTTCAGTATACCTAATAATAATAATAATAACCATCAGTGACTTTTAATTAATCAGTTGTTTGTTAAGTAAGATGTACTTCCTTTTACCCATGAATGTCCTACCAGATATATGGCTTCAGGTGTAAAATATGAGACAGAGCATCATCACAGTATTTTTTCCTAGAAACACTTTGCTGGCCTCAGAGAAAATATGCAAGCTGTTTGGCATCTTCAGTGGCTTTAAAATGTGGCTTTCATGAAACTGTATTCAAAGCCAGAGACACGATATGCCTCTTGGTCTGGACACCTTCAGTGGAAAGGAGACATGCAGATGCTCTGGAAACCACATAACCACACGCTCCAGCATGCAAGGCATAGCTACGCTTATCTCACAGTGCAGCTTTAATGCATTCCAGCAGCTTCTAGCTGTGTAAGAGAGCAGAGCAGGCACCACTAGCCCATTGCAGTAGAGTTCCCACCTCTCTTAAAATATGCAGTAGCTGAATGTCAAGTATTACCACTTTATGACCAGATAGGCACAGAATAATTCAAAGATTAATCTGAAGCACAGGTAAGTACATGCAAGTCAACATAAGAAAAACATGAATGATATGTACTGCACATAGTTACTGCAAATACATCAATATAAACCTCTCAGTGTCCTAATGATTTGAAATAGCAAAAAATAATGGCTATATGCCTCTTATTCGCTGTTCTAACCTGATCTGGGTTAATTAATGTATGAAAAAATTGAGCAACAATTATCAGGAAAAAAAACCAACCAGTTATCCATTTGGGTATAGTTATTCAATTGTATTAATAGTCATTGGATATTTTTAGTGCTCTGAGAAATGTACCATACCTGAAGTTCTGTGTCATTCTTAATTTGACTATGCCCAGGGGAGCGTGGGGAAGGGGAAGAAGACTGAAAAGGACATTTGCATAAATGATCTCATCTGTGTACTAGGACGTTGCTTGAAATTGTCATCATGCCCATGACAAGTAGATTATATTGATTTTTTGGCAGTCTTCTCTTTGATGAAAGTATTTTGACGCTTTGAAGATTCATCATCAGCATAAGCAAGTTATCTATAGTTTGTCAGTGCCATACAAGCAATATTTTAAGACTTAACTTTGTGAATGTGTGTGTTACTATGTGAACTGATTTCTGCTAATTGACCCTGATGAACATAGAAGAAGTTATGAGATCAATAATATTTAGATACTTATCTGCCTACCACAATCTGTGCTGTATTTGACAATATAGTATTTCCAAGACATTTTTTAACTAGCAAGAAAACTGTCAAAGAAGATAAACTATCTTTAAATCAGAAAATAGCTACTTTCCTGCTGTCTTATCAAACAACACCACATAGTCTAGAAATGTGTGCTTGCAGAATTACTAATAGGAAAATTTTTATGTATTGGATTAGAAGTTATGACACTTGATTTGGATAAACACATTTAAAAAAACTTTGCCTCCTAGAAATAGAGCATAGCATGTGGGAGTGAAATATTTAGTATTACTTTTGTCAGATGCATTGGAATATATAGGAGAAAATTACTCCAGTTCAGGTGTTACCCTAACAAAATTAAGGAGGGAAGTGTCAAACATAAACAGAACATCTTGGAAGAGATGTCAGCATCATCAGAAGTTTAAACACAGAATTTGAAGCTCAGCTGTGAATATCAGTGAGACATCTTAAAGGTTAATCAAATACTTGCAGAAATTTAGTCAATATTTCAGTAACGCTGAACTTCAGATCATGGGTCTGGTCTCCAAACAACTGGAGCTCATTGCTGAATTGATGCATTAGTCTCAAGGGCTACTAGAGACCAAAAAGCAGAGATCATTGTCTGATCACAAAATCAGACTGCAAACCACTGCTCACACGAAAATCCCTGCTAGGTAATAGCCCCTCAGCTTTGCACAAGAACTGTCTGATAGCTGATATACATCCAAACTCTGTTGTGGGGAGTCCTAAAGGCTTAACAGAATGGCTAAACATGGATCAGCTCTCAGGGCCCAGGTTCTGTTTCATTTACTGGTATAGGTGTCACTAGCCCTGCAGAGCACCTTCTGGATTTCAGCTCTAATCCCTGGATATTAGTATCAATTAAAAGGTGTTACCATTTCATTAAAACCTGAATAAAATCAGAATTGCAGTCTTGAATCCTGCTTAGTAAAAGGGGAATGTTTTCCCTGAGGTTCTATCTGCAGTGCAGGCTAATGCTGCCTCACAGTTCACCTTTAGCCCTTCCTGATTTTGCTGTCAAGATAGGTGCTGTGCCACTTTGAAACAGGTGTGCTCAGCACCCTTGATCCCTTTGTGCTGTCCTTGGGCACATCCTTGCTGCCCATCAGGAAACCAGCTGGGTGAGTGCTCTTCGCCATTTCTCAGGCACAGTGTTCTCCAAGAGGTCCCCTGTGAGCAGACTTGCTCTGCAGAACTGAGCTAGCCAAGGTACACGCACAGACTGGGACTGTGAAGTACATCTCTCTTAAAACAGAAGCAGAGTCCACTCTGATGAGCTCCTAGGTGTTACATGGAAAGGAATAATGAATGTAATGATTCAGTGAGCTGCCACTGCTAGTTCCTATGTTTTTAATAGAAACAAACAAACAGACAAACAAACAAACAAACATAAACAGCCCCCGAAAAAAGCAAACAAAAAAATCTTTCAGATACCACATTGCATATTTTTTTTATTGAAAAATAAAAATACAAACATTATTACTGTAATTAACTCTCTTTGTATTTTATCTGAGTTATGAACTGGGTTTGAGATATGACATCATATTCATAGGAAAGTGCAGAGAAGTTCAAATGTCTAGAACAAAGGATGTTTAAGCTATCAAAGCTACCTAATAAAATTATAAAGAAGGCAAATTCTCCCATAAGTCTTTTGCAACTCTAGTAGGGCACAAAATAAATTATTAGCTTCCTGTGTTTGTTCACATGTTGATATATAATACAAAATACATACATAATGCATTCTAGAACAGTTGTCTGCATTTTTGATCTAGTATATATGTGTGATAGCTAATATGAAAACTTAATGAATGGTTTTTATTGACAAAAAAAAAAAACAAATTCTCTGGGGCAAAGACATATTTTTCTTCCAGTTACAATTTTCTGTTCAGAGAATGATATCTCTCTTAATGTAAGAAAACACATGCCCTGCAAACCTGCATTATTTAGTACTCTCTATCTTTCAAGGTATTATTTAATTTTCAACAAAATACCCGAGGACATAATCCAACACAACAGTAGCAGAGGAGACCCCTTCTCCTCTGTCTAAAATTCTAGATAAAGAACACTCGTTTTTTGCAGTCTTTATTTTAAGAACAATGAACTGTGAAGGCTAGCCCCAGGTAATGAACTGGTTCTATTGTTATAAACTTAGAACAAAACAAAAGACAAAAGAATTATCCTTCAGCTTCCATGCAGGAATATATTCTGCATGTACATTCTTCTAGTAGTTGGTAAGTAAATTCAAACAAAAGTTTAAGAATATGCCTAAGTATAATACTTATAACACATTCAAACCAATGTAATTTCATAATCAGTGTCAAATCTTTAAAATGCCATCTTCTACTGAATTTAATACTGCCAATTGCTACTTTTGATAATGGAAAACAACAGCTAAAGTAAAGAAATTGAATGCAACTCTAGAATATATGTTAAATGGAAGAATAATGCTTAATACATATATTTAAAAAGCTGCATTTAGATCAATGAAAAATAATTATTTTCCACATAGTAACTTTGCTTGCAGCAAAAAGTAATCCATATAATTGTCCAAAACGTATATACATATGAGTTCATGTTCCAAAATTGTGGTCACTTTAAGTAAGGTAAGCAAATTGTTAACTGATTTAAAAATGCAGGGACATAAATTACAAGATAATTTGAATTCAAATCAGTAAATACCTCCCATGCTTGAAGTTACCTCATTGATTTTGAAGCATATGAAATACAACAAGCAATAAGTATTCATATCCCTGCAGGAAAAATAACCCAATTACCTCACAAACTACTGTTACCAGTTTGGCAACAAAAACAAGAATTTGCTGAATGTAACATTACTTGTTTGGTTTTCTTTCAGAATATTACTTTAAAAGCATAAATAACTCAGAGACAGAGCGATATGGTTATTGCTCAAATCAATATTGTCCAT
Source organism: Anabacerthia variegaticeps (assembly GCA_035583185.1). Taxonomy (NCBI): domain Eukaryota; kingdom Metazoa; phylum Chordata; class Aves; order Passeriformes; family Furnariidae; genus Anabacerthia; species Anabacerthia variegaticeps. Next base: position 13,118,579 of record JAWWEW010000088.1, on the reverse strand, counting down.
ATCATACTCAGTTTGATATTTCAGATAGATTTATACGCTTTTCTTAATTTTTAAAAATTATGCTTAGGATAGATTGAGAAGGCACTCTGGAGATTTTTGGAATTTTTCTTCCTCTTCCTGTGCTTATTTGAAAGTTTTTCTCTTGCTTACAATACGAAACACATACCTTAATTTATTCAGGGAAGAAACCCATAAATTTTTATTCAATGCAACTTAATCATAAGTAATATTGAAGATATCTCAGACTTTAAAGGCAGATAATTTGTTTCTGTCTTTCTTCTGAGATTGAAACCAGTCATAGAATGAAAAGCTCTAAAATTCCTACTTATGAATCAAAAATCAAAAGCACATCAGACTCTTGTACACGTGCAGAAATCATTCATGTGTAGCAAACTAAACACCATTATTACTCCTTTCTGGTACTGATATTATAGTTTCTAAATGTAAATCAAGGGATTAAGCAACTGAATAGAGATATGTTGATTTTAATGTCAGTTTCACCCTCTGAAGAATAGAAAATATAGAAAATTCTCTCAGTATGATCAATCACTACATTGTGCAAAAGCTTTTTCACATAATTTCTGGCAGTTTATAAAAACAGAAATATATCAGTGAGCAATGGAAAGTGTCAGCACTAAAATCTTTCATACTCCACTAGATTCAATTACTTGGTGCCACTAACCATTAAGACTTCTGTTTTCCCATTATGCCTGCAGGAACCAGGATTTCAGGAGTTAAGTCCCATATATTTTTGTACCTGTACTTGAATATGTACACGCCTATACACGTTACCTTTAAGACTCCAGTTAAAATACAGATGGGGACCCCTTCTTGCAATCTTTCTTTGCCTTCTTTTGTCTGACTTACTAAGCAGTGATCGACCTGACATTTTGCACTAAAATAGTAGATTAAAATGCACAAGACCAATGTTATGTTAGTGTATATCATAAAGACTTACAAAGCAGGTGAGACTTACAGGGAAAAATATTTTATTTGAAAAAGCAATGTGTCCAGAAGAACATCCAGGCTTTTAGGCACCAAAGTCCTTTTCTATGTCCTAAACAGAAAAATTCAAGTCATGGCTGCCACAGTGGTTGCTGTTACTGTTATGCAAAAGACTACTAATTCTTTGGTGATGGTGAACTGCACTGCGTAAAATGTTTTAAAGCATTATGTCTGAGATCATGGGGTTTTTTTACAAAGCAGTACTTGCATTTCTTTTGGTTTATTAGTAAGAAAAGTCAATTTTTCACTGAATAATCATCTCTGCTTTGTTAAGGATGCCCTTAGTTACTGTTATGCATTAACAATTTTTTTTAGTAGGAGGGTGAAGAGGACACTGATACATAGAGGCAACATAGTAAGCAATCAAAGTTAAATTTCTTATGTTATTTTTTATTGGATATGTGTATTATGAAAGCTATTATCTGCTCAAGTCAGAATTGTTGCCATGCTGAGCCAGCTACAAGTCAAAGAGAATATCCTGCTCACCTATGCTTAGAAATGCAACAGCAACGAGATATTCTGAGATAACATTGGTTCATACAGAGTCCAGGTTTCAGTAATGATGTGGGAATGGCTTTCTTCCTGCATCAGAATTTTCCTTGCTTCTACTAACCTGAAGGAAACCCAGAGCCCACTGAAGTGAAAATATTGGTAGGCTGATGACTTGATTTTGCTATATTCTGTTTATTGAACTGTACAGGTTGAAGATGAATAATGCTAGATGCAGCTTTCCTGGAAGATTTGACTGTGTCAGCCACATGAGTGTAACATTTGAGTACCAGAAGAACTGATCATTACAGAAACACTGTGCCCCTTCTGCCTTTGGACATAATTAGAATAGAGCCAGCAATGGTTCACACACAGTTGAAAGGGTAGTTGTACTTGGTGGCTCTGTTCTGAGGGAAACTGAAGACCCTATATGCCAACCAGACCCATCCCACAAGGAAGCCTGTTGTGTCTGCAGATAGAGGCCTGGGTAAGGGATATTACTAGGAGACTCCGTGGACTAATTTGACCCACTGATTATTACCCACTGCTGGTTGTGCAGGTCAACAGTGATGAGGCTGATGAGAGAAGTACCAGACTAATCAAAAAGGATTTCCAGGCACTGGGCCAGCTGGTTGAAAGGGACAAGAGCACATGCGATGTCCTCCTCTATTCCTTCCCTAGCAGAGATGAACACAGAAAGGAACAGGAAAAGTTGTGTGATCAAAAAGACTTAAATACTAATACTGTTGGTGGACTTGTGGTGGTTTTGATCATGGGACAGTTCATACAGCACCAGGTCTGGTGGAGACAGATGTGATTCAGCTGTCTCTAAGGGGGGAAGAGGGTTCTAGCCCATGAGTTGGCAGGGATGACTGAAAGGGCTTTAAACTAGATTTGAAGAGGGAAGGGGATGAGAACAGGCTCCACAGAGATGACACCAGGGTGGTATGCTGGAGTAAAGGTCCAAATCAGCAGACCAGCTGAAGTGCATCTACACCAATGCATGCAGTATGGATAACAAACAGCAGGAAAGGAGGTCGTTGTGGAGCAGGAAAGCTAGGATGTAGTTGCCATCATGGAAACAGGGTGAGACAACTGGCATGACTGAAGTGCTGCAATGGGTGGTTATATACTATTCAGAAGGGACAGACAAGGAAGGAGAGCTGGTGGGTGGTGTCTCTATGTATTAAAGGAGTGTTTTGACTGTATACACTTCAAGGATAGTAACAATAAGTTGAGTGCATATGGGTAAGAAACAGGGGGAAGGCTCCTGGTGGGAGGCTGTTATAGGAGAGGTGGATGAAGGAGGGCCAACAAAACCTCCATTCTTTATTGGATATGAGGTAGTGGGGAGGGGGAAATTTGTCATCAATGATGAGGAAAAGTCTGAGGTACTTAATACCATTTTTGCCTCAGTCTTAACAGTAAGACCTGTTATCCTGAGACCAGCTGGTGCGTTAAACTGGCAGACAGGGACAGGGAGGAGAATGGACCCCCTGTAATACAGGAGGAGGCAGTCAGTTACAAGGTATACCACTTGGATGTTCACAAGTCTATGGGATCAGATGGCATTCATCTGAGGGTGCTCAGGTAGCTGGCAGAAGAACTTGCCAAGCTCTCTCCATCATTTATCATTAGTTCTGTCCAATCAGGGAGATTCCAGGTGACTGGAAGCTGGCCCAAAAGAAGGACTGGAAGAAGGATCTGGGGAACTACAGGCATGACAGCCTGGCCTCTGTGCCAGTGAAGGTCATGGAACAGATCCTCTTGAGTGCAATCACATTGTACAAACTGGAAAACTAGGAGATCAGGCCCAGCCAGCACAGGTTTGGGAAAGACATCCTGCTTGACAAACGTGATTCCCTTTTATGACCAAGTGACCTGCCTAGATGATGAGGCTGTCAGTGTGTCTGCCTGGACTTCAGCAAAGCCTTTGGCACCATCTCCCATAGCATTCTCCTGGAAAAGCTGGCAGCCCACAGCCTGAACAGGTGCACTCTCCACTGGGTTAAGCACTGTCTGGATGGCCGGGTCCAGAGTGGTGCTGAATGGAGATCCAGGCACTAGTGCTGTCCCTCATGGATCAGTGTTGGACCAAATCTGGTTCAGTATCTGTATTGATGACCTGGATGGGGGAATGGAGTCCAGCCTTGGTAAGTTTGTGGATGACACCAAGTTGGGTGGGAGTGTTGATGTGCTGGAGGGCAGGAGAGCTCTGCAGAGGAATCTGGACAGGCTGGACAGATAGGCCAAGGCCAACTGGGTGAGTTTCAACAAGACCAAGTACTGGGTCCTGCACTTTGGCTACAAAAGTCCATGCAGCACTACAGGCTGAGGACAGAGGGGTTGGACAGCAGTCCAGTGGAAAAGAACCTGGGGGTGCCATTTGACAGTGGTTGAACACAAACCAGCAGTGCTCCAGAACACCAAGGGCATACTGGCCTGTATTAGAAATAGTGTGGTCAGCAGGACCAGGGAAGTGATTCAGCTCCTCACTTGGCACTGGTATCCTGTGTCCAGTTCTGGGCCCCTCAATTCAGGAAGAACATTGTGGTCCTGGAGTGAATCCAGAGGAGGACAATGAAGTTGGTGAAGGGTCTGAAGCACAAGTCTTGTGTGGAGCAGCTGAGAGAGCTGTGGTTGTTCAGCCTGGAGAAAAAGAGGACCAGGGGAAACTTTATAACTCTCTGCAACTACCAGAAGGAGGTAGTAGCCACGTGGGTGTTGGTCTCTTCTCCCAGACAACCAGTGACAGGACAAGAGGACACAGTCTCAATCTTGGCCAGGGGACGCTTGTCAAAGACATTGGGAGGAATTGCTTCAAAGAAAGGATGATTAGACATTGGAATGGACTGCCCTGGGATATGGTGGAGTCATCATCCCTGGAGGTGTTTAAGGGAAGACTGGACATATCTGACACAGTGCTGTTCTGTCAT
>JAWWEW010000088.1:13054529-13079002 GCA_035583185.1 Anabacerthia variegaticeps | reverse complement strand
ACAGAAATTTTCCATGTAACATCTAGTCAAATGAATTCTAATATATTCCTTGTATGTTTCTTCTGCTAATAAAAGATGTCTATTTTTATCTAATGATAGATAGTGCTCCTGCCTTCTGCTGTTGGTTTTAGAGTCTTCAAGAAAAAAATAAATTTAAAAAATTTAAATTAAGATCCCTATAGACCTATCACTATTACCCTCAGAGATATGGCGTGAGAGCTTGCGGTGTAAATTGTGATCCTCAAGACAAAATATTTGGTTTGGTCCTGATCTTCTCATAAAATCTGACTTGGTTGAATGGGCAGATTGTATGATATTAGAGATAACTTTTGGCAACATTTCAGAACTGTTATAGTAACTGCATGATGTCTGCAGAGATAAGAGCAGTAAGCCTTCAGTTTACAACATGGCATGGTCTTTTCTGTAATATGTAATTCCATTCACACGTTTCTGATCTAGAGTTTTTCAGACCACATTTTCAGGCTGGAAAGTACTATTAAAGACTTTGGGTTTTTGACTGATTTTTTTTCAGTTTGCTTCTAATCCTGCTCAAACACAGTGATAGCTGGACTCTACCCCTGACCCTTCTAGAAGTGGTTGAGTCTCTCTCCAGTTCTGTAAATGATAAACATGTACAAATTTATGCTGCAAAATAGATTTTCCTTGCAAAGCACACCTTTTGCAGCTTTTAAATTCAGGTTTAATGAGAAGGTGACTCAGAATCACTGCCATCACCTGAAGTCCAACACTTGTATGAAATGAGTTGGTGGCCTCATGATGTGCTAGCTCTGAGCAGTGATGTGCATGGCTAAGATCACCAGGCTGGCCTAAACAGGCTTGCTTTAGAACTGGTTGCCCTGACTTTTAGTGAATTACTGAGGCTTGTTTGTGTTAGGCTCCAAGAATATGCCTTCAGCACTCACACTTGTGCAAATGCACTTTTACTACTCTAACAAGGTTGAAGAAGAAAAGTTCAGAGTGATCATCCCAGACTAGCCACTGTGAAGAAAATTAACTCTACCCCAGCAAAAACCAGCATAAGGCAAACTCTTTTGTGGAAGTCTGAAGTAAAATCTGAAAAAATCTTGCTATGTTAGCAGCCCTGTAGTTAGTAACACCTGAAACATTAAGAAAGCAGGGGTAGAGGATTGCACCAGAACATCAGAAGATGCAGCTGAAAATATTTAATTCATTTTTGGTTACATAAAACTGACTTGTACATTACAGGATGGATTTTCTCTTTTCTCTTTGGATTAATTTAATTGGCATTCCACTATTAAACAAAGCATTTGAAAGTCAGTGTTTCATAGGTTTTTCTTTTCTGTGGAGGAGGAAAGAAAGTTTTGCTGTAAAGCTATCTTGGGCTTTAAAAAACAGGGTTTGATGCTATAAGGATAGTTTAAATGCAATATAACAGACTTCCTTATGTTAAAGGGTTATCATACAACTATGCAAGCAAATATTCTTAAATAACTGAGAACATTTACACCATGCTAAGTCTATATGGATGGTCATTGACATTTTGGATACAGAGGTTTCAAATACTTACTTTTATACAAACAATATAATCTTGTTCTAACAAAAAAAACATTCAGATTGCAACTTACATTATTAATGCAATTGAGACAGTTGAAAGAAATACCCATTTAAGCTTGACATTAGATATAAAATTCACTGCGTTATTTGAAAGTCTAATGTTATCCTCTATAGGTTTTGTGTATGTATGAATGCTAATGTTCACTTACATTCAACAAGATGGCACTCAGAGCCTCATAAATATGCCATCTCATTTAATTGTTGTTTTAAACCACGGCTGTCCAAATTCTCTAGTAGATTTTGAAGTTTTATTTCTGTTATCAAAGCCATAAAAAAAGACAAACACAAAAAAGCCAGCTAGAAGAACCTTACTGCCACTGTTACCTGCAGTGTAAATTTCTTCCATGTTGAAAAGAAGGTACTGTGAGCTCTTCAGTAGTCTGAACTTAACAGAGATTAACCATGGTTTTTGTCTCATTCCTTGGCTATTCATAGTTATTAGGAAAGTGGATATAGAGTAATTTTCCTCATTATAAAATTCACACAGACCAAGGTCAAGCAAAAATTTGAAACATATTTTGGTGTATGTCACACTTACTTCTTGTGTTTTGCTGCCAACAATGATATGTACTGTGTTTGAAAATATATGGTTAGAATTTCAGATGTTGTTGCAACCTCCTCAAAATCCTCAGGTGCATTAAAAACAAGAAAGCATTTTGAGGTACTTTGATACAGGGTGTAATTGAAACATCTAGACTGATTTGCTATCATAGGTTGTAAGCAAATTGTATGTAAGCATATAGTTTGCTATGATAGGTTGTATGTGTGAGAAGAAGAACTATTCCTGATGTTCTTTTAAAGGATGTGAACCTTTATATGGTTCTAGTGAAAATGGCGAAGAATAAAAAGCATTCTGCAGAGGTCCTTTGGATTGCACTGTCATCAGAACTCCATCTTTTCTCAACACCAGTGAAGAATTTCTTTGCTGATACCTAATTAAGGCCCTCTTCCATTAACTATTTTTCACTGGTCACATAGAAATCAAATCTAAAAACCATTCTGGTCATCTCCTGCATTTCTCTCCCTTTATTTTTTTTCAGGCTCTGTGGCCTGCCAGCTGACAGAGAGGTGTGGTTTTTTGGTTGTTTTTTTTTTTTTTTACTGAGGCTGAAGCCTCTGTTCCAAGTAAGGTTTTTTTAAGATAAATTTCAACTGCAGAGCCAAATACTCAGATCTTTGTAGATGCATTCCTCAAAAATATTTCTCAATGTTTGACGTAGAAAAGGATGAGATATGGAAAGCTCTGTTGCTGTCTGCGATTGCTGCTGACACTTCAAGATGGGATTGATGGTTTCTTTTGCAACAGAGATTCAAAGCTAAAACAGGCACTGTAGTGAAAGTCAAGCAGCTGCCTGCAGGGTTGGTTATGACCCTAAAATGCTGTCACGAGTGCGCGACAAAGCTGTTTTGCCTGTGCAAGCCATTTATTTTATCCCATGACAAATAAAAATATTGGAATAGAAAAATATCTTTGGATATGGAAATAGGGGAGGTTGTCTCATGTAATTTTGACAGTAATGGTTACAGTGTGCTGTGCTTTGACAGCCATGAAGTCAAACAGTAGCATTAGGAAAAACCACTACATTCAATGAAAAATATGAAAAGTTAAACCTTTTACAAGGTTTATAAATTATGGTTCATTAATATGCGTTTTTTCACAGGATGCTCATCCTTCAGCAACCAATGGTTTACTGCTTTTTACATTTTGTATACTGTTTTCTACTAAACTCTTTCAGAAAGGACCAGTAGGTGGATGCCAAGGTTTCTCTTCTTTTGGCCTCTGTGCTACAGGCACCTGGAATTCTTCAGAGGCATTCTGTCTAATGCTCTGACCTGGAAATTAATGAATCATAGTCTCTGTTTAGAAAGTAAGAAAGCATTACTCTGTGAGAAAGAAATTAAGAGTGTGTAAGAGAGAAACCTTGATTATTGGCTATGGCTCATATGTTATTTAAAGAAAGAAAAAAAAAATAAGTAGGAACAAGCTGAACCACATACAAAATAACAATCCCAGCAGCTCATCTGTTGCCTCTCTTTTCTTTCTTTAAGCAATCTGGTGGACTGATGTAAGAAAAGAAGAATTCACCATGAATATCTTTTCCTGTATTTCCCTAGGGAAGAACTGAAATTATACTCTTTGATACTGAGACAAAAACTGTAATGTTGTATTCAAATTCATCCCAAGTTGGTATGAAAATATGTGAGTTTCAATTTAGTGCCTGAGATAATCCTTTCCCATCTGGAGAAACTGATCCTAAAAAATGTATTGCCAGCTACCTTCACCTGGGCAGCGCTCACCAGAGGCAATTTTCAGAACCTCTAATTCACTGGGAAATGTATTGAAAGAGTGCATCAAATTGTTTCACTGGTAAGAAGAGGCCATTTACTGGAACCTGTTTGTGCTTTTAAATTTCCACATCCTCTCTTTAGGTAGTTCATAATTTCTGGCCTGCAAGCATGGTTTGTAGTAATGGAAACTAATAGAAGACTGAACTGAGCCTTGCTATTCAGTATGAATGCATTAGATGGATTATTCAGTTAGATATATGAAAAAAAGTCTAAAATTAGTGCGATGTAGATAGTTGTTTCCTTCCTGTTTTGCTCTTGTGTTCAATAATAATGTTCCTTAAATGTAGCATCATGATAAAACAGTTCTTTTTTTTTTTTTTGTAATAGATTTTTGCCTCATGAGAAACCCAGCTGCAGAAAACTAACTGTATATGGAATATTCAGAAGAGACAGCAAGACAGTGCTAGAGGGGAGACAATTTCTGTGGTGTCATTTGGGAAGGCTGCTAAAAAAATAGTTTCACAAAAGTAGCATGTGAGAATTTGAGCAGAATAAGCTTTTCAAACTTACGAGACTAGTGGAAAGAAAAAAAAGCCAGAAAGCCTCTGCTATTCAACACTCCCTCTGGAGGGGCAGTATGCATCCAGTGTGCAAATTCCTAACAGGAAACTCAGTAACCTCTCTCTTCCAGCAGCGTTTAATCAACACAATCAAATATCCTGATAGCTGCTGGGAAATGGACTCCCAGTTCCTTGGGCTGCAGTAACTAGGCTGGTTCATGGCAGCTGTAACCAGGTTTGTGATTTCTTCCACAGGACGTGACATTCTTGGAAAGCCTCCACTTCTCTCCTGCTGTACACATTACCCATGGCCACTACAGCACTCAAATTCCATGTTTCAAGGCAGGACTTCCACTCTGATCAAAATTTCTTGCACTTCACTTTGTCACTTGTATTCTGCTGACAGTGGGGGAGTGAAAACCCAGATATTGGCTTCAGTAAAAATCAAATGCCTTGCTTGCTCTTCATAGTAGAACATCCCTAAAATAAAAGATTGTTTTAAAAACATAACTTGGGTTCTTTTTATAAAGTACATACTACCTGTCTAGAAGTAAATGAAAGATTTTATAATTTTTTAACAACTCCCTGTGTTTGTTTAAGCTTTCCCCTACAGTATCTTGAAAATCATCTCTGTTTAAGCAGACAGCGAGGTGTGCCTGGTGTGGGTCATTAATGAGATGATGCTTACCTTTTCCCCTCTTTTCTGGTGTGTCTAAAAGCTTTATCTGTGTAAGTCCAAATTGTTAAATTGAAAGGAAATTTCGTGAGGGCCATAGATTTGGGCTGGGTTTTTACAGAAATACACTTCCTTTTTTTGTGTGTATGTGTGTTTTCATTTTCCAAATTTCAGAATTATATTATAATTCCTGACTCCTGCTTATTTCTATTGGGTGTTCCCTCCCTTTCTTTTGCGTTTTTTTTTTGTAGTGGAAGCTAGATGTCTGTTGCTTCTCATCCATGACACCTCTGTCTTCAACTTCATATATTTTAGGTTTGGTTTATTTGCAGAATCTTGGTGAGACAAGCTAAAGGAGATGAGGAAAACAGATCTGATATAATTCACATGGTTTAGGCTTCCAGGTTTTTTAACCAGAAACATGTTTTACTTGATCTACAACACTGACTCTCTAGATGTAGTGATGGGCATCTCTATAAACCAAAGTCTGTCCTCAATCTCCTTGGTATTCTTCTGAAGCATTACTAGTACAGTTAGAAAATTACTCAATATTCACAATGTTATAAATAACTGGATTATTATTTATTGTCTACTTGTGTGTTATATAGTGGCATTGTTATGGTAATTCAGGAGAAATAGAATGTAATAATTCTTAGATTTATTTATTTTCTTATACTTATGACCTTTGCAGTCTTCTCTTATCTTTCTCTACTTCCTGGGATATTGACCGTGCTCACACCATGCTCTTGTACATCATCCTCTGACCCTGTCAGGCCTCTTCCGTGAGGTGAGAAAGTAAGATCTGATTGGAGATATATTCTTAATGATAAAATTGGATTCCTGCCTCTATTTCTTTATAAGATGTAGTCAGTAAATGGACGAATCAGTATAATAACAAAGGCATTGAATTTTCATGTAGCAGAATTGATATTTTTTGGTGTAATACATAATGAAGTTTGTTAGAAAAGTGCTTAAATCCATCTTTAACTTTAGTCACTGTTTTCAGGAATGGAATGCTTCGTTTTACTTCAAAAATTAAAATTAAAGTCTCCATCTCTGTCACAACAGTTCTGTCATACATACTTGAGCAAGTGAATGAAGCTTTACATATTAAAACAATTTCTTCATTGTTCATACATGTTCTGGCATCTCATATTCCTAAACAAGTACAGCCTTTCAACCTGAAAAATACAGAATTGTTATTGGTAGCCCTCCTAAAGATGTGAAAGATGGTACAGTAGCAATATATTATGCATAAGCTGAAAGAAGCTGCTCTGCTGCTGGAGAGGGAGATATGAGATTTTGATTGCATGTAAGCAAAAGTCATGACTTTTATGCATGCACTATAAGTTCAAAATGTAGTGTGTTTATTTATAATTAAAATTCTTGGTTGATATTCTATAAGTTTATGTATACGTGGCCATTAAAAGTAAAAAATGCAAATGCAGCATCATGGGGAAAACAGTGATCTAATTCCTTGAGAGTGTATTTCAAACACATGCATCCAGTCCACCAAGACACAGCATGCAGGAAAAACCAGGGACTTGAGTACTCAAATTTCTTTCCAACATAATGTATCCTAGTGTTATAAAGTGCCCTTAAAACCTTATCTTCTGTTTTGTAATAACTGTGGTATGAATCTGAACTGTGTGTTATGATAGCTAATATTTGTGGGGATAAGATTCTTCATTTTCTTCTCTGTATAACCTGGCTTCAGCCTTGGAAAGTTTAAGTCAGTTATTCCAGCAGTGTCTTTGCAGCTGGAAAAGCTCTTCATTAGCTTTGACTGCCCCAGATCTCAGCTCCACTGAGTGCAGTGCACCAGCCTGAATTCTGGCTCACTTTACAGTGGTCTTTGATGTCTGTCCATCAGTTTCTTCCTTGCCACCTGCAGTATTAGAGACCAAAGAAAGTATGCACAGTCACTTCTTTAGTTTACTGTTTTGTAAAAGCCTGCAATGGATAAGCCTCAATACTGTTTGGGTAACTATGAGAGAATTTAAAAACCTCTCTGGTGGAGGTAATCCAGGAAATTCAATCACTGACTGAAGGTATCAGGTATAGCTGTTTTCCCACCTGCATTGTTGACTTTAGAGTCCTATTTCCAGATGCAGGGTTTCATCAGTAGACTTTACTAACCCTACTCTAGATGAGCATTATGCAGATATAAATAGCTACTTCTGAAGTGAAGGGGGTTTTCTACATATGGGAGGTAGTGGTCTGTCTATACGACTTGCATATATAAAATAGTTAATTTTTAAAGCACCTCAATTTTAGAATAACATTTTGGTATGAATCTTCTTTAGCTAAAAAGGGTTACTAAAAGTGGATAATTTTGTGACTTAGAAATACACATGTGTACATGTAACTATCATAACTTGTATTAATGTGAGTTCCTGTAAATGGATGCTTTGCACCTGATTTGCTTTAAATCTGATTCCAGATCATAATCACACATACGAACATAGCAAAACACTCCAAATGCCCAGTTATTCATGTCTGTGTACATTTCAGCTGGTTTTGATCAACATAAAGTCTCCAACAGTGTGGATCAATCTATTTCAATTCTATTGAAATTCCAAGAAAAAAATTTCCTTCCTTCTTGGGTATCTAATATTTAGAGCATAGAACTGTCTTCATGAAAGTGAGGGACAAACAGTACACAGCTGACCTTGTGACTGAAAGGTATTCCCGGAGGTTTGTGAAGATGTTTATGATTTTACAATAACAATTTTAATTGCAGAGTATATTTCCATAGGTCTCAATCTGTCAAGCAAAAGGTATTGTATTTGACTTGTGTCTAGTGCAAATAAAATGAGATTCCATCAAGTTTCATTGGTGCATGTCCAAAATCCTTAGCCCTAATTGCTCTTTTCCTTCAGTTCTTAAGCCCTGATGTAGTTATGATATTCTTCATGCCAAAAAACTCCATTTCTTTGCAGAAGCCATCACTGATGTCTGCTTTGATTTTGTCATTGAAGCATTTTAGTTTTGGTATATAAAATATCAGTAAAATAAGGATGGATACAAGCTGCTACCACAGGCATTGTCAACACAGAAAAGAGAAGACATTCACTATTCTTGCAAATAACTGTGCTTTCATACATGACTGCTATGGAATGAACTAAAGAGCATCACAGAAGATGCCCACAAAATAGATTTTCTTGAAGAAGAACAACAGGGGAACAACTGTAGCGCTCCAGTCAAGGAAAATCTTAATGTAACTTTCAAAAAAAGGAGGGTCACCAGGAACAAATATCATGATAATTTATTCATTTCACTGTTAGAAGAGGATATAATTGTGTCTTATCTCCAAACTACTCTTCTGTAACGTATTTATAACCTATATCTGACCTGTGTCTCTTGCTTTATACACTGAATACCTATCACTGTATTTATAAAATATTCACAATAATATTCAGAAATCTCACATTTCTGTTTTGATGATTTATATTCAATGAAAGTTTATCAATCAATTTTAGAATCACAAAGAAGAATGCTCAGTGCAGAACTGGAAACATTTTTTTTGTGATGTTATTTGTTTCATGGTTCAGCTTCCTCAAGGGCCAGAAGCTGTATCATAGAATGGAATATATTTCATGGTGTATCAAATATTGATACAATTGAGATTGAGAGATGAGTTTGGTTAGACAGCTCTGACTAGTGGCTTTATTCAGATCAGTGCTCTGTTGACCAAAATCTGTGTTGCTGTTTGGGGAGAAGTAGCTGTAAAAGATCAAAGAATAAAATTTATGTCATACTGAGGCGTGGATGTGCTACTACTTATACACTGGGACAGACAATTCTGTTCTTCAGATGATCATGTTTCATTCTTAATGCACAGCAGATTAATGTTTATTACCTGGTGGTTCCCGGGGAAGGTTTCATGCAGCTGAAGCAGGATTTTTCCATTATGAGAAACACAACTATTCCAACCCTAATTTTTCACATTTTCTTAGCAAATTTTTCTTCATGGAAGGCACAAGATTGTGACCACTAGAAATTTTGAAGGGGACTTTTCTGAATTTGATTTTTTCTTTCTGGGAGACCATAACCCTAAGGATGAGCAAGTATCCTTTACGTGTCTCTAAGAACTTAATTACCATTCCAGATGAATCTGGAGATGCATTAAAAGAGTAATTCTGTTTCCTGGGGATTGGCTGTTGAATGTATTTGCACAGAAAGAGGATTCTTGTGAGAATGTTCATTTTTATTGTTTTGATTCTAACTACAAGATAAGCACAGAAAATCCCATCTATTTAAATCATCTGCTTCTTTTTCAAATAATTTGCTGTAATTTTCTCTAAATGAGCCTTTTAAAGCAGGTGTTGTGCATACTTTTGGGTACTAGTGTCCTTCAGTTCTGAGGAAATATATTCATAAATGTATTCACCTACTTCTTGCAAGAAAAACAGGAATAAGCCTGCAGGCACTCAGTGGGTCCTGACTGAGAAGAAGAGGATAAGCAGTGGTATTCAATGTGCCAAGTTCCATCACCACCACAAAGATGAGAGGGCAGAGGAAACATCAGTGCTGTGCAGGTGAAGTTACAACCTTTGCACTCACAATGAGGTAGGTGGAATTTGATCTTGCCCCTCCTCTGCTCCCTATATCTAATTCAAAGCATTTAGATCATTTTATGCTTTTGTTTTTTTATGTATTGCTTCCAGTAATTATACTAAAATGGCAACCAGGAGGGAGAAGTTAAAAAAAAGCAAACTTGCCATGTGCCTGTACTTAATCTTAAACACCTCAGATTGTACTCACTGATCCCAAAATAAGCTTTCTAGTTATGACATCTGGCTTTCAACCAAAGTGGGTGTTTTTCCTTTGCCTGAAATGAGTAAAGATTAATTCATTTGATCAAAGTTCTTTGGCACCCTTGTCTGGAAGAATATCAAATATGTTTGGGTTCTTTTTTGAAAGCAAACAGCTTTCAAAAGACAGAAGATTTTTGAGGGCAAGAAGGCAATCCAACAAATTATATAGCTATTATAGTGTGTAGTTTCTCCAGTACTACTGGGTTTTGTAACTTTCAAGAGGCTCTTGAACTGTAGTCCACTCAGTGTTATGAAACTTGTAGGCTTCCTTTCTTCCTCAGTTTTTAGGATCTCTTATATCTCAGGGGAGGAACAATGTTTCATGGATTATTTGATGGAAAAGGAAGAAGTTTAGGTTTGGTTTTGGTGGGTTTTTTTGGTTTGGGGCTTTTTGTTTGTTTTTGGTTTTTTGTTTGGTTGTTTTTTACACTATATGCCAATTAATAGGACTCAAAGCCTTCATTATTATTTTTTCCATAATGTTGACAAACCCACTCTATCCTGCTCCTCTCCCATTTCAGTATTTGTGGTTTGTATGAAAGAGCCATGGCCTGCAATTGTAGATTCCTTTGTGCTGGAAAGAGGAAAGAGCTGGCCAGCTGCAGTGTGAGTAGTGATACCACTTCCAAGAAGTTTCTTGCAGCAGTAATGGTCCCCTTCAGGTCACTTTCAGACTGAAAAGGGTCAAGGTATGGGAGTCACCCAGAACAACCACCTGCCATTGCCATATTGAGGTCAATACTGCCAATTTCAAAGAGAATGATAAAGGCAATTTTTGAATGAAGGAATGAAGCTGGTTGTTAATTGGTTTGTTTTCATGTTACTGGGGCTGACTCCATGGCATTCAAAACCCTTATCCTGGAAATATGACTTCTTTGGACAGTTGGATTCCCATATGTTTATTTTAGTAGTGTCTCATGCATACTTTCTAAATATCTAAAAGTGAGGTCAGCAGTTGTCTTAGTTCTCTTGTGTCATCCATTATTATCAATGAAAGCATTCATTAAGATTCTATCTCCTTTACTGCAAATATAAATAATATCTGACAAAATTGTAAGTAAAACCTTTAGTGCTGCAAGCTGATGGAATATGGAAAAAATTAGTTGTATGCGTGAAAAATCCCATTAAGCAGATTCATGGAAATAAAAGCAACTGGCATCAGATACACAGTATATGTTCACCTCTTTGTCATTGCAGCCATTCAGCCCAGTCTGTTCATGGTGCTTATGGGAGCCATGCTCTCCTTTATGGGATCTGTGTTAGTCTACCTGGACAACACAAAGGTCAATAGGATCTGAGGGAAAAATACTAGGCTTTTTTCATGTCATCAGAAAGTTAATTGAGATCAGCTGAAACAGCATAATTTTCTGAACCACTTTTCCCCCCCTGATATGTAGTAGTGTCCCCTAGAACTACAAGGACAAGCCAGGAAAGACTCAGAGAGGTCATTTAGGACTCATAAAAACCATTAACTGAAGTGCACAAAGCATTGCTTATAACTAAATTGTATTTCACAAAATAAGCAAACACAAAATCCTTCAAGATGCAATTGCAAGGCATTGGTTCCTCTTCTCAGAACACTTCAGTTTCTAATTTTAACAGCAGGGAATGTCCTCAAGGTATGGAGGGGAGATAATCAAGTGAAGCGGGTGATTTGAAAAGGCCAGAAGAAGCACTTGCTAATTCCCCTACATTAGATGTGGAGGAGCTATGTGACTCATTCAGCTTTATGGAAATACAAATATTACTGCCTTTTCTTTGGGGCCAGAAATCAGTAATTTTGATTAATAAGGATGCCTAATTGCTGCATTTTCTGTGCTTGATTCTAGTCGTTTTAACATCACTGAACCCTATAGAATTACCTTTTAAAAATAATTACATCATATCATAAAGAGAGATTTCATCTCTCTTATGCATAATCAATATTATGAATTCCTATCGATTTCGGTTTTCTGTGATGTGCCAGCTATGATTAATATTTTATCAAGGAATAGTTGTGTCCCCTGAAATCATTTGTATAAGTATGTATCTGACTAGCTCAGTAATTAGAATCTTCAATTTTTAATGAGGGAGAAATTAGTAATGCAGGTAAATAGATGTGAATTATCATGATAAGAATGTAATACTTCTTTTTGATAACGAACAGGCATTGTATTCACATGTACACACTGAATGGTATCACATAATGACATAAAAAAGCGTGGACTCCATCTTATGCTCTGGCTCTAAAGCAAGAACAACATGGCTTGGTACAACTCCGAAAATATTGTCTCCAGCTGTTCTCTCCACCTTCAGGGTCAGACATATGAGATGTTTGTGCAGATCCCAAAGCACTGTAGTTACCAGGACAGTATTTTAACATAAAGTGGTGCTTCAACCTGAAAGGTCATAGTGCAACTTTCTCCAGTTCCTCAGCAGTCACTGTAAGGAGGCTGAGACAGGTGATTACAGCAGTAACCTGAGCCCCCATTTGAGTCTGTATTATCTGTACTTTATGCTATCTGATGGCTAAAATCTGAAGAAATGGTAAGACATGTTTTTAGGTCTTTTGCAGAGTCTCAAAAACCCTCAGTTATCTCTAGGTATGAGAAAATAATTAGAACAGTGATAGACTGAAGTTCTTTCACAGTGTCTCTCACTTTTAATATCTCTTTATCCAGATTGGGATACCCTTTGGATTTCTCTATCTGCTCCTTCTTAATGATTAATTATGCAGCTCCCTTATATTTTGGGTCATGTTCTACATTTGTCCTTTGTTTTGTTTAAGACTAGAAGGAATAATCTCTTGGCTATTAATGCCCCATCTGGGTCTGTCGGGGAGGTCATCTAACTAGCTATTATGCATATAACTCATTAGGGAATTAGCTATTTATGTATTAGTGAAGTGATTTTGTTACATATTGAAATCTAATAATCCAGTGATATGTGGTGTGCTCTGTTCGTGAAAATAAATTTCTGACAATACAGCCAAAAGAAAAATATGAAAATGCTACTCATACATTTTTAGGAATTCAGATAGGTTATTTGTTATTTTGGTTCTTTGATAAGCTAGTTTCTCCACTCCATTCAAATGACTACACCAGACGAGGAAAGCATGCCAGTAATTTAACATCCTTAATTAAGGAGTATTAGGCTGAGTTTGTTGTATTTTGTCACATGATTTGAGTTAGAAATTGCACATTTATCAGCCACTTGATAAATTGATTGCAAATTGATTGGCCAGTTTTAAGAGTGGTTTCAAATTTGCCTACAAAAGAGTTTCAGAATGAATCCTCATTCTGTGTGTATGTTTATTTTCACTCAAAAATGACCAATATAATATACACTGTAATTAAGGGAACAAGCATTAGACATTAACAATGCTCTCTGCAAAATGCATTGTTAAAAAATTCCAAAGGCTCTGTGGCTTTTTCCAGACACAATTCACAGAACTATTTCTACATGTTCAAGGTGCAAAGGAGAGACAGGTCCAGTAGACAAACTTCATGATTCCATTAGGTCTATTATTTTTCCTCACTTTGCATAAATGCAGTTTTAATGATGTGACCAAAAGGGAAAAAATATACAAAACTGCATTTTCTGACAAAATCATTTTTTTATTATTACTATTTGCAATCTAAAGCCATAATGATCTTTTAGCCAGAACCCATTCAAGATAAAAGGCTCATTAAAAGCTTCAGGTATGAAAACTCTCCTTTGTGAGACTGAGTCTTGCGGAGAAAAACCTAGTACTGCTCCTAATAGCTCTGCTATGTTGTACGACATTTCTCTTTTACTCAGTGTGCTTTGTGG
Organism: Anabacerthia variegaticeps; assembly: GCA_035583185.1. Classification (NCBI taxonomy): domain Eukaryota; kingdom Metazoa; phylum Chordata; class Aves; order Passeriformes; family Furnariidae; genus Anabacerthia; species Anabacerthia variegaticeps. The sequence continues at coordinate 13,065,269 of JAWWEW010000088.1, read as the reverse complement.
CCTCTTGCAGACCGTGGGGTCCCCAATTTGTGTTCCTTCTCCAAAGCTGTGATTGTCACACTTTCAGCAAGTGCAGACACAGAATGTGGGATTGTGGTAATTGGTTGTCAGCCTAGAGTGTATAATCTCTTGTCAGCAGACACTCCCAGCCTAGCCTTTAAGCAGCAGTGCAGAGATATATATTAATCTTTTATTTGCTTATTCATCATGATTTCCTCAATTAACATGTGCAGCAGGCCCCACCAGCTGTGACTGGAGTTTGCCATCATAGTAATTTCCCGCACTAGAAAAATATGATTACAAATGTTTCTGTTGTTTGGCTTCATACTGTTGAAAAATCCTTAAGTATCTGTAGTAGCAGTAAGACTTGCATCCAAACACTTTTATGTTCTAGGAGGGAAAAACTGTGAGAATTTAAAAATAATATCTCCACGACAGTTGTGGAAGTTGAAAATAATCTTCCTTCCACATTTTTGTTCTTCCACTATAGTGCTTCTTTCAGTTCTGTGTAACAAATGCCTGACTGTTTAACTCAGCTTGCAGCCACTGGTCACGTCCTCTTCAGCCCTGGGAACTGATCACATAGAAAGGTAAAAGAGATGCATAACAAGTTATGGGTAAAAGAGCAAAAACGTTAATTCAGTTACCAGGATCTCCATCTGCCCACAGGAGGGCAGGATTTAGGAGGAAACTCTGGTGTCTTAAGATCGGAGAAGATGGAGTGAGAAAATATTCTGATGCTACACTGTGATTCAAATATTATTTTGATTGAAATAATGGAAAACATCCCAATACAAATATTTTCAAATATCCACACCATGTCTGCCTGGCCTCATAAGGCCATAAGAAAATGCATTTGAAGTTCAACACACCAACATTAGAAAACACTCAAGAGCAGAGTAGTGCTCTTCATGCTGCATTTGACAGCATGTTACACAGATCTTTGTAGTTATCAGGGTTATGTGTACTTCCCAAAACCAATCTTCTCATTCCTACCATTTCAAGGTCACGGAAATAATGTCAGAGGTTTTGTCTTGTAGATGTAAATCTCCAAACAGGTTAATAACAGATGGTGCATTTCTACTCCTTTTCAGATCAACCAGATAACACTGGTATCTTCAATGTGAGAAAAAAGATCTGTCAGTTTCCCCCAAAGACTGGTGATCTGACTGCATGAGTGCTCTTCCTCTATTTCCGTTCCAGTAGCGTTGAAAAAAACAATTTTACCCACTGGCTTAAGGTCATCAATGTATTCAAGCCCTGGCTGAAGCCATCAAACCAGGCTTCTTACCTGCCACATCCTGTGTGAGAGCAGTGCCTCTTGTGTCTCTCCTGCCAGGAAAGACAGGCACAGAAGCTGCCTTCCCTCAGACCCAGAGGTATATGAGTGCTCCTTCTTCCTTTCATTCTCTGTGAAGAGGTGAACAGCTTATCTTAACATCGCAGTGTTTTGGTCGGAGATAGAGGAGAGATCTCTGTCCTGTTTGCTGCTAAGGGGTGGTGATTAACAGCAACAAAGCTGTGTCCTCGAGTATAGCACAAAATACAGATCATTTGAAGTTAACATGCCCGAACACGCACTGAAAGGGAGAGAAGCAGAAGGAGAAGCATTCACAGCTGGAGTCAGCTGAGAGGCAGCTTAAGAAATTACTTCCCGTCCGTTCAGCTCCTGGCTTCTGCTGCTGGTGCCAGGCTGCAGCAGCAGGAACTGATTTTCACGAAGGCTTGCACTTCTAGTGTGAATTTGGTGTGCCCACAGGTAAACTGTGGATAAGACTGTGATCTCAGCTATCTTCCTGTGCAGGCACAGCTCCAGAATATTCACCCTCCAGCATTCTGGTATGTGTAGTGCTGCTCATGACTGAACTTTCTTCTAATCCAGACGTGTGCTTGCTGGATGTTGTTGCTTCAACTTCCAGTCTTCTATAGTAGAAGAACAGCAAAAGGGGGACAGAAAATATAAAGTGACAAAACTAGAAGGGTCTGGATTGGAATTCATGCTCTGAACGACCACCTCTGCTATAAACAACTTTCTTAGGAGGAAAGCAAAAGATCTTATTAATGACCAGAAATTATTTTTGGTAGGAGAGAGACCAAAAAGGAACATTATAGTGTTTTGACTTATATGACTTTTTTTATGCTTTAGCACTGAACAAAGAGTCAGACATGAGTTATCTTCTGCCAGCTTGTGAAATCTAAACAGAAATCCTGATTCAAACCCAAGTAATAGCCTATGGTCTATCTGCCAGTTTCCTGCCTCTGAACATGAATTTAAGATACAAATTAGAAGTTAAACATATCTAGTTTTCTCATGGTGAGCTAAAGAAATAGTAAAAGGTTTGGACAAAAAAAGGCCACTTTAAACTGAGAGCGATCATGTTATTACTGAGAATGTATAGCAGTTACTACAGTACTCAGCAGTATTTTGGCAAGAAGATTTTTGGAATCTGTGTACCACTTTGAAAGCTTCAAAACTGTAGTCTAATGAAAAATCTGGTAAAATAATCAATGGGTATACATTGCCAAACTACACAGAGTGATGAACCTGAAGTTTTTCAGTCTTTGCAGCAAACTAATATATGGCAAAAAAAATGACTGGGAAACTGAATACAGAACCTTGCTGAGAACATTCAGTCCACAGTAGCTTTGCCAAAACCTAAAGAGATATTAAACTCAGTAGCTAGTGCAGAGCTGGACAAGTAACTCTTCAATGGAAAAGAAAACTTATGAAAAGGGAATAAAACAAAAGACAAACACTACTCTGGCAAGGCAAGTGTGCAAACACAAGACAAAGAAGACAAACAAAATCAGAGAATCAGAGAATCATTTAGGTTGGAAAAGACTCTTAAGATCAAGCCCGACTCTGAACCTAACACTGCCAAGTCCACTGTTGAGCTATGACCCTAATTAAACACCACATCTACATCTCCCAGATTGGTGACTGTACCACTTCCCTGGGCAGCCTGTTCCAATGTTTGCAACCCTTTCACTGAAGAAATTTTCCATAATACTCAGTCCAAACCTTTCACAGAGAAAAATGTAATTGGAAAAATGCCATTGTATTCAATTGTTATCTCAAGAAAAATAAAGATATGAAGATCTCAGAACAGAAAGAAAAAGAAATCAGTGACTGAGAAGACAAAATCTTGTGTGTCTGTGGTATAAATACAACACAGAAATATGAGAGTAAATTATAAAAGTCAGATGAAGGTTAGATGCAAGGACAGAATTTTAAAATGTTGAATGGTAAATAGTTTTTAAGGATACAAGGTTAAGGTCTACAGACATTTTCTTTGATCTTTGCAAATTCAATTTCTTTTCATATAAGAAGAATCAACTTTTGTAATAGCACAGTCTCACACCCACATTGTAACTTCTGTAGAACTAATGTAGAAAAATATGTGGGATTAACTTATGATGGCGCTGGAAACACAAAATCCACTGCTTTCAGTTAAATCAGAAGAATTCAAGAATCTAGTTCCATTAATATTTGAGCAAATGATTCATATAGTATCACAGATGATAGAATGGTTGGAAGTGACCTCTGGTGGTCATTTTGTCCAACCTTCCCTGTTTTAGTGTCCAAGTGCAGACAGCCTGGAGGGGATCCTAAGAAGGGCCATAAAAATAAACAAATAGATGGACAACATGTCCTACAAGGAAAGATTGAAAGAAAGCTTGGGAGAGCCTCACTCCAGTGTTCCAGTACTTGAGGGGCAGCTACAAAAAGAACAGTGGTTCTCTTTTTCACAAGGAGCCTCACAAGTTACACTGGGACAGGTTTCAACTTGATATAAGAGAGAATTTTTTTCCACTGAGAATAATTGTTCACTGGAACAACTTCCCTGTGGCTGTGGTGGAGTTGCCACAGTTGAAGGTTTTCAAGACGTACTTGGACAGGGTGCCAGATAATCTCATCTAGACTGTCTTTCCCATGAAAGGTTGGATCAGATGATTTTTCAAGATGCCTTCCAATCTGGACTGCTCTTTAATTAATGATTCTATGATAGTATTGCAAATGCAATGTAGGCCTGCATACCCAGGAAAAGAAATAAAATCAGAAGTAGAGCATGGTATTATGTCCATCTGATGAAATTTGGTTAGTGGGACAAAAAGGGGACGTGGTTAAGGATTGGGTAAATAGTGTGACACTGAACCTTCAAGATACCACATCATGAGGTCAGTCAACATTAGGAGAACTGCCTTTTATTACAAAAAACTCATGTCCATCAGTTTAGAAACATAAATTGTCTACAATGTAAATAAGACAACAGGCATGGTAAGGCAAAAGAGCAATACTTTCAAAGGAAAATGGAAAATTAAATTACTAGTTAAGATGTATCTAATAGCATTAAAACAAAAATATAAATGTAATTATAGAATCTGAAGTACACATGTAAGTTATTATAATCATATTGAATTTTGTTATCTTGTACAAATATGACAGAAGGTAAGTGAAGAGTAATAGCTTTTCAGTCAAGGTAAATACCAGGTCTGGAATGAAAAGCAGTTTCACAGGTCACTAGCTAGAAATGGTATCCCAGGATAGGGAATAATAGGTTCAATGTTGCATTGCCTGGGCTTGCACTTCCTTTTAATGTTTATACACCAAGTAAGGAATCCTCTTGGAGCAGGTCAGATTTGTACCTCAGTCAATTTGAAATTGGTACTTTCTGTTGAAAACAAAAACAAACAAACAAAAAAAAACCAACCACACAAAAAAAAAGTAGTGTACTTTATGGAAAATGACAACTCTAGAGCCAACAATGGTGCCATAACAAGAAGATGCAATTCAGAGAGAAAGTGCTAGCAGTGCAGAAAACTTACTCAGTACAAAAACATGATTTTGCAGAATATAACCTAGAACTGACTGTTTTACAAGTATCACGTAAGTTATATTACAGTTTTCTCTCCTGAGGTTTCTGATCTCTCTTGCAGGATCTTCTAGAGGAGACATTATATAACATCCCTTCCCTTCCCCTATGTAATTTATTTAGTAAACATGTTATGCTTCAAATAAGTAATGTATCTTATTGTACTTATTATCTACTACTTAGAAAATGGATTAAAGCATTCAGTTTACAGCAGGCCCAAGCAAGCAACAGTTGCTTGCTAATTTTTTTTTTTCTGTATCTTTTAAACAATTTTAAGCAAGGAAAAACACAAGCCTGAGGGCCCTATAAAGAATGTTTTTTTATTATTTTTTTAATAAAACAGTGTATGTCTTTATATTGGCAAGATACCCTATCTTACAATTCACCCCAAAGCACAGCAAAAGTTTTACATTTTCACCAGACAAAACTAGACATTAGGAACAGCTGTTGTGCTGGTTCTTCATAATGAGAGGGATTCTTTTACCCACAAATGATGATTTTTAAATGTGTAAATGTTCTTTACTTCTGAAAATCGTCTAAGACACAAATCTGTCTGTGTTCCTCATAGAAAGAATTCTGATATTGTCCCAGGTCAAGCTCCAAATGCCCTCTCTTAGTTTCTTCTAAACCTGCTTGTTTGATCTGTTTGGACTTGAATCAGGGAATGCCTGGATAACAGCGTATTTGAAAGTTTTTCTCATTGCAAAGCAGTATTACTTACTTAGCAACTTGGATACGGAGTTATCCTTCCAGTTGTTTTCTATTGTATAAGGGCCAGGCAGACAACAAGCTTAGTGATGAGCATAACCTACTTTCTTTGTGATAGAAATCATATGATTGAGATAAACTAATTCTACAAGGAGTTGATTGTAGACTTAACATTTCATAAAGGCTGAGTTAGCACTGCATTAATGGCAGAGGCACCACTAAGATATGGCCCTTGTCACTTTTCACTTTGTTTATACATCTTTCTGAAGACAATCCTGGCAGCTGGTAATATCTCCTAGGGAGTAGCACCAACAGCACAACAGGGAGCTCTTGGTATTAAGATATTAATTCTTTGTCTTTATTTAAAACCATAACTTGTGTGTCATGCTGGAAATATGTTGGGGTTTATTGTCACATGCATTGTAATGCTCTTCAAAGTAACCTGTGGAGAATACTCCACATTCAAATGCAAACATATAAATGGGCAGGAATCAGACTTTTCCTATAGGAACTCATAGTGGAAAGTTGTCTTTAAGTTTCAAGATGATATTCTGTTTAGTATATGAAGTCCACTCTTCAATGCTTGTCATGGAATGAGACCTAAACAAAAAAGAAAAAAAAATCAGAAAACAATAACAACCAAACAAAAACCAAACCAACTAACCAACAAAAACCAAACCCAAATAAAAACCCAAACAAAACAAATACAAGCAAACAAACAACAAAAACAAACAACCAAACAACAACAACAACAAACAGAAAACCCACACACATTTGTTTACCCACCATTTTTATTCAGCTAATTCTTACCTGTCTTCAATGATCTATTGGAGTGGAGCAATAAAGCCTTATATCCTTCAGTGTATCTAGACTTTAATGAATATAGTTACAGTAGCATGATCCTGAATAGCAAGGCTAAGTACAAGGGTTAGCCAACTTTTATGTTTGATGTTATGAAGGCTGCACGGAGATCATTCCCAAAGGAACCATTGTTTTCTCTAAGAAAGTCAAGAAACCTTCCTTGAACTGGATGGCATTATTCTCCTGGAGGGTAAATATGGAAATAGTTTCCTGAACAGTTGGTTCAGCTGTAAGACTGAAGCCACAGGTAATGAGGGTCATTGGTCTGAAAGATAAACTATCTCAGATCAATAAGATTACTTCCTCAGGATTTAATCAATAAAAAAATACACATTCTTCCTGCAAATGAACAAGCTTAGCCTGCTTTCATGGAAACTATCAGATTTTTATCAGGGCTCAAGATCAATCACAGCCTGTAAGCTGGGGCAGTTCCACTGTGGTTTCGTGTGTTGGCAGAAGCCAGGTTCACCACATCTGAGCTCATTAAACATCACTTGCCTGTTGGCTACAGAAATTAAAACATCTGTTTAGTGTAAACTTTGTAGCTAATTATTTTGCACCACTGAGGACTTATGCTCTACTTTGGTCTGGTGAGTCATGAAAGCATCCAAACATCACAATGCATAGGTATCTGACAGAGGAAAGAAGCACCTGAGCACTACACATCTAAAAATCCAATAGAGTTCTAGTGAATATTTACATTTTAAAGACAAATTTCTAAGTGTAGGCAAGAAACACTTGATCTTTTTGTTCACTTACCAGACAGCATATAAATAAAATCTTTGTAGCAACAAGAAATGCTGGTCACTAGATTAATTTTTATTTGTCATATGGTTATGACTTCTGAATTTTGGCATATTTGTTATTTGTTTCTATTTTATGTTTGCACATTTTCATTTTGGTGGTCATACAATTTTTTAGTTACTGTTTGTTGATGCTACAGAAAAATGAAGAGTAATGATGAATGTAAATTTGCCTGTTCAATGTGGCAAAATTTGGGCTACACCTACGTTTCTCCCAACCTTTACAAGGTCTGAATAGTCATCTCATGACATTTAAATTGAATTATATTGCTGCTATAAAATATGTATATAATTGTTTTGTCACAGTTTTAGGTTTGCTAAAGTGAAAACTGAACCTTTGTGCCAGGGAAAATAATAGTCAGCTTTAACACTACTTTTACATCTGTTTTTTTGTGTCATGTTCTCTGGTCACGTTATTCTTTTTTGACACACTACAGACAGATATCTGTTGATAAGTAGCACCTTCCAAATTACCAGGAATTTCACATCAGCTCAATCATTTGCTGCCTAAATTCTGAATTGAAATGGCATTCACATGCATGCCTGTTTGTTTTCGAGCACTACTGCCCCAAGTTACCTCAAATCAATCACTGTCCCTACTAACTTTAGGATGGCCAGTTGCTCAGGCTCTGAAATATTCCACTGATTAAGTGGGACCGTATCTCTCTGTGCAAAAAGAACAAGGGGACATCAAAATCTCTAAAGGTGCTTTATCTGCTAAATATATTCAGGACAATCTGTTATGCATCAAATAGAGCAGCCATCATCATTTTCACAGCTAGAAGAAGAGTCTGTGTTCCTCTGATTTTACTAAAATACTACAATAGTCTAGTCGGAGCCCTCTGTTACCTTCATGTGGGAGGGTAAGGAAGGAATTTACCTCTGAATCTCTGAACCTCTGTAATATTTTGTACACCAGCCTCTGGGCTGTACTACCATTAGGCTGAGGCACTCAGCAGAAAGGCATACGTGAATCATGGGATTCTGTGACAAATGAGCAAAGATTCCTGACCCTTTGCCCTTTGTCTAAGGAGTCCCCAGGTATGGGATTTTTGGGATTTGACACACAATGTCACTGCTATTTTCTCAAGATTTTGTTACAAGACTGTAAGATTTTCCCCAGAACAGGAAGCAGAGTTTCTCTTACTCTTTTTACCAGGAAACAGTGTCAAAGGCTTTCCTACTTTCCTGGTGCTTATTGCACTGCCACCTTCTTCCAAGTTTAAGGAGACTCTTTTCACAGACTACATTTAGTCAGCCTCACCTTGCTTTGCTTTCTTCCAATGTCAAAGTATCATTAGCCTTCATATGTATTGACCAAAAGTTAACTCAGTTTTTAAAGCTTTATTTGAGAGAAATATATTTAGCTTAATCATTTATCAGTATATGAGAGAGAATAAAGAAAATACATCAATCAAAAGGGTTATAAATTCCTACTATTGCTAAATGAGTAGTGTGAAAAGAAACCATTTATAGTTTGACATTACCCTGAATTAATGGAATCTCTCCTTAAATTTTATCTGGAAATATCCTGTGTTTGCTTCTGGTCTCAATGACAAGAGGCTCTCCAAGCGAGATACTGAGTTTTAGCACATGCATATCCCCAAAGAAGCTGGACATCTAATTTAGTGTCTCAAGGAAAAAGACCCATCTCTGCATAGAATCTTACTGGCAATTTCATGACAAATTTCACACTAATGTAGTTACGTGTTGCCACTCACAAAGTTCACATTTTGCCATATACAAAATGTAGACATATTTTAAAATATGATCATGTTTTCCTGTTACCAATGCATGAAGTGAAGAAATAATATGTGGTCTGCCAAATATCCAAGTTTAGAGGCAGATTGAGTAATCTTTAATAGTGAAGTACAATACAATGCCTGATTGCAACAAACCATTACAGGTAAATGCTGTATTTTGTTAGGTATATGATTGTTGTAGAATTGTGGAGAAGTTTGGTTTGAAGAGACCTTTAAAGTTCATCAAATCCAACCCCTTGTCATAAGCAAAGACATCTTCAACTAGATCACATTGCTCAGAGTCCTGTCCAATCCGACCTTGAATGTTTCCAGGGATTTAACAGTTAATCTCATAATTAATTTTCACAGAATATTATGAGTTGGGAAGGACCCACAAGGATCATCAAGTCCACCTCTTAAGTAAATGGCCCATTTGGGGATTGAACCCATAATCTTGGTGTTATTAGCATCATGCTCTCCTGCCTCGTCTCTGGGCAATCTGTGCCAGCATTTCCCCATCTACACAGTAAAAAAAAGTCTTCCTTATATTTAACCTGAATCTACCCACTTTTAGCTTAAAACCATTTCTCTCTGTCCTGTCACAACAGGTCTTGCAAAAGAGTTTGTTCCCATCTCTCTTGTAAGCCATCTTGATGTACTAAAAGGGATATGGAAAGTCCATTATGGAATGTGCGGAGCAATCCTGCACTTCATTTTCAACTCATAGGCAGTTCTTCTAACTACTGCGGAGAAAGAATGGCCCTCTTTATAATCCCACCCTGCTCCTGTATTTTATTGCCCAGTGAATGCTAGAGGAGTTTTGATAGGAATACTAACAGTCCTTTTTATAAGAAGCTTATGAATCTTCTTCTCCCCACTGAAACCACATTGAATAGTGATAAAACCAGGTATAATCCAGCCATCAATTTCCACATTCACTCTCTCCCTCTCTCTGGGCAAGACTACACATTTCTGTTGGTATATGCCTTTGATGTTATGATTTCATTTTTCATCACCCTTAGTAGCTTTGACTAATTCAGTTAAGGTCCATTGTCCCAGGAAAAAGAAATACTGTTACATAAAATGTTATGGTTTCTCCTTGAACAAAGCTAATAAATCCACACTGATGTTCAGTAGAAGGCTAGATCTTTAAACAAGCCAATTCTAAATTCACCCCAAAATCCATTTTCAGATGAAGAGTTCAGGTCTGAAATTAAATTAGAGTCACAGTGAAATTCCAGGAATAACATATTCAGCTGAAGTCAGCTAACGCTTTTCACTTCTCAGTGCTGTTCATAAGTTTCCTTGTGGGTTTCTGGCTTCATGTTTTTTGTCCACTGACTTTCTTTCTGATAGTGCAGAAATATTTCAGAACCTGAGCAGCCAATGGAAACTGAATTTATGGAGGAATCTTGTAAACTCTCCACTGATATTTTATGCCTCAATCTCAAGGAAGATTGCTTGGCACTTTCACTAGTGGTGTATTGAGTTTAGGACAGTGAATTATAAAAAGTCATCCTATTGTTCAATTTTCATTCAGATAAACATTGCAATAGAAGGGGGAAGAGATCCTACAGCAAAAATAACTTTCTGCAATAGAAGGGGGAAGAGAATCTACGGCAAAAATAATTTTCTCTTTCTTCATTTAAGTACTGATGCAGAAAGATTAATAAAGAGTTAACAGCTACACATATATGTAGGTAGGGATTAAAACTGCAGAAGAGCTGATGCATTTTAATGATGCACTAAATT
>JAWWEW010000088.1:13026660-13048546 GCA_035583185.1 Anabacerthia variegaticeps | reverse complement strand
AAATAAATCCACAACATTTATTATGTATCCCTAGATTTGGTAGCAAACAAGCAAACATAAATAACCCCTATTGATCCTGAAAAGTAAGAATTTCCACCATACTTGAGATGGTAGCAGTGTATATAGTAGAATAAATCCTGAGTTTAACACTCAGAGATTATAATTTCCTATTTGCCTGAAATGTTGCTCTCACTGAGAAGATGAAATGCTTGTCCAGAACAGAAGATCTCAGAATGTTGTCTTAGCTTTACATAGGAGAACTCGCACAGTACTGGTAATATTTCAAAATCTGTCCTAATAAGAGGTATTGAAAGTAAGAACACCCTCCCTCAAATGTGAACACAAATAAGCAATATCCTCCCAAGACCCCTCTTTTTTTTTTTTCAAAATGCAATAAAAAAATGTCTTTATAAAATGAAGACAGAATGGGAGAAAAGTGGCGGGGGAAATGAGCTAAAGGTTAAAGCTAAGCAAAACATGCCTTTTCTTGTTCGATCTAAACAGTGTGAGGTTTTTTTGGGCTTGAGCATTAGTTCCCATCTAATTTTCACATACTGACTGAAGAAGGGATTCACCAATTGCTTTGTAACCCCTTAAATTTTGAGAGTGATTGAGACTTAATAAGCACACTTTTTGCTGCCTGTGATAGCCATGAGTCCTCACACAAATTCTCAGTGGTTTTAGATGCACAGTGGGAAGGTTCACACATCTGATCAGGTACAAAGAATCAATTTACAGCAAAAAAGAAACATCAGATATTGGCACTTAAACACCACAGCAGTAGATAACTTGGAAATACCTCAAGTAAATTGGAAAGACCTAATGCTTAAAACAGTGGATGAAAAAGAATACAACTTCAGAGGTAATGTGCTTTTGGTTTTGAGTGTTACTTGAGTAAATTTTTTTAATATATTAGACCAAGACCAAAAAATATACTTATATGGCTCCTTTTCTGTAGCATTTGTGTGTTTAAATGGAGCTGACCAAAAATTACCCACTGGAAAGTTTTCCCAAAGAAGTGTAAGATTCATGCTAACTTGAAGGGGTTCTGTTCAAGAATTTTGAAAACCCTGGGTTTGTTATCCTTTTTTCTCTCTTACGTTTTGGTGTCTGCAACATGCATAAGTCTATGTCTTCCTCAGGACAAAAATTTATTGCATAAATTTTTGCTTTCTGTATCTTCTCCATGATTCCCCTGTACTTTGAGAACATAGAAAAATCAATCCATGAAAAACATCCTGGTAAAAAAAAAACCAGTACAATTCTCTGTAAAGTGGATTTTAAATTTTTTGTGCTGATGCTAAAGCTGAATTTCTCTTACAACTTCCTACAAAATTGATTGTTTATAAGAGAACAAGTGTACTTTTTCTAAAGCCTAGAAATGAGTTTTCTCTTTTCTAAGAGCACTTCAGCAGTATAATATATAGAGCTGCACTGAGGAGCACGCAGCAAAGGTTTATAAAGCAGACTTATCCTTTTATGTGATCCCACTAAAAGCATGGAGTATGGCTCACCAAATATCCCTGAAATTGTCTGGTTATGAGTAAAATATCATTTCACTGCAGAATAAAGTGTTCCATTTAAAGTACAAGTCTGGGCTCTAGGGTAATATTGACAAAGTGGAGTTATTATGAACTAAAACTTCATTCTAGAAAGACATACCAGTAATCCTAAGAACAGTTTTCCCCATGACAGAAATAATGTGTAGCAGAGAATTCATTATTTGTACATAACAAGACCTGTAAATGCATTTTATAAAATGCAAGCCATAAAATAGTGGGAATAACAGTGCAGAACTGCAAAAGAAAGTGGCTTCCCAGATATTTGTTTGGTGGTGGAGAGCATAAAATGGGTGGATAATTCTTCACTGGGAATGCCCTGTTTCCAGCAAGGTGCTCCAGCTCACTGAGGGCTGGAGTAACCTGTGCCAGCATTCCAGTTCCGGCCTCCAGATTAGGAGGACTACCTGTATGAAGAGGGGACACACACCTGTGTCTGGCGTGCCCTCAGCTGTGGTCACTTTCTTCTTCACAGAGCAGGCAGTAGATGACTAGTCCTTTTCCTCAGAGGTAAGAGCTCTCAGAAGAAGGGGGCACAATGGCAGCATGAAACTCAGAGAATTCTTCACTAGAAAGGAAGATTCAGCTGCAGTATTTTGAAAAACAGATTGCATTTAAAATGTATGGTCCAATGGTAAACCATTACAAGGTTCCTCTCAGTTCTTGTTAATTTATTTTGAAGGTTCCTCATACAGATGCCCACCCTTCTCTGCCTGAAGACCCACTGGTGGAGTTAAGACAAGTGTGAGCAAAGGTCAAAGTATATATACACATTTACTAAGTTGAAAACAGTGATCATTTCTTAAAAACATAACAATAAAAGTGGCAGCAAATTACATGCATTGGATATGAAAAGGAAGTATCTGATGAAATGTGAAACATTAGTGAGAAGCTGCTTAAAAAAAACCATGACAAATACATCTGTTTAAGCAAAGGTGTATATCTTATCATTCTCCGGATCTCAGAATTAACAAACATGACTCAGATTTCTTGTTTTGCATTTCTGACAATACAAATTTCTGATTTGTACCTCTTACACAAAGAATCAGTCTTCTAATAATCTGCTGCCTCGGGGGGCAGTTTTTTAGAGGAATTCTTGGCAGGTTTTCATTGCTCACTGTTGCTTTTAAATTTAAATGGTCATCTGCCACTTTTAAGAATTGTGGGTTTTCATTATGTGAATTGGAACTGACATTACCTTTCAAAGCCTTGTGGAAATTAGTGCAGAAGGAACTCCATGAAGAAGCTAGAGTCTGCACACGTGGCTCTGTACCTTTCAACACCACACAGGGTCCACATGAGTGTGTTGGGCATCTGACACCTGCTAGACTTTGATTTTCTCTCCTCAATGTAGCATGAATATTCAAACCTAGTAATTTTAAGCTAAATGCAGCAACCAAATGCATCGAAGCATTCAGTCAGTCATTACCCTTGGCCTGAACCTGGCAGTAAGATCAGCTGCACCGACCTTGTTTCCCTGAGTGTTTTAATCTGCCTTTTGCCTGTCACACAGTGAATGTGTGTCAAGGTGGTCTTCGTGATGTAGGTGATATGCTCTAAATTCAGACACCAGCAATGCCTCAAGGTAACATTGCCATGTGATCATGGACAGGACTTTGGAATTTATTTTTACAGAATTTATCTTTTGGTTTGCCCTATGATATTTATTGAGATAAGGCAATTTATTATATATTGTTTTAATGTAATTGAATTAAACATTTTGCAATAAAGAGTTTTGTAGTATTGTTTGTTATAATAATGGAGTGAGGAACAGACACTTTAATAAACCTAGCTATTTAACCATCTCTATATTTGATTAAGGTAACAGTTTCTCAGACCTACCTTACCTAAAATGTGTATTTTTTCTTCTTTAGGCCACTGTCCTGTAAAGCTGATTCTAGTGTATTTCTGCACTGCATTTTTGCTGATACTCTGTTTTTCAAGGAGTGAATTTTGAAGCACTAATAATGGTAGATGGTTACATGAAATTGTGTACTTTTTTCCTGCCATTTCACCTGTTTAGTGTTCCTATTATTGCCTCTCACTTTGCTGCCATGTGCAATGAAAAGGCAATGGTAATTGTTGTGTGAAATGGGGCTGGTCCAAAGAAAGACTCATAGAAACATCTGTAGTCCAAAAAATGTACCTGAAATGAGACTACAGGAGAGGCAGGAGGAAAAGAATGCTTAGAAGAGATGTATAACTGGTGGCTAGTGAAAGGGCCTGTCAATTTCTACAGGTACTTGCCATGTATTTGAACCATTTCCATTGCATTCTCTTTGGCATATTAGGTAAAAGTTTCATAAAAATGTCTCATTGCTCTGAATCTGTAAAAAACTTCTGTTTTCTTCTCTGTTCCTTCCATTTACTGACATTTATCCACTTATTGATCTTCTACCAAGTGCTGCAGCTTTATAACTACATAAAATACAAATGTCATTCAGTCTGTCTGGAGAAGCAACCATAAGGTAACTCTGATAATATACTCAGTATTTTGGGATATTAATCTCAGACATCTTGAACTGGCAGATTTGTTAATATCGTAGAATGTTTGAAGATATTCATGGCTACTTTTCCACTAAATTCCTATATCATCTTACTGCATCTTAAGTGAGAGAATGCAGTGACACTTCCAAGTGCTAAACAGCATATTTGAGTGTTGGCCAAGTATCCCTGGCCTTTCTTTAAGCAAAGAGCTCAATAACCATGTGACATTACCTTACTTGTTGGGTATATTTAATTCTGAATTTTCAATTACACTTATGAGGAAAAGACCAGAAAATTAGTCAGAGAGGAAAACACAAGACTACCTACTGAAAGATCAAACTCAGCAATCAGGTCAATAAAGTTTCCTCTTTCCTTGGCTTCCTATAATATAAATCTTAGAATCATGGAATGGTTTGAATAGGAAGGGACATTGAAGATCACCTAATTCCAATCCTTCTGTGTTGGAGTTGGAACACCTTCCCCCAGACCTAGAAAAAGTAGCATAAAGCACAATATTCTAACATGAAGAAAGCATATATAAGCAAAAGCAAGCGTGAGGCTTCTGTTGAGTTTTATAGTCACATTTTGGGATTTTGTATCCCCTGAAAGTGAAATTTTGCGCAGTTCTAAGATGATACATGGGTTTAATTGCTTTTTCCACATTATTTCTGCATCAAAGGATATTTGATTTTTAAATTCAGCCAAACTAGCCAGTTATCATTATTGCTAAAAGTACCGAGCACTGTTCTTGCATCTTTATTGCACTGAAACTTGTTTTGTTACTCCCACGGAGGCAGCAACATGGCTGGTATGTCTTCCACCTCCACAGCTGCTACACGTCTCCAGCTGCTGGAATTTTGCCATGGAATTCTTAGCTGTGTTTTCAGCACAGGTGTGAGCAATACCTTGGAGTATCCCTATGTTAGGTCTCTTATGCTGGTATCTGGAAGCAGGTAGTAGCAGATCCTCGCTGCCCTAGGCAACACAGAGGCTGTATGATGCTGTCAATGGAAAGATACACATCTCAAAAGAAACAGCAACAGTATTAGAAATACCATTTTAAAAACTGTATCAAAGGTCTGTCAGTTTCTAGTTACATTTTGCTTCACTTCTGTTAATAGATCTTCCTAAACTGTTTCTTCTTCTCCCTCCTTGCAGTTGCACAATTAATTTGCTTTCATAGTCATTCACATCAGACAAATCTCAGAAGATTAATAAATGGTCCTTCTTGTGACCTGACAACGATGCTCATGGAACTTGTTCTAATAAACTTTTCAGAGAAAAAGTGGAGGAGCTCCCCAGAAGGACTCTCATCTGCACTATGCTTGTGAATTGAAAACTGAGCATGAGAATTTGGGACAGTCTCACCCTCCTAGAGCAAGTTAAAGTTGCAGTACTATATTTTCTTCCCAGAAAGCATGAATCAGAAATTCTTTCATTTATGTCAGTGGAATTGCACTCTGTGAACCTGGCAAAAGTTAGAAGCAGGGCCATTAAATCTTCAACTACATCATTTACATAATTTAATAATCTAGAAGAGCATTTTGGTTTTAGTTCTTATCTAACCAGTGTAAATAGGAATAGGGGTTTTGAGAATTTTGGTTTTTAAACAACTCACTGCTTCAGTCCAGATTTTTTCCAGTACAGGATTTTCACAGAGAAATTTAGAGAGAAATAGTGATGTAAAATACAACTGGAAGTGCAGCCACACTCAGTATGTGGTGAAACTGCTAAAACCAAGCCACATTTCTTTTGTCTCATAATACAGATATACTAAAAAGAAAGGTTATCAAGATTCTTTCACTTCTGATTTCTTTTATCTTGAAACTACATTCTCAAAAGTTCCTCAACCAGAGGGAATAGTACCAGCAAGAGATGCTGTGGCACACCATGGCAGCACAGAAAGGAAAGATGAGATCCAGGATGCTAAAGAGCACAATCGGGAGGATTTGAACTGTCTGTGTAGGATTAGGAGGCCTCTTTTGCCTGTCAACAATAATGGAATTGAGTTCCGTACTGAAGATAATTGCTTGAAGTCATTCTCCAGCCACAGGGAAGGTAAGATTAATAAAGAGCATTTGTTATAATTCTGCAACCAATTTATGTAATGGAACACATAATAAATAACCACATATAGAACAAGCATTTATCATAGCCAATTTATGCATCAATTTGTTCAGTATGTGTTAAACCAACCATTTGGATGAATAAGTGTTGTTCTCTTTGTATCCCTTTTTTCTTGTTAAATTGAAAGTTATTGTTATTGAGAGAGGTTTTGTTGTTGAGGTTTTTGGGTTTTTTTCTGTTTGGTTTTTCAGTTTTTTTAGATACCAAAGTGACAGTGACACATGTAAACTTCCCAGCAACTAAAATACAGCATAAAGTTTTCTGCAGAGCCTGGATTGCTGTCTGTTGCAATTGGAAGATGTTATTTGAAGAAAACATCCACAATGACTAAAAGCCTCTTGTAATAAGACTGTATGTAACCCTAAACAAGCTGGTTAGATTTGAATCAAAATATCACTGTCACACTAGAGACAGAAATTTTTGTGTCCTAAAAGTCTGATATGAGATTACCTTCTTAAAAAGAGGTTCTGATTTGGAAGGCCAGAAGTGTTTCTAATTGTTACCAAAAGCAATCAGCTGGATGTGGTGAAATATCAAATGCAGACAAAGGATCTGTTTCTGAATACTGAAAAAAAGTAAAAGAAGATAAAATTTCAGTACCTTTTCTGAATATCTTTTAAAGAAAGAGAGTCACTATTTCAAGTTTATCTTTCTTTTTTTTCATGTCTCTCTGATACAACACGAAAAAATGTTCTTTAGTTTATTTTTTTTTTTCATTAGGTCCTTTTGTCATGATATGAGCTAGAGCATTTTTTTTTCCAGACTGGTAGCATGTGGAAAAAAAATACAGTGTATTTTGTAGAAGATCCATTCTCTTACATTATATGTTGCTGCAAATAAAATTATTTAAGCATGCTAATTAACTGTCTATGTTTTTGAATCCCATTCTGCCTTTCTTCTGTGAGGTGATATTTTTCATCCTGGTTTATTTGCCAGTGTTGGTAGCATGTATAGCTTAAAGCTCAGATTACAGACTAAAAATAGTGTAACCAGACTACATCTATTGTTAATTAATAGGAACTTGAAATATCAGTCTGAGTTTTCCCCAGGCTGTTGCTTCCTCCTCATCCATATTACACAAGATCACTGAATTATAGAACTAAATTGTTTATTTCAGAGTGGCTTTCTTCCTACCTCTGAATATATATACATACAGATGCATAGATATATATAGACACATACAATACAATATTGAATGAAGTGATGAAAACTAGACACTGTGTTTATAAAGAAATAAATACATTCTCAGGTCTGCATGTTCAAAGGAACTGAGACCAATGTTTTCCTCATCTTTTCTACTGACTTCATCTTTGTACACCTATACTTATATGGTGGCCCAAAACAGCTCTGAGAAATTTTGAACAAAGGATTATGACAAGAATTTGTCCCTTTGTGTTGCATACCTTATACCAGAAAAACTCCAACCAGCAGTCATTTTAAAATAGAGTAGGAAATAAAAAGAACTTTTTATTGCCCCATGAAGAGCCATAACCATCTTGTTGTCATCCTGATTAAAAATTCTTTCTAATTATTATGGTACTAGAAAAACTATTGTAATAAGTAGATGTTGACTTCTGTCGAGATGCATATCATTATTTATTGATGGAATACATTAATGTGGAACAAGGGGAAGACAAAGTCAATATTTATGATGGGGAAAAATAAACTGATATTCAATGAAACAAGGCATTAGATCCTCAGTCAGGAAGATAATCCCTCTCTGAAGCATGTAAGACTGAGATTTATAAATCCCATAACTTCATTGTGGTCAAAATGCTAAGGATTAATATAGAGGTTGTATGAAGTTTATATTTGCCATTAATTTATCCAAAACTCTCTCAGTAACTTGGTGTTTTCCTATTTTTAGGTGTTAAGCTAAAATCATCAGAACATAGAATCATCAGATCATTTATGCTGGGAAAGACCTCTAAGGCCATTGAGCCTAACCATAAATCTAACAAGTCAATTCCACCACTAACAAAGTCCCTGAGCACCACAATTGCACATCCCTTAAATACCTCCAGGGACAGTGACTGTGCCACTTCCCTGGTAGTCTGTTTCTGACCTTCACCACCTTTCTATGAAGCAATACCCAGTGAAAACCTTCCCTGGTGAAAATTGAGGCAATGTGCTCCTGTCCTGTTGCTTGTTACTTGTGAGAAGAGGCCAACCCCCATCTCACCACAACCTCCTGCCAGGTAGCTGTAGAGAGCAGTAAGGTCATCGCCTGAGCTTCATTTTCTCCAGACTAAACACCCCCAGCTCCCTCAGTCACTCCACTTAAGACTTGCTCTCCAGACCCTTCACCAGTTCCATTGCCCTTCTCTGGACATGCTCCAGCACCTCAATGTCCTTTTTGTAGTGAGATGTAAATTTTAAGGCATGAAATATTTTGTACTCAGACTGGTTTTTGTTTCATATGCCATTGAAGCAATCTGGCTTATTTATAAAAAAAAGAAGGTTTTGGAGATCATGCACTAGTTTGTGCTCTGTTTGCATTATGTCAAAGCAAAAACAAACAAACAAAGGAAAAAATTCCAAAGGAACACCACCCTCTACCTTCATTAGTTCCAAGTATCTTCTGGTTTTTGAAGAGGCAAAAGACAAATTTAGGAAGACCTACTTTAAAGACAGAATTTTCTACTTGAAAAAAGAATGTTTAGAATTGCTTTAGCTGTGAATGTTTTATTTTTATGTAGTATTTACAGCACTGTTTTCAATGTGTCTTTAGTGCAGTACAATAGAAGGACACGAAATAGCTCATAAATCTGGACACAAAATACCAATGGCAACAGCAGTTTGTTATAGGGTGCATCTCCAATGGAGAAAGCCATCTACAGTGTACTATGGCTACCTTTGGGATTTGAAATCGAATCAAATTTCTAACACTTCTTTCCCAAAAAAATGTCTTCCAGGAATCAGGTTTTCAAGAGGCCATATACTTCAGGTATACTTCAGGTAATTCACACCTATTGACACAAAGCTGCTGATGGACAACACCCTGGGCACTGATTATACCATCACTTCTGTTCTATGATCCCTATTGATTTGTAGTACATTGTAGCTGGATGCACACACCACTGCACTGCAGTCTGTATACTGGGATAAAACAGGTGCCTAATGGTTTCTTTGCTATTAGGTGTAAATATAACCACCATGTTCAGTAACTGTGCCTCCAAAGTGTCTGTAATTTAAATCTAAACATTGATGTCTTTCGTGCTTATCTGAGTCCCACTTTGTACTAAAGCATTGGAGACAGGATTTCAGCTGATGCCACAGTAAAAGGACTGCAGACTGGAGAGCAACACACAGTACCTTAAATTGAAACAAGTAAAAATGCCTCAACTTCAAGGTTGTATCACTCTTCAACTCCTTTTGTGCACATTGTTATTCTTAGCAGTGTCTTGATAGCGAAGATCTCAGCTTCTTTCCTCAGTCCCTGCCTCTTACTGCTCTGCTCACTGGGAGAAACAGTATTTGGTTATTCAGCCAGTGATACCAGAAAAGGATAACCAAATTAGAATGGATAAATGAGATTTGTAGAATAACACTGATGTTATAAAATTTTTTGGTGCATTTGTCCCATTAGTAATAGAAATAAATAGTTAAAATGATGACAAATTAGTTAGGAGTTACCATCATGATTACTCCCTCAGCAAAAAAATGCCTTCTTAAATATTTGCTTTCCTTTGACAATTTCACATTGAATATGTCCCTTCTTGCTCCTGTTTCCCTATTTATTATCTAATAACAATTTTTTTTCCATTTTTAGCTGAAGACACAAATATTGCTAACATACTGCAACCTATAGGGGTGATTATCAGCAATTTTCTCTCAAATACTGTAGTCTAGATTCTGAAAAACATTAATTTTGCTATTTCTGCTTTCAATGCTTAGTTTGTTTACTGAACCTACCCCTCTGGAAATTTTACCCCTTAATACTGAAGGATAAGCTCTCTGCTGGCGTAAGTGAGAAAACTAATGAACTGGAATACATAGTACAACCACCAGGTTGCAGTTATTTATCTCCAACTTACTCTGTATGAGTGATACAGGATCTGATGTGCTTGATAGATAATATTTTGCACATATAAAAACAATTCTTTTGATACTTACAATGCTGTTGTACTTCTAGTAAGACTGAGCAACTCTGTTGCTTAATCTTTTTTGAAGCTGAAGTGGGAGAGACTGAAGTATTGAATACTGTCTTAAAAGCTATTAAAAACTTTCAAATAAAGCACAGATCTTCTCAAGAGACTGATTAGAACTTTTTGAACTTCATGAAAATTACCTTTTTTTTAGTCTTCTACTCCAGGCATTACACCTTATAAATTTGTATGTTCCAGATAAAATTGTGAAAGTATTCCTTTGTTTATAGCATAACTCTAAAGAGAGATTTTTCTTATCAGTGATGAAAGAGAGTAAAACAAGCAAGAACTGTTTTTGAAAAGACTCAATATTGAAAAGAAATATTGAAAAGTCTACTTCTTATCAGAATAATATGATTTCTCACAAAGCTGCTGTGAACCCTCATGACATATTCAGCACTTCTGCTGTATAAAGAAAAATACAGTAAGTTCTCTGCTTTTAGTCCTTACAGTGTTGTTGAAACATAAATAAAAATTAAAACAAACAAACAAAACCAAAAAGAAAAAAAAATAAGATCTTTCTCTCTTACAGACTGTATGAAGTCAAGTGGTCTTTTGTTTCAACAGGTCACTTGTTATGTTTTGTAAAGCCTTTTGTAAAGTCCATCTGAATTTGACCAAGTGTCAGCGAGCTGTCAGTATTACAGACTCCATCTACTTTCCTTTTAAACCAGATACTCTAGTTATTGTTCCCTACTAGTGATTTCAAATCACAGGGAGAGATCACCAAGGACTGTAAATCTGTACAGCTCCATTGACTGAACTGACATATTTACACCTGCAAATGATTTGTTTCAAAATATGCTGTAAAGAGGAGAAAAATACTTCAAATGTTATGTCATGATGATTGACACTTTTAATTTGAAAGACCTTAAAATATAGAGCTGTTTAAGTGAATGTTTGCATTTATGTACAAAGATAGATTAACAGCATTCCCAGAATGAAGATGCCAGCTCTCATTTACTCTGAGTTCTCACTGCAGTAGAGTAAGGGCTCCTCAACATATAAAATGCTACTTATCTAGCATAAAAACACTGCTGAAGAAAACTTGCACATTTATTTGATAATTAGTAAGCGTGTTGGAGATAGGGAAATTGTTCAAAACGTGGCAACTGGGAATAAACCTAAGTTTTCAGCATTCTTTAAGTCTTTCTCTGTGTGAAATTCCCCCTTTTACATTACTTTGTGAGCTAAAAGCCTGCTAATCCATAACTATGCCTCCAGATACAGAAAATCTCTTTTATTGGGTTTTAGTGGGCTAACTGGAAATGCCCCATATTTGTGTTTTGATCTGTGCAGATTCATCTATTGCTGAAATGTCAGCATTTATAATGTCAGTGTTGCAGCTGGGAGAGAGGAACAATCAGTCACCCAAGAGGCTTTAAAACTGTACCATGAGACAGTATTCAGAATCTGTGACTTTGTAACACAGCTGCAAACTTTATTAAGGAGGAGAAAAAATTTATGCTGGAGGGAAGAATTATAATAGGACCTCACAGGGATTTATACAGATATATTAAAAATTAAATTGAACTGAATTTGGTTTTATATTGAGCCTGTCAGACTGAAGACATTCTGAAGCACTTAAAAAAGCAAGAAAGAAAAACTGGTAAGAGTTACTTACCAGTACCAAAATGACTACGCAGAAGCCTTTATACAGATTAAATGTTTTAAAGCATGATTTTAGACAGTTTTAGATCAGATCTTCAACTGCCAACAAAACAATAATAGAACATATATATATATATATATATAATATATCAAAATAAATATTTAAGTCCAAATATATGGTAGACTTACTAGTTATATGTATAATCATATCATATACTGTATATTTTATATAACATACATTATATGTAATATGCATTTGAACAATTATATCAGTTTTACAGATATCAAATCTACTTTTAAATATGCAAGATGGATAATTTTGGGGTTATACATGCAAATGACTAGCTTGCAATTGCAGCAGATGTTTGTGTGCAGTTGGGAACACAAATTAAGTATATCAACAACAACAAAAACAACAGTAACAAAAGGACTAGATGATGGGCACCACATAAACCCCAGTATCTTTCCCCAAAAACATGTTCAAAGAAAATTCCTATTTTTACTAAAAAGATTTTAATGGAACTGACTGATTTTTATGAAAACAAAATCAAGATTTTATGGAGTAAACTTGAAAATAGTGTTACATATCTCATAAAACCTTCAAACTGTTCCTCAAAATAATATTGGACCTTTTTGTGAACAGCTCTACAAGTCAATGCTGTAGTCCCTGGAGATGGTTTCATAAAGCTATATCATATAAGACAATTTTTATTTTTTAAAGGCAAGATTTTTAGGGGCTATATTCTTCAGTCAGATTTCAGCAAAAGCTTTATTTTCCTTAGTGGCATCCTCAGAAATATGGCTTCTGAGTATGAGCAAGGAGGACTGACAGTCTTAAAACACTGATGGTACCACAGAAAATGGCTTAAAATGAGGCTGGAGGTCAACATGAACCTGTTATACTTTTGTATAAGTGACCACAGGTTCAGCAGATAAAATACTGACTGGCCTATTTCCCAAAATTCGTTATTGCAAATGAAATATTGAAACCTGTATGAAGTTTACTGGGGAAAAGTACAAACATGGTGAACCCTGGTACAGCAAGTTCATGTTTGTGTTAGAGGCCAATAACCAATAGGGACAGAGCACTGAGTGGCACTAAAGTTGCTGAAGCAAGGACAGTAAAAAGAAATGGATTTGAGTCACTATGTCTTACTGTGAGTGAAAGAGAAATGCCGGAGACCACATAAAGCATAAGTTGTTTCCAGGAGATAATCTCCAGTGTTGTATCACCAGATGACACTGTGTCTTTCCATGGAACAGAAAGTCATGTGAACAGAAATGCTGAACTTGTGTCTATGCTCTTGCTGTCATTATTGTCAGAGTGCAAGTTGTTATTATGCTCCATTTCAAAGTACATCGCTTCACTCCACACATTTGGGGCTCTGAGTCAGTCAACACATTGCCTTCATCACAAGCTCTAATATCAATCTGAACTGCAGTGAATATGTAATTCTTGTTGATTGTTAAATTCATATAATCACTACAAATGACAGATTACTCTACAACAGTCTTCTCCAGCATGTCCAGAGCAAAGTAGCTAACAAGGGAGGCAGGGGAGCAGTTTTGATCTGTAACATACAGTTATTTCTGCATGACCTGCTATGAATACATGAAATCTCTCAATGGTTGTGAGCTTTCCCTGAGTGGAATTTTCATTGCAGACAAAGGGACTGCTAGGTCCTTAACTTTTTACAGATGATGTTTGTGAAAAACTTTAGATAACCTGATAACTTTCTTGGATCTGGGACATTCAGTCAAAATTGGAGAAACATGGAGACAATTCTGAACCATCAGTAGAATGGTGGTTAGAGCTAGGATTAAAGGGGAGATTAAAGCGAGAGGGATTAAAGTCCCTTCAGGAGACTTAATTTTAAAGACCTGTTTTTCCGTGCTGCAAAAAAAGGGCTATGTAGGTAATTTTCAGTCAGTTCATTCTAATTTCAGTATGAAACAAGAGGAGATTAGTCACTTCAGATATTTTCAGATATTTCTGTGAGAAAACAGAAGAAACAATTGGCCTCTGGTAAATATTTGAAAAGTAAAAGGTCTTCAGTTCTAACTTTTCAGAAACAAAATTCAGATTTTGTGGCTTCTTCATGTTGCCAGAATAGACTTACTGAAAGGATGAGATCTGCTGAGGCAAGAATAGTAGAACAGTACATTAGTTCTGTTCACCAGAAAGAGAGAGGATGTAAATCTGTCTATGTATGTAATCAAGAAAACAGAGAGGGCATAATAGCTTCCTCAGAACATATTTACCCTTTTCTTTTTTAACCGAAAGAGTTAAAATATTTTTGCTGGTTTTCCCAAATAATGAGAGGAAATAAGGAAGCAGTATAGCAGCAGGTAATATGGAAATTTGTCCTTAGCTAGGGGCTTTGTAAGTGCTCGTAAATAATACTGAAGCTAAATGATCCTTCAAATCTGATACCTCACTAAGAAAATTGCAGACTGCTCAGAAGTAAAAGCATCACCAGTGGCATTTGTAAAACTCAATGAATATCTTGAATTTCTAGTAGGGAATTTGACATTTCAAAGTTAGCTTTGATGTTAATAAACAAGATTGCAAAAGTGCATACTCTGCCAGAACTTAAAACCACTAACATTATAATACTGAGTTTTCTAAAGTGCTTTAAACCTCAGGTGCTCAATCTATGATTTATAGAGTGAATCAGAATTGAATCCATAAGGACAAAAAAAAAAAAAAAAAAAAAATGGAAGAAGAAGGAAAAAAGAAACAAAAAGACTTCTGAGCATCGAGATTCAGAATCTGGCAAACAAATATTTCCCTTTCATCCCTGGGAGCAGTGATGATAAGGTGTATCAGTGCAGCAGCAGCACCAAAGTGAAGCACTCGCAGCTCTGTTAAGTGGCACCTCTGCTGTGCATAAGAGAAAGAGAATTGGTGATGGCTGGGAGACTTTGTTAAAGGGTTGATTGTTTTTATGTAATTCTCTTTGATATTAACAAGAAGAACCCCTATGAGAGGACTTGAGTTTTCCTCTTACACCAGACCAAATGTCACTGTCCATGTCACTGTGGCAGGCATTGTGATGTAAAACTTTTCCTTCTCCAACGCGACATACAATGTTTTATTATCTATTCTGGTGGCCACGGCTGTGAGGAAGGAGAATTGCACAATTGGAAAGACAAGGTGAACATGTTAACCATGTTTCATAGCACTACAAACATACCCTGCTGGGATTTTCACAGAGGGATTGGTGTTGTAATAATTGAATCAGTCAGCATGAAGTCCTTCATGTTCACACTGGCCACAGAAGACTTTCCCTCTGTGCCTCAAGACAAAGCTCAGGACAGCTGCTAGCCTTGGTGTATGACACCAACTGACTTCTGCCAGAGTCATGTAGTGTTGCAAAAAAAGGGAAGCAGATGGTGGCAGGAACACAGGGAATGATGTGAAGTTGCTGTGCCTTCCCTGGTCTATAGGCATTCCTAGGCTTTCCTCACAGTTTTTGACAACACTTTGGATTGAGCAGGCCCATGAAAACAATTCTCCAGCTAAAGGATATGAATCTCTTCAAGACATCAGGGTAGAACTGTGCTGGGTTGCATGAAATATGTGTGTTTAAGAAAGTAACAACCACTTCATTCATCTCAGAGGTCCCATGCTAGAAGACCTAGATCATCAAGTAATGAAAGTATGTGATCACATACAAAATTTGAAATAGACCAGCTAGGCATTCAGCTCCAGGAAATGAGGTTACTTGCTGTCATTGAGAAACAGAATGGATTTGAAGAACCTTACATCTCTAGTTCACTATAACAGACCCCTTAAAAATGTCAACCTTTCAAGAATTGCTAATGTTTGAATTAATGATAAAATACTTGACAGATGTTATAGTCAACTTCATGCTTCTTAGTTTCCCTGTGATAAAGAGAAGATTTAATTGACATTTCTGCTCTTTGTATGAGGTATCTCTTAAATGTTTCTTATAAAAGATTTACAACTAATTCATATTTAATTGTTTGGTAATGAATAACAGCTACTTCTATTTATAAATGATGAAATGGAATACACTGTGTGATCATAATTCAAAAGTTAAGTGGAAGAAACACTAATTATAGAACAGAAAAACAGGGAGGAAATGCACTCTAGTCTTGTTGATGTAGCTATATTTACTGTTCTAAAAAGAGTAGAAAAAGAAGTGGTGATTTCATCAACATTTTGTGATTAGGTAATAACTGATGCTCTAGACCACTTAAACTCTCTTGCCAAGCTTAACATAGAATCCAAGTGAGACCTAGGTACAAAAACCTTAACAAATCCAAAATAAACATGGAAGATACATGAATTCTCTTGGTTCATGGTTCTGAGACCACATGAGGAAAATCTTTTCAATTTCTGTGGTGTTGGACCAGCAGTCAAGTAGTACATGGTTGATTTTATTTGGTATTTGAGGACGCTGGAATTGGAAGCTTCACAAGGACTAAGAACTGTCTTCCTAAATGTGTCAAGATAAATTGAACAAGAGCCTTACAGCCAGGATCTAGAGCATGACTGAGGGTCATTTGCGCTTTCCACAGTGCCATGACTATAAATTCCTCAGGACTCTCTGGGAAAGATTACATAAATCTCTAGATTATTTCTCAACTCTTGGCATTGTCCATAATTTTTAAAGAGTCACTTTGGAGTGGGGATTCCTGGAGGGCTATGGCATTACAGACACATTCTTTTGCACCAAAAGGATCTGTGATTTGGACTATGAGAAGAAATGACCAACACCTGTATAAGCAACTCAGTAACACCTTCTGTCACTCCAGTCCTCGACCAAAGGGTGTCCTCAAGGCCAGTGGTTTCACACTGTAGGTCTCTTCTTATAGATTTACAAAGAAAGCTCAACCTGCCACCATTTAGAATTGCTATTTTTCACAAACACTGAAAATGTTAGAATCAAATTGAACTTAGGCATTAGAATGATGATTTATACTAGTTATCAAAATACTAATGGCTGACTGCTCCTGGTTTATGGGATTCTCATCTTTGCTTTTGCAAGGCAACTCATACAGTTTGGTTTTCTTGCAGAATATTTTTTCTCATATTTTCATAATATCTCTTGAGTGCTCTTCCTGTTTTCTTCCAGGAGTTTATCCATTTCATTGTGTCCTCTCCAAAGCTCGTCCTAAACTGTTGAGAAAATGCTTTATTTTTAAATTAAAAAACAATACAGGAACTGTACAGAAATAGATCCATCAACACAGCACAAACAAGTTTCTTTTCAGACAAATTATTTTCAGTGTTTAGAGATAATATTTTAGCATGTTGATATAAGACTGTTACAAATTGCCAGTCAGAGGTTCCTTTCATGCTGCTGACATAGGAAAGAAACCCATGAACCTGGAACATAGCAAGTGTAGCTGTTGTAGAACACCTTTCAATTCCTACTGAAGTCTAAATTAGATATCATACTGTTAGTCTTGCTTACATTTTGTGTGCTGATGAACCAACAAAACCTGTGCATGAAAGGTATTCACTTTGCCTGTCTTTACAGAGAATGCTAAAATTAAAGCCATTGGGTGAAAAACTGAAAAGGCAAAAGGCTGCAACAAAGAAGCAGAAGTTTATAACCTCCTGTTTTTCTTCAGTAGTGTTGTCTCTGTTATATTGAAGGTACTGCAGGTACGGATTAATGCATAGAAAAAAATCCAAGTGGTAATAAATATATCATTTAATTTGGATACAGGATAAGTGTTTTTTTTCATTGTCAAACTTTTTTTTTGGTAAAATGAACAATAATCATGCCATCAAATAAGATGAATTACATAGGATAACATGTGAAAGAATCTTATCAAATTTACTAGAGGAAGGTGAACACAGGAAAAATAATAGGGGTAGAAAGTCAAAATAACCAAAAAGACCTTCTAATTATAATTGGAAAGAAGGGTTATTTATATACTATTTTACTTTGAGAGAACTGAAGTTGGAATCTGGACCTATACATTCAAAATTAAGGTAAAAACCACATTGTGTAAAGCTTTCTGTGAACAGAGTCACATGTATCTTATGTTCCTTCCTCCCAGAAGTCACTGTCTTTAGGAATGTAAATGAGGGCCTTGAAAACTTGAAAGGAGCTTAAAGGGTCATCTATTCTATGCCTTTGAAAGATGCTTATTGAATTTCTTGCTAAACCTCCTTAGGCAGTCTGTTCCAGTCCTTCATTACCCCTATTGCTAAAAATGTTTCATAATGTCTGATATGAATCTACCTTGTTGTGGTTTAAACTGATTATGTTTGTCTTATACATCACTGACATGAAGTTGAAAAAAATATTCCCCCTCCTTTTTGCAAAGGCCTCTTATGAATCTGAATATTGTTACAACTGTTTCCCTAGAAGTCTTCCCTTCTAGGCTAAACAGTCCTAATTCGTTCAATCTTCCTCTAGACCTAATATCCTGTCTCTTGTTTCCCCTGGACTCCCTTTAGCAGGCCCACAATCTTCCTGGAATTGTGGCTCTCAAGACAAAGTACAGTACTTTAGCTAAGGCGTAGAATTTGCGTTAGAGCAAAAGGATTGCTTAATATTAATTAGTATCTCTGCTTTTGATTCTGCCTCCCAGCATATACCTTGCATTCTCTGCATCAGGATGACATCGCTACAGTTCTGAGAATACAGCCCACTGAGTCTTTGCACTGCAGCAATATTGCATTAAAGAAATTGGGCAGAATAATCCCCTCGATTTTCCAGTTGGTCCTCAAAGATAGAGGGGCTGGGTGCAGTTGGGTTTAATCTCTGCCTATAACTAGTTCAGCATCTGGTTGAGTTTAATAAGATCTCAGATGCACCAATAGTGTGGTTTACTAGTTTGATACTATAAGTCTGCTACATTACAATAAAAATTTCCACAATCACAGATTCACAAATAGTAATGTTTATTAAAGCAACAAAGTATAGATTCTTGTTACGTTGATAGCAATAAATGCACTGGACCTACAAGATACAAGTGAATAGCACTATGTACAAGTGTTCCCAGGTATTCTCTTACACAATTCTAGGTGCAAAACTTACCAAAGAGACGTCACTGCGCTGGGGAGGAGAGAGGAGCAAGTCTGCAAGGTGGTTGTAGTCTTATCCTCTGGCATGGAGGATTTCAAATACCAAGTTACACTTTTGGAAGAAAAGGAATTGAGAATGTAGTCAAATATCCTTTTACTGATATCATAAGTGGTGAGGGGACAGCCAATATATATATAAATGTGGGATATTAAGTTACAGAGGGAAACATTACAAAGGCTGGAGTCTTGTGCAAGGGTGGAACAGTACCATGACCCACAGGTATCATGCCCTCTCCCACCTGGCTGATTGCAATAATAAGGGTCATCAAACCTTTCCTTGATAACCTACCCCCACAACAGCAGGCCATCATGTCCCCAGTAATCCCTTCCCTCACCATGCATCTCATGGCATATCTCTTGGAAATTCCTTCACCATATATCTCACATTTCTGATAAATTTCACTTTTTCCTATGGAAGAAAGATCTAACTTTTTCTCAATCCCATCTTCAGATTGAAGCAATATCTTTAGGTACATCCTGAACTCCAGTCTGCCCTCCAGAAAATACTGAATTGAGGGAAAAGTATTATCAGTAAATTTACTAAGCATGTTTCTATTTTGTTGCCCTGACCACCAATGGTTGTTTTGGATGGCAGCAAACCCAGACATGTTTGGTTAATATCAGTGCCATTTTTCTTCAGGCATATGCACAGAAACCTCCAGTGCCATTTGGACACCTGAAACTATTTCCAAGGACCTGCAAGATAAAACACAAAGCCAATAGGAGTCTGCACTGCTTTGGAGTTGTACTTGAGAGTGGGCAAGGCAACCTAAAAGGCAATGCCTCAACTTAGAAGCATTTGGATACTGTTCTTTTTTTTTATTTGTTCAGATTGCTAGGCAGATTAAAAAAAAGTCATGTTAGCCTCACAGGAATTACCAGTTCTGTTGTGTCCCTTCCCAAAGAGCTGTCTTGAATGATTAACACTGAACACTATGTGTAAGTGGGCAGCAAACCGTTTGCTTCTGATTTATTTTATGTAGACAGTCTACAAGGCCAAGCTCAGTGTCATTAGGGCATGTTCCTGGCCAAGGAGATGATTGCTCATTCCCAATGAGCACCTGAGTGTGCCTGAGTGGAAGAGAAGCTTGCAGAGGACAAGGTTCTGCCAACAAGCAGAGAAAGATGGATATTGCTTGGACAACCCGACGGGTGCACAACTTATCTGGAGCAGTATGTGGCCAAAGTAAATGCCAACAATTTTCACTGCAGAACATGTTATTTGCTCAATAGTTCTAAAGGCACTCAGACAAGTGGGGATATGGGTAAGGGGAAGTGAATGATGATTGTAGCATGCAGTCTCCTGCTAAATTACTTTCATACTAAGGGAAGGGAAGGAGGCTGAAGTGCCGGCAGTTTATGAAAGAGTTATGGGGCAGATCAGAGGAAGGACCAGCTGAGCGGAGCTGCAGACCCACTGATCCCCATATTGGGTGAAGGATAAAACCAGTGTACATGAGGTAAAACATACAGGGGAAGAGCTGACAAGGCTTTGTAAGTAGAAATTCTGTCATCTATGGATGCATCTGTGGAAAGGGTTTGGTTAGTTTGAGTCTTTGTCTTTTGAAGCCTAATTAAGACATGAGCAAGGATATCTGCTTAATGAAGTCAGCCTGGGTATATAAAATGTTTTTCTAAGTCAGTTCAACAAAGATTCTTAAGACCTGCAGGCAGTCCTGGACTAAGGAGAAGGTCTTTAAATGTACAAAAAATCAAAGAGTGTGACTAAATACTTCTAACAGAGTTCAACAGGTTTTCTGTGCTGTCTGCTTCAGTCACAAGTGACCTAGAAGAAACAAAAGAATGACAAACTGATTTGTAATGATACTTGGGGACAAACTCAGGACGACCATGTGCAAGTTTTAGAAGGCAATAAAATAGATAAAATTTAGCATGGGCAATTGTGAAGTGATGTATGAAAATAAAAACATTCTGAATTTCATATGCAAGATTATCCAAGGAAAGCATTACTGCGGAGGTGATGCCTTGATATTTTCATGGAACTATTATAAACTCAGCTTAACTTTTAGCAGCTGGGGAAAAAAATATGCAAAAAACAATGTCAGAAATTACCCAAGAAAGAAACTATGACAGAATGTAAGTTACAGTGAAAATCTATGGTTCACTCCATCTTGTGTGTTAGACATCTTGTGTCCTTAGACAATGTGTAAGAGAACTGAAAAAAAAGAAAAATAAATCATCAAAGTTTAGCAAGAATGAGCAAAGGTTTGGAATAATGTCTTTGTGAGGAACAACAAAGTATGCTAGTACTATCAACTTTGAAAGAGGCAAGTGAGGAAGAATAGGACACAATTAAGTTTTCACTCTCTCAATATTTTATTCTCATTGAAGATAATAGAGCTTGCAACTTACAGAAAACAAAACAAAAGACACAGATCTTCACACTTACAGTTAAGCTGAAGAACTCCTTTATTCCAGGAAGCTGTAAATGCCAGAAGTTTAGAAAAGGGTTCAATAGTTCAAATGCACAGTAGAAAAAACCACTGAGAGGTGTTGAATATAGAGAAGCTATTTCTGGAAGTCTCAATATTATGTGTGACTGGAGCCTGGGGTGTATATAGGGTAAATACCATCACAAGCCTTCCCTATTTTTTTATTTTTTGTCTAAGTTTATCTGCTTTAGGCAAGTGTCAAAGGTAGAATGGGCTTTGGGTATGACCCAATATGAATGTTTCCAAACGTTAAAAGAGAGATGTTTCCTAGGGACCTGAAAAAACTCTGTATGATTGGCAGTAACCTGAGTTACAATTTACAGTCAGTGAGCAGAGATTGAGAAAAAATCTGGAAAAAAGGACTTGCCTTGCAGAGTCATAGGGGTAAGAGGAAGAGACTTTTATTTTATTTTTTTTTTATCTTTA
>JAWWEW010000088.1:13002081-13018700 GCA_035583185.1 Anabacerthia variegaticeps | reverse complement strand
CTGACAAGTCCCGGCTTGTCCCTGGCCGGGCCTTTCCAAGCCTATGCTGCCAGACAAGCCTTGACCCGACTGCAACACACCTAAGGCAAAAGCCTTGACTATATGCCAGCTACATTAGTTGTTCCGAAAGCAGATGTACAACAGAAGAATTACATGTATTTTACTTGGTCATTTGGTCAGATTCAGATAACTTATTTATAGATAATGAAGTTAATTTTCCCACTAAAAATGTAGCTGTAAAAACTCAGTCTAACAGTAAGTTGCCTATGGGAAAGGTGAACACGTGATCCGTATTACGAGATGTCCGTTTTGCTATAGAATAGTAGGACATATAAAAATTTTAGTAAGAATGAACAGAGATTAACCACCTTCACTTTGGGAAGGTTGGACTGTTTTCTCCCTTCTGAGTGTCACTAGAGCAGTGCTTAAAGGATGTGAGAAATAAAAGTTAAATAGCATTATAAGAATTTTTATTTAAAGATATATCCTTTACCTTGTTTACTTGTTTCTTTGTGAAGCTGATTATTTTTGAAAGTTCAAAGCCCTAAAAATTTCTAAGAATTTATTGATTGCCTCTTTCATGTCAATGATGATTAATCTACTTTTTTTACTGCTCAATGGGCTATGTCCAAAATATGTCTTTGTAAATTAAAAAGTATCACTTGTCTGATAAGATAAAATATGGAATAATATATCCTTTTTTCAACTTGGTGGTAAAGAGTAACGTACTTTGTTATCCATTTAAATAGTGATATTTTAGTGTCTTTCATGAAGAAAGATGTGTCCTTCAATCACCCCCCCTCCCCCCGATGTTCTTATCCTTTAAATAATTGTAACTTGAAAATGTTGAGAATTTCCACTGCACTCTAGGAATGCTACATGACCAGAGCCCAAGATAGATGGAGACTCTATTATCTAGATGAGAAAAAATGAAAATAAAATTTTCTTTATACTGGAAGATAAATTCTCATTTTAGTATACTGGTCATATTATCATGAATTATTAAAAGAAAGCAAGAATTCTGTAAGATTTTGGGGTAAGGCTTTTTTTGTTGTTGTTTGAATTTATTTTTTTTTTTGGTCTGTACTTCATTAAAAGTATTTTCTAACCTTGTCAGTCTAGCCCTTTTACTCCAGCTGCAAAGGTTGTAACTAAATCTGGCACCCAACTGACTGAGACCTATATTTAACACTGCTGCAAGTCAGTACCATCTCTGACCTGGTGTTTGGTTACACATCCCCCTCCTTAGCCCTACACCGCCTCCTTATGAATTTTGATCCGTGCAACATAGCAACTGAATTTAAAGAAATTATCTGTATTCCTTGTATGATCCTGGCATTGAATTTGTAGCATCTGAAGCAGAAATAGTAGTTAGTTGAATGTGCTCATTAAGGACCCCAAAAATGACGTAAGATGGACATGGTTGGAGTAAATCAATTTAAGGCATAGTGAACCAAAATTGGAAAGGGTAATATAAATTCTGACTTAAAAAAAAAATTACAGTGAAAATAGATGTTGAATTATGTACCAGATTGGACTTTGCTGTTTCCATGGAATGGACTACATGTGTCAATTCAGTCATTCCTAAGCATTTCCTTGGGGCTGCCAAATTTTAGGGGGAAAACAATTGTGTCTTACACACCATGAGACAGCTCTCAGGAAAACAGAAGTTTTACCAGTTTACCACCTTCTAATATTCACCAGCCCACTAACACTGAGATGCTGAAGCAATTAGGTATGAGAAACAGTGAAAAGCTGACCTCTACAGATAAGATCTTTGCAGTCACTGTTGTGAAATCTGCCTCAAACTTTCACTTTACTCTGTGGTTAGACAATCACACACCTTATAAAGTGGAAGAGAAATTACTGCCTGAAGCACAGCCTCTAAAGGGTTTGATAGAGTATCTGAGTGCATTGGTGCACCTACAGTATTTTGAGCTAACCAGCATATTGAATTCTCTGTCTTCCCAACAGATGTCCACGGTGTGAGCCATGTCTCCAAGCAGCAAGTGTTCTTTAATGTAAAACCACTCTAACTTCACACAAGAGGCCAAAGCAACAATTTGAGTGAGTTTAATGTCCATTGAGCTAACAAGCTTAATCTGGTTTATTGGAATCATGCTGATTTATAGCCAAAATCAGGCCACTTACATCAAAGTGAATAATATTGTATTATTTGAATACAGGTAAAGTGAAACATCCTAAATGTTATTGCATCATATATGAGCATAGTATTCAAAATAATAAAATCTTTAAAACTTAAATAAAAAGAAAGTGTTACCAGCCTGTCTTGTAAATTTCACTTATTAATCCTTGTGATACTGTTCTGATTTCTTAGGTTTCCAATTCAACTAGTGAATTTTGATAACTAACTTGTTGCTTCTTAATCCGACTTGTACTGTAGTAGGGGAATTCTTCTAAACACATCCATACTTATGGTTCATGGAAGTTTGAAAACAGAATTTTGCTACATGTCTGGTTTCAGAAACACTTTTTCAGTGAGCAGAGCAACATTATGAAAGCATGCTGAATGTTGTAGTGTAAGTATAGGTATCTTCCATCTGAATGTTGTCTTACACCTCTCTTTGTGGCCCTATTACCTTTTTTCTGATTCTAGAGTGTGCAGCACTGCTCTAGCAAACCCAGCTGGTTGCAGAAGAAATATTTTTGAAGTGGGACATTTATAGTGTGGTGTATATAATATAGCTTGTTATTTCTTTTCTTTCCATACACCTGAGTAATTTTTTCTTAGTGCATTGGTTTTGTTTTTATTCCAATGTTATGTGTAAAAAAGAATTATAATATGTGCACTCTCTGTGAATTGATGTTTTCAGTTGTGACCAGATACTTTTTTCTGTTTAAGAATGGATATTTTTGATGTTTCCTGGTTTTCTCTGTATTCCCTCCTAAATACTGTTTCCTCAGTCTTTTCACCAAGTTATTATAGCTAGATCCCACCCATGAAAACTTTTCATTTTAAATTATGAATGAGATGAAACATTATTTCTCAATTTCAAAATTACTTCTGCTGACTTTATTATTTTGGTAACTGCCATCATTTTATTCATGTTGAAAATGTTAGATGGTAGCTCCTCAAATTAATAATGGACTATCATCCATGCATGATATTTGAGTAATATACATCAAGTGATGTGGGATGATGAAACCTGACACAACTTAATGGGGAGTGATGCATGGTTCAGACATACACTTCAGGGTTCTTCCGTATTAATTATTTTTTAAAATATCGAGAAACAGAAAAATAGCTGCAGGACTGCCAGTCAATCCCAGAAAGTACAGGCCACTGAAATATTTTCAGTACTGATCAAGATTTTTTTCCACACTCTTTGTGATGAGATACCAGACACCCACATTAAACCTCATTTGCACATACCAAAATCATCAGTTCATTTGCTAATGTACACTGTTATAGACCTTCCTTAGGCAAGTCTACATGATATGTAATGCACTTCATTAAATTGCCCTGACTGTTAAATAGTTCTTCAGCATGAACTATTGTTGCAGGGCACTTTGAAGCCTGAAAAGACAATTCTGTTCCTCTAGTGTATAACCTCATTGGTCTATTTTTTTGTAGTCAGTTAACTAGCTTTTCTTCTACTCACACAGTAACTACTCTGTGGCTGAAAATTTAGTGGTTAACATGAAAGCCTTTCTTTGGAAGGACTTTCTTTTGTACCCCATGATTTATAATGTGGTCATAACCCATACCCAGACTGTCACCTCTAAAACTGAAACTACAGCAGGAAAAAGTGCAAGTGTGATATGGTAGCCATTCATCTTTCCTTGTAAATCGTGTAAGTGAGATCTTGGAGTTTTATAGGGAAAATTGGAGCCCCCAGGTAGTTGCTGACTAAGGTTTCTGTGTGCTGTTTTATGAAGGTTGGTTATGACTCACATTTCTAACAACATGGACCTGTTATTGGGTAGTTATTTTAATAATAGTTTATTTTAATTCAGCTTACATGTGAGAACTTTTTCTGTCAGAACCAAAAATTTCATTCTGGGGCTAAATCTTCTGGTTTGCACTGACAGGAACTACATAAATAACTGGGATTTTCTAACATATTAAAACAAAATATAAGAAATTTATAGAAATCAGAAAGGAATGTTGAAAATGTTAAAATACATTTATAAGGTCAAATGCTTAGCTGTGACTACCACTATGTTTAATGAGGGGCTTTTGTTTGTATAATTCAATTTGGAAATTTTACTATATATATGCATT
Organism: Anabacerthia variegaticeps; assembly: GCA_035583185.1. Classification (NCBI taxonomy): domain Eukaryota; kingdom Metazoa; phylum Chordata; class Aves; order Passeriformes; family Furnariidae; genus Anabacerthia; species Anabacerthia variegaticeps. Next base: position 13,014,454 of record JAWWEW010000088.1, on the reverse strand, counting down.
TTTTCAGACTTCAGCATCTCTTACAATATACTGTTACACCAGGTTTTTGCCTACCATGCAGCTCATAAACTTTTTTATAACTTTTCTCTTTTTTTTAAGATAACACAATGGAGGTTGCAGGTGATGCAAGACACATCCCTCCGAGAAGATGGTGTCTTGTCTGAAATGAGTCTGCATCTCACATCTGAATATTAAAGCACAAACACACACATTGCACTGCTGCTAAAGAAAATTCTTCTACTTCTGCATTAATGATTCACAGATCCAGTCTCACTCCATTAGCCAACCAGAATATAATTACTTTACATCAGTTGTTTAACAACAAAGAAATCACCCTCTTATGTCTAGCAATGAAAAGGAACCCTATTCTTCAAGCAACAAATATGAGTTGACACCTAAAAGAACACTAACCAAAAAAAGGTTCTACAGTACTAGTAGTACTGAATAAGCTACAAAGTCAATATCACACTCCAATGAATAAATGGTTTCAGATAAGTAAAACCTAAAAATGAAGCCTTTGATGGTAGGGGTTAACTCTTAACTAAAGCTTCAACAAATTGTCATTGACTTAATTTTAAATAGTGTTCACATTGATGGAGTATGATGTACTATGCAAATGTGTTCTTAATTTCCAGCTTTATTTGATAGATTTAATAAGTAACTGCTCAAGATCACATCTGGTTTAACAGTCAAGATGCAGTGCTAGGATGCTTTTTGCTTTGCGGGAAGATCAATAGGAAAAAATTCACATTTCCACACATGTTGCCCTTGTGACTTTGAGATCACTGGCAGTTTGGCTTCAGTAGCGCCAGTATCTAAACTAAGCTGCTTGCAATGTGAACTTGAATAGGAGGAGGTAAAGTGTTTTCACTGAGGGCAAAGCTATTTGCAGAAGCAATATTGTCTCGATAACATGCGACTTACTCCTTTCCTCTCAGTGAGAAGAAAGATCTAATAATGATAAATCCTTCAGCATCACATGAAATGAGTTCCTGCATTGCAAAGACAAAGATTTCTACCCTGGAATGTCAGCTTCAACCTCCCACTGCTGTATCAGAGATGGCAAACAGGGTAGTTAAGGTTGCAGAACTTTGCCTGTTGGGGTTTTCTTCCTAGTAGGTTTATAGTCACTTGTCCCAGTCAGTGGCCTGGTGGTCCTTCTCTGTTGATGGAAAATGAAGCAAATACCAAGGGTCACACTGCCCAAAAACACCCTCAAATAGGTGACACAAAAAGAGGTTTCTCTTTATGCAAGTGGAATATAAATCTCACAAAAAAGTCAGAAAGGTCATTATTTTTCTGGGGTATATGAAGAATGAAAATGTTCTTGTCTCTCTGTTAACAAGTTGTGGAATTTATTTTTTTTTCCAACATTCCACAAAGATTTCTTGGATTTTATCTAAGCAGAATACCTATATTTTCCCCTTCTTTTCCTGTTTTTTGTTAGTAGCTGTCATTGTCCTTGGTGCTGTATATCAGAAAACACAGCTCATAAGAGTGCAATAGGAAGTGAGATTACAGCAGACGGAAAAAGACAAACTGATGGAACAGGGAACACTTTGACAACACCAGTCAGCCTGACAGCTGGTAGTCTCTGATCACCAGCATCCTAACAGCTGTTGTCAAGCTTCTTGCAGGCACTGCAACAAAGGAAGATTTTAAAAGCACGTTCTGAAGGAGCAATATGAGCTTACTTACAGTTATTTATTGGAAAATATTAGCTTGCAGAGGACAGACACACAATTTAGCAGTATAGGCAATCAGGATCAGCACCACAAACATTTGTTTGTATCTGACTGTCATACATAAATTATACAGCCTTGAATCTTATTGTACATTAGTCCACTGAAATTCACAATCCATATTTTAGAAAAATCTTTGTAAGTGCAAAAGATCTTCTCTCACTCTTAAAGGAAAATTCCCTTACTGCTATATTTTTAAAAGTCTTGGTAACAATGGAAAATGTTAAATTTTGTATTCCATTTTCAGCGTAGTAAAAATACATAAGTTCAAGAACTGTCAAAAATGTACATATATTTCCATTTTATAGGAGGTGATGAGAGAATAAAGAGGTCATGCACCATACTCAGCATGGGGAAAAACTAGTAATTTAGAGTGTTTGAGTTCAAGATACCTCTGGGGTGGCAGAATTTCAGTATTAAAGTTGTTAGGTGGCTTAGGTATTAAGGTTTTTGAAAGAGAAGGGGCAGAATGGTATTTTCTTCACAGGTAAATCTGGACTTCAAAAGTTGATGAATGTATAGAGATCATCTCCTAATCCAAGGAACCAAGAAGAGAAAAATTCAAATCTATGCTGTATAAATCTACATTTCTGTTTCTGTCATGAGTGATCTTCACTTCTTTGATTTACCAGTGAGATTTCCTGCAAAAAGCATTTGCTAAAACACTGATAAAATGGTGAACTGATCACATAGTGCTAACAAACTAAAAAGGTCTGTAATTTCAACAGTAAGTAGAGAATTTCAATATAACAACTCCAGCTTGAAAACCATCCTACTTTGTGGTTGTTTCACGTTCCCGGACCTGAACCAACTAAAACTGCTTTTGAAATATGCAGACTTATGTAGTGCTTATGTAAATAACTGCACATATTTTACCATTGCATGTTTAAGTATTTAGTTTGGTACTTGTGATTGTACACACGCGTGCATGCAAAGAGAGGGAGAGAAAGAGATATATACCTAGAATGACAGACACCACTCTGTACCTTCAGTGTCCTTATGGTTTTATAAAGTAGGAAGAAAAAGATAATAAAAAAGAAATATGTAGCCTTTTTTACTTTGGCCTAAAGAAAACAGACAATGCTAAAATTTCTTAATTGATTTTTTTTCTCTACAAATACCCAATCTTTGTCAAATCTAACATATTTTATACTTGACTATTCTCATATGGTTTCTTTTCAGACAGCTTTGTAATATGCTTTCACAATCTGTTATCCTGCAATGACTCATGCCTTATTATTTCATAAAGCAGTTGTTTTCATTCTGTACATCAGACATTACAGACAGGACTTTAACACATATCCTCAGCTCTTAGATCTTACAGTCACCTCCACCTAAATGTATAAAACCAGCTTGAAAATTCTGTTTGTATTCACGAGTTTTCTTTCTTCTAGAGCTCTAATCTGCATTTCCAGAGGAAAGCTTTTGGCAGGGAAGCTAGAGGCACTCTGCAAGTGTGGGGAGGGAATGTTCATTATCAAATTCTTACACCTGGTGTGCTAACAAGCTTCACACTTGCACTAGCTGGTGTGTAAAAAGGGAAGTGATGGGGTCATTCCTTCTCCTTACTCCAACATGCCTCTTCAGGGCATTCTGAGGGAAGTTTCAGCTGTCCTGCTTTTCCTCTTTCATTTGTACTTCAGCCCTGAAATTCATAAAAGGCAGAAAGGCTGCCCCAGGTCTTAAAGTTGTAATTTAGCTCAAACCTTGTCTGTCTTCATGACATAGAAACTGGCTTTGTTCTCAGGGCCCAGTGTCCACTGACTGCACCAACAGGAATTCACGCTGCAAGATAAGCTCGTGTTGCATCCTGCACATAAGAACATCCCATTTTCCACCTCTTTCCCAGCTATTGCAGCTCTGCTATGTGACTAGTATTTCATGCCAAAGCATGGTGGGTATTTGTGAGTCCTGGATTTGCATTATTTTGCCGACTTTTGAGGAGATGGGTGTTTGCCTAACTCCCCTAAAATACCTTTCTCATATATTCTCATATACACATCTTCAATATTTCATCAAACCACACTGCTTTGAACAAGACAGGAAGAAGGGGGAGTAGATTACTAGTTGCAATGTTTCAAATCAGTCTGGTGGGGAAACACTAAGTGCTAAGTGCAGAAGACTGGGTGACTTTGACCCTCTTCAGAGCTGTCATATGCCTCAAGGAATACTGCAAAAAAGTAACAGGGAAAATTAAATAAAGTTCTTTAAAATCTATCCTCCTATTTAAAGTAAGTTAAAATGTGTGTACATTCTGCAATGGTAATTTGGCTTTAATATATTTTATGCTTGAATGAATTTCTTACCTTGTAAAAATATATGATGGTTCATGATCAGTGACTACTGCAGACTAAAATGAGAGCAGCATTCAGATAGATAAAATATTTGATGTTACTGCTGCAGACAGAAGCCTGGAGATTTCTGGTCTGTTATCAGCTTGACTCTATATACTTTCTCATTTAAAAAATGTTTACTTAGACTTATTATAAAGTGGACTGATTTGGCTGAGTAAACTTCTTGTAAGAAATAACTTGTTTGAATAAACAAGTGTGCTTTTTTTCTATTCTTTTTCCTACTCTCCCTATTCAAGAGGATGTTTTGTTAATAAATACAGAGGGGTTTCCCAAATCATTTTATTTAATTTGTCATTACGCTTGTTGTGTGTTTCCTGTTCCATGGTATGGGTTTTGTGAGCATTCCTTAATTTGAAATTCTGTAATTTAGTTCTTAGTGCATTGTAAAGATGGCAAGACTTCTGATTTTCTTCCTTCACTGAGTACAGCTCTTACTGTCTAACGTCTACTGGAAGTATTCATAGCTATTGAAGGATCCATATTGGTCACTTGTGATCAGTTTCCTAATATTTTCATACAGTTCATTATGTCTCTGTATAATTCTGTGGTTTGATTATTTGCAAATATATGTTTGAATGGGCAGAAACTGTGGAATCACAGGCATAATAAATCTAAAAATATAATATTCATTAGTATATTCACCTTCTTCTAATTACAGAATGTCCAGATCTAAGAATTGTTCTTGGCACTTCACTGCTTCAGCTGTAGGTGTATTTGTAGGCCTGAATCAAATAACATGTGCAGCAGCTTTCAGATGTACTATTTTGAGGATAATCTGAATTATTTTGCTATTAGACAGTTAACTGGATGCTTCCCTCCATGAACCATCCACTGAACTACAATAATCACATAGTAATCCAAATCTCCTATTGAGATAAAGATAAATGCAAACACTGAAACAGTATATGACACCTTAGCTCCATTTCACTGTTGAAATGGATCATGTCTTAGAGCTTCCAGTGGATATAATTATTTATAATCTCTTATGGAAATGAAAATAAGTCTAAAGTGCTGAAAAGCTGCACATGGGAAAAATGTCAGATTTGTTGCATTATTAGGAGATTTGCATTAGTTCTGAATCATATAAAACAATAGCTGATAAATTAATTGCTAGGAAACTTGCAAATGTTCCCTGAAGAATTCAAGTCACACTCATTTTGAGGCATAGCTCCCTGGATATTTCAATTAAGAACATTATTGCTGCTTTTAAAAACAAAAAGATGTTTTACCCTACTAGCATTTTTTTTAGTTTTGCGTTCTTAAATCATTACTTTTATTCAGACCACGTTAGAAGTATTTCCATATCAAAATAATTCAACTGATATGTTAAGGATTTTAGAAATAGCTGTATTTTTTACTCTTTTCAGAATTTTCAGATGTTGATGTGATTATTTCAAAAAATAGATTCACAGCGTGGATTTAACAAAAGTATTTCGAAAGCATTTCCATGCAGACATCATGTATCACGTCATTATTATAGACGATTGCTTTAGATGGCCATCTAGTGGTACAAATTCGATTGCTGAAAGGGCAGAAGAATCATCTTGCAGTAAATACCATGTTCTTTTAATACCTTGTTTGTTTAGACAAGGTTAAAAGAGTGTGAAATCTTTTGAAGACATACATATTTCAGCCAAAAAGGAAATAATCCCTAGATGCAGATTCATAATATTAATTACAGAAATACTCAGTATTGTCATGGGTTTTCTAAATTTACTTTTGTTATTTATCTACTATAAATTAAACATTTGTCATGACTGTTTTCTAGATTTTCATAATTTCTAGTAAAAAATATTAAAAACTAGATGAAATTTCATGTTCAAGTTTGGCATACTTGGTTTTGCTTTTTGGCATGGTGTCTTAAAGTTTTGAAAAATTAGGTCCTACATATTCTGGACAGAAGACACAAAGCCTGTTCTTAGACATATATAGTCTCTTGCATCTGTCATTAGATTTCTGTTTTCTTAAAGATTAATTTAGTACCACTGAAAAATCTTGCCATTTGCCTTAATAGTAACCCCCTTTGGGAATGATGCAAGCCAATCCCACAGATTTGTCCCCACTCAGCCAGTTTCACTTATACAGAAATGATAAAAGATGTAAGAAGAGCAAGATTTACTCTGTAAAGTGATATTGTTTCACAGTTACCAAGAAGCCTGTAAGCACTGCTTCCCCCAAAAAAACTATATAATCTTGGAAATGTTGTACAATATTGATTTTTTTTTCCCTTTAAAACAATGTGGTGAAGAGACAAGAGGGCTCAACTTCATGCATGTAAATCATATAACCTTAAAAATCAGCAGAACTCTTCTTCCAGTACGTTTGGTTGGTTGGGTGGGTTGGGTTGGGGTTTCGGGGGGTTATTTTGGGGGTTGGGTTTTTTTCTGTTTGTTTGTTTGTGGTGGGTTTTTTGTTTGTTTTTGGGGGCTTGGGGTTTTTTTTTTGGGTTTTTTTTTGTTTTTTTTAGTTATTCAACTGTGTGTGACTGTTCAGGTGGGACTTCAAAACTGCTGATGATTTTATTAGAGGAGTGCTTACACAGTTCAGAGATAAGCATAGCTGCCAGCCTTTAAGATGATGTACTCATATGAGTATGTACATATGTACTCATATACAGTGTTATGTATATTAGGTCTACTCCATGTGGAGGGAAAAGCTGCCCAGAGAAAGACTCCAGCTTTGGTCTTGATGGTCCTTGAGAAGCATCTTTGTGCTGATCAGGCCTTGGTTAAAATTAACAATTTGAGAGAGAGTTTTATGAGTCTGGAGGAGAACAGGACTGTGGTTTTTACAGGTTGGAAACTATGGTTTTCCAGCTTGGAGGAAAGTTCCCAAGGAACAACACAATCACATACAACGTGGAGGGCAGAATTTTAGCAACAAAGGTCCTCTCATCCCCATTGTAGTCATTCTCCACAAAGCAGAGGGTGCTGCATGCCCACCCCTGGGTATGGTTATCTAGGAGTTACATGTGTGTCACTGCCAATCACTATGTGAAATCCTCATGTGATTAAAAAAAAAAACACAAAAAAACCAAAACATCTGTATTTTGTATTAAATGTGAAACAATCGGTGCCATGAAGGAATGGGAAGAAATAACAAGAACACCTGGTGATGTCCTTTAAGAAGAAAGGCCAACTGGAAGAGGGTTCAGCTTGCTCCTTTTTGGGAGCCCACAACAGATGCTGTGCAGTTGGGTCCTGACAGGTCTAGGGTAGGGAATCATTAAGACAGATGGGGAGAGTCAGGTAGCAGCTGTTGTGTACAGCCTGTTATCCCCCAAGCACTGTCAAAATTGTGAACAGAAATCCATGTGGTAACTAGTGCTACCAAGGCATGGGATTTTAACTTTTCTTTCAGGAGGGAAAGAGATGCAATAGTTCTATGAGACTGTGAATGTAGAAAGGGATTTGAGACAACTCTGATGCCTGCAGGTGGATCAGATCATAGCACTGTGGCACTGAGAGCCTCTGAGGTTTCTGGATCTGGTTTGGTTGGGTTTTTTTGTTTGTGGTTAGTTTGTTTGTTTGCTTACTTGCTTGTTGTGTTGTTGGGTGTTTGATTTGGCTTTGGTTTTGGTTTTTGTTTTCTTTTTTTGTAGTTCTTCTAGGGAAGTTCAACATGGAAGACAAAAGAGACATTGTTCTTGCTCACTGAATGTTACAGAGCTTGAAGCAATTCGGAATTTCATGATTTATCACTGGCACTCTTTTTGATTGATGTCACAAATTGTGCTACTTGCCCTGCAGCTTCCATTTCCTGTGTATTTCCTGTCTATGCTTCAGTAATTTTCCTGTCCCTCCAGTCAGGTCTCTTGCCCTGTTTGCCCAATTTCTTGTTCATGAGGATGAACCATTCTTGAGCCTGGAGGAAGTGATTCTTGAATACCAACCAGATGTCTTGAACCTTTCTTCCATGTAGGGGCTGCTCCCATGGGATTCTTCCAAGAAGATCCCCATTCAGCTCCATTCTGCAATCTTGCTTGCTGCCCTATTTCCTCCTCACCTGAGTCTGTGCTCCACAATCTAATGGTCACCATAGCCAAGTCTGCCCCCAACTTTCACATCTCCAACAAGGTCCTTGTTTGTTAGTACGGGGTCAAACAGGGCACTGTTCCCTGTGGGATACTCCACTACCTGTTGTCCAACAGCACTTTCCAGGAAACTCCCAGACAGTTTATGCTTTGCTGTGTTGCTTCTGCAGCAGATGTCAGGGTATTAAAGGCCCCCACAATAACAAGTGCCTGTGACTTTGAAGCTTTTTCAAGCTGCCTGTGGAAGGTCTTTATCCACTTTCTCTTCCTGATAAGGTATCATGCAGAAAACATCCACAACATTATCCCCCTTACCAATCTGCCCTGGGTTGTCTTGTTGCATTCTGGATTTAGAACAAGACAGTGGGGGTGATTATCAGCCTCCTATGAAATGTGCTACTGGAGCTTAATGATGTCAATGGGCTAAAAGCCCTGAAAAGCTATATAAAAGATGGTATATTGGCTCTGGTACCTGCTATGATTCAGTAATAGTTTCTTAAGAAGAGTAATCATTCCTGACTCAGCAGTTCTACACGTTTTTGTCTCTTTATTCTCACTGACTGCAGACCCAAACCTGCCTCAACAGAAAACACAACTCCATGGCATAGCAAAATATGTCTTTGGCAGCGTCTGTGTTTACCATCTAACTGTTCCAGAGTTCTCCTGAGAAGAAAATGCTATTTTTGGCTGTATGCTCTGTGGTACATTTTGGCCACACAAGAGGTGAACATAAGTAGCAGAGAAAACATTAAAGAATGTAACAGATGTGTACCTGGCTGAAAGCAAAATGAAATGTCTGGTACTAAGCTGTTATTGTCATAATTATCATATAACCAACTGTGTAAGAATTATATATATGCATTTTCCAAAACCAATACAAGAAGTTTAACCTTATTGTGATACTTAATTCTGTACTGCAACTATCAAGCAGTAGCAGAAAAATGTAATCTAATTTTGTATGACCTAGAGAAGGAACCATAAAAGGCTCCTTCTACACACCAGGATACTCCATTACAGTTATAAAAATGAGGACAAAGCTTGAAACTTATTTGGCACAGTTTGCATTATTTGTTCCTTCTGTATGTGAGCTGAGTTTCTTTCATCTTTACCTCATATTCTCTTGCTCTTTACTAACTGCTCCTTACATTTATAATGCCATTTCTTTTTACATTATGAGCTTTAAGATAGCTCTCCCTCACTAATTAAAATAACTGCCTCTGTTAAAATATTACTGCTTTAAGTAAAATGAATAGTCTGCTGATTAGAATAATTCATTATAATGCCAGACCAAAGGGAAGCATAACCTTTTAGAGTGTGAAGTAAAAGTAGCAGTGGCAGTACTGAAACTCTTTCTTGACTAGCTCTGCTCTAGGCTTCTCCTTCACTCACTTCAGCAAAGCTGCAAAACAAATGTGCCTTTGGTACCCAGCAAATATGTAAAGGTCCGGAATTTGCAACCCACAATAAGGCTGAGTAGCGACTGATAATTAACAATACTGGCTATGGTTGTACAGAAAAACTCATGGTGAAGAACATCACTATCTAGTTCCTTGATAACTAAATTAAAACAACTGGCAAGTGGAGAAAGTGGTTTTATGGCTGTGCCTCACTTGCACAACAAGGGGGCTCAGTGGCATCTTTTCATGGGAAAGATGTGTGCCAGGGCAAGGTTGTACTTGCATGCTCAAATTCAGAAAGCTGAACGAGAAACTTCTCTACTTGAGTGACAGTGTGGAGTTCCTGCCACCCTGAGTTGTGATTAATATAGCCACTACCTGCAATACTGTAAAACTTCCAGCACCGTGTTCTGACTAAGGGTTAAAAATAAGAAATCCTTTGTAATGAATTAAACCGAGGAGCTGTTGCAAGGAAAGGTTCCTTGTTCATTGTATGTTATTTTAGGACACACTCAGCCATGGGTCTTCAAATGGTCTTTTATGCTTCTTTGATGGACTTCAGCTTCTGCTGGCTGAGTCATTTCAGTGAAGTGTGGTGGTACTCCACCCCCAGCTGATCAGCAGACAGGTTACAGGATTCAGGTGGGTACAGTGGGCAGGACTACTATTCACATAAGTGAAATCGCATATCTACAGATTCAATGGCATGTGAAAACATGAAAAGTGTGCTACAGTTTCCCTTTGGCTCTGGCAACATTAAACTAATGTTGCTTCTCTAGTAGTTTCCACTGTGATTTATCTAGAATAAAAATTATTTTGAATTGCAAAAGCCAAAGAAAAGACAGGAGAGAGGCTAAAAGGAAGAATGAGATGCTGGGAAATAATTCAGTTCCTCCAGTGACATACTTTGCCCTGTGACATGTCTTTGCTGACTCTGCTTTTGTATCCTTGATGTAAAAATACCCAATGGACAATTTTTTTAACTGGATGAATGAGTTTAAAGTGTTACACTTGAAACCGAAGAAAGAGCAAGCAAAAATGTCAGCCTGGATATTGTCAGAGCACAGTGTGGATGCCCAGGAGGAGTGGGGTCTCCCCAGGGCATACAGGGCAGGAGGTGGTGGGACAAGTCCTGCATGGAGAAGACCTGCCCACCCCAGAGTGAAAACAAGACTATAAGCAGCATATTGCTACCTAGGGCCACTGAAACCACAAGGCAGAGAAATCTAACTTTCTGCTTGCATGTCTCAGCATAATGGCTTTGCTTCTTCACTCAGACAAAATGGCAGGCTGTGGCCACTGTGTTCTTGTTAACAGTTCAGTACAGTTCACTTTGCATGTGAGGAATGTTTTACAACTACTGATTTTTAAATTGCAGTAGTGCAGCTGGAGAGGAAAGAAGATAAATGAATATGGCTGTTAATTAAAGAGATATAGTTTCCATTTGAAACAGTTCTGGAGGAATTGCAGGTGAGGGGGGGGTAAACTTGGAGAAGTGTAGGGGAAGAACTTTGGAAAAGCAGAAAGTACAAATTCTGAGTGGTGTAATGAAGGTGAATTGGAAATTACAGCATAGTCCCACTAAGCAAGGGCTACAAATGCATCTGAGTGAGATCACAGTTTAGAAAAAGGTATTGTGTTGCCTTACAGAGCTTAGCTTAATGGTGTGGGCAGAAGTCAATTAGGCAAAAAATGAGAGCAAAAATATGAGGACAAAGATCTACAGAAGTAAAACAAAATGACAGGGGCTTTGTAGGACTAGGTCCCCTGCCCAGAAGTCAACAGAAATTTTACTAGTGATTTCAAAAAAAATAAGACCAAAGACTTTGTTGTAATATGTCAGGCAGAACTATATGCATATTATCTCTGTCAAAGAAAAATATTCTGAGCACAGTCATCTAATTAAACAAATTACCTATTAGTCACTGGAATGTCAGGAAATTAAGGCAAGCTCGCTAAAGACATGTCACTTAGGAAGACATGTCATCTGAAGAAGTGGATTGCAGTACTTCATCCTTTTCCCCTGCTCGTTCAATTTTTCAGACCCAAAAGTAATTGTAGAAAATTAGATTTGAGTCTATGCTTCTAGATTTTGTGCTGACCTAGATGCAGGTTTGGGTATAATCTGCTGCCAGCCAGTGAGATGCTGAAAGTCTGGAAAGAAGCCATCACTTGGGCTCCTTTCTGTTTTGGAGACAGCAGGGCAATGGGCCATATCTGAGGGAGCTGCTGTGCAGGTTTAGCTGTGCTCTGCAGGTACATAACCTATGGCTTAAAAGGAACAAGTGGCAGTTTTTACTTCCTTGCGAGATCAAGATCAGTCAAGCGAAAGGGTTGTAGGGGTTTTTTTTGCCTTAGTTTGGTTTGTTTTATCTCGTTCTTGCAGAGTATTTTAAAAAACAAAACAACATACTACAGAAAAGAATCAAAATAAGCCAAGCAGATTTTTGTTTGTCTAGGATGTAAAATTATTTTAATAAACTATCTTTTCCTCCTTTTTTATTTTATTCATTTTTCCAGTAGCAGAGTGAGACATTCTGTCAAATTTAGTCTTCTTAGTTCTACCCTTTTTTTGAGGAAAAAGAAAGTTGAAAAGTCCCTGCATATGATAGTGTCAGCAGAACCTCTACAAGATACACGTGCACATCAGTCAGTACAGAAATAGATACATGTGTGGGAGAGGAAAATGCACTACCCATCTGGTTCTAGGACTTTACTTATTCAAGGTTTTTTTTAAAAATGCAAATAGTATTTAACATATGACCAAAAGGGCTTTTCTTTTCTTTTCTTTTCTTTTCTTTTCTTTTCTTTTCTTTTCTTTTCTTTTCTTTTCTTTTCTTTTCTTTT
>JAWWEW010000088.1:12957752-12987479 GCA_035583185.1 Anabacerthia variegaticeps | reverse complement strand
AGCATCCTGGTCTAGTGGAAGATGCCCCTGCCCATGGTAGAGGGGTTGTAACTGGATGATCTTTAAGGTCCCTTCCAACCCAAACCATTCTATGATTCTACAACTTTATGCTATAAAGAATATAAAATGTACCTCCATGTTGAATACCTAGAGTCACTTTGGTAATCCTAATTTCAGAATGGGAAAATTGGGATGAAAGTACAAAGTATTAAAAAAAGATTTAAAAAAAAACAAACAAAACCAACCAATGAAAAACAGGGCCAAAAGACAAAAACAGATAAGCATGGAACAGAATTTGAATGAGGGGATGTGGCTAGGAGACTTCAGCCTGGATAGGAGACAAGATATATGAGTGGGGGTCTATAAAATCTTAGTAGTTTGAAGAAGGTGAATAAGAAGTGATCATTCACTTTTTCTTATAATACAAGAGCTGAGGGTCATCCAATCAATCATGAAGTTTAAAACACTCAGTGGAAATACTTTATTACTTAATGCATAAATTATGAAACTTAGTTCTGCAAAGGGTTATGGAGGTCAGTAGACTAAATGGGTTCAAAAATAGATTAGACAAATTTATAGAGGAAAGCTCCACTAAACACCATCATCTAGTTGTCTACTCAAAGGTCCTTAAGACAGTGACTGCCGCAAGAGAGAAGGATATATGAGGAGAAAGACTCCCCTGTGCTTCTCTTGTTCTTTTTTAAGTTCCTCAGTCTCCTGTTATAGGTTACAGACTGCCAGAAAATGAGCTGGATGGTCTGAGGACAAGTTTTCAGGAACACTTGGCAAACAAAAGACATTTTTATTTTTTTTTTACTATCAATGAGTTGAATGCTGAAGCTCTCTGTTCTTTTTTCCCTCTTGGTTGAACAGATCAGACACATTTATCTAATTTCCTAGATAATAGGAACTGGGACTGCATCTAAGACAAAATCTATCTTCTCTACTGGTATTTCTTTTGACAAGTTTATTTTCCTTAACTATATCTCACTTCATTTCATTCAAAAGCACATTCATTTTGAGTACATTAATAAAAGATGGAATTTAGCATTTAAGTTCTAGTAATACTTTCTCCTCTTTCTTTTTTTTTTTTTTTTAGATTTTGCTTTGTGAGAAAAGGGAGAAAACTATCTGTCTGTAGCCTTCAGTTACCACTCTATTGGTTTTTTTCTGTTCAATTTTTATCATGCTGTGATAGATATCCAAATATATCTCCATTAAGTTAAATGCAGTGTTGTCATAGAGGCATTCATGGAAGATTTTCCTACTCTACATCAAATCAGATTCCCAATTTACTCACCTAATTGAATCAACAGTTAATTTAAGTGAACAAACAGTAACTTATATAATACTGGTTGTGCCCCACATGGCAGAGAAAACCTGTTGGCTGAGAATATTGGTGATACAGAAATACAGAATGTTGTTTCACTTCATATATTATGCCGAGTCCAACCTTCTGCAGCACAGAAAAATGTTTGAAACTGCTTCATTAGGTTCACACAAGTACTGTGGCCAACTCGGGGTTTCCCAGTTAAAGAGAGACATGAACATACCCAAGGAGTCCAATAAAGGGTCCCAAAAGCGATGAAGGAATTGGAGCGTCTTGGCCATAAGGAAAAGCTGAGAGAGCTGGGGTTGTTCATCCTGCAGAAGGGAAGATTCACAGGGGATCTTATCAATAAGCTCAAATAACTGAAAAGAGAGTGCAGAGGAGATGGCTCCACATTCTTTTCAGGTGTCCAGTGACAGGACAAGACACAACAGGCATGAACTGTATAAACAGAGGACCCTCCATCTGAACACCTTCAAATGCCTTTTGACTGTGAGGGTGGAACAAGTTGCCCAGTTAGGTAGTGTAGTCATCCTTAAATGTCAACTTTTAAGAGAGAGACATGACTTTATGGCATCATTAGTCTATACTTTGTTGCTTCCAGTATCGGGGTGGGGGGAGAAAAAAAAGACCTTAAATACCCAGCTTAGCTCTATTCCCTTGACTTCTCTGTAAAGTGATGAAGACACCAGTAGAGGAAATGCAAATGAACAATAAAGGATTGCTTACCTCCACATAAAGGTAGATAGTTGGGCTTTTTATCCCTTATTTATTGTTATATTTTTATCCCTTATTTATGTCATCCATGTAACTCCGTGGTTTCTATCCATCCGGATTTCACCCTTTTAACATACTGTTACAGTTTCTGTTCACAATTTTAGCTGATTGTGACAAAAACTCTGGTGAAACATGCTGTGTCCTTAAATTGAAATATAGAAGTTTTTGTTAAAAGTTTTTTGAGGACACTTTTTTATTACTGGCCTGTGACATAGTAGACCTGAGGTCAAATCCTTGCTCTGCTTAATTTGAAATTTTCCAGAGTAAAAAACCTCGAGGCAGAGAGTTAAGCCTGACATCTTAGGTCAGAACCCTAACCATGAAACTATAAAATGTGACAGACTTCCATTGCTCCCTTGTAGAATTTAATTTTCATAAAGAAGCTCACAAAGCAATTTTTTTAATACGCTGAAGAATAAATACCAGTTGTGGATTGATGAAGGTTACCACAAAATGGGACTCATCTTCTAGTCAACTTGAATTTAATATCAATGATTTCCTTTTTAAGCTTTTACTTTTATATTATATTTTAGCATTCATTTACTGCTTAATCTTTGAGAAAATGAATGGTCTGTGATTTAAGCATTTAATTGGGATTCAAGAGCCTGCATTAATTTCCTGATCTTCACAAAACTTTTCTTTTTTTGCCTTTCCCAGCTGACACACTTATCTCTGTGGGTCTCTGCTCCCCAACCTATAAAAAAAAGGTGTGAGGTTTCTTTGCTCCCCAACCTATAAAAAAAAGGTGTGAGGTTTCTTTCTGTCTTGACTTCTGTTGTGAAAGTTCATGAAATTACTGATGTTCTTTACTCAGTGATGGTAAAGCCTAGTTAGAGTGTTGTGTCCAAGATTTAGGCAACAGCACTTCAAGAAAAATTGAGCCAATTAGAAGATATTTCACAATAAATGGTAAGAATTTTCAGCAATACTTAAAAAAAAGACTGCATGAGAAAGTCTTGAATAAACTGCAGTTCCTTAACCTAAGAAGAAGCACAGAAGAAATTGTTCTCCCCACCTTATGGTGGACATAATAAGAAATAACAATTTTAGATTACAAAAGATTTAGATTAGGTGATAAAGACTATGTTGTGTGTTTCATGTTGAGGACATGAATATAGTGAAGGTCTGGAAAACTTCCCAAAGAAGGCTGTAGGGCTTGGGGTTTTTAAAAAACTTTCTAGGTTATCATCTGTTTGTAATTATATACTATTACTTGCCTTGCATAATCCTATATGCCAGGTAGTGTCACTAGTTAATATAGGTTATTGCAAACACTTCTACATCACTGATTCCTGCATTATTACCCCTAATCTGCAATGGTTGCTAAATAAGAATATGCTTGCAAATATCCCTGGGAGTACTGAAGAAAGGACGGGCAGCTTGTGAAAGGGAATCATGCAGTTTTCACCTGTCCTCAAGATGATATTAGTGAAAACCATAACTTTAAAAACCAAGACAATAAGTTTTCAGTGTTCCTAAAATGCATAAGCAGAAAGAGAAATCACCTAATTTGTCTGGGTCAGAGTTTTCTTTTACCTTATATGAAACTGGCAGGTGTTTCAGAAAGTCTTATCTGCTTTTCTCCATGACTTGCAACTTAGGGCTGTACTTGCAGAATGAAGACCAGGCTAGGAGAACATGTAATTTCCTTGTAATACACACCAATCTTTGGGATCATTTAGATGAAAAATTTCCCCTGGGCTCATTTATTATTTATTTACCCAAGGAAAGAACTTAGCCTTTCTCAGAAAAGCAAGGCACTTAAAAGCCACTAATAACTCCTGGTCCTGACCTGTATGGTTCCCACTACCTAAATACATGGTTAATAATTTATTTCATACATAGCTAAACCCTAAGAATTTAATATGCTATGAAACACAACACCCCTTTCCAATGAACTGGTACATATTGGATTGCTGTAGGAAGATTTCCAAGTATAAACATGATGATCCACATATATACACACATATATATATATGCATGTTTCTCTCCCTCTGGGCTTGTTCTCTTGCCAGCACAGACACTGATTAGAATGGACTCTCCAAAGAACACTACAGGGAAGGCAATACGGAACCCCAAAGTACTGTGGTCAGTGGAGGTTCAGTGTTCATTTCCAGAACAGTTAGGTAGGATTTTAGGAAACCCTTTATGTGTGTGAGTTTTCTTTCAGAGCAGCAATTTGCATAGCAGCTTTTTTACTCCTCTCTGTCCACCTGGCATTACAAATACCAGTGGAACACAAAGATATCAGCAGTTAATTGCTTGACGGTAAGCAGGGAAGACAAACTTCATTAGTTTAGTGTCATTTTTGACTAGCAAATGCAACACGGTCCTCTATTAAAAATTCAACTGAATAATCTGGGGATTTAAAATCCCCAGTGTCTCCTACAAAGCAAATATAAAATAGGTCATCTAAACTGTAAATATTTTACATGAATCATCACATAAAATGGTGATGTTTTAACAAGAATCAAACAAGCTAATGGCACGTATACCACTAACCAGTGTCCTTGCTAGTCATGACTCAGATGAGATTCTTTTAATTGAAACAACCTCTTCACCTCATTTAAAACAATTGCCACTCAATAGACGAGTTGCAGTCAGTATTCCAAAGGGTGATCTCAGCTCTAGCATACCTCACCCACTGTTACCAGCACAGAGAATTCTGCTTCCCATAAGGCTTTCCATACTGCATGCCATAATCCTTCTCAACTCACATCTCCTCTGAGTGCATAGAAAATCACAGTTAAACTGTAAACTAGTCCATAGTGAATAACTCAGAATAGCTCCTCACCTGCAAATAATTACAATTTGCTGCGTGAGACTTGCAACGATTTTGCTATCAGCTGAATACATTTCAGAGAATAACAAAGAAATTGAAACCTTTCATTAAATGAAAGCTTTTTTTACAATACTAGCAAAATATGTTTTCAGATCTTTGTGGGCAGAGCTGAAAAAAACTTTGGCTTAGTGATTTGAGACTTCCTACAGAGCGTATTTAATTTTGAAACAGAAGAATCAAATCTCACAGCTCGTGAATTTTGTTGGCATAAGCTATTGAAAATTAGTTTGTTCAAGGAAACTGTGTTATGTGTGTGTGGAACAGAGGAGAAAGGCTCAGAGGGAGGTTAGATGATACTTATGCCTGTTGTTAATGGAAATCAGTCTCTATTCCAGTTCCTGAGATCACAAAAAATATTTCTTTTAAAATTATCTGAGTTAACTGTTCTTGAGCTGTTATGGGGGGAAAAAAAATCTTCTATTTGAAACACAGAGGGAAATCAAGTGAATTCTAAGAGCACTGCTATATCAAAACCATCAAAAAAGTTATAGTAGTCATCCTTAAGCATTTCCCTAAAAACTAGTGTTTTATAAGGTTCCCTTCAAACTGCTAAAGAGAATATTTTGCATATGAACATGCAGCTATTAGTCATCTACCAGCCTGAGCCTGCACCATGCAAAAATGTCTTCTGAAAGATGCTCAGCATTGTCAACTGCTTTTGAAAGCACCCTGACTGCAGCTGACTTGGTGAGTCATAAGAGAGAACACAGCACTCTCCTGTACGACTGGATTAGACAGCTAGTAGTGAAGGTCACTGTATAATCATGTTTGAGTTTAAAAAAAGAGGCCTAGAGGATTTTTTTGGTGTTTGCATATGAAATGTTCAGAATTAGAGGTATAAATTTAGAAAGTTATTGCTGCTTGTTTAAATTTAGAGGAACTTGGAACCTACACCCTGTATTAAAATATAAAACATGCATAGCTTAAAGCTAGTGGAAATAAAATTTCCATATGTAATCTTTTGCATATCGGCCCAGCAAACTAATCTATCCATGCAAAAGAGAAATTGAATCATAAGAAAAAACACTTAGGTATGTAAATAGTATTAGTGAATCATTCTGACTAGCTCCAACAAACACCATTTCTGGTTTTCTGAACTTAATAATTTTGGATTTGCACAGTATTGTATCAGTGTTTCTGTTCAGAGTGCTCTAAATAAAGTAGGAGTACTTCACTAAGACTGAAATAAATTTCCAAAGCGATCAATTTCCAAGAAACAACTCCATTACCCAGCTTATCCATGGCTTCTGGGACAACCTAAGAAAATTTAGAGCTGCTATGCAGCAGTATAATGACACAGATTTTGGTATTGCATGGTTCCAGTGTCCCACCAGCAGAATCTAACCTAGAACTTTTAAAGAAAACTGTGTAAAGTTGAAGAGGAATAATCTATTTTAAAGAACTATGAAAGACATAATATTGAGCCTAGTAAGTTCTTAACCAGTTTTTATTGAAGACCTTTAAAACCAGACCAATAACTAAAATGATTGGAAGTGTTTAACGTAAATATAAACAGTTGCAGCTAGTTAATTTGTTCCTTCAATCATAAAATTCTGAATTAAATACACAGGCAACAAATGGCTTAGAGAAGAAATAGAGAGAAAAATCCAGGATGATAGATAATCATAGGCAGGGCACACTGAACAACCATTGGAAGATTAATTAGTTAAGAACAAGATGTCACACAAAGCATGAGTACTGTATGACATGGCTTGCATACAATCCATTCCTCTTTCTACAGAATTATATACATAAAATATGCTGCAAGATATTTTTGTAGTTTTAAATAAACTATTATCAAACCAAAAGTAATAGACAAAAAGAGCTTCTAAGAAACGCACACACATTTTGGCAACAGAGAGAACAATAAATATATTTATAAAAAGGTGTTTTGTTTCCTTTTTTCTAAGTGGAGACACCTCTGATGAAACACAGCAAAGAGGCACAAGAAGTTCTTTCCAGATGGCAGGAACTGCAAAGAAGGCTGTCCGCCCACCCTGTTATACTTCAAGACAGACAGGACAGGGAGTACAGAATGCGAGGAGGGAGTTGAGTAAAAGATTAGGAGATCCACGGTCTATTAAGGGCTTGAATCAACTCTGTGAAGGTTTCAAATCTCAGGAGAAAGATTTACAATCAGTCTCAATGGGAACTGGTGGCCCTTACTTAACAATTCTTATGTGGTGAGAAGTGCAGAGGGAGATTTCAGACATACATGATAGACGAGATAAAATACATCTTTCAAAGTTGCTGCTGGAAGGTGGGGCAGGAAGAGGCTGCCTTACTAAAGTAACAAGCATTAGAAGCCTCATAATGATATCAAATCTCTATGCATTGCTTTTGTTATGCTACTAACTGCAACTTATTTATACCCTGTTATGAACACAGAAAGGAGTTGCATTCTTAGCTTGGAAAAAAATTGTGCTGCTTTGACAGGAGAGAAAACACACTCAATCAGACCTATGGTTTACAAGAGATGTAAAACTGAAATTGTGTCACTGTACTGATTAACACAATATAATTAAATTCAGTGGTTTGCAAAGTTTAATATCTTAGTGAAGACCACCAGTACACTCTTTTTCATAAAAATAGAAGTTTGTTTTGCACAAACTTTCTCTTTGCATACTCCAAATCTTGTATAAATAACAATATACTAGAACCTTGGTAGAAAAGCCTTAAATCTAATGTGACCTACTTGAAAATCTATTAGAGGGATTGCAAATAATAAAAATGTTCAGTCAAGCATGTTCCATCAAGTCACAATTCCTTTTAAAAGCCATTGATGATTCAATAAGAGAGCCATAAGGGTCTTCTCTAGTTGATCTAAACTCAGCTACAGGCTTCTTGAAGAATATTTGTGAAGAGAATCTATCACGCTCAAATGTCACACAGCTAATTCTTCCCCTTCCAATCTGTTTATAAAGACAGATGGCAATATGTTGGTTTGTCATAAAAAAGGTGGACTGTAAGTGTAATAACCATATCTAGACATTTGCTTGGAAGCCTGGGTGTTCCAGAACTACTCATCCAGGTGCCCTACAGAATCACAAAGCACTCGTCTGCTGGTGACCTGGCAGCAGCTGTCAAAAACAGTGTTCTAAATATATTGAAAGGAAATATGCTCCGGACATCTCAGCAAGTGATATTCTGGCAAAGATATAAAAAGCTTAGCATCAGGAGTCCTTAACTAGGGGTAGTGGGGGAGGGGAGGAAGCAAAGTAAGACCGGAAAATCTTTGGATATCAAAGAGACTCGAAATAATATTTTGAGTTTACCATGTGTTTGGGTGAGGTCAATAGATCACCACTAATTTAATATGCACCAAATCCAGGAACTGAGAGGTTAATTTCATCTTATAAATTCTTGATATCAGAGAGCCAAAACAGTTCCTAGATAAAGTTAGTTTTAAATGAGAAATCTTCTTCTGTTTTTACTGTAGTGCTGCAGATTCTGAGTTCACCTTATACATAGGGTGGAACCCAGGATAAAAATGGCATTTGAATCTGTCTTCATTAACAGTCCCCAAAACTATTTTCAGATGGAATTAACTGTAATGCACATTCAAAGTATTGTAGTCACGTTTTTACTGAAACAGCATAGGAACTCAGCAAGTACATATGAATTTTTGTCTCTCCTAAGCAAGTAATTGATTGTGTCATCATATGTAAATTCCTCATTATGAAATGAAAGACAGAAAAGCTCCCAATAAAACCCTTCTGAATGGCTGTGGCCTTTAAAATGGCTTGTCACTAACGAAAGTGTAATTTTACATATCCAGATTTGAAAAATGTAACTCGTTTGCATAACCAGAAGCCTTGCAATCCACATTCTACCACACAAATTTTCATAAATAATGAATTTAACCCAATGAGTTCTGTACTTCATTAGTTAAATACCCTACTTTGTTATCCCTTTCTCCTTTCACCATGTAAGTCCTCAGGGAAAGCAATTTGATTTACCATTTTCTGTGTAGTATCTTAAATAACATTAATGCCTTACAAAATACATCATGGTCTAAATTACTGTTCTAGCAATGGTGCATTGCTTCGAAAAGGGAAAGTACTGCTATATACTGTGAAGTTAAAAAGTCTGAAAATCCTGTCAGTGGAGGTAAGGAGGAGCTGGAGGGTGAACCAACACCAGGGATTGAGTGCCCCATGCTGGTGCTTTCATGAGGGGTGTTGTGCAAGCGTCTGTAAGTAATGGACTCAGGATACATCGTTGCAAACCCTTGGCAGGACCACTTACAGCAGTAGGACTCTCCCCAGTGCAAAGATCATAAAAGCTCTATATCTAACCACAAACATGCTTAATTCACTCCCAGGGATACAACAAAAATACCATGATGCTGCATTTCATGAGGAAAATAGAGTTACTACTCATATTTAAAAAAAAACTAATGCTGAAACTGTTATTTGCAAGTAAAATTCTTCATATTCTAGCCTCTCTGCAGGCCTCTGTGGTCCAGACCATGAAATGTGAGTGCAGAAAACAGAAACAACTATGAACAAAATTGCCTTACTGGATTGTGTTTATCTGTACTGTAAGTTTATTTTCACTGAGACATATTATGTCAGTTAAAAATAGTATCAGTGTGTATGCTTGTTTAGTCTTAACCTGTAGAGCTATGTTCTGTGACAGCAGTGTACTTCATAGTGTTATAATAAAATTAACTCTCTAATTAAAATAAACTTTGTTTTGAGCTCTGTTTTATTTCAAAAATAGAATATCTATGCTGTAAGTCCTAAACCAAAAACCGATTCAGGATGAATATCAATCTGTTTTCTGCAATAAGAAGAGAAAAGCAGAGTGGCTGAATTTTTGCATGTTATCTCACACAGTGTTACAAAGGTTGAAAACAAAAGCATTGCTTTTATCACAATTGTTCCTCTATGTTAACTTTTCTTGAAGGATTAAAGGATGGAGGAATATATAATATCAAAAGCTGTACTCACAATTCTTTTAACCTTCAGAAATCGATGTGACATTCTGTCAAATGTGTTACACTTTCCTTTGACAGTGAGATTTTATCTTTTGAAAAATTCTTCTGTAGAACTTCAGATGTGAATTCAGAGAACCATCTTTTGGGATAGGGTTTAATAAGCAACCCACTGGAGTTCTGCAATTACTACTAAGGTATAAATAAGGTATCTTAAACTTTTGGATTAACCTACGGTAGCTGAAGTATGCAGGTAATTTTCAAAAGGGTTAATAACAGCCTATCATTTTCTCTTGGCAGGAGTATAACTTAAAACTTTGCATCCATAGCAGGATATTGGTATTTTGTAGGACTTTTGTGCCTTTCTTATTGTGCCAGGCACCACACAAACATAGCACAACTATATCAGAAGTTGTCAATTATGGTTGAGATTCTTTCAGGTTTGAGTCTGGTCAGTAACCTTGAGGCAGTCAAAACTACAAAGAGGGAAGGCAACTTGTATTACATAATCAAAGAGCTCACAATTCTCAGGCAGAGTAAAAAAAGAATAATTGGAAAAACAGCAAAATACAAATGGATAAGTAACAAGAATTACAATATAACATTCAGTTGTAGTTACAGTTGATTTACTTCTCAAAGAATGAGAATGGAGGCACACTTCAAGTGAAATCTTACAGACCCTGTACTGAATCTGATGCCACTCAATATTTCCATTAGTCATTTGGCTGATGGAGAAAAGGTTTGACACATTTTCAGGCAATACCAAGACAGGAATGTATGTCTTCTACAGGACAAAAACACAGAATGACCTTGACAGGTAAGAGGAAGAGGGAGCAGCTTGTGTGACACAGGTAGAAATAATCAGTTGCACTGCCAAGCAATGAGTCCTGCAGAAAGTAACTGGCAGTTCCTGACAGTCAGATGTTGTCACTGAGTCATCAACATCATATCATTGCAAAACAGTCAAGTGTCATAGGAAGAGACATGCACAAACCAGTAAACATAAACAACATGGGAAATCAATTGTTCAGTCTACATGACAGTGTTAAGTTTACAGAAACCAAAAAGATCGGAGACACAGAACAGATGCCTTCTGGGAAAAGACTGAAGGAATCGGGGTTGTTGGCTCTGGAAGAGGGAGGCTGATTGTTTTCAATGCACACAAGATTTGGAACAGATAAACAAACAATCAAAAAGTGAGCTTAAGTTGGAACCAAGACACAGATTCAACACCAAGAAGAGCAGTCTAAGGGTAGTAAGGACCTGGAGTAAGTGGCTTAAAGTGATGTATATTAGCTCCACATTCTAGAACCACATCTATAGAAGTGATATCTCTTTAAAATGCATTTTCTTGTACCTAGACAGGTTGGCCAACATTGCAAAATAAGTAGGACTTTTTATGCTTGTATGTCTTTAAGGCTTATATATCCAGAGTCATTCTAAAATACAGAGTCTTCTAGTAAGAATTAATTAATTTTTTCCGAGCCTTAGTTGTTCTTTCAATGTAGATCAGTTCGAAAGAACTTGACTTGCACAAAATAAGTTATGCAGAAAGGAATTTTCATTTTTCTGATTTTTGTTCCTTATTCAGTTAATTCTGGCCTGCAATGTATGTGTTAATTACAATTAAAGTGTCCTGACATTATCATTTCAGGACAAGTACTTTTCCACATGAGTATATATCATTATTTATACAAGTAGATTTTACACCATATTAATGAGAATTAATAACATTTAGAATCCAAGTGTGATTACTAAAACTAAAGATAAGAAGCTTGCCAATAGGCTTTAGTGATCAGGTTGCTGATCTTTGACCTTAATAATGAATAACTACAGTGTAATTACTGTGCCTCGTAATAAAAATATTGTCCATGGTTCTCTCTACATTCTGCTTCCCTTTCCTACCTAGATATTGAAACATTTACTGAGACAAAGCAGACACTGTAAGTGCAATGCATACTGGATTACTAAATATTTGGGAACCATTTCATGTGGTGCTATAACCCATTGAATTGATGAAGCCTTTTCCCTGGCTTCACTGCATGTTGTATAAGACCCCTATGAGCTTGTGCTTGTTTGTGAAGTTCATTTAGCAATGAACTAAGTAGTGAGTAATGCATGGAGCAAGAGCTCTATTCTCACATGACTCAACCTGTCCTTGAAAGGTGTATCTACTATTTTTAGAATAAGGGGACTGTTACTTGGGAAGTAGAAAATCAATCTGTATGTAAGTGACCCTATAGTTGCTGTAGGTATGCTTCACTTTCTTTGACAGCCGTGCTGAAATTATATCTTAAAAGTACAGACTAATAATTACAATCTCAAAAGAGTTAATTTAAAGAAAAAAAAAATCAATATATGACTTAACAGGTTTTTTTCTTAGCTATATCAAAAAATGTTACAATAGCACCCTTGACAATAAGAAAAATAAGTAACTTCAAGAAATCAAAATGATTCTTTCATTTTAAAAAATAATTGTATGCATTACTTCCACTTTTTTTCTCTGTGTCAAAGCATACTTTGTATTACAAGTTGAAAAAGAAAAATCATCCAACCTGTGG
This sequence comes from Anabacerthia variegaticeps, assembly GCA_035583185.1. Classification (NCBI taxonomy): domain Eukaryota; kingdom Metazoa; phylum Chordata; class Aves; order Passeriformes; family Furnariidae; genus Anabacerthia; species Anabacerthia variegaticeps. Next base: position 12,975,030 of record JAWWEW010000088.1, on the reverse strand, counting down.
CTTGAAAAGTGTTCATATTCAAAGTTAAATCTGAAAATAAAACTGGGCTATAGAACTGCCATTAAAAAGTAAATTGCATTATCAAAACTGTTAGGGAATATAAACTAGATAAAATCTCCAGCATTTTGGGACTTATGTACAAAAATCCCTCCAAATGCTCTGGAAAAGGAAAGCTGAACAGCAAAGTCTATTTTCTGTTCCTGAGTTTCTTCACATTGTTATATAATGCTTATAATATTTACATAAGTGAAAAAGTGGCAGAAATTAACTTTTGACCTATTAGGCACTTAAAGTCAGTTGGACGGCGGTATTGGAAAAGCTTGCAAAAACTTGCTCCTCCTACTCCTCCCAGTTCTGCAGGGTGCTTTTGTGGGTTTGTGCAATCACAAAATTCCAAGAAAGCTTTTTTGCTCTTGTTTGTTTGTTTGTTTGTTTGGGGGGTTTTGGGTGATTTTTTTTGGTAGCTCTGAGGTAAGAACACTTAAACAAATAGCTTGAAGAACAGATATGCACTAACAGCCTATTTCCCAGGGTCAGGATTACAGATCTTTTTGGTAGACTTCTCTTCCTGTTAGAAGTAATGCGAAGCTTTGATCAAATATCTAGAAAATCTGTTACATTATTAAGGCTCACATTAAAGACTTTTTTACCTCAGCTACCTAAAACTTTTAAGTGTATTGTTGACAGAAGTATAGGAAGGTGGAAAGGTTGGAAGGGTCTGCTGGAAGTTGTCTCGTCCAACCTCACTGCTCCAGCAGGGCCACATAGATCCAGTTGCCCAGGACCACATTCAGGTGGTTTTTTAGTATCATTTAAGAATAGAGACTTCGCCATCACTCTGGGCAACCTACAACAGTGCTTGGTCACCCTCACAGTGAAAAAGTGTTGGTTGATACCCAGGAGGAACCTCCTGTCCTTTAGTGTGTGCCCATTGCCTGTAGTCCTGTCACTGGGAGCCATTGGGAAGAGCCTGGCTCTGTCCATTTTGGATGCTCCCTTCAGGTGCTTTATGCATTGATAAGGTCTCCCCTGAGCCTTCCCTTCTCCAAGCTGAACAGTGTCAACTCTGTCAGCCTTTTTGCATATCAGAGATCCTCCAGTCCCTTAACATCTTTCTTCCCTTTGCTGGAGTGCCCGGTCCTTGGGGTGTCTCCACGTCTGTCTTATACTGGAGAGCTCACAGCTGGACGCAGCAATGCAGATGTGGCCTCAGCACTGCTGACTAGAGGAGAAGGCTCACTTCCCCTGACCTGTTGGCCACACTCCACCTAATGCAGACCAGGACACCACTGGCCTTCTTTTCATTACATGGTGGGATTTGAATTCTGTACTAAAATCTAATGCCACATTTATTCATGTTAACTCCTCAAAGTAATTGGAGCAACTAACTTAGTAGAGGAAATAACCATTTTGCCATTCCTCTTTTCTGTAATACAGAATTATTTTTCAGTTATTTAATCTACTGGAATAACTAGCCTGTCTTATACACTCCATCTTAAAGTGCTAAAGTCCAGGTGACCTTTGATTTCACACAGCACAGAAAATAAATGTTCTGCTTCTGTTCAATTTATAATTTCTAACAAACACACTTCCTCCTACATCTGAATTTTCACCACCTTTACCTGACTCCGAATACACAGTGAGGTGGAAATAAAATCTATTATTTGGTCCATTAAAATCTTCAAACAATACAAGTTAATTTTGGCCACTTCTCCAAGAACTAACATAGTGCTGAATCCAATCTATATATTTCAGAACAGAAAGGGGGGAGGGAAGAAAACTTTAAAGTTAAGTAAAATAATCGATTTTTTAAATATGTACCTAATTGTTATTAAGATGCAATTAGTCTACTAATTCACAAAAAAAAAACCCAAACCATTAGATTTAGGAAATGCTGGTATCTGTTGGAGTCCGTTACAATCAGTCTAGAGAGCAAATGGAAGTGTGCTAAGTTTTTATGAACATTTATTGGACTCAGTGTGAAAGTTTGGCAAAATATATGCCCTAAAAAATCCCAATTTGTCAAAGTTCTTTTTAGACGTGTTACAGGAATAGACAATCTATAACAGGGTGCCAAAAAAAAAGAGCGTGTCTGTTAAGCCACGTTACCCACCATATTCATTCTGGTTTGCTTCAATAATAAATAAGTCACTGTTAGAGCTCAGGAATACTGCTGCAGGTTATTCAGACACTTTTTGCTGTGTTGGTGGAGACTGGGCCATTACAACAAGAGCCTCCAAACTTAAATTACTTGGTCTCAATGACTGTTGGCAGGAGTCAAGGTATTTTTGGATCTGGAGTCTGGCAACAAATGTCCAAGTATTCTGGTGGTGTTTGCACTCCATTTTGAAGCAGTAGTAAACAGACTAACTTACAGTTAATGATATTTTATTCTAATGGGGGAGAACTGATCTAATAGTTATTAAACATATACATCTGCTGAAAGAGAGGTATTAGATATTCTTGGCCACAGCATTCTAGACTTACTGTAATATAGAAGTTAGAGTAGTAGAAAAGGAAGAAACATGATTAGTCATCATCTGTTGACAAGTAAACAAGAATAACTTGAACCATCCATGAATCAAGTTGGACACATTTCAAGCAAATCACTTGGAAAAATCAATATTATGTCAAGTTTTAGCCTGTATCTTCATTAATGACTGACAAATGTAGCAAGCATCAGTGAAGACTGACATATAAGACAGAGGCATTGGGAAGGTTAGTACCACATCCAGAAGAGAAGCAAAATGATTCATCTTGTAAGATGCAGGCTGTTATACAGAAGAAACTGTAACGTGAAATACAAATAAAATACGTATAGGTAGAAATCTGAAAAAAAAAAAAATTATAAAAGTAATCAAAAAGCACCAAGGTACAGTTAACGGGACAAGTTTTGAGTAGTGGTAGACAAACAATTACAGTGAAAAGGTATCTTCCGAACTGTTATGGGCAGAAAAAGCATAATGCAAAATGTCAACGTTCCTGTTACTGTTTCATGAAGACTATTGTAGTTAGTTGCAGAAAACACTGTCAGAATAAGCCAAACAACGAACAGAATTTACTAATGAGCAGCAATAGTGATTCAATATTTGCAAACATGATGTTTCTGACTTAGATTTCAGAAAGAAAAAAGAACGAGGACATTTGATCATTACCATGATCATTCCCCTTTACTGGGCACTGGTGAGGCCACACCTCAAATCCTGTATTCAATTCTGCATCCTTCACTACAAGAGAGACACTGAGGTGTTGGGGTGTGGTCTAGGGAAGGGCAATGGAGCTGGGGAAGGGTCTGGAGCACAAGTCTGATGAGGAGTGACTGAGCGAACTGGGGGAGTTTAGCCTGGAGAAAAGGAGGTTCGGGGAAACCTTGTCACTGTCTACAACTACCTGAAAAGAGGTTGTAGCAAGGTGAGGGTTCGTGTCTTTTCTTGGGTGACAAGTGATAGGACAAGAGGAAATGGACTCAGGTTGCATGAGGGGAATTTCAGATTGAATGACGGGAAAAAATTCTTCACTGAAAAGGTGGTCTGGCACTGGAGCAGGCTGCCCTGGGAGATGGTGGAGTCACCATCCATGGAGTTATTTTAAAGATGGTAGATGTGGCACTTAAGGACATGGATTAGTAGTGGAACTGGCAGTACTGGGTTAATGGTTAGACTCAATGATCTCAGAAGTCCTTTCCAATCTAAATGATTGCATGATTCTATGAACAGTTAAAAGGACTAAACCACAAAGTGTGCATTTTTTGAAGAGGTTTTCCTGTAACCAGTTAAGAAATTTCCACTTGCACGTAGAATCTCTCACATGGAGAGTCAGACGCATTTGTATTTGCAGGCAAATGTGTTCCATTGCATGTACAAAACAAAACTGGCTGAAAAGACACTACCACCTTAGGGAGAAAGGTAATATTGAACAACTGGCTCATGCTGGAGAGAATGGAAAACACTGAGCTGCAATTACTCCTGATGCCAGATTCCTGTGTGTTCCTGGCCCAGCCAGGACATGTGCTCCTGTTTACCAGGAACCTCTTGCTTATTAGCTGTACTTTTGCATTGGTGAAAATAGGTGTTCTGAGCCTGAAATTACATATCAAGTTTGAGCACTGATACAATACCAAGGCTAAATAACAGCTGAGAATCTGTGGTACATGAGAAAATAGTAGGGTAACAAGCCAACAACATTTGCACTGATGTCACCTAAAGCTTTAAGGATAAGGAGAAAGTGCTTTTGCATTTTTAATGAACAGAATAACTACCAACATAATTCAAAAGAGATGGGATCAGTCTTAGTTTTTATTAGATATTGTTGGGGTCTGTAGAGATGATGCAAGCAGTTGTTTCTGAAATTCAAACTTAAAAGGTGTTTTTACAGAGAAATCTGTATAGATTTCATGTGGGATGAAGTGAAAGGCTATATATACCAGATGTTAAGGTAGACAGATTCCACAGTAACAATGTTCTGTTAAAAATACTTCAGCAGCATACAGAAAGCAACACATCATTTTAAGTTTGATTTTAAAGCATTGACAGGTTTTATTTTCCATTATATGTTTTAACACTTTCTTATTAGTGTTTAAATTTTGCAGCATTATAGTATTATATACGCAAATTCTAGGTTTTTTTAAGGTTATTTCCACTCTGCAAACATATCACTAAATGGTTATGGGGCCATTTGACATGACAAATTGGATCAATCTCTGAGCAATGAAGAGGATCTACACAATTTTGTCAGCCTTAAGAACTGCACTGGGTATAGGCATTTCATGATTTTTCTATTGTCTCAGTCTCCAACAGAAATTAATGTGACCTGACACTCACTGATGAAACGAATGAATGACTTAGTCCCCGTATTGTATGGCTGCACACAAACCACTACTATCACAGCAATACCATGTCCAGAATCAATCACATGTTGAACTTTCCAGAAAAGAAAATGCTTTCATCACATTTATGAAGAAATCATAAACAATTTCATAGGAAAAATAAAATTAACAATGAAAGTAGTAACCCTGAAGAGAAAGGTATATGGGAGATGAAAAATGATCCTTGGATCATTTGAAGCACTATAAACTTCTGCTTCTCAGTTCTGAAGTAATTGCAAAGCATTTCATTAGGAATAAAAGTCTGTGAAGTCTTGCAGGCTGTGAGCCTCAATCTCATATATGGAGTCAGTTGAAGGCTGTATTTAGCTAAGGTATCAAATACTACCTTTTCCTTGGTACCTCTGAATAGCTAACTCATCATCTTCTGCACGCCTGTTGGCTTGGCTCATTTATATTTAACCAGATGACCAACATCCTTGGGTGGTTCTGGACTGATATTTATTTGGTGGTCAGTGGAAGGTTTAGTAAAATAACCGTTTAACAGGGACAGAGATCTACACACAGTTTTCACTGGCCAGGGTTGCCAGACCTATGTTCTAAAAAGCATCATTCAAGACACATTTTTAGGGAGGTTTTGAAGATCACTATTTGGCCTGCATGATATAAAACAGTGGATAATCAAAAAAGAACAGTGAGCACTTTCTAATCATCTTACTTTTTTTTTTTTTCTTGTTTCTTCGTTATACGTCCAAGCTAAATTACATGAACAGGCTGCTACCAAAGGTTTCTGACAAGCAGAAGAGAATAAAGAGTAGTCACATAGAAAAGCAACAACCACTTGCGCTCAGAATAACACTGTTGAAGTATCAGCACCAGGCAGAAAAGTCCCACCCAGATAAGGAGAAGCCACAGGCATGGACAAAAGAAGTACAGGCAACAGAGAAAAAAAGAAAAACAATTCAGTTTCTGCATTTATTACCTATACATGGAAAACCCATGTGATTAAAGACATGCCTTGAAAATGGAAGATCATTTGATCTTAATGTTACTAGATAAAAATGGAATTTCATCAAGTGTTACTAAGTGCACAGAGACCATGTAAGAACCCATGGATATGGAATAAAAGTGTAAACAGAATTTAATATAGTGCTCCAGGACTACTCTTTTTAAAACTATTCTAATATAGAGTTAATGAACAAAAATCGGAGACATTGTCCTACTTTATATTTCTTCAAATTCTAAATTAATTTATTGTTAATTTTAAAACTTTTAGAACTGGAGGTTTGTTCAGGTTAAAGTTCACTTCAAAACCAAATTTTACTCCAGCAGCATATTCAAGCTACTTCATTATTTGCACACATGAAAATGCAGCAGCTCAGATACAATTTTCCCCAAGGGCTGAATGCATACTAAAGGCAATAACAACAAAAATGAAAAAGAGCCCTACTCAGGAGTAGAATAATTATATTTCTAAACCATTTTTCACCTGTTTAAAAAAAATCCATTACATTGTTTTGCAGCCTTCACTGAACTAGCCAATTCATACACACACACACACACACGTACATATGTATGTTTTAAATTTCCACTACTTATTAATTTTGCCTTGGCAATTTGTCTCTTTTTTGATTCTGAGCTCCGTGGAGTCCAAATACACTCCTCAGAGCATCTGTCTTTCAAAGCTGGGACAACATGTAATATACAACTGTCACTAACATATACGAATAATAAATAACACAAATAATGAGTAATATAAATAAGTGGCAGGGAAGATTTGGGAGGATAAATTTACCCTTCAAAGGTCGTGTACAAAACCTGATTAAGTATCTAACAGACTCAATTTTAGAAGCAGTGAATATAGCTTATTTTAATTATTAGCTTTACAGGAGTCATCAATTATAGCTTGAGATACAAATCATCTACTGCTAAAAGCTAGTAATAGGGCAGGCACTATACATTCTCAAATATGTCTTTTTTTACACAATTCTTACACAATTCTCTGGCATATAATGCAGTGCCTTAATCCATTGCATCTATTACATTTGTCAAACCTAGCAATAAAATACGCAAGACTATTCTACAGAGGCAGCAGATGCTCTTAACAGCAAAGAGCTTGCAGAGCCAAAGCATGAGAAAGTGCTTATAGCAGTTTTGTCTGCTGGTGTGTAGGCTGGGTCGCTCCTGATATAGGTCAAAGTAGGACAGAGTGTCTTCTGAACCTCAAATTGCTCAAAGATGACAGGCCCAACAGAATATAAGAACGAAGCTTAGTCTGAACCTTTGTCAGGCCTGTATTTTTTCCCCTGGATCTTGCCAAGGTTGTCAGTGCCTCTAAATGAAGATGAGCATGGACTTACACACTCAGGTTAGAAGTACTATTGTTGCACTGGAGGTTGGACGAAACTGGGAAATGGGAAGATTCTAAATAGTTATTAAACCATACAGTAACCTGATTCCAAAGTAAAAAACAAGCCATTACTTTCCTTGCTTTACAGTGCGTGCCTCTCATATGTGTGACTGAAAAAGAATAAAATTATTGTTGTGGAGCAGGAAATGTGGTGGTATGAGACACTGAAGTGCTGCATGTACATGGCTGGAGAGTTTTGGGCATGTCTCCACACAGGCAGGCAGTTGTGCTCAGTCCTGAGCCTCAGGTAGCCCTGTAGACAAGCAGTACCACTTGCAGGCAGCTGTCCTTGTGTCAAGAACTGCACATCGGAGAGCCATGTTCTCGCTTTTCTGCTCAGCTTCATTTCGTGTTGTCACATCTCAGACCGACAGAGCAGTGGCACAGCTGATGCTGCTAGAGGCACATGTCACACATGCAGTATGATGCACAGCCTCACCACACCACACTCCTTCCTAGTGCAGGGCTTTTGAAATCACTGGTGACTCTTCTGTCCCCATCCTCTAGAATGAGAAACTAAGCGGAACTGTTTGCCTCTGTTGGAAAGAGGCATGTCCCCACTCTCTCTGTCTTCCTTTTCTGGCAATGGCCTAGAAAACCAACTACCACCTTTGGCTGATTTTGCCTAGGTTAGAGTTGATTTTACTCACAGTGGCTAGTATTGGGCTCTGTTTTGGATGTGTACTGAAAACAGTGCTTATAACATGGGGATATTTTTGTTGCTGCTGAGCAGGGCTTGCACAGAGCCAAGGGCTTTTCTGCTGCTCACTCCCCACCCCACCAGTGCTTCTGAACAAGTTCAGAGGGGACACAGCAGGGACAGCTGATCCCAAATGATATCGAGACTGTATAATATCATGCCCAGTACAAAAAGCTCAGGGAGAAAACCAAGGGGGAGATGTTTGGAGCGATGGAGTTTGTCTCCCCAAGTCACCATTACACGAGGGGGCCCTGCTCTCCTGGAGGTGGCTGAACACCTGCCTGTCCATGGGAAGCAGGGAATTAATTCCTTGTTTTGCTTTGCTTGCATGTGTGGCTTTTGCTTTCCCTGTTATACTGCCTTTATCTCAGCCCATGAGTTTTCCAGCTTTTACTCTACCAATTCTCTTTCCGATTCTGCTGCTGAGTGAGGGAGTGAGCTGCTGTGTGAGACTTAGTTGCCAGCTGGGGTTAAACCACAGCACACCTGAAAGCCCAGATTTCATATTTGGCTTTGTTTTCATAAGAAGAAAACTAGGAGAATATTGTGGATCCAAGTTAAAATATTTAAGGAGGAAAACAGGAACGGTAAAGTGAAAAAGAAGTGTATCTTCCAAAATCCTTGCCTCTGTCACAGAAGATATATTCTTTAGATAAATCCTTTGCTTAAGGTCTAGGTTATTGCTGTCAGACAAAATAAAGGAAGCAAAATGACACTTCTGAGTCAGATTTCTTCTTTCCAGTGATGTGATTTGCTAGACCTTTCACAGTTAAATATAAATATTGGAAATTAACATCCCTTGTTGTTGGGGTGCCTGAGATTAGTTGTGAAGTCAATATCTTTTATCTTTCTGTAAACAGATAATCTTATAAAGGAATATGTACAGAATATTTGTTCTGTGGAGTGTTTTAATTGCTTTAAACATTTCTTTCATACAGTAGCTCTGCTGAACAATACAGATGCAAAGCTTGATGTCATATATTTGATGATTATATTAACAGAAAGTGTATGAGAAAACATTCCAATGAAAAATTAATTTTAATAATTTTAGATTAGTTTTTTGTTTAGTTCACAAGTACAGATACGAAAAATAATAATATATATGTGTATATAAATCAAAATGTAGTGAATTTCCCTGAAGAACAGTGTGTTGCATTTCTGTTGTCTAAGTAGTCAGAAAATAAGGCAACTTAGAGTGCAGGAACAAAGTCCCTATCAATAACAAATCTAATTTAATAAAACAAACTGGGATAAGTTTTATATGTGCTTCAAGCAAAAAAAGAGATAGCAGCAATATATGAATGTCTTGAAGACTTACAAAGTACGTACAGTGTATCTGCTTTTGATGCTCAGATTATAAACATATTTCTTAGGATAGATAAGTGTGATTACCCTTTAAACAAAGAAGTTATTATCATTAAGAATTATGTCAACTTGGTGTAAAATCCTTAGAGTAGGAGATGCTTCAGGACTTGAGATTTTTGCATTTTGCTATGCAAAAGAAAATGTTCAGTCTCAGACCCTTCTTGTTGACACTGTGATGATACTGACAGGTATCAAAGGAAACAAAAAAAAAAAAAAAGAAAAGAAAAAATTGAACTCATTAGTTAGACTTTTTATTTGAATTTGAATTGCTGTAGTTTTCTAACATGCATAGTGTTTGGTTTAGAAAAAAAATATTGCAAATTATTTGATTTATTTCACACTATATCTCCAAAAGTACTGCCCACTCTTTTCCTTCAAGATCTGTCTTTTCCTGCCCGGTCTTATATGAAGTTTTATCTTTCTACAGACACACCTCTGTTTTACAGTATGTGTTTCTAAGTCTACTCAGTATGGAATCTCTCTTTACTCAGGTACGAACTTTATGAAAACAAAGTTTTATGACTGGATTGTTTTAAAGTTGTTTCCAATTCCTAAATACTGAGAGCAGTACAAGAGCTGCTGCTGTTCCATACAATGACGCAGCATAGTGAGGATCACTTGTTAACATCACTTGAGCCTCCACATCTGGAATCAGATCTCCATTCTCACATCTCTCTGCCCATGCAGAGGTCTCCTCTATAGTAAATCTGTGAGATTGCACTTTTATTCACAGTTATTAATTTAAATGCCAGTATTATTACTGCTTGTGTCAGAAATTTTTTACCACTTTTTCTCCAAAGGAACTGCAGCAGCTCAAGAGATGCATGATAACTTCACGGAGACTGAACTTCAATAAATGATGATAAATAAACTAAATAAACAGTGTCAAACAAAACTCATCAGTGCCTCAGGATTACACATCCAAATTAAAAGCTCCATGCCCCTTTGAAAGTGTTTCACTCTACCAATGCAAGAAAAAATGCATTTGAAAACTAATTAAGTGCAAGTCGGTGGTGTTGTATAAGGTAATTGGTACCTGCTAGATGATCTCCCACACCAGGTTCAAAAGGTCCCGCTGGCCCAATGTCCTTCTCCTGACTACATTTATCATTCAGACCTTGGGGCATGCTGGAGCCCTTTGATGTCTGACATGTAGAAATTTTCCACCAGCTTTTGGTCTCATCCCCTCTCAAAGAGCTGAAAATTAGTTCTAACCCTGAAACATGGAACTGAATAATCTTCTGCAGAAAAGTATCATCAATTATTACATCTTCAGAATGTCCGTCTGTGAAAATGGCTTTGAACTAAAATAGTTCAGAATGGTTGTACACTTGCAATCGCTCTGCATGGGCAAATAGAGTAACTTACTGCAGTTTTTCTAGCATCTTGTCCTTAAAGAACTCCTTTGCTGCCAGATGAGTCTCTTCACAGGAAAAGTCAACCATCTTGAACTTCCCACTCTAAATAACTCTACAGAAGAGCTTTGTAAATGGCAAAATAGCTCCACAAACTCTACTGCTCCTCTCTTTGCAGACACATAAGTTCATGCAGCTGACAGGTTGTATTAAGTCTCCTGAGGGACTATAACCATGAATCAGGACTCAGCAAAATCAGAGAATTGAATTTGGATTGAAATTGGTTTTTAAAGTACCCAGGGTAATTCAAAAGACACTTATTCTTGCATGCCAAAAGACCTTACTCCTCCATCTGGTAAGCTATGAGGGATAATGTATTATGCAGAATGCTTCTAAACATTTAAAAAAAAATTAAGCTTTCATAATTATTCACCTCCATTATATGTTTTATCTGTCTGTGCTGAGCTTGTCTAATATTCTAAATTATGCTCAGCTTTGCTACTTTTACTTAAGGATTCATAACTTTGACAAAGAACAGTAGACCTTGAAATAAGGAAAATAAAAATAGGCAGAGAAGAAGCTGCTGCAATCTACTCTGGAAAAGTGTAGGTGTGTATCATCTATAATTTATTAGCAGCATTTTCTAGAGAATTGGTTGCATTCAAAAACCTTAGACATACCTGAATTTCAGGGGAGATTCCTCCAAGTGCCAGGCACTGATGTTATTTTAGTTTTTAAAATGGTTTCATGTCTCAGTAAAGGTTGGTAATGGACTATCACTGCAGTGTGCTAAACATTCCCTGCACTTTCGGTGACTGAAAGAATCTCAGAGCATGTCAGGAAGGGATTGGTATGAGACCACTCATTTCTCCCTTGATTTCTTTCTCTAATGATCCATGTACTCAAGACATGCTTATTAATGAATAGAGGTCACTGCTATGAGAGCTCTCACTGTTCTTTTGTCTTCATTCTTTCTGGGAAAATTGTTCAAAATGAATTAGTCTAATTAGGTATTATTTTACCACTTTTGCTTGGAACCTCTTCATATGCTGGATTTGGTCTGCAATGGGGGTGAAAGGTGTGTGCTTGCCAGGCTGGTGCAGCAGAGACTGAGGAGCCAAAAATCCCCCTGGCACCTGCAGCCTTGTAGGATGTGCCACATTCTCCATCTTCCCATTTGTTTCAAACCCATGGTTTTTCCTGAAAAAACAATCCTCCTCCTCAGGAATTTAATTCTCCCTTCTCTTTTTTTTTTTTTTTTTTTACATTGTGGAATAAATTGTCTTTGGTGTGTTAATTTTATCATCCTGGCTGTTTGTTATTTCATATATTTACTAATTATCCTCCTTCCCGAACCACCATAGGAAAATTTCTTTTGGAGAAAAAATTGAGGTAATGTGGGAAGTGAAGGTGTAAAGGTATTAAATAACTAGTTCAAGATCACAAAGGGAGCTCATCCAAGCAAATTAAGACTTCCTGAATAAGAGGCACTGACAGAAAATATCATTCTCCTGCTGTAAGAAATAAATGTTCAAGAGTCTGCAGTCCTGAGAAGTTACTTTAGAAAATAAAACGGAAAAACAGATCTCACTGTAATCATCCTCTTATGCTCATTTGAAGAGTAAACCAGACCAATGGCTATGGCTTATGCAGCTCTACAATAGACAAAATTTAAGTCAAACCTACATAACCAACAATGTAAGAGAGGACATTTGACGTTAGCTATGTGTGACCTTCCTTAGGATAGAGAGAACTGCATTTACAAAAAAAGCTTGGTAAGCTATTTCAGGCTGTAAGTTTGAAATAGGTTTTGTCTTTTGGGGCTGTTTATTCCTCATGACATTTTAAGCTTTTAGTTCTATTTTTCCATGTGTAAAACAGAAGTAAATATACTTACTCTTTGCTGAGAAGCTTTGTAAGATCCTGGGAGAAAAAATACAAGAACTAAAAATTATTAATACATTAAATAGCATTTGTATTGAAATTCTGAGAAGAAAACCAAAATGACTACTGGTCAGTTCATTCCCAGTGTTATTCCTTTCTCACTAATTACATGTTTATCTGAGTGAAAGAAGACTTGTTTACCCAAAGGACACCACTGAAGTTACAATAGCCTGTAAGCTAGGCACATAATTAGGCAGTTTTAAGCTATATAAATGATAGACTATTGTGTCTCAAATAATTATGGTCTTATCACTGCCCCACTAAAGATAAAGCTAGGAAAGTAGAAAAATTACTCAGAAATAACCTTCACATGATGTGATGCATCAGCCCTTCAGAAGGAAGGGTTAGCAATTGAAGAAGTGAGGCACAGGCATCCAGCAGCATGCTCACATCCCTATCTGCACAAGGTCATGCAGACACTAAAGAACCAGTTCCTGTACACTTCTTCCCAAAACTACATTCTTCACATGTATTTCCCACAGCAGCAAGACTGTTCCAGTCCTGCCCTGGCACAAGGTGGCACTGCACTAATTTCCCAGCTTCCTTCACCCACCACCATTCTTCGTACTTTGGCTCTGTTGCCTTCAGCATTAGTGAGAGCAAACGGGAATCACGGAGGGATATTACTGCCACACAAAATATCAAGAATTACATCACTGTATCACAGACTTCTGTTGGAAATTCTGGATGGTATCCTTATGAAATGATCTTGTTTCACAAATTTAGAATGTAATCTCTGCAAAATAAAAATCTTTGTGTGTCTATCATTTTGCTGAACTAGAAGCAATTTGTCCAGCTAAACTCAGCTTTAATACTTCCCACTGAGCTGCCAAGCATGCTTATTTGATTGTCATAATCCCATTCAATGCACCGTATATCATCTGCTTATGTCACCCACCATGCCAAGGAGAGTCTGATCTTGTCCTTCTTCCAAGGTTACATCATATACTGACAATGATTCAGAAGATACCACAGCACTGCATATGGTTTTCCCTGCTTTCAATGTGAAATGTACAGGAGAGAGGCTATTTGGACATGGCTCACAGCAGACCACAAAGGGTGAGTGCTTTAACAGGAAAAAAAAAATCCTAGTGTTGTTTTACAATTTGTTCTGTTTGCCTTTTACTTCGTGCATGAGATTTAACCTCACCATGTTGCAGACAGAACCATTATCAATTTTTCCACTGCGTAGATTTATAAATGTTGTGTGACCTCTTGTGGTGCAATGAAATATTACACGTATCGTCCATGTGTAACAGCTTATACAACCTGCAATAGACATACAACCCATATGCCTTGATGTCTAGATTTCTATTAACCAAAGAATAACTACTGCTTGAGAAACTCTCATTAACAACGAATTTCCCTTCATATCAGTCATTTAATTAGTGCATGTATTTTGGATAACTCTTAATTGCTAGCTAGGTCAACTTTCATAAGCTAAATTTATTCTTAATTTATTTTCTTTTAATTTCTGATATGACCTTAAAACTTCACATTTGGCAGTAATATAAGGACGCTGGTACTGAAAACATCACTTCATACCTGTCATTAATGATGTTTGTCACTGAAGAAGTTCTTTAAAAAGTACCTTGAATCTGACTACATGCATAAGAGATTTTCAGGAGTCTAATGCATGCATGCCAATAGCAAATGTATATAAGAAATGTCACTATTTGCAAAATTAGTCACTGGATGCTATATATATAAATGTAGGTACTGCATTCCTGAAGTAACACAGGAAGTTGAGACAGTTTTGTCAGTGTGTGCAGTTGGTTTCTATAACCATGCATAAAGCTTGTTAAAAAAAAAATCAGGAAAAAAGTGGCATCATTTTTAAAAACTGTCTGAATATTTTTGCTTCATATTGTATATTACTTGTGGCCATGACAACCAACGATAGCAGCAAGACTGCAATGCCTCTGCAGTCTTACCACAGCAGCAGCCTACTGATGTGCTGCATGCTGCATACTCAAAAGAATGCCACCAGATACCATGTGAACACCTGCCATCAGTTGTCTGCACCAGAAACACTGTTTCAATAAACACACTGGAGCCAACACCAGAAACAGCTTTATTTCTGTTTCTAATGTAGTCCAAGTTGTTCAGTTCCCTGAAAGAGGTATCTGACACTTTGCAGAATTAGTCTACATACCATTTTAAAGCCAGGAGAAGCTTAAGGATACTACAATGTCATTTTTTCCCCTCCTATTAATAACAGTCTCCTCTCATTACCTGAAATACACAGTGATTTGTAAGAACACTTTCAGAAATGGTTTAACAAGTAATTAACATTAACCACATTGCAAGGAGGATCTAAATTTGATTAAGCTTTTAATAATATCCACCTTTCTTACTTACAGTACAGTATTTTTCAAGACAATAACTCATAGATTTTTTTTGTAGTATTTTTGATTTTCTTTCCCCTTTTCATCTATGCTTCTGTGTTTTGTTTTATTCTACTGCACTTATTTTAACGTGTATCAACTGCTGACTGCTTTCCTGTGTTAGTTGTGGTTCCTGATTTAGCTAAAGGTACTTCCAGGGAAACATGTCAGCTGTACTGGTAATGTACAGACCTTTTATGCTAATGTACAGACCTGTTAATTCTGTGTAAAGGCTTGATTTACAAGGAAGGTGGAAAGCAAGAAGTCTTAAAAATCCAGCTTATCAAACAGCCATTCAAACTGCAAATGATAAAAACCTCAAGCTTTTTGATTGTACATCAAACCACCTGATGTGTGTGTGATAACGTGTAAATAATTCTTTTAAATAGGAAATAAAATACTTTACTGTGAGAAAGCCCAAAATATAGCTGAAGTTTACATATATTGTACAATTTTGGAAAATTAATTATTCTGTTGTGGATCCTCAGTTTTCATTAAGAATGTGTAGCACAGTTACAGAGACGCTTTGACACTTTTGTGGAAGACTTTCACAAGGCCAAAGAGAAAAATAAAACTTCCCAAAGTTATTACATCTAAAAGCACCACAAGTCATCAAGTTATATTTAAAAGAAAAGAAAAGGACAGGGAAAAAAAAAGGTAATATGATTGCGCAAAATGCCAGTGGGAGAAATTTTGGGGTCCTCTACCTTTGCAAACACAGATTAGCCTACAAAGTGGGTGTCCCAGTGGCCAAACATGTCATCAATAGCTGTGTGAAATGGCATTGTGTTTTAATCATGCCCATTCTGAAGAAGAAGAAGCATCTCCTGCATTTGGTGGCTCATGTAGCTGAATGGTGGGTTTATTAACAGACAGATCAAAGTAAGAGCTGTGTGAAAAGACATAAAACCTAAGAAAAGAAGAAGAAAACTAATTGCTTCTTTAGATCCATTTTTAAGGGAAATGAACATGATTTGGAAAACATCTGGAAATCAATCAGAATTTTAAATGTTAGAATAATGGGACACCTTCAGATGACTTGAGAAAATAGACATTGTTATTTTGGAACAGCAGATTGTAAACGTCTTCCAGATTGAATGTAGCTGGAGATGTAATACAGAGGGTATTTGAAGGACTATATAGAACCAAAACATAGGCTCCATGTAAGACCCCTGAGCAAGGTGCAGAAAGAGCAATCTAATTCACTGTGACAGATGTATGTGACGCAGAGAATTCTGCCTGTAACTAGGAAAATAATGGATATCTTCTATTATAAACATCTTGGGAGACTTTTTTTTTTCAGCCTCAGATCTGAGCCTGTGAACACAGACAAAGTGAGGGAATTTGTTCTTGTAATAAAAGTTCCAGTATCTGACTTCCCATTCATCAACTTCCAGTTAGACAGGAACAGGAGCAAAAGATCCTATGCATTACAAAACAACATAAAATATTTACAAGTATTTTAAACAAATTTTGTTATTTCTCTTTGACATTATTTAATTCATTGGGTTACTACCTTTGAATGGAAACAAGTATGAATCCTTCAAAAGTATAATCACTGGTGAACATCTCTTCCCATTGCCTTCCTTTTCTTCAGGAATAATCATGCCCCCATTGTACCTCCATGCATTGGTGGATCTCTCCACCAAATTTCAGTATAAGCTTTTGCCTCCCCCACCTGCTTCTCCTTCCCTATAAGCTATGTTTTCCACCTGAAACTCCTTGCAGACATAAATGCAAGCACATAGGAGAGTCCAGCTGGCACTGCCGCCCTGAGCCACCACCACAGTCACTCCGTATAATGGAGCAGTCAGTACAGAACAGCCTGGAGATCTATTACAATACGAAATGAACAGCCAGAGGCAAGACAGAGGTCAGTCTCAAGAAGAACTGCTCCTGAGCTTTGGATACTTCTGCTTTCTTTTCCCTCCATTACTGATGGTGCAATGAAGCGATTGTTTTTGCAACAGTCCATGTATATAAGGTAGAAGAAATGTTGTTTTTCATTGGTCCAATAACCGCAAAGTTTGAAAATACTGAAGTTGTTTGATGGGAATTAACTTTGATAAAATCCTAATGGTAGAAGCAGGCCAGCTGGGCAGCAGGCTTCATGCAGAGGCAGAAGGCTGGTTCTGTGAGCCCAAAACAAACTACCTCTCTGGGGAAGTCCAGCTGTGGAAGTAGAGCCTACTGTGCTTATCCTTACCTACCTGCAGAGAGTCATGGCAGACATCCCCAGGAACATGCTTGAATTCTTGGGCCTAAATAATAAGTCTTTCCCTTTCTAAGAATGTA
>JAWWEW010000088.1:12935749-12953399 GCA_035583185.1 Anabacerthia variegaticeps | reverse complement strand
CAGGTTAGGAGCTACAAAGACTTATCAGGTACAAGATACTGCTGCCACACTCTCCAGCCCTAATCCAGCTCTGATGCAGAATATGAGAATCCTCTCAGCAAAAGAAAGCACAAACAGGTAAGTTTAATGGAAAAAGAAAAGCATTTTATATGGACTGAAAAGGTGATGCTGGATGTTATACCATAAGAATTAATGAAACAAGAAAATAATGAAAGTTATAACTGAAGAAGAGAAACAAAAAATCAAGAATTTATGACTGTCTTGTTTATCTCATTGGTCATTTCCTGTGCTTTCTTCTGGATGGTTCCTCTCCTGGAGAAGGAGCAGATGGCACCACCCCAGGCACTTTGACGCAGTCTTGGCAGCCCTTGTTCAGGGACAGTGTGAATAAAGGGTTTTGTTTTCTGCCCTTACCTTCCTTGCTTCACAGCCATGCCTTGCTATTGCTGCCTGACAAGCAGAGGTACTAGCAGTAGCATCAGCAAGAGCTGCAGTGGCAGCAAAAATTCCTTCAGAGTTGATGTTTATAGTTTCTATTTGGGCCAGTGTCATAGATGTGTTAATAATAGGAATTTCACCAACAGGGCTGAGTTTGTGCAGTGCAGCGCTAAAAACCCTTCTTGTCCCTGACTCCCTGCAGAGGGGCCATGCTGCCTCAAAGAAGAAGATATGGTAGACCAGCAATATCAAGCTCCTGGGAAATGAATGTGTAGAATAAAGAAGTCCATACAGAGTTTCCATAAAGAAACTCACCCACGTGTGATTTTCTCTTAGTGTGACCAGTGTACTGGGAATGCAATATGGTGAACATTGATGTATGGCCTAGGCAGGGACAGGCATCTAGAGACTATAAGCAAATCTTTAAGCTGAATAACTTCCATGGAAGACTTTCCCATGCTGATCTAATTACCTGGCAGAAACTCAGAGCAAAAAGGCTGTTCTGCAGCTGTGTTCCTCTCTAGTGGCGGGGACTCCACTAGTGACAAGTGGAGTGAGCAGGAGAAGTGTCTGTTTGGGAATCTATAGACCATTGGACTGTTCAGGAAATGTGGCTCAGGAGAGTTCCTAGACTGAGAAGAGAGGTGTAGAAATTGGGTACTGATATGCTGAACTCCCACATATCACATACCTGCCTTGGCATTCTGAGTGCTGGAAGAATTTGTGGGAAACGTGAGAATGCTTGGCCTCTCCCCATACCATCCTCAGAAAGAGGATCCAGGGAGAAAGTCCAATGTTTTGTAGTAGATGAGGTCATCATCAGTTTCTAAAGTGCCTCTACCTGAACTTGAGTGAGGCTCCTTTTCTAGTGAAGGACAACTCGGTGACAGATGCTATGAGTGGCACAGTGCTACCTGCACCAAAACTTAACCTGGACTATAACCTAGTGTGTCATCTGTTGGTACAAGGCCAATTCACTTGCTTAAAAAGGAGGAAAACCAAGAAAAAGAACTTGGGAATGCAGAGAGATGTTGGTATTTCCTGGTGTAAGACAAGATTTCCCTGTCTGGTCCAAAGAAAGTTCAGTATTACAGAGGAAATATGTCAAGATTGGCTCTGATCTTTTAGTAAATTATTTTAATGGTACTGTACTTCTTTGTAACATCAGAATGGAAGGGAGAGGCTCCTTCCACTACAAGCTATGGGTCATTTTTCATATGCTTAGGTAGGGTTGGCGAGGGAAGCTTTTTGCAAATTTGCTGACCCTCAATTTCTTTCCTAGTCTTTCTCTTTAAACAGTGAAAAGCTGAGAAAATGTATGTAGTTAGCTCAGCTCTTATTTCTTGTGCTGTCCTAGTTGCCACTTTTAAGTCCCCTTCTGTCCTGTGCCTTTGGCATTGCTTCATCTCTTCCCCTCTCCTCTACACATGGTTATATTTATCTTAGTAAGTGGATTTAGCCCAGTAGGAATAGATTTGTAAAAGAGATTAACTGCTGCTCAGTATCAGGTGTCCAGTACACGTATTTCACATGGCTGGGGATTTGTACAAGTACCTTGATACAGCACCATGAAGATGAATCACTACAGAGGGCACAGTTTTCCAGATTTACTCCACTGCAGAAACATATCAGAGGAATTCTGACTCTAGAGAAGCTCATGTTTAGGAATGAGTTTTGGAATAAATATAGAAGTCTTCTCATAGTCTGATGAACTGTACTTTAAGAGGACTTACAGTACAGTCCTCGGGGTTTTTTGTACAATGTTTGTGAACATTGCATTAACCATTTGGAGACTTAATTCGGTAAAATTCTTATTGTCCTTTCGTCTCCAAAATATCCATATGGGAAGAAAATCATTCTTGATTTCAAAATAATTCTCCGCAGCCAGTGAAAGGGATATTAATTTATTTACTACAAGGTGAAAGTTTTTCCATATCCAAATCACCATTCTCTGCTTCAGAGGATCCTTGAAGATCAGAATATTGCATGTTCCTTTGTAGTCATGTAGCCAGAGATACTTACGGAGTTCCCACCCAGCCAACAATTGGCTAAACCAAGGATTGATGGTTCAATGATGCCACAGTGCATTACTGTAATTTTTAAATGTATAATACAACTTAATAGGCCTGTGGTACGACCCACTCTTTAGTTCAATTTTACGACTGATTTGACTGTAAGAGGGTAGGCCACTGACTTGCCAGGTAACATAATCCGTGTATTTTCAACACAAAGCTCCTTTCCTTCTCAAAAACATTTAAAAAAAATAGATTTGTGAGTCTACTCTCCTACACAAAAGTCTATTTTTCAATACCAAGAAAATGTCCACACATTTCTACCAGTACTCTAGTGGAATGATAGAGTAAATAGAATCTCTAAGGTTTTATTCCAAATAAATATCTATTTTAACAGATATTTTAATATAATATGCACTTTGTTAAATTGGCAGCCCATTTTCTGCGTTTTCCTCATGTAAATTTGTAGATGTCAACAACAGTATTTCCTGAATGAGGTACGATATGACAAACCATCATCCCAAGCACAGACCTCTTCAAAGTTCCATTTTACTGGGGAATGACCCTGCCCTGAGACTAAAATAGCACACAGCATTATTTCTCCTGCAAAATAAAAACGGTGTGACTTTGCTTTGTCCTACATATCAGCCTTGTAGACTGCACATCACAGATATTTCATACACATTCATCCATCATTCTTGTTTCCTTTCTACAATACTAAATCACACTTTTTATAGTCCACACTTCAGCTGCCAAAAAAACCTAAAATGTACATGAAGCCTGCTTTAAATTATTTAATAAAACTTCACTTACATAAATCTTATTCTACTTAAAGCCCTATGTGAAAGTAAATATGCTTTACTGTACAGGTGAGTGCCCAGCTTTTCCCCTTATCTGATTTTACCAAATGTGATTCAGAGTACTTGAGAGTTCCTCCACAAACAGCATAGCAGGAAGCCTCCCTTTTTGTGGATTTATATCTGTGCGTCGTGGCCACTTCCTCCATACTTTTAGTATACTCAGCACCATCCTATTGCCCTTGCCTTTGCTTCTTCCTATTTGCCTATTTCTTCTGATGTTTCTATCCCCCAACTGATGGATTGACAGCAGGGTTTTGATTTGGAGCTGTCAAAGGGCTGAGATAATGCCAAGTGTGCATATGTTGCCTGAGCATCTAATTCCTGCCTCTGAAGTGGCTAGGACTCTGAATTACAACTGCTCCTCCCTTGGTGCAGACTGCAAAGCACTGGTTCCTCTTCTCTATTTAGCTACTGGTTTTCACAAAACCTTAGCAGCTTCGTGTTATGAAACATTAAGTCTAATTTATAGTAAGTCATTCAGCCAGAAGTTTTCTGGGGGGACAAACAAATACATGTAATCACTACATAAAAATTCATCACTTGAAACACCAAGAAATAAACTAGTCAACATTTTTATTTCAGAAAATACCTCAATGTTCAATGTTTTTGTTGATAAGAAAAATTAAGGAAAATTGTAAATAAGAAATTATTAAAGCTTCTCCATTTGAGATAAATTCTATTTTAACAGTAGTCATTGTTATTTCTGTACAGGTTATAATGAAATTACTCGTAAAAAGTGTTAGATGAAAGGTACTTAAATGGAAATGATTTTACAATTTAATAAATTAAACTGAAAAACAGAAGGATCAGAAAGAAAATGCATCTATTTCATTGTTAGTGACACTAATTTTCTAAAGTTTTGATCTTCAAGTAGGAAATAGAAGACGTTTTCAACTTGGCTTTATTTCAAATTTCATATATGAGAGCAATCAAGTTAGCTTTCACAGCTTAGAAAGGTTCAGAGTAATTAACAGAAATATAATTTAAGAAAATTGTACCTTCTTGAGTACCACATTTGCACTGAGACAGCATAATTGCTTCATTCTGGTCTACTGGAAAATTCATGTGTTCCCTAGAATCTGAAGTGCTAAGACCTAATGTTCTCTATTTGGAAGGAAAAAGGTAAAGGGCTAAAGAAAAGCTTAAAAAAATTTCAGCTCATTTCTCTAAAGGAACATCTTTTTTACAAGCAAAAAATAACAGATCATTTGAAAGAAAAGTGCGTATTATAGAGACAACATTAAATGAGTTTGCTGATGCAAAACTCTAGAGTAAGAATTAATGAGGCATCAGTGTTTAAACTCTAGACTTAGAACTCAAGTAAGAACAACCATTCATACCTATAATTATAGCTTTATTACTCATTTTAAACATGTACCAACAAAAACAATTATTTATTCTTGACAAAACTGTAGCTCCAGCCCAGGCAGTGCAAGGATACTACTATGACAACCAAAGCAACAATAAAATGGCTGGGAAATCTGAAAATGCATTACTCTGCACTACTTTGGAGTTCTGTCATTCACATTCTTGTAGAACAAAACACTTTTTTTGTCAATAGACATCCACTTGCAAGTGTTTTATAACCACATAGAATGTTTAGTACCCAAAATGTTGGCACATCCTGGCTATTAAATGAGAAAAATACATAATAATTAGATTTATTAACATTTTGCATACAATCAGCAATTCCTATTTAAAAGAACACAGAAGAGCCAGACTCTTCTTTCTATTCTACTGTGATCATCCTTCTAGGACTGATGCTGGGGGCGAACACCATCAGCTGGCTTCATGCACCAGTAACTACACCATTAAGAAATTAAAAGAGAGAACACACTCTCTCAACATTGCTATAGTTAATGAGAAGGCAGCAGTTCTGGACACAAAAGATAGGAACAGCTGCAAGCTTAGGAAAACCAGGCAGCTGTCATTGGTGGCAGTCTAACCTGGGTAAATCATTCCAGAAAGGGGTGGAAAAGTTCTTACCCATCACTTTGCGTGCACAAGACCATTGGGGAGCTTTCCTTGTTGGTGATTCTGAGAGAGAGATCAGATAGTGCAGAGTCAGAGTGATTGTGGGAGGAGGACGGTTTGACAGCTGTCCTATGTATTATTTCCAAACAAGGAGCCTAGTTTTCATTTTTTTTTTTTAACCATAAGGCAACAAAATTTAATTTTGTCTACACTGCCGAGAAGGTGTGAGCCACTTCAGACTGGAGACTGCAGGATTAATGCTGTCAGCAAATGCACGAAATTGAGGCTAGTTTTTTCCATCGGTACATTTTGATTCACTAAATGCTGCTTCTTTATTACAGGATGTGCTATAAAGCATTTTTCTGGAGCTGAAATGAATCCAGGCTTAATTTGGACAAAAATGGATTGCTAAACTCAAGCCCAAAAGCAGTGAAAGCTCACCAAGATGCCCATTCTAGGGTGCCAGTTATAAAAGGGTTTTGAGCTCTTTTAGCCAATGCTTTTTTTCCTGCCAAGTTTAATAAGAGTTGCAATACAAAGGACAACCCCCAAAATGAAAGTCCATAATTTGCAAATAGGGCCTTAAGTGTGTTTCATAATTTGTGCATTTTCCATTTGGAATGTAGGACAAATTATATTTGCACCACAACCTTCTCTTTGGGGCTCACTAAATGCCAAATGGATTGCTTTCATAATAACTTTCCAGTTCGAATGACCACTCTGTTTCTATGCATTATCTATTTTTGGCTTAAGAAGCCCATGAGGAATCATTCTGGGTTGCCAGAATATGGTGTTTACTGTTTTCTCCTTTCAAAACAGTTGCACAGATTTTAATGGACAGAATAAAAGAAAACATAGGATTAATTAAAGCAGTATTACAGCTAATCTGCTCCTTATAATATTGCTAAAAATTATCTTGCATAAATTCAGATTTATACAACTGCAAGCAAGTCAAAAAATCTGTATATTTTCCTGCAAAGTTTTAAAGCATTATGGAAGCATTAGAACTGGTACCTCAGACACAAGATCATCCTTTCAATTACATGCAAGCCATGAGATCCCATTATTACGCTGTATGAAATAAATACTATTAAATTGCACTTTACAGTAGTCCCTGTCATACTTCATGATCACTAACAACAAAACTGAAAAAGCTTTTAGGAAAACCCCACTCAGGCCATGGTTTCACAGCAGTTTAAGCCAGCCATCATGACACTGAATTCTTACACAAGGGTGTGAGCCCAGCCCCACCACACCTGATGGTATTGTAAATCACCTCTGGACAAGCTCGTGTATTTGGGAGCTAACACTACTAAAGAGGAGGTGGGGGAAAAGAGGTTACTTAGGGAGATCATCTCCCTCAATGGGGTAAACCCATGGTCCTATGATGGTGGTGGATGGTGGCAAAGGGTACAGTGGGACTGACTGAAGCTGCCAAGCAACTGCACCCTTAGAGTCCTTGGGGAGAAAAGTGACCTTCATCTCCTTGTCCTGCTGCCACTAATCTCATCTCCTTTCCCTCCACAAGTCCTCATTAGTGCCTTGATCAAACTTAGGATAAGAAATTATTTACCTGACAGTTTAGCAATAAAGCAGTAGATTGCATTTTCAAACACCCTCTGCTCGCTACTGATGTTATATGACTGCAGGTTTCTGGGTGAATAATGAGATGAGAAGCACATAAACCCTAAAACACACAATTATCAGGCACAGCCCAAATTTGTTTCAGTTTGAGCCCAAACCACATACGGCTTCATGATAGATGAGGGTTTTGCTCGTGTCACGCATTGTATAACTGCAGGGAGGTGAAACACAGTGAGCAGCCTCTGGAACCAAAGTCTGTCTGAGGCTTAGCCTGCTCTGTCACTGTGCTCCTTTCTAGCCCTTAGTTACTGCCTCTTGCATGGCCCTGTACAAGGCAGCTCATTTAGTCAGGCATTGCCTAATATTGTTGTCCTTGGCGCAGTGGAGACATATCCCAGGAGCTTTTCCATTGATTTGACTGGGCTTTAGATGATCCCTGTAAATACTAAGATAAACTTCTAAAGCTGGCAATTCTAATTATGCCTGGCAGGAAGATTTCCTCTGATATCCAGGCACAACAGTAGCAAGCCTCACAGAATAAAAGCTGTAAAAGCTTTTTTTAAGGAACAATGTCACTGCCTGTATACGTACCAGTATGCAAGATCACAGCCTGATTTGATTTTGTTACATTTATGTCACAGCTTTTACCATCTTGGTATTTTAATTATTAAAACATTGTATTTCTCTTTCTCCTTCTATAGAAAGAGTTGATGGATTTGAAAAACCACATGGGAAAATAAATAAATAATGTATATTATTTATATATGGCAGTACATAGCAGAGAAGTTGTTTTTTTCTTTTAGTACATATCATACATTTTACAAGCCTGGACTTTCTGATAGATTGGACTTCTGAGTGAATTTGTCTGTGATTTTCAGGTTATACCCTGAAAAATATAGAAAACATAGAAAAAGTAGGAAAACAGAACTGCAGCTTTACTTTCATTTCTTATTTAATTGCTTTCAGTGCTTTGCATTTGTGACATAAAACATATTATCACAGTTTTAAATAAGATTTTAATTGAGCTGTAACTTTCATAGTGATACAGTACTAAAAAATCTAAGTGTTCACAAAATGTTTTTCTTGTAAACTGCTTCAGGAGCAAGCTGAAAAAGTAATAAAGAATCGGTTGAAAAATTAATAAAGAATCAGTTGAAAAATTAATAAAGACTATTCTTGTTGCTGAGTTCATAGATAAATACTCACTTTATTATACATGAAATCCTGTTTCTCAGACAGGACTTTTACCACTGCTGTCATAAATTTCCTGCTCCCAGGATTTCATCCCTTTTTGTTGTTATGGCAGTGGTCATATATAAACTTGTAAATTGTCTCTTCCCACTGTAAGATCAGCCCATAGTGGGGTGTTCTTGTTGGGCGGTTAAGACTGTATCAGGTTTTCAATAATGTTCATAACATGGGTCAAAGCACTGATTTCTTGAGTCTGCAGCCAGTTAGATACATGACTAGAAGTAGACCTGCAAACAGTTAATTTTGCTTTATGATATTGGCTCTGAAACCCAATAACCTAACTAAAGTAATAACACTATTAATTTCACTTTGCTGGGTGTCTTGTCTGCAGATCTCAGAATAGGCATACAGTCCCCAGACACATGCTCTGCTCCCTTCCCTTGTGCCTTAGAGGGACTGAGAAGATGAGCTATGAGACAACTCTTCACATTATCATAGGGTGTACTCAGTCAGCTCCTCCATTTGCCTCAGTGTGGCACAGGGTTGATGCCGATGCTGCCATGGGGAAGGTGGCAGGAGGACAAGGTGCAGGTGGGAGGTAGGGAAGAAGAGCACAAAAACACTTTGCAGTGGTAGCTGCCACATCACAAAACACATTCTCCTTCCCAGAGCTGGGACCTCTACCAGACTACTTCCTTTGCTTTGAAAGGCTCCAAGTAGCTTAGGTGGTTGCTGTTAGCTGTCACATCCACAGGTCCCTTCGTCTGACATCAATGCATGGTGAATACAAGATTTTGTGCTTCAAATATTACACTGTAGGGACAACAAAAGTAATTGTAATTTTATCTCAGGCTAGGGGCAGGGAAGAAGAAGGAAAAAAGCACTGCACATCTTGTAGTGCTTTGTTTCATATTTAGTTCAATTAAATCCTACATCTTATATGTAAATGAAATGGCCAAACAATTTCCAGTCTGCTGAACCAATACTCCATGGAGTTTAGGGCCAGCTTGTACATAGGGGTTTGGTAATAACCAGAAGGTACATTTTGAAGCAGTGCACTGGAATTAGAAATTAATTAAAGGGGTGAACTAATACTAACATCAGTAAGCAAAGACAGGCAAGAAATAATCAGCAAGTAGCAGAAGGTGAGATACATACAAGGCAAAATGGAAACTGATAGCTGCTTACAAAAGAGACATGTAGTATCCAACCCGGGATACAGTGGTTTACACAAATTCCTAATCCAGGGACATGCCCAGGGCTTGGGAAACAGAAGACTGACACCAGGTTGGCATCACTCCGCCGTGGCACTGTGGTACCTGGAGAGCAGCCCAGCTGCCCAGAGAACAGACCTCCCTCAGCATCCCTGAGATTCCTCATTGATGGTTGTTCACCATTAGGGTTTGAAGGGCTTGAAGCAGGTCTGCACTGCAGATAAGGAAGAGGTTTGATAACACCTACAAGCAAGCCTAGTTTAATGTCTTTAGTCAGTGTCCAGTGAGGGGTCAGCAGCATGGGCTGGCCCTGCAGATTCGGAAAGATGCTCAGTACTACACTGCAGCCTGAGCTAGGTCACCTCCACCATCACTGCTGCTCAAACCAGCTCATCTCTGCCTGCACAGATGGCAGTCATGCCTCTGACTGCAGCTTGGGCACATTCTTCAGAGAAGTCCATGGGTGTATTAGTGAATTAGCTACAAAATAAGATAAACTGGATGGATCCAAAACATCATTGATCCTTTCCCATGACCCAGACATATTTACCACCCTGTAATGGTTTTAGGGTGAATAAAGTCTATGATGTGTTTTCCATCTCTGATTTTTAAGATTTAGTAATACATAATACATGTCAGAAATAGAAAATACTGAATTATTAGATATGGCATTTGAGGTTCCCTCAGGCTATGTAAAAATTAAATCAAAGTATGCTGTACCTTTCCCACAGTCAGAGCAAAGACCCAAGGCAAAATCACCTCCTCTAATCTACTTTTCTATTTCTAGTATGTATTTTACAAATATTTTTTGCCTTATCAATTATTTTACAGATACTAAGGGCAGCCTGTGATGCATTATTGAAAAGAAAGAAGACTGCTCATTCGTAGCCTTATGTATAGAAAGTGAACGGCTTAATTGGATGCTTCTCACAGGCTGCCACAACTCAATTTAGTGAATATTTAATGGCAATATAATGTAGCTATTTCTAACCAGTAGCTGACGACTGCAAAAAGAAAGGAAAGTTTCACAAATACAGACATTGGAATTCAATACAATTCACTGCAACAAAAAAAGTCACAAAGCCAAAAACATGAACAAGCATCTGCAAAACCTGAAAAGTCACCTAAAACTATTATTAAATACTTCTTTTATTAGCATGAGGATCGGCCATAGGAATATTAATAGTACCAAAGAATTCTACAATAGCTCAATTTTAGACTATGATTTATTAGAATCACATCATGCTTATGTTCCAGTCATATGATGATTTAATGATTTATCAGACCTTTTACATTGCAAAATTCATTTAAAATATGATGTTGTTACTAAAATTAGAACAACTAGAGTCTTATTTCTGCATCCTTTTCATTTGTTTTTCTTCTGCTTTCTCCTGTATTTCATCTTCTTTCCAATTTGGGTTACTGTTGATCTGGCAATTCTCTTCTGAACCCAGCAATTCATACCCTACACTGCTGCTAGGGGTGCCCCAGTGACATGCCCCTACAGCAAACCTCAGTGAGGGATTTCAGAAGGGTAAAAATTTTGACAATTAGGAAATGATTCTTATACTGGCATATATTTTCTAATTCTTAATCTGCAGTGATTGGCATAATGTGCCTTGTATGCATTCATACTAAGGCAAAGGTCTCTCAACAATTAACTTCACAGAACCAACAATGTTCTGTACTGCCTCAAACTTTTTAAATTAAATGTAGTTCCTTTGGATCTGTTTGTATCTCTTTTTATCCTTTATTATGAAAAAGCAAAATTTAAAGTGCACAGCATACAATCATAGTTACTGGGTTTATATTTTTTTTTTTTAATATAAACCAACAAATCTTTTCTGTTTGCTTATGCAAAACATTCCTATCTTATTATCGCTTTGAGAAGAATGATCAAAACTGATTACAGCATTTCAGATGAGGAATTCTCTGTATATCCTGATATGTACAGAAGGGATATTTCCACTAAAACATTCATAAGTAACTATACATTTTCTTCCTTCTTGATTAAATTAACTTAATGCCTGAGACTGGAGAACAGTGGTAGAACTGTTTTTTCCAGTTTGATTTTTTCTAAACATCTAAGCATCTGAAAATGTATATTGAACTAGTTCTTTCCATTACCATTTTAAGACATTTTAATGTTATTTCAAATAACTTCTTTCAGCATGCCTTCTTTTACCTCCATCTCTTATCTACTCATTAAACTCCATTTGGTCCCCCTAAGTTACTTCACTGCTTTCTTTGATTTTGCCTAATCAACATAATTATGTATTATCTGCAAAACCTGTTTTCTTACTGTTCATGTATTTTTTTCCAGTGATAGATAAATATATTAGGCAACATCACTTCTAGTGTGCCACAAAAGGGCTTCTGCGGTGTTCAAACAATCCAGGAACCATTCCTTTGCAATGTCTTAGCCAGTTTCTTATCCAGGGCAGTCATTCACCTCTGATCCTGAGTGCTGTTATTTTCCAGAATACAATCTTACTGGAGGTTTTGTCAAAGGCTTATGAGTTAATAATTATAGCTGGTAGTTATCCATAGTTCACAGTTTGGATGCTTCAAAAACAATTACTTGTGTAAAGGTATTCTTCTTCTCTCAGAAAGAGGGATGGTTTACCTCTTGTATTTTATATTCTATCACGGTTTCAAAAGACACATATGATGATAAAAAGAAGGCTCACTGAAATAAAATTTACTGAGTACTTTTAAAATAATTTATTATTTTACTGTCTTAAAAGATCTGTAATAGTTCAGTTTAGTCTGTCTTTCAAATGATTCTTTTATATTTTTCATGATGATTGTTATTAAAGACTAAATTTAAAAAAAATTCCCACACAGTCTCAGTCACATTTTTCTGAATTGCAATAGAAGTGTTTCTCTTTTCCTACTATGCATACAACCTGCACTATTAATTGCAGAGAGCCACGGCTGCAGTTCTTTGGTCCAGTTTTGGGCCATTTTTCCCACAGAGATGAAGCCATAATGACATGACTCCATACAAAACACTTCAGAGGCAAATTCAGAAGGAGAGTGAAATTGACATCTAGCATTTTTCTGAAAGCTTGCTGCACTGCTCCATTTCTGGGTTAACTGCCAGAACTACTCATCCCACTGGCAGCAAACAGGCTACAAGAGGAACCCTGCTGTCTGGTCAATATGTTCCCGAGTGCCCATGCTGCCAATGTGGTACTTTTTTTAATATAGAATTGCTATGAAAAGCCATATATGACTTTGAGTGCGGGGCGGGGGGGAGGGGGGCAGAGGTAATCTTATTGTATTAATATAAATCTTATACTAAAATTGTTATTCTAATTTCTTATCTTTCTGTGTTAACAGAAAGGCAAATTATTTAGACCAGTAAACTGACAGATTTTTGAGAGTTTCTCTACAGAATTCCTAGCTCACTCTAGTTCCTTGATTTTCATTGTATTGCATTTGCTAAAATGGTATACGCTTTTTTGACTCTTCGAATAGGAAATCTAAAATCTTCCATTTCTGAAAAAATAGCTTTGCTGGAGCAAAAGAAGTTCTGAACTAAAAAGGCCAGATTGAAATTAAAAGATCACAGGTCCTGGGATGACAGAATTGAGCAAATGAAAAATAATCTATTGACACATATAGAAGAATTTTACAGGTCTTGAAAGATTAATATCAACCATCCTGAGACATGTGGAACTTAGTATGTTTAGATAACAATAGATTTATTAGTGGTTTATTGGACTGAGAGCTTAGAGAGTTGAATGTCCCTCCAGAGGCAATCATACAGACATTCCAACATAGTGGTCATGAATGCCGCATATAGTATGTTGGATGAAATAATAAAATGTGTTAGATTTTCAAATCAGTTAGAAAAATAAGCCTATGCTACTATTTTATTGAACACAAAGTATTTGGAATAGGTAGTATTAATCACAGCTTTTAAAATCTCTTGTCTAAACTTCAAAAAATGGTAGAGGAGAGCAAGGTTACTGAGAGCAAACAACATTGCTGTCACATTTTGTACCTTACAGATGGATAAATTTTGCTTTTAGCAAGGTTATGTCTTTAACTTTCAAGTCCTAAGAAACCATATAGTAGAGACATTTAGTAGCTAACACATTAGTTAAATCAGAAGCTCTTTTCAGGAATACAATGGTCTATCAGAAGGAAAATTTTAACAACATGTTTTCCAACAAACTTAATGAAATGGTCTTACAGGCATTTATTTAAACTTACTTATTTTCTGCAACTTACTTAGGCTTTCTTTTCTTGATTTTATGTAAAGAACTTTCAAAATATTCTTTAAGAATTCTCTCTTATATGCCTTTATATTGCTCATTAGACAGCACTGCAATTCTGTAAACCATTGAAAATTTAAGAACTGAGCTCTTCTGATGCCCTAGTTGATTAAAAAAATAAAAAAGGCAAACTATATAATACTCCTCTGAATTATTTCTCTGAAGTGTGCTCTAATACCACAAGAAATTTCCATTCAAACATGATATCTAAAATGCCAATATACTCCTATATTCCTTTTCTTCTTTCAGAGTCATACTTTTGAAAAGACATTATAATGAGCCATATATATGTGACTTAGAGCACATCTTCTTCTTTTGACAATTTTATGGAAATGCAATTATAGTCCTGCAAGTGCAGTCTCTACTTTTCAGTCTGGTTTTAGGATGTGCTTTTTTCTTTTCAGAACAATAGTCTCTTAACTTCATTATATATTCTTAAAGCACTCAGATGATATTGCACTTCAACTTCAGGAATCTAAAGAATCTATCAGTTCACACCCAGTAAGGCAACTTATTATGGATAATTACAAAGGTACAAAATGTCAAGGCAACTCATTATAGTGTCAAGACACCATCGATGCATGAACGTCACCATTTTAAAATTAGAAATAAACAGAAGCAGGTAGTAACATAAATAACCACTATACAAGCTCTTGACACTTCAAAGGTTTTAAGCTGCTTAGGCTTACAGAGGTTTTAGCTATCACACACAAACAAGGTCATCACAGAGTCCCAGAGCCATAGTTTTTTGGCCAGGGGATGGGGAGGGGAAGGGAGGGGAGGGGCAGAGGAAGGGAGGGAGGGAGGAAGGAAGGCTCAGAGTTTGAGACTGAAGTCTCATAGGGAGGAGTAGGTATGACTGCTCATTACATTCAATGGGAAAAAATAAGGAGACACTCAACTGGTAATGGCTATACTTTTTCCTCAGGAAAAACATCTGGATCACTGAGGGAAACAGTGAATGCCACTGACTGAAAGAAAAAATGCAGACAGAGAAACATGGGTGAATGTGATTCATCAAAGTAAAGAGAATTAACCGCCTCTATTCCTGTAGAAATGTAAAATAGGGAAATAGTAAAAGATGAGTGATGTTACAAGGAAGGATAACAGCCAAATAAGGTTTTTTTTGAGAATGCAACTTAGGAAATATGAAAATATATAGATATGATCAAAATGTAAAAGTTAGAAAGTGACCAGAAATATACAAAGGAATAAGGGAGGTGGCAAACTTCACTGTAACAATCTCAAGTGCCACAGCAGATGAAAATTACTGTGTCATATATTTTCCAGTGTAAGGTTCTTTGGTCAAATACTCACTAAAAGAAACTTTTGCAGACAGATTTTAATTCTCTCAGTCTGCAAACAGTCACACACTTGTATAGCTTTATATTCATCAATAGACAAATCCTCTCACTTCAGGAAGACTACAGGCCCATGTGTACCACTTATGTAAGAGAATAGTATTTACAAAAACAAAAGAAGAAAGCAGAAAACAAATTCATTCTACATTGTCCTTGGAGAAACAACTTTTGCAAGAATCCAAGAGTCTGATGGTTAAGCAGAAGAAAGGAGTGATGATAAGGTGAATTTATAGAGAATTGGAAATGATGCGAGAAGATTGAAAAGTTGTCAGACAGTGTATTAGCGAAGAATGGGGTTTGTTTCTGAAGTAATTCCACATTAACTAGCAAATACCTTCCCATGATAGCTGTGTTATGGTTTGACTTTGTGAGATTAAAAGAACTACTAAAGAAATTTATTTGCCGTAATCACTTGCTTTATGTTTCATACTATGACAATAGCATTTTAAACCTATTTAGCACATAAAGCAAATAATTCTCCATCCTAAACTGATTAGAAAAATCAGATTATTAATGGCAGGAAAAGTAGGAGTAATGATGCTTAAGGGCCTCCCAAGGATCACAGACATAACACGAAGCTAAGGTTTCATTTGGGCTTAACAGTATGCCAGAGATGGGAGTGGGAATATGAATCAGTTTTCCCTTTGCAAAGCACCAGGTGTGACCTCGTTCCATACTGTGCCCATAGGAGCAGAAACCACTTCAGGGACCCAAAGGTGGATACAAAACCCACAGAGAAGGATGCTCAGCAGTTTGGAAGGAGTTCTGCTGCATTCCTTCACCCCTCTGCATTCGAAGCCATTCTTAGAGAGGGATAAAATAGGTTCATCACTCCATACACACCTTTCAACTCACATTATTCAGGACTGGTTTGCTGTGGATTGTGGAAATGTGGAAGGTACTTAAAGTAAAAATTAAACTGAAACCATGTGTGAATCAAAGATTCATACAGCATCTCATTCATGTTATGACAAGAGGCAATGACAAAGGCACTAGATATATTTCACTTTGCCTTCAGTGCCCTCGTTGGGTCCAGTAAAAGCTGGTCCATAACTACCATTCCAGCAACGTAACCACTATGGAAGGACACTGATTATTTTGAAAAGCCCAGTGGTCCCTCTACTATTCTCTCTAAGGCTGCTATCTGCTCATTTCCTTTCATTTCACTGTGTTGGCTTTTTTTTTCTTTCCCTAGCTACAACCTTGGCTGTGACTAATTCCATAAGAAATAAAGATAGCAAAAATGTATCGCTTGCTCTCTTCTATTGATTTGGACAAACAATACCAGTCTACAAGTGCTTCCGTCATCACATTCAGAATTTTATATTCTTTTTTCCATTTTTGGTGACATTTTGTGTCAAATGTATCACAAATTCACCACAGTGTTTTGAAGACAAAACTACAGTAATGACTTTGGAAGAGCATGACAACCATATAATATTGTCAACTATCTATGACGTTACCAGCTGCATTTGCCCATTGTTGCTGATACTTAACCTTCACTGTCCTTCTGCTACTTGAAAGTGCTTTTCAAATATATGTTACAGCATGATCAAACAAATTTAGATAAGGCTGACACTGACAGTTTCTTTGTTTGGCATCGATTTTTCCCTAACAGAAATGCTATTAAACTTCAGCAAAAGGCATTTTTCTCAAGTACAACTTTAGCACTCCTGTTGATTGAATTGGAAAGTCTATACTAATCAGTACAAGCCTCACTGTAAATAAACATGAAATATTGTGCCGGTTCAGAGAGCTTCTTGCCACAAAAACACTTCAAGAGAAGAGAAACAGTGTGCATATCTTTGTCACATAAGTTATCCAGATTTCTTCTCTTTGTGAATATGGAGCAACCATCCTCGGTATAAATTAACCAGGTTGTGCCCTCGTTGTTTCTGCCTATTGGGAGAAAAATGTGTGGTGGAAGTCACTACCTGACTTTGTGAGAAGAATAACAGGACAGTAAAAATAAGAGGACAGCTACAAAACCTTTCCAAGACAACTCATTAAGAGACATCTCATCTCATGCAGCAACTTCCACTGTGGTTTAAAACACAGCAATTCATAATCTCCTCACTTAAACCCTAAAACAGACACTACTAGCACACCCAAACACTGTTCAAAGCTTTCTGACTCCAATGAACCATTCTTTAGAAAGGCTCATGTTTCTACTACTGAGGACTCACATAACTCCTGCTACTTGTCAGAGGGTCTTTCTGAGTGAGTGGCTGTAAAGAAGAACTTCTCCACATTCTTTTACCACTCTGAAGTGCTGGAGTCTGAACAAAAGGCCTCTAGCCAGGGTTGACCTCTAGATGAACTTTTATGTTTTCTATAACTATAATGTTGTATTTAGCCATGCATCTGCTTATTAGCCAAAATTCTGCTTAATCGGTAAAGATTTGCATTTGTTATGAATGCATTTTTCTTTATTTAGAGACTAGTCAAGGCCATGGAGATAGACAGCTGGGCTTATTAGATATGACTGTATCTATCCTTATTCAACAGTAGTTGGTCCAAATTTAACTCCCTTGATTCTTCTCTGAGCCCCGGCCAGTCTTTGGGTGAAAACCAAGGAGAGAGGAAAGCCAGCTATTTTCCTCACTAAATAAGTGATGTCAGTTTGTTTGTTTAACAATATAAAAGCTGGACTCTTTCATAGCAAAGACAGAGACCTCACCTACAGGTGGACACACCCTGTAGGATTTCCCAGTTCCCAGGAGTGGTTCT
>JAWWEW010000088.1:12909262-12926782 GCA_035583185.1 Anabacerthia variegaticeps | reverse complement strand
TCACAGATATTTGTACCCTAACTAACTTGCAAAAAAAAAAAAAAAAAAAAAAAGAGATTTTTGTCACGAATACCTGCTACTCAGAGATGCAAACAGGTCTCTGGGTGGTTTTTAATTAGGGTTTTTAATTAGGTTTCCTGGCAGCAATGCATTACCGGGAGGGTCCTCCGCGCCTCCAGGGGGCGCCCCCGCCCCGCCCCGCCGCGCGCGGCCGGAAGTGGCGGTGGGGGCGGACGGCGCGGGTCGGAGCCGCTGCCGCTGCCGGGCCCAGCCCGGAGCCCTCACGGTCCCCTCGCGGTCCCCTCGCGGTCCCCGCTGTCCCCTCCGGTCCCCTCTGCCACCCCCCCGCCATGCACCCGCGGCGCCCCGACGGCTTCGACGGGCTGGGCTACCGCGGGGGCGGCCGCGAGGAGCTGGGCCCCGGCGCCAGGCCCTTCGGCGGCGGGTCGGAGCTGGGCCACTGGGTGACCACCCCGCCCGACATCCCCGGCAGCCGCAACCTGCACTGGGGCGAGAAGACGCCGCCCTACGGCGCCGGGACACCGCTGGGCGGCGGCGGCCCCAACGAGGAGCCCACCCTGGGGGCGGGCGGCCCCGGCGCCGGTAAGGGGGGGCCCTGCCCGGCGCCCCGACAGCCCAGGCCGGGCGGGCCGGGTGGGCGGGCGGCCCCCCCTCGGTGCTCTCCTTCGTGCTGGAACAGCAGGGGCCAGCAGAACCCAAAAAGCCCTTCAGGAGAAGGAGGGCTATGCTCCAGGGGCGCCTGTTGCGCCCCAGCAGCTCCCTGCGGATCAGGTCCCAGCTGAGCCCATGGAAGCGATATCCTGCGGGAATACCCCGCCCTCTGTCAGGGCAGGGAGTGCCCCCGGGTCTCAGCTGTTTGGATTAGTCGGGGTTGGTGGTTCAGACTGTGTGCCTTCTGGCAGCCTGTGGGGCTGAACACATGAGCTGCTGATACAAACCCGCCACAGTGAGGGAACTGCGGGACTGGCGGAATTTAAGGAAGCAACTGTGTTCAAGGCTTTTCCGGCAGAAGCCCTCAGAAGTACAGTGTCGATTTAGGTCTTTGTGAAATGGAGTTGAATTAAGAAAAACTTAAACTTCCTGTATCGAGGCTGCTGGACGTTGTCTTCCTTAACTAAAAGGAGCAGTTTATGTACTTTTTGAGTATCGAAGTTTTATGAAACAGTAATTTATCTAAAATTCAGTTCTATTAGTAAGCAAGTTTTTTTGGTTTTGTTTTTGGTGGGTTTTAACTTGTAGTGCAGTGATTTTATTCAGATTTTACAGTGAGAACAACCCTTAGCTTTCATCCATGCAAGCACCAGCTAAAGCATTGTTTTAAGTATTCTGACGTACTTGGAGTCTACCTCTTTTTCATCCTATCTGCTCATGGAGAGTATGTTCACTCTGCATTTTAGAGGACTGGTAAGGAGTTGCTGTCATCACTGAATCCAGCTGCTGCAAGTGGAGAGAGCCTTACCCTTCCTTTTGGCAGGGGTGCCACATCTGTATGAAGCTCCACTGAAGTTTCTGGGTCTATCCATGCTTTTAGACTGCTTGCACTCTGAAAATTGTAGGGCTGAGCATTAATTTTCAAGTGCCCTTACAGTTTTTACACTTTTTAGAATCTCTTGAGGTAATTCCCAAAGTGCAAATGTCTGTCCGGGAGCAGACAACAGAGAATTGAACTCATCACTCTTGTTGCAGTTTTAACAGTTCTCCAGTAACTAGATTTTTGTGAAAGAGTGGAGACAAACAACTGGCTTGAAAATCTACTTTATGTTGATATTTGTTACTTCACCCATGGCTTTATGTTACTTTTCCCAAATTTTCCCCATTTTACTGTTTTGTTTTTAGCATTATTTTCACCTCAGATATCTAAATTTATGTTTCAGAATTACTGTAAGCTGCCATGCGTGCTAAATTTTTCAGTGGTTGATTTAAATTTTTTTTTAAATACTCTCTCTTAATGGTCACTTGATCTTTTTTTTCCCTGTAAGATAAGCATAATTTTATACATAAAAGTACGTACAAACTCAAATGCAGTCCAAAGTGCAAATATCTCTGGGGGAATATTTTTTTTAATATCCTCAGTTGCTGAGCTGCCGTAAATGTTGTGCTTTAGTGCCTGTAATTTTCTGAAGCAAGTACAGGATAAAATTTGTTTTTCAAATCTATGCATGGCATTTTTTCCTGTGTTATGATTACCACTGCTGTATAAGCTGGTTTGGTTTTTTTTTCTTTCCAGATCAGTTGAACAGATTTGCAGGCTTTGGAATTGGCCTTGCAAGGTAAGAGCTGTATCCAGTGAGAGTGAAGTAGGAAAACACTCATTTGTCTTATAAACCCTACACACACTTTTGTGTTGTGTTTTTATGTTGATAGACTTTAGCAGTTGAAATACCTTTCAAAACCTGCCATCCAAAATCCATTTAGTTTTCTGTTTTAACTGTTGCTCAAAAATACTTAATCAGCAATGAAAGCAACAAACAGTTTTTCATAAGTTGTGCCCAGGATATTGTTGTGCCGTGTCTGAGCAATCTGAAAGTATCATCAGAAAACTTTTTTCACATTTATCACTTCTATTAATATTTTAAGGTAATGCAAATATTTCCTTAGAAGGTGGAAATGTCTTCAAGTATATTATCAAAGTATGGTGGGATCATAATGTTCATCATAGCCAAGTGGTTTGATAACCATTTTTTAATTTATTATGGTGACAGTGATAGTTCATAGTATCTTTGAGAAAGTGATAGACTTTAAGATGCTTAGCAACAGTTTCAGAGTTTAAATTGTCTAGTGTAAGGATAATGACAAGCTTAGGATTTTTTTGTAGGATGCCTGCTCAATCGCACTCTGCTGATTAGGTTTTCCTTGGTCAAAGAACTAATGCAACTTTGAAAGGATGGGAGTGGGTTTTTTGTCTTGAAAAAGTTAGGATTAAGAAAGTTCTACTCCTTGTTCACATGTGAGACTTCTCAGAGAAAAGCATTTCTCTTCGGAATATGAGAATACTTCTACTTAATCAGTTTTGGACCAACATGGGAAGCTATGTCAGTTGAGGTTTATACAGTGTACTTTTATTTGAAGAGGAGGACCTTCTTTTGTTTTAACTTGATCACCAGCCTGTCCTGCTCCTACCCCTTAGTTATGACCCCTGATGCCCATCAGAACCTCTTTTAACCAGCTCGACATACTAAAACAGAAGACAGAGTCAGTGAAAGGGCTGGATTATTTTTCCTTGTTTCTGTTAGGAGTTGACTAGCTGTGAAAGCCAGCAGACACTAGTTGATGAAACCACTGAGGGAAGGGATAAAGAGGGAGGACTAGGAATGACCATTTTTAGCAAGTAATGAGTTGCTCAAATTGGATCATCCTATTTCATGAAACTGCTTGTCCTTCTTCCCCCACTGCTTCCCTTGCACTGGCTTAGCTTGCTCATTCAGACTCCTTGATGAGTTTGTTCATTTGTTAAAACAGAGTTGACAGAGTGGAAGAGGAAGAACTAATCCCTCTAAATGTGTAAAGAGGAGTTTGATTTCTTTCCAGTCTCATCTAGCAGAAGGACTAGATACGATTTTCAGGAGGCTACCAGCACAGGAGTGGAGCCATAGGGCAGGAACACGTTGGTCTCATTCAGAAGCAGAGAAATGTGGTGAACTATAGGCTTTGATTTAATTAAGCATGACAGTTGTCCACATTCTGAGCACTATGGCCACGGTGACTAAAATGAACATAGAGTTTTTGTGAGGTTAGTTGAGTTCGCTGCAAGGAAGGCTCAGTAGATACCAGCTGAAGTACAGGGAAAGTTTCACCTTTTTTGTCACAGCAAATTACTAATAGCTTAATAATTACAGAACTGCAGAGTCAGTAGTTTTTTGTGCCAATTAATACTTGTTTGTCTGGAGTTAAAAAACCTACCCCAGATGATCTTGTAGCTGTTACTTGTGATGTTTAGAAAAATCCTGGATGTTTTGCTTTTCTAATCCATTCCCCATGTTTGAACATACAGGTAAGTATTCTGATCACTCAGGTACTCTGAGATGAAATGAATAGTTTGTATGGCTGCAACCAGAAATCGTACTTTGAATGTTAGAGGGCTTTCATATCAAGTTTTGATTGAAAAAAAGCTTTGGGGAGTGGTGGGAGAGTTGGTTTTGGGCAGTAGCATTTTCTGTGAAAAAATAATCGCTGTTAGTACCAGTCCTCTAGCCCTGCTAAGAGTTTTTTATTAATAATGTGGTATACAGAATGAACATAAAACTGGAATCTAATCCTTTTCTAATTGTATCTCTGGACTTTTTTGTTTCCCTGATACTTTGAGGAAGGAGGGCTTAAGAAATTTTGTTTAAAGTTTTGGGTGTAAAAATACATGCATACTACATATATATGGTCCTTTTCACAGTGAATGTGTCAGGTTTTTTGTAACTTGCATCTTTTGCAGTATTGGCAGGATATCTGGCAGCCTTAAAAAATGCCCCATTAGTTCCCAAGACAATATATTGTTTTTTTCCAAATACTGATCTAATGTTGTTAGAGAAAAATAACAAGGTCTTTTAAAGAAATTTATAGTGGTTTCCCATGCATTAAATACCATTTTCTTTTAAAGCCTATTTACAGAAAATGTGTTGGCACATCCTTGCATTGTTCTACGTCGTCAGTGTCAGGTATGTCTTTTTTATCACTCTCCTAGTCAGGGCCCTTTTGCACTATGGTATTTCTGTATTTTCTTACTCTGTATGAAGTATGTAGTATAAGAAAGCCTCGCAATTTTTGGGGAGACACTGCTACATTAACATGTTTTTATTTGTAGAATACACGTTTGCCATTCTGAAATTTAGCTTATCTTGAGAATTCTTAGTCATTTTTGGTTGGACAGTAGGAAGTGAATTATAGCAAGTAAGCGTTTTGGAGTCTGCAAAGGAACTTCCAGATCCCCACTTACAAGCAGGATGCATTGTTTCATAGTTTCTGATTTATGCTTGCTTTTATGTTTGCATTTTCAATGTACAGTAGTGAAAAGTTCTGCATGTTTCCCTACATTTCAGTGAGAATTTCTTCATAATTTTAGCTGACCTTTAGAGAGAGAAAGTTCTTACACTGGAAATGCTTTTATTCTTCAGTGTTGTACCATTTGCAAGTGTGTTACTAAAACTGCAGTTATTTGTATTTTTAACAGGTTAACTATCACGCTCGGAATTATCATCTCACTCCATTTACTATTGTCAATATTATGTACTGCATCAATAAGACACAGGTCAGTATTTGGTGGCAGGCTGTATCTGAGCACATACATGATTGAAATCTCTCTTTATGTGGGTGGTCTTTTAAAACATGATCTTTATAAGAGTTCGTTATTTTTATGGTTGCAGAAATGTTTCAAGGAGATCATTGTAAGTCATGATTTTTTTTAAGAAAAAAAAGTACTTTATGGGGAAGATTTGCAGATGTTAGAAAGCAAAAGGTCCCTGAAACTTAATTTTTTTCATTAGGATTCTAAAAGATCATTCATCTTTATGTGGATAAAGATAATATCTAAGCAACTACTTCCAGCAATAATAATTTGCAGTTCTCCATGGGAATGGCAATCCTGAAACTCAGATCAGGAGCAGTAAAAAAAGACTTTCTGAGTTTCTTATGGATGTACTTTTAGCATCTCA
Source organism: Anabacerthia variegaticeps (assembly GCA_035583185.1). NCBI lineage: Eukaryota > Metazoa > Chordata > Aves > Passeriformes > Furnariidae > Anabacerthia > Anabacerthia variegaticeps. The sequence goes on along the minus strand of JAWWEW010000088.1, from coordinate 12,921,122 downwards.
AGGTCATTTTGTCCATAGGAAATGGTGTTAAGCTTATAATACAGAGTATCAACAGTGAGAGAGACATCTCCAAAATTGTTAGCCACTCTTTGATAATATTGAAAAATGACTGTTTCACCATAGTTGACAAGTGAGTTGTTACCTGAATTTGGTGATAAAGTTGAATGGTAGAATTGTAGCCTTCTGTGGTATGAGTTTGCTGAAATTTTATAATAATTAGTAAGATTTTTGAGTTTTATGTTTCATATTTCAAAACACAGGGTCCAAGAGCTCTCTGGAAAGGAATGGGCAGCACTTTCATTGTTCAGGGCATAACACTGGGAACAGAAGGCATCATCAGTGAATTTACACCTTTGCCAAGGTATTGCATGGTTTTTTTTACTGCATCTTACAAATTTTTCACCAGTTTTTGACCTATATTCAACGTGTTTGAAATGTAAGGCTGTTTGAAACATGTTACCTCATGAGAACAGTCAGGCATGGAATAGGAGTTTAGAAGCATAGTGTGGTTGTTTTGGGAAAGACAACCTTATAATCCATAATAGTGGTAGAGACTCTGGGAACTTTGTATGTTTGGTATGTCTGCTTACTGGTCTGAGTATAGAAATACTGTAGCAAACTAGTCTTTGGTATTATTTGATTGTAATAAAAAAATTCATAAGTTTCTTCTTGTATTTTGCTTTGTATTGTGTGGTACTAACCAGTACCATATCTAAGGTAAAAATTCCTGGTCTCATTAATCTAAATACAAAAAACATGCACAGCTAAAGAGCCAGCACTGGCATCTTGCTGGACATTGGCACTGTCTTTGGTAGGTGAGAACAGAATGGCCTGCGTTAGTAAATGAGAAGTCATGGTAAGTCAGAGCACATATGACTGGCAGCTTTGTTTTCGGTCCTCCTTTACCAACAACTGCATATACTTTGTTCAGTATTGTCATGGTAAAGGGGCTACAACTCAAAATTACTTAAGAGAGGTGTTCACCATTCTACACCACTTCGTCCATCTGCTGCTCTAAAAGTTTAGTAATATCTTTTATTTTGATTTGTGACTATCTAATTTATGCTTAACTATATCTCCAGGATTGTGGCAAACTATTGTGATGTCTTTCTGCTTTGAGGTACAAAGCTGATAAAGAATTTTTGTTTGAAGATATTTTATTTTATTTTATAGTGCTTCAGAGCCAAAAGTAAGGGCTGACAACTGTAATAATGTCTATAAACAGTTTTGTTACAGATATGTTAACAGAAGCAGGTTGTGTGTTTATTATATACAATAACTAAACCTTTTAGTGTAATGCAAGAAGACTGAGTTTGTTAAAAATTAGGAAAAAGATGCTTTACTTAAGTTTCAGGGTCCACATGGAAGCCAGTGAAATGGTAAAGACCTGTCTTGGAAAATACGTTAGGGAGGCAGGAAAGTAGTCAGGTTTATGGTTTAACTTTGAATGGAGCAGTGAGCTTGAGAATCATGGTAGGTGTCAGAAGAGACAAGTTCCTATTTTGAATGTGTGGAGAGTGACCAAGCTTTTAAGGGGCATGGAAACTAACTTGGTTTTAAGACAAGAAATGTAGGTAGGCTGAATCAAACTACTCTTATGATGCACGCATCCATACTAATAAAAGGTAAGGCTTTGCAGGCTCAAAAGCATTAACAAAAGCATTTCATAGTTAAATTGGGTGGAGTATGTATTTAAGATTTTTGATCAGCTCTGTCTCACACCAAAGTGAAATTCCCAGGTGTACACTTTCCTCAAAGTGTGGCTTTTTGTCCTAGTTTTTAAATACAGATGTGGGGTTTGCTTAAGTTCATGAGACATGACAGCGTCTATATTTTGATAGTTCTGATAGTTTCTGCTAAAAGTAAGCTAGTGGTGCTGCCAAAAGGAGCAAACCTTTCTGCTGGAACACTTCCTTCCTTCGTTCCTCAGTGTTGGCTCCCAAGCTTGTGCCATCCCAGTATGCGAACGGTTGGGAATTGAACTGGACTGGGGAAGTGATCTGGCTAAAATGGTTGTCTCATTAATGCACCACCCCAAAGTATTTTCTGCTGAGCGCTATCTTTTCCTTTTTAATGGTGCCATCCATGTTTGGGCTGTCATGTGAAGGTGAAGGTCATTGCTTACAGCAGCAGTGCCAGCAAGTCTGATTTAAAAGCTTATTTAACTGCGTTCTCCAAAGAACACAGAGAAGTAAAATGTCAATTCCAGTTCCATATCATAATATCATAAAAGAATGCCCCTGTTCTTGAAGAGGGGCCCAGAAATGGGTGTGAACATTTGATTGTGGTTCTGTACTAGACAAACTCATTCTGTAGTTCTTCCGCTGCAGGGACAGTTGTACCAAGTGGATTGACAGGTTAAGCTTTCACACATTAGTGTGGCTGGTTTAACTTTCCGCATCATTTAAGGATTACAAGTCAGTGGATGTGATCCAAGTGTCCGAAATACATAACGTCAAAGCCAATCTTCTGTTCCTATTTAGTAACTGACCTATGTATTTAGGAAATTGATAGATACCAGTAGCACAAATTTTTTGAGAAAGAGTAGAGTTGCCTTTCTTTGATTAGAGTTGTGACTGCAGGCAGTGGCTGAGGGCAACTCCTGGACAAGAATGAAAGCTGAACACTTTATAGCTTGTTATTAAAAATGCAAAGCTTAGTGTGTCCAGCACTTTGGACTGAAGTATCTTCACCTCATAGCTGGAGTATTTACCATATGCATGCTAAGTACATGTGTTTGAATGTTTTCTTGAGCTAGATGGGCTTATATGTTCTGTCAAGTGGAATATAAACATTTGCTGTTCATATTTTGAAGTGTGTAACAGAAATACTACTTTTTTGATGTCACTTTTGTGTTAAATGACAGCTTTTATTTTTTCTTTTATTTTATGAGGATATGCCATAGATGGTCAGAAGTCAAAAAGCTCAAGTTACATCTGTACATAATGACTATGCAGCTTGATTTCTTCTTGTCTGACTGTGTCAGAATGTGTTTTAAATGTTCAGGAAAGAAACAGCAGGGTAAACATGACCTCAAAGAACAGAAGAAGCATAACCAAACTAAAACATAATAAAAATTGTATGTTGATTAAAGTATTGAGATTTTAAAGTAACCCAGTATTCCCTGAAAATTGCTTTAATAGTTAGTATATAAGAATGCAGAATAAATGCAAAATACTAAAGCCAGTTGCTGTAAGAACTACAGACACCTTATTAATAGCTAAAAACTTTTTTGATCAAATGTCTGACAGGCCTGAATAACTTTTAGAAGTTAAGCATGAGTTATTAAATGTTTTCCTCTACTTTTCCAAAATGGGAAGTCCTGCAACATAAACCTAAGTGGAATATCCGTTTGAAAACTGGATGTTGACACCTGTGGGAGAAATGCTTGAGAATTACATGTCCTTGTTCATGTTGTGGTAAATATGTTTATTTTTAGGGAGCTTTCACATAAATGGAACTTCAAGCAGATGGGTGGGCACCTCTTACTCAAAGGGTGAGTATAGCATGTGTTATACCTTATGTCTCATTATGTAAACATTAATGAAACTACTAAACATACACTAGTTTAGTCTGCAGCTGTGGCTGCTTGACAGGGTGCTAATGTAATTTTCAAATGTTGATTTTTTGAACAATCTTGATTGCATACATCACTTTCACAGATTTTCTCACGCTAGATCCCAGTGTTTGTATGGAACCATCCTGATTGAGAAGATTAGATTCTTCTAGACCTGAATCAGTGTGGTCAATGGAAATAGAATTTAGCAGAACTTCTCACTGAAGTGTTCTCAGCGTGTTGATGTGTTTTTTTGTAATGCAGTTATGCTTTGTTAATTTTGTCTTAGGAATAATTTGGTAGCTAATTTTATCAACTTTCATGTTCCTGTTTGTCTAAAATTATAGTATTGTCATGACCTTAATTGTTATCTTCTTAATTTTTACAGTTTAACACACGTGATCGCAATGCCTTTTTATTCTGCGAGCCTGATTGAAACTGTACAGGTAATTTACATATATTTACAACGTTTAAAAAAATACTGTGCTTCTCTTTATAGATTTGATTATTCAGCAGAGAACTGAATCTTTGGCTTTGAATTCAAGTTTATGTTGCATGTGTTTTGCTTGAGACTGTTACGAGTTATTAACAGATAAAAAGGGTACTATGAAGGGTATGTTAGTGTACTATGTTAACTCTAAATCTAGAATTAGAAAGGACATTTAATACGGGTAGTTGGAATATACTGTATATGAAATAAGGACTTGTTACATCTGTGTATTATAGGAGATAACCATAAAGAAGTTTTTCTCATACCAAGTTTTTAAAAGACTTCATAGGCAAGTTGTTGCAGTGGCACACCCTCCCCGCCACCCATAACAACTATAAAGTTTTTCTAGTAATTCAGGGGGATCTTTTGATGAAATACTGCACACTGCTCTCTCCAGTGTGCTTTCATCCAATCAGCTTTTAAATTTTCATCTAGTTCTTCTTTAGACATGAAAATTAGTATCTGGCCTTGTCACGTAGGATACAGCTTAGCTTGTCCTGTAACTGTACAGAATAACCTGTAGCACTGTGTTGCAGGTTGCCTTGTAGTGAGGTGTTGCAGCTCTTTCTGGAGAAGAGGCAGCGTTTAGCTACGCAGGAGTGGTCCAGAGTAATTTTTTCACTGATTTCTGTATAATGAGTTGCTCTTAATTTAACATGGTAGTATCTTTGTGCAGCCAGAGGAACTCTTTCTGTGAAGTGAGCTCTGGTGTAGAGGGTGCAGGATAGTCACTCTTGTCATTCAGTCATCAAAATAATGATTTTCTTTCATAACATGGACAAGTTGTAAGTACTGTTAAGAGTGATTTGCTGGTGTATGTGTCCAAAATGGTGCTTTTTCTTTGGAGAAGGCTGACTTCTACAATTTCTTAGTTTCAGCATGTACTTTACAGACATGGACTCTTAAGGGCTATAATTCTACTCTGTGCAGAGGGTCCAACCTTAAATGAGTCAGAAGGTACTAGGAAAGCTGTTCTATCTGAACTGCATATATTATGGATTAGCAGGACAGGTGACATTAAATGTCTATCCAGGGAGAGGCATAGACAGACTCCCAACAACAAGCTTGCTTTCTCTAGAGTTACTCTGTGTTTAAAAAACCCTGTCTCCTCTTGAAGTATTTTAAAATTATATCTTGTGGGGATCTCTGAGTTTGTGGAATACTTGGGAGACTTAGCTAGTCTCATAATGGAAGGTTGGTTGGAACTCAAACTCTCATAATTCCTGGGGAATGGCTCTAACTTGAATATTCCAAAATTCCAGGACTAAAACCAGTGGTAGAACACTGTCAGTGTTTCTTGAGTTCGTAGCAGGACGTAGCATGAAATGGTATATTGATGTATTTTACTGCTTATATTTTTGTCTGAAAGGAGGTACTTTACCTGTATGGTTGGACATGGGTAAATATTTACCAATAAATGACGTAAGAGAGCGTGATTTAGAGCCTGTCTTCTGTTTGCAAAATAAGTATAAACTTTCTTTGCTAGAAGGCAGCTTAACCAATCAAAAAGCCAAAGCAGAATCTCTCCCAGCATTTTAGACATGCAATCACCTCTGTAAAGAATTGGTTATGAAAATGTCACTGTTGTCTGAGGTAATGGTAACATTTGTGAAGGTTTCATTTAAGCTGTATTAATTAGTGCAGGGGAGCAACTTGGCTGGCCAGTTTTACATTATATTCCCGTGCTGCAAGAGGACAGTGACCTCTGTTGACAGTGACAGTGATCTTGTGGTTTATAACAAACCACAAAAGTTATAAAGATTGTGTGATTTGGTACTAACAGGTTTATATTGACTTTAATTGTCTTAATTCTGATAAGCCAAAGTGCTCAGCAGTATTTGTTCCTTCTCCAAGTAAATACGTTTCATGAATATAGCTGTAAATGGTAGAAATTCGTAGCTGCCCCATCTGCTCTTGTCATTAACACCTCAGACCTCACGGTGGCGTGTTTGACTAATGCTAGCACAGTTTTGAACTGCAGTGACTGGCAACGTGGGGAAGGAGAGGAGTTGGTACAGGCTGTGATGCTTAACTTGTACTTAAAGTCTGAAACAACATTACGGTCTTAGGTTTTTGAATTAGTTTCTTTCTTGCACAAACTGGCCATGCCGGCTTTGCAGGCTGTTTACTCGTTCCTTAGAATACTGAGGAATATTCTGGTGGTTTATCCTGGCATGAGGTCAGGACACAGACCTCATGGACTCAGAAACTTGGGCACTCAGGAGAACACCCAAATCTTGTATTTTGGGTATAAACCACCAGATAAAACACGAGTTTGCATAAACCCTAGAAGAGATAACAATGTTTTTAGCTTAATACTGCACTCAGAGGCGGAATATACCAGAGCATATAATTAAGTGATTTTTATTTTCAGTACGTGAACAAAATTATCCCTTTACTAATAGCATAGGTAAAGAATACCATTTTCAGTGTACATAATGCAGTGGAAACATTCAAAACTGAACCTATTAAATTAAACATCACCTTTCAACTCTAGTTAGAAAAGTCTTTACTATGAACATTCAAGTTCAAAAATTATAGGCATAGTCCTTAAAATAGAGGAATTTTGAATTAGATGAATACTTTCTGGCATTGTTCTCCAGAAGTAGACGTTTTAAGTTCATGGCCTTTTTGCAGACTGATACTTTCAGATGTTGGCTGAAGGTTGAGTTTCTTTGGTAGAAACAGAAATAACTGCAATATACATTTAAAAAAGCCTCTTCAGGATGGATTCATTTTTTAAAAGGAAATTTAATTGAATGCTATCAAGAGTGTTATAGCAGAATTTTATTTATTGAGCTCTGTAGACACAGTCGTATGCAAATGTTTAACTGTTTAAAAGTTCATCAGGATAGTGTTGAAGTAGTCAGCATGAATTGTAACTATGTCTTTGTGCTTGTAGAGTGAAATAATTCGAGACAATCCTGGCATCCTGGACTGCGTGAAAGAAGGAATTGGCAGAGTTGTAGGCATGGGAGTACCCCATAGCAAGCGTCTTCTCCCTCTGATGGTCTTGACTTTCCCAACCGCTCTACATGGAGTTCTTCACTACGTCATCCGTTCCATCGTCCAAAAGTTTGTTTTGTTTGTTCTGAAAAGGGATAATTCCCACAACCTTCCAACTGAGAGCTCCACTTCTGTGCAGAGCATGCTGGATGCGTATTTTCCAGAACTTATTGCTAGCTTTGCTGCTAGCCTTTGTGCTGATGTCATGCTTTACCCACTGGAAACAGTTTTACACCGCCTTCATATTCAAGGGACACGCACAATAATTGACAATACAGACCTTGGCTATGAAGTGCTTCCAATCAATACTCAGTATGAGGGAATGAAAGACTGCATAAATACTATAAAACGGGAAGAAGGAATGCAAGGTTTTTATAAAGGATTTGGAGCTGTTATAGTACAGTATACCTTGCATGCAGCAGTTTTACAGTTCACCAAAATTATTTACTCTACACTGCTTCGAAATGTTTCTTAATCTGTCCAGGTCTGGATCTAGCACAGTGGTCATGGTTGACTTGCTAACCTAGTTCTTTAAAAAGGCTTAGAAAATGAACTCTGAAGAATCCACTCAGTGGATTCTCCTTACACTGTAAAACAACTTGTTTTAAAAATGGGGATATAGTTTCCTAAGTGTAATTAAATAAGTACTGTTTAAAAATTATAGACACAAATTGAATACGTCATATGCAGTCATAAAAGGGGATCAGATTTCAAATGTGATTGCAGCGAGGATTTACCTTTCATCTTACCAGTTCACTAACTTAAGGAATGAATATGAATTGTTAATATCTGCTTTATAAGCATCAGATCTGATATTTAATATGGACTGTTAGTTCAAAGGAATTTATTTTCTTAAGTTGTAAGAACTTGCAAGTAGGGGACTTATGGCTTGACTGGTCTTCTAAAAATGTTTCCAACTTCACTGGTAATGGAACTGTGAGTAAAATAGAAACTGTAAAAGTAACTTAAGTAGACTTAAATGTCAAATTTACAGGTACTTAGACAACTTCTTATTTTGCTGCAGTGTGGCAGAATATGACTAAGAGGAATTTTGCTTTGTACAAGAACAATGAAAAATGGGCTTTGGGCAAAGTTGCACAGAATGCAAATTTGACTGTCTTGCAGTTTGTTTGCAAGGCTTATTACAGTAACTAAGGTGTGTGAATAAAGCAAATTAGAAACTGATGTATGCATGTGTAAGTGCCATTTTTAGTTGACTTTCCAGTGATAAATTCAGGGTTTAGTTTCACTGCTACTTCATATGAGAGTAAAATAATCTTAAAAATGTGCATAGTAGCAGTGGTGTTCAAGGTCTACAGAAAGCTTAAAAAAAACGATTGACTAGGGTCAATTCTATAGTTCTAGAGTTTCTCTTTTGTTAGATCAGAGAGGTGTGTATAAAATTACCTGCTTACTATTTAGCACTGATGTCCTTCATGTAGAATCTCTGCTGGATTAAATATTTTATGCAGCAGAGTTAAGTCTGTTTTATGTGCAAGCAAATCACTGAAATGTATAATTTTTGCCCTCTTCCCCTTCAGGCTCAGCCTGAAAATTATTTCTGATCAATTGAAATAACTTAGTCCTTCCTGGTTTCATCACTAAATACTGGGAGGGAGGTGGATTTCAGCAAATAAAACAAGCATGTGGAAAGTCACTTTTAAATTGTATGAGAAGCTGTTGCTTTTTTCACATTCATGTGACAAGTCTGTTTCTGTGAATGCTGTAAATTGTTCTGCATTTTAATCCTTAGTCATTGTGTAGTCATCACTTATGGAAAGTAGTCATGGCAAAATAATGCCAAGATGTTGCTGTTCATAAGTTCTGATTTCAAATCAGATCTGCTTTATTATTAATCTAACTTTCATGTATTTTAAACGCATAAGTGTTGAAATGGAAAGTGTAGTGAACTTGGGAACTGGTTTATTTTGAAATATTGTTAATTGCAAATTTAGTGTATAGTGTATGAAATAAAATGAAAACTCACTGTAAGTACTATAAAGTAATTCACCAAAGAGGCATGTAAAGGAATTCTGATTTGTGTGTTATGTTTTGCTGTATAGACTTCAAAGTGGCTTTTTCAAGTTTCTCAGCTTTCCCAAGTCCAAGAACATGTTGAATTAAACTACATGCAAGAGCTTGGGTGAAATATTTAATTCTTGGGTTGGTTTCTTTTAAAGTTTCTGTGAGTATCACAAAAGCCATGTCAGAATCATCCAGACTGGAAGGAATCTCATGAGGTCCTCTAGTCCAAATTCTTACTCTAAGCAAGGACAACGTTGACTTCAGCCCAGATTGTGCAAGGCCCTTCTCCAGTCAAGTTTTTAAATCCAAATTTCAATACATAAAACTGGCCTTTTCAAAGGTGTATAATTCAACTGAAGCCAACTCTTACATCATGGTTGTCTTGAGGCAATAAGTAAGTGCATGTTGGAGACCAACACTTGGCAGATGTATCTGTTAAATTGGGCAATAACATTTTCTAGGAATAAAATTTTAAGGCATTTTGCCATATGAAATGAAGGATGTGCCTTCATATATTCTGCAAGAGGGAAGATGAGTTCTCAGAATGGCACTAGATACTGTGCTATGATATTTTACTGTATCAAACACTTTAATTGCTAAGAGTTTTATAGTTCTGTAGTATCAGATCTATAACTTTGAGCAAGGTGAGAAAGAATGCTGTCAATGTAGAGCAGCTGTTCCATGGTGGAAAAAATATTTGCTTTGGGCTATTCTGTTCTGGTTCTCTTCCCATCAGTTAGAATGAACATGTTTTGATTCTTCATGTGTAGGTTTTTTTATCTTCCAAAAGAAGAAATACAGAGTTGCTATTTTTTTGCCCATGCAAAAATATAAATCATTGTGGGCTGAAAAAAAATTTCACCTTTTTAACCATAAGCATGCTGTTAATGTGTTTCTGTTTTTCTTGTGGATTATAGATCTAAGTACTCAATTTTTAGCTCACAAGTGATCAGTAGGTGACTTTAGCAAGATGTACTGCTGAAAACTACAAAATTCAGAATTGCTGTAGAAAGAAGGTTGCTGTGGAATATGAAAAATTCTTATGTGCTCTCTTCTTCCAGATGCAGACAAGGACTTTTTTTGTACCTTGTTTTTCTTCCTACTTTTTTTTTTGTTTGTTTGCTTTTTGGTTTTGTTTTGTTTTGGCTTTTATTATTATCTTAAGAGAGCTGATTTCAAGAAGGTAAATGTTACTGAAGAAAGACAGACTCTTTAATGTTTCCATCCACTGAAGAATTACTTTGCTTCTTAGTCACATCTCTTAAAAGGAAAGCCTGCAGTAACTGACAGCAGACCAGGCAAGAAATTCTGAGCTATGAGGCCTGCTGGAAACAGGCAATTGTCTGCCTGTGCTGTTTCACACACTGCATTAGAGATCACACTTGGCTTTTAGTTGTGTTAGAACAGAGCTTTTAGATCTAGTGTTGGTGCCAGTACTCTTTTTCTTCAGCAATGTTCCAGTTATGTTCATTTTTCTAGCAGATACACTTTGGGGCACACATGAGCTGATTTAGCTCTGGGATCTGTCTGTTGTAATGTGACAGACATGTCCAGAGGATTTTATAGATTTATACAAAATTGTAAGACTCAAAAATGCATGCTTGTCTTAGCTCCTCTAAATTTAGCAGCAAGTTCAAAGCAAGTGTATGTAAGGTATTCATCTGATATAGGCATTCAGTGGACACGTGCCCACAGCTGCAAACACAGAGCAGAATCAGAGAATATTCTGAGTTGGAAGGTACCCAGCCCAAGAATCATCATAGTCTTGACTCCTGGCCATGCACAGGACAGCTCCAGAAATCACAATGTGTACCTGAGTGTTGTCCAAACACTTCTTGAACTCTCAGACTTGCTGCTGTGACCACTGTCCTGGGGAGCCTGTTCCAATGCCCAACCAACCAAGGTGAAGAACCTTTTCATGATAGCCAGCTTATATTTTCCTGACACAGCTCCATGTCATTCCCTCACATCCCGTCACTGGTCACCACAGAGAAGAGATCAGTGTCTGCCTCTCTGCTGCCCTCATGGGGAAGTTTTACCTGCAGTGAGGTCTCCTCTCAGTCTTTTCCAAGCTGAACACACCAAGTTCCCTCAGCCCCTCCTCATGTGGCTTCCCCTCAAGGCCCTTCACTGTCTTTGTTGCCCTCCTTCGGACACTAATGGCTTAGTATCTTTGTTATATTGTGGTGCCCAAAACTGCCCCACTATTGCAGGTGAGGCCACCCCAGTGCAGAGCAGAGCGGGACAATCTCCTCCCTCACCTGGCTGGTGATGCTGTGCCTGATGACCCCCAGGACAGGGTTGGCCCTCCTGGCTGCCAGGGCACTGCTGTCTTCTTTTCAGCTGTCCATTGACCAGGAGCCCCAGGACCTTTTCCATGGGCCTGTTTTCCAGCATCTCATTCCCCAATCTGTCTGTACATCTGGGGTTGCCCCATCTCAGGTACAGAATCCAGGACTTGTCAAACTTCATATGGTTGGTGATGGCCCAGCCCTCTGATTTGTCCAGGTCTTTCTGCAGGGTCTCCCTGCCTTCCAAGGAGTCAAGAGCTCCTTCCAATTTAGTGTTGATGGCAAACTTACTTTGTGTCCCTTTTAGTCCTGCATGCAAGTCATTTATGAGGATATGGAAGGGTGCTGGCCCTGGAATGGAGCCCTCTGGAGCCCCATTAGTGACAGGTTGCCAGCCTAATGTCGCCCCATTCAGTGATAACCCTTTGTGCTTTGTGCCTGACCCGTGAGCCAGCTGCTCACCCATCACATGATGTGTTTATCCAGCTGTGT
>JAWWEW010000088.1:12882991-12905926 GCA_035583185.1 Anabacerthia variegaticeps | reverse complement strand
TATAGGTATTAATGTATTAAATATGCTAATGGTTTGAAAGGGTATAAAAACTGTAACTTTATGGGGCTCTGGGTCCTTCGTGCTCGGAGGATCAGAAAGGGTCCGGACCACAATAAAGGTATTTTCTATCTTATCTCCATTAATCTTGTGCAGAGTGTCTGTTTTGCAGGATTTCAGGCATCAGATCAATTCCCAGGGTGATGTATCTTCCCTTAACACTTCATATGGATGAGACTGAAAGTCCTGCAGCTCAGTCAGACTGAAATGTTCTTCTGTTGGCTGTTCCTGTTATACCCTTACATACATATGTACATACCCATACATATATATGCCAATGGGTGCATTAGGGCTGTAAAAGAAAATACGTAGCAATAGAGTAACTGTGTAGGGATAAGTGTGCCGATGCTGAAATGTGAAAACTTTGTTTCTCACTCTTGGTAGGTATTGAGTCAATTTTCTAATAGGTGCCTGACTTTCTATGTTTGCAGTGTTCGTCTGCAAATATTTTTACTTCAATAGCTGAAACAAAAGCAAGGGAAACAACATTCCAAGTACTGGCATATAACCATCACAGGAACAAATTATTGCATGCTGTTATAAAAATCTGGCTGTGGTTTAGAAATATTGCTGTGCACTCAATGAGGAAGATAAAAGTTCTGATTTGCCAGAAGCTGTTGCACTTAGATTTTGCTCCTATGAGGAACAAAAGGAGAAGCAGTTACTTTCTGTGTGACTGCACCCATAAAAATCAAGCATATGGTTGAGAGGAGCTAGAATACTAAGTATTTTTTTGGTCCCGAGTTGCTTTTTGAGATCTGTGTGACTTTCTTGAACAGACATTTTTATTAATGGCTATATTTAGTACAGTTTCTTTTGGCTTACTGCTGCTTGTGTTCTGGAGTTTGCTGTCCTCAGTGTCTATTTCTCTTTTTCGCACTGAAGTTCTGGCTTAGCACCTTACAGCTGGGCACTCTTCAAGCACCAGAAGCAATATCTTAGCATTAATGTAATACTTCCACTGTTTAATCAAAGCCAGCAACTAATCCCCACACAGCTGTTCTCTCACTTCCCTTGTGGCAGTATGGGAGAGAGAATTGGAAGAGAAAAAGTGAGAAAACTCGTGGGTTGAGGAAAAAATAGTTTAATAGGAAATGTAAAAGCTGTACATGAGAGCAAAGCAAAACAATGAATTCATTCACTGCTTTCCACGGGCGGTTCAGCCATGTCCAGGAGTGCAGAGCTCCATCATGGGTTAAGGTGACTAGGGAAGACAAACACCATCACTCTTCCTTCTTCTCACCAACATTATTTGCTGAACATGATGCCAGATGGTCTGGAATATAAACTGGGTCAGTTGGAGTCACCTGTCCTTGCTGTGTCTCCTCCCAGCTACTTGTTGCACCCCCAGTGTGCTCACTGATGGTCTGGGGTGAGCTGTAGAAAAACCCTTGCCTCTATGCAAGCCCTGCCCAGCAGTAACTAAAACCTCCCTTTGTTGTCAAAACTGTTTCCAGCACAAATCCAAAACACAAGCCCATACTATCTCCTGTGAAGAAAAAATAACTATACTAGCCAAAAACAGCGGGAGTGCTTCATTCATGCTAAATCACTGCTGGTGAATTACCCAGGGCTATAATAATATCATCAAATGGGCTAATAAGGACAAAAAGAGCAACACCATATTGCTGTCACTCTGATAGTTTTGGGGAAAGTCTGTTTCTGGTTGATTATGAAATATCTGGTACAAATTACATGCAGAAGTAGTGTAGCCTTAGTGATTGATTATGTAACAACTTATCAATGGTAAAATTAATGCAAAATAGATTTCAAGATTAAAAATAAGTTGTACTTATGCAGAAACAATATAACAGGGTGATTTTGCACTGGGAGAAAAACGAATGTTGTATTGTTCTGTCTTGTGATGTTACTGTGAGGTTTTCTTTGTAACCAGGGCTTGCATGGTACTGCTTCCTCACTTCTCAAGCTATGCCTAAATCTTCTTAAGTTCTCTTCTCTTCCATTATTTCATTTAATGTATTCCCATGGATTATATGTATTTGGAGCTTTGGAACAAGTGAGACAGTAGTTTGAAAACAGCACAGCTGTAATTTCCTTGAAAAACCTATTGAGGCTGTTCAGAACACCACTGACCTTTGAAGATGTTAAAATCCACTGATTTTTTTGACTTATGAAAAGATCAGTAGAATGTGTGTTCTCCATTTAGCTTTTCAATAATCTCCTGCCAAAAAAATGCAGAAGAGAAAAAAAAAAGAAAAAAAAGTAAGACCTTGTTTGGATGCTCCATATAAATAAAATTAGAGAGGATACATGACTTGAAATAGGCTTTTCCTTGCACAAACAAACACAAGTACACACACACACAAACCTTTGATGTTTCCAGAGCTTCAAGATCAATGCTCAAAGACAATAAAGGCTAAGTTAAGATCTCCAAAACTAGAATGGTGACATTAAAAAAAGATAAATCTCCACTGAAGAGTGCTGGGTATGTGCATGTCATGAAAATCTGGAAACAGTACATTTTCTCCAATCTTTTGACCCTCTGTGTTTTACAACAAAAGTAGTTAAAACCTTTTGTCAAGATCTGGCAACACTTGTTTAGACTTCAAGTGTAATAGAAATTTCTGGAAAACTGAAGAATGTCCATTGAATATAATAGTATTCTGTGGTGGGTTGACCTCGGCTGGCTTAATGGTGCTTATCTAGCCATTCTGTCATTCCTCTTTCTGAACAGTATAGAGGAAGGAAAATATGACAAAAAGCTCGTGGGTCACAATAAGGACAGGAAGATTACTCACCAGTTGTCGTCAGGGGCAAAACAGACTCAGCTTGGGGAAATTAATTTAATTCATTGCTAATTGAACACAGCAAGGTAATGAGAAATAAGAACTAACCAAAAAAACACCTTCTCCCCAGCCTTTCCTTCTTCCCAGGCTCTGCTTCACTCCCAATTTCTCTACCTCCTCCCCTCCAAGCAGTGCAGTAGGGCAAAGAATAGGACCTGCAGTCAGTTCATCATGCCCTGTCTCTGTTGCTTCTTTCTCCTCACACCCCTCCCATGCTCCAGCATGGGGGTCCCTTCCATTGTAGATAGTCCTTCATGAACTTCTCCAGCATGGGTCCTTCTTACGAGTTCTTCTTGAAGTGCTCCAGAGTGGGAACTTTCCATGGAATGAAGTCCCTCATGGGTCTCCTACAGGGTCACAGGTCCTACCAGAAAACCTGGTCTTGCATGGGCTCCTCCCTGTGGACCACAGCCTCTGCCAGGAGCCTCCTCCCATGTGGACTCTCCAGAGTCACAACTTCCTTCATGGTATCTCCATCCGCTTCAGTGTGTGGTCCTCCACAGGCTGCATTGTGGATATTTGCTCCACTGTGGTTCTTCGTTGGCTCCAAAGGGATGACCTGTGTCACCATGGTCTTCTCTGCTGTGTGTGGGAGCTGGTTCTTATATTCATCCTTATCTGTAGCCTGAGTTACGCCCAAAGTTTCTTTGAAGAATGCAAACAGCATTTGAGGATCAATTTTAGAGTCAACTGGTGTGTCCATGCAAAAGGCCCTGCAAAAGCTGCCACTTGAAACAGGTGTCAAATTCTGTTGGTGGTTTTTCTGGCTAATCTTTTTGCATGTCCTTTCAATGATATTCTGATAAGGGTATATTTCAGTAATCACACACTTCTCAATGGCCTCTGGTGAACTAGGTACTCAGGTGCTTTATAGAGACGCTACCTCTCTCTACCTGGCTGCTCAAACTGCATCTCATTTCCTTCCTTTTTGGTCCTTTGTGCACAATTCATCTTCTCCTGCATGTCAGGAATGGCTCCAAACTTCACAAGGGAATAGACAGAATTGGAAGTCATGGGTTTCATAGTAAAGTGAAGAGCAAAGACGAATTTGCAAGTAGTTGTGTTGTTGTCATCATTTAGATGGTCTCAGTGCTCTCAGTTGCTTGCAGAGAGTGTGTCTGAAGGGTTGCTTTGTTGATTTTTGTTGCGACAGCTTGCTTTTATGTCCTTGTTTCTTTTACTATCCTGATACTGGCTTCCAAAAGGAGTTTGATACAACTGTTTTGCAATCCTGGTTGGTCACCTGCACCTGAATCATTTCATTTTCTTATTACTGATGTGCCCCTTTTTTCAGAACTTAACTGTGGCTGCTGTTCCTTACAGCCAGACATCTCTTCATCATGAACCCCCTGCATCAGGAGGCATCCAGAACCCAACCATCACTCGACCATGATCCCAAGATAATCAATTTATACTCATCCCCACTCAAAAAAGATGCTTTTTCAATCTTAACACAGTTTCCAGCCTATAACCAGATCTTCAAACATATGTTCAGTGGGGCTTTGCCTTTTCCCTACTAGCCATAGCAACAAACAAAATATGAGTTAGTCAGATGCCAACTCCTAATTTTTGTAGTGAGTGGGGGATGGAAGCTTCTGGGGTTTTTGCCTCTTTTTGTCTTTCCTTTTTAATACCTAACACCTTGACCAAATCTATGGGCAGCACACCACAGACTTGTAACACAAATAGGTAACACAGTGATGGTATTCACAGTTATGATACTAAAGCAGGGATGGAGAGTTAAATATTTATAGCCATGGCCTGCAGGAGAATGAATGACAACTACTGCAACAACTACAGCCCTGGGGAAGGACTATTTTGTTGCTCTGGAAACATGATCAGAGTCAATAACTAGCCAGAGAGCAGAGCTGCCAGCACTCGGGTGGGAGGGAGGCACAGACACAAGAAACAGGAAAGAAAGATTTGTGTGGGTCCTTCTTTACCATCATGAGGAGCAGCTGCTGATCAAAAACCTGCAATTCAGAAAGCTTTTTCACCATGGGTGACTGTTTGATGCCAAGAGGAATACTCACCATGTGGTAGGTAATGTGTAGCATTTTCAATTTACTGTTTCAGTGGAGGGAAAAGTTTTTTTCTTTCTTTCCTTATGGTGGAGGGGGAGAGGTGGGTTATGGGATGTCCTGTGTGAAATATCAGCATTATAGCCTTGGTGGAAGTAAGGGAAGTCCAGTTTCAGATGCAAAAAGGAGTGGCATTTGTTTTTATCTGAGTGTGCAGAGGCACACTCAGCCAGAGGTAGTTTTGCATCCTGCCTCTCTACTTTTGCAATGAGTTTCTCCTCTGGTATCAAGACAAATTCTTCCATTATCTGCTCCCTAAAGTGCCCAGATCAGATTAATGGTTCAAATTCTTATCTTTCCCCTCTTGTTGGCATACTGTTCTATATGTCTGGACAAGCCCTTCTGAAACAAATTTAACTCGTTACTCCTTCACTATTCTGATCCCTCTCTCCTTCTAGTCCACTGCAAGCATTTATCCTTTCTTTGCACATTGTTTCACAAATATGTAAGGAAGAGCATCAGTAAATACCTGCAGTCAGATGGATTTTTATAATTTTCTGAAAGAAAGCTTTAACATAGTGTTTAGCACAATTATGTGCTTCTGTCTTCTTGGCACGGGAATATGCAATGTGGCTGGCTGTTATAATGATACTATACAGGCCCTGTCTTTTCCCTGTGTGAGGGTATCACTTAATCACTGCTACAGAGAGAATTTGCCTTTTAGTTTTCTGCATGGTGCCATTGCAACCCATCAAGCGGCTATTTCTGAGAAACCTATGCTGGCATGGAAATTTCCTCCAAAGATTGTGATAAATTAGGTTTTGTCATTTGAAATGATTCATATGGTTTGCAAAAGCCAAGACCATTAGCTCTATTCGTCATTATGTGCTTTCATATTAATTTGTTCAAAACAGATGTTGTCTTTGCTGATCTGTAGGTTCCTGGATTTCCCCCTATAAACTCTTGAAAAAAGTGTTAGTGTCACATTTGCCATTTTCTAATCTTCAGGTACCAAGGAATTTTTTGAATGGTGGTGTACTGAAGCCACTTAATTATTTCATTGACTGAATTTCTTTAAATCTCTTGGGATTAAGTGTGGCAGTTGTTTAATTTGTTTTGGTTTTTTGAGGTCTTTTGTAGCTGCCTCCGTTTGAGGTAGTACTTCTGATATATCCACCCATAGAAAAGAGTTTCTTATAATGCTGCAAGCCCTCCCACTGTGAGCACATACACAGACAACTTACCTCTCTTCTGATAAGGCCATGTTTTCTGCTATCCCTTTTACATCCTGCTGATCTGTTAGTGCTGCATGCTCTCTGACAGCCTTCCTATTCCAGGTATATTGAGAGAGTAGCTGATTATTCATTTCTTATGCCCCTTGTGAGAGATATTTCTCTATCTCCCTAGCCCCCTGTGCTTGCTTTTCGCATTTCTTCTGTCTCAGTTTATGATGCTTTCTATTCTACTTTGTAATGAAACTACAGTTTTTCAAAAGGTGTTTTTTCAACAATTTCCTTTACTGTGCCAGTTTATCACACTGTCTTTTTTCCTTCCATTGAGTTTTTCTTGCTTTGTATCATGATTCTTCTGCCGTTCTTTCCTGGGGACAAGCAGTCACTGGTTGTGTCTAAAAATGATCTTCTGAGATCTTGCTCAATGGTGATATTGGCATATAAATTGGGAGTGGCTCTCTTAGTCTGTTACTTTTCCATTTACTGCTATGCAGATTTCCTAGTCCCCCTTCACACATTGACATCAGTGTTTAGTATCCTGGAGGGCCAGTTAGTAACATATGACCCAGCCTTCTGCTGAGGCCAAGAACGGCAGCCCATCACCTTCCACATTAATTATTGGCAAAAAAAGGCTTTTAATCTCATTGGATCTGATTATTCTTTACCCTGAGCACTGTGCTTGAATTTTCAGTCTTTCCTGCACACTTTATATCCATGGTCTCACACTGTGACATTTGCTGTCTGTAATTGTCCAGTACTATGTCCTCATTACAAGTTAGTAATTTCAGGTACTCCACCTCATGTGTCTCAGAGTTCTGGCATTCATGTGGAATATAATTTACTCTGATCCTTCATTCTCTTATCTGTGCCTCGTTTAGATGGCCATGATCTGGGGAGCAGAATTCCCATGACAGCACCTGTATGAATGCCTCCTGCCAAGACAGATTCCCTACTACATCTTCCCTGCTCTTCATTCCCAGAAGTCAATTCTGTCACCACTTTCAAATGAGAAAGTGTACAAGATTTTTCTATGTGCCCACAAATATGTTTATTGGATAGAAAAATTATGATGGTGGGAGATCAAGGACTTAAAGGAACAGGAAGATTTTCATGGTGCAAGCAAAGGACTGGGTCTTTCTTTCATGAAGGTCAAGTACATTAATAGCCTAGAGACATAAAACAACAGCATCTCCCGCTCTAGTTCCTAGGTGCAGATTTAAGAACAACAGTGGGCAGAGAGCAGTAATCAAACTCTACCTTCATTATTTCCAGCTAAATTTGCATTTTCTGTGTCATGTACCATGGCATGTTCTTATTACATTGTAATTGCTTCACAGTCCTGAGGCAATCAGTGAACACAGAGAGGAAGAGGATGAGACTGAATGACAGAATATCCATGAAAGAATGTGAAAGACTGAACTGAGAAGGAGAGAATATCCATGACAGAATATTCATGAAAGAATGTCAAGATGGGCCTCTGTAGACATGAATATATATTCTTTAGGTTTTTTTAACACCTTAAGACAAACAGAATCACAACAGTAAAGAATAAGAAAGACTTGCTCACATCTCTGATTTTAACACAGGATTTCTGACCCATACACTCACAAGGCATACTGATTGCAAGAGCTGTTCATTCAAAACACATTAAAATGACTTGTAAACAGAGTTTTTGAAAGAAAGCCCACCAATAACTAGAAATTCTGCAAGTTTGATTAATCTTAAGCTGTACATGAAAAAAACCACCTTTTGTAATTTATAAAAAAAATTTTTACAAGATTTTTTTTTAATAACTTGATAAATAACTCAGCAGTGTGTTAAACTGTAATAAGGTTAGTTTACTGTTCTGAAATAAGTAGATGAAAAAATTAATATGGTGAACAGTTAACAATGTTTTGGTTAATGTTAAGGCAACATGATTTTGTGGGTTTCTTACTTAGTGAAGTGCATATGGTTTCTAATGTAAAAATTCAAATCTAGGTGTTACAGAAACCATCACTATGATATTTGATTTCTAAGAGAGTTGACTTATTCCCCAACACACACCTCCCTCACTGCTGTAAAAGATTGAGTTACCAACATATTGACTGATGCAGATGATATTAAACAAATCAGAAGCTGGCATCAGCTGAGAATCACCACAAAAATGTAAAAACAGGGGGAAAAGTAAAAAATGTAAAAAAAAAAAAAATTAAGTAGAGGTTATAAACAGAAATAAATAAATAACATTGGCCACAGTTATTTCATAGTTTTATCAAAAGCCTGGACAAATTAGCTAAATCATACCATCAATATTTTTAGAATGATAAAAGACTGTTAAGCAATCAGAAAGCTGCATATGAATATTTTGTGCAAGAACAAGGTCTCATTGCGACAATTCTTGCTTCAGTAGGCTAGGAAAAGAAGTTATCCAAGAGCAACTATCCATCCCTTTACAAGACAGGAACAATGCCATGCTAGTTAGACCTTGAGGGTAATAATAAGAGAACATAAGCCTAATTGTGGGTAAATACAAGGAATTCATCAGTGTGTAAGCAAGAGCATAATGTTGGTAGGTTGAATGCATCTTACACGTATTTGCTTCATGTTTAACCAAGTCAGCATGATGGTGAGAGACTTTGTTGTGTTGAAGGGGTCTGTGTAAAGGTTAAGATGTGACAGTTACCACCCAGAAATGTCAAAAAGGAAAAAGAAAAAAAAATAGAGCTTCATAAGAGGTGATGGCTCTTAAACCAGCCAAAAATCAAATGATCCAGGGTCTATGGGCTGCAGCTGGACTAATTTTCTTCAAAGAAGCAGAGTAATTAATTAGTGTTCTGTGATACAGGTATGAATTTTAAATTATCTGAAATCTTTAAATGAAGCGGAAGCACTCTTGCAGTATCATGCCTCTGGACCTTAAATTAAATATCAATGACAGTGTCTTTCTCTGTCTGAAATTTAAGGTCCAGAGGCATGATACTGCAAGAGTGCTTCTGCTGGCCACATTGATAGGGCAGGATAGGATAGGGCAGGATAGGTTAGTATAGGATAGGATAGGACAGGACAGGACAGGACTGGACAGGGTAGTGTAGGGTAGGGAAGGGCAGGGCAGGGCAGGGCAGTGTAGGGTAGGGCAGGGTGGGGTAGGATAGGATAGGGTGGGGTAGATTAGGGTAGATAGGTCTATTTGATGGATAATGAACTGCCTGGATGGACATAAAGCCAGGTTGAGAGAGCCGGGGTTGTTCAGCCTGGAGAAAAGAAGGCTCCAGGGAGATGTGAGGCCTCCCAATATCTAAGCTGGGCTTGTGAAAAGGAGGGAGACGGACTTTTGATATGGGCAGATAGTGACAGGACAAGAGGCAATGGTTTTAAACTGACAGAGGGCAGGTTTAAATCAGATAATAGATTACTGTAAGGCTGGTGAGGCCCTGGCATAGGTTGTCCAGAGCATCTGTAGATGCTCCATCCCTGGAAATGTTTAAGGACTGGTGGGACAGGGCACTGAGAAAACTGGTCTAGTGAAAGTTGTCTCTGGCCATCACAAGGCGCCTGGGTGATCTTTAATGTCCCTTTCAACCTAAGCCATTCTATTATTCTAGGAGTGGAATGGACTAGACTAGAATAGAGTAGAATAGAATTAGGATATATTTCTGTAAGAATGGACCTACAACAATCATCCAGTCCAATTGCCTGACCACTTCAGGGTTCACCAAAAGTAACAATATATTTTTAAGTACATTGCCCAAATGCCTGTTAAACACTGATAGGCTTGTGGCATCAGCCACCTCTTTAGGAAGCCCCTTCCAGGATTTGACCATCCTTTTGTTAAAAATTGCTTCCTAATGTCAAATCTGAAGCTCCCCTGGGGCAGCTTTTTACCATTCCCTTGTGTCCCATCCCTGGATCCCAGGGAGAAGAGACCTGTACCCCCTCTCCATCCCCTCCTTAGGAAGCTGCAGAGAGCAATGAGGTCACCCCTCAGCCTCCTGTTCTCCAAACTGGACAAACACAGAGGTCTCAGCTGCCCCTCACAGGACAATCCTTCCAGCCCTCCCACCACCTTGGCTGCCTCCTCTGGGTGCACCCAAGAACCTTCACATCCTTCTTAAACAGTGGGGCCCAGAACTGCTCTCAGTGCTCTGGGTGAGGCCTCCCCAACAGGAAACACAGTGGGATTCTCCCCTCTGCTTCCCATCTGGCTGTGCTGTGGTTGATGCTCCCCACGGTGGGGTTTGCCCTCCTGCTGACTGGTGTGGAGCCTGCTGATGATCAGCACCCCAGACCACTTTCCTGCAGGGCTGCTCTCCAGCCACTCCTCTCCCTGTTTAGGCTTGTGTCTGGTGTTACTCCATCCTGGGTGTAGAATCCAGCATCTGCTCTTTAAGTTTCATACTGATGAAGATTGTCCAGTGATCCAATCTAGATCACTCTGCAAGGCATTGTCCCTCCACAGAATGAACATCATGCCCCAGTTTGGTATCACCACCAAACTTGCTAATGGTTCATCCAGCTCCTCCATCCAGATAATTAATAAATGTGTTGTGAAGTAAAGCTAGGTTCATATTGGTTGCTCTAACAGCTTTTCACACAGGAGTGTGAGCCAAAACTTACACAAATTGTAATTTTTTTTCCTTATTGATGTGAGATGAATTTTTGTGTCAGTCTGTAGGAAGAGTCAATGTTGGGTTAAGACAATATAGAATATATTTACCTTTTTATTTCAACCCTTTGCAGCCTTTGTCCAAAAGTTTATGTGAGCCAGGGTACAGCCCTTTCTCCCTCTTTCCCTCCTTCCCTCTTACCATATTTTATTCACATGACGCAATTGTGATAGCTCCTAAGCATGTTTGCTTTCATGTTTGTTAAATCCCTTTCCTCCAAGATCTCAGAGTTTAATGTTCTATTTCAGTAACTTGCACAACATTGTTGCAACTGTACAAGAGGTTATTTTAAACTGATGTAAACTAGTAAATTAGTCTTGTTATGTAAGATTTATCTGAGATGATTGCATCTATTGGATCACTAACCTGTAGTTAGAAAACCTTCTAAATAAATCTTGCACCTTTTTTTTTGAAAGGTAGGAGAGTTACAATTTGGGGAGTTTGGGGGGTATTTTGCTCTCTTCTTCTTAATTAAAGCTTCATGAAGTCATTATGTGCCCTTCAGAAGTGGCTTTTTGTCAGGATTGCATGTTTGTGCTCATGGTATCAAATTAAGCCTGGTGCGTTTTCTGTGTAAATTGTAAGGTTGATCAAAAATCAGAAAAAGGATGTAACCTATAGCTGAAACCCCTCTATTTTTCAATGAGTTTCTTCTGTTTCAGTCAAAGATCAGTACTACTTGAGTGTCATTTCTCTGAATAAGCTTGGTGGTTATTTTTGTTTAATCTGCTGGACCTGCAAAAATCCAGAGTGATGGATTGCACAGATAAACATAATGGTACAACAGAAGGACATTGCTGTAAAGCAAACTACATATACAGTGGAAAAGAGAGAGACACACACACACAGACAGGTCAATAATGTGTGTATAAACATTGTCATTCTTCCTCTTTGAATATTACATCACAAAGTACAACCAGTAGGTAGCCGCTAAGATGAAGGAGCTGCTTGCAAGGGGATTTAAGCCATGAGTTTGAAGTGAAAAATATCAGCAGCAGGGTAAGACTTACAAGCAATGAAAGTGGCTTAGATATTGGGGGACAATTAGACATTTAAATGTGGATGTCAAGCAGCATATGTGGGTGTGGGAAATGAACCACAGAGACTCATCTGTGAGCTTTGCAGTGTGATTTGGGGAGGTGAGTTTTGTTCGAAGGTCGTGGTAAGTAAAAGCAGTACAGCCTCCATCCGCTCTTAGAGGATGTGATTATTATATTGCTACAGTAGTGCAAGCACCATTTGAGCATGAAGAATAGAGTGTGCTGATGTCTTTTTATGGGTTGCATCTGTATAAATGCAAAAATGCTCTGCCTGCCACTGCAATGTTTTTAAGACTGTGTGATTCTTCTCTCAGTCCAGCGCTGAACATCAGTATGGCACAGAACTACAGAAGCAGTCCACATAGGGTTTTGTTTCCTAGACATTTGATTAGCTTTATTACTCCTCTCTGGATGATTCATGGACTTTTTTGTCAAGAATTTGGAACAAATTTAAGTGTAATTCCAAGGGACATGTGTTACACATTAAAAAAGATTAATATGAGTATAACCAGACAAATAAGGGACAGTTGGTAAAAAATACACTTAAAATTCTACTCCTTTGGCTGACAGCCTTGCCATCTGCTAATAATAACCATAGTTTTTGCCCATAAGAACCCTTAAGATTTTTTGGTGAGTAGCTGACCACAAACACACTTCCCAATCTCATGGTGTGTCACACCAGCAATATGAAGTTTGGTTTTGGCATTCATAACATAGCTGTTTGGTTATTTTGGGAAAGTTTTTAGAATTGCTTTGAATTGCAACATCAGGGATGTTGAGCCAGACTTTCAGAAGCCCTTTGCACTCCAGCATTTCAACCATTCCTAACTTTCTCTCTTTGCTCACATTACTTTATGTGATTTGAACGAACTGAAAGGAAGGCACAGAAAAACCCCACCCTAAACTATGTAGTTATGAGAAATTATTTATTTCATAAAGTATGTTTGTGTACATGTTTTCAGTTCATAGATAGTATACTACTTATGGAAAAACTCTGAATCTCAATCTCAAAAAAATTAAGAGCTAAGAAAATTTTGCATCTTAATTATCCCCTAAGGACTTGCTTCTTCTTTAGAAGACATAGTGGGTTTTTTAAGAGATCATTTATAATTTAGACTCATTAGGACTGAAAATTAGAATAAAGCAATTCAAAAAATCAGAGGAACAATTTAGATGGCGAGATCTATGGGAAATTTTTTTCCTAGTTTTTACTTTTAGTAATACTAAAACAGAAATGGATAAAGGCAGGGAGTTGCCATCATGGTCAAAACAGACTTGACTTGGGGGTATCAGTTGAATTTATTACCAATCAGATCAGAGTTGAATAATGAGAAATAAAAACTAAATCTGACGAACACCTTCCCCCAGCCCCTCCCTCTCTCCCAGGCTTAACTCTACGCCTGAATTCTCCACCTCCTTCCTTCCAGTGGCACAGGGAGGTGGGGCTTATGATGAGTTCATCACAGATCTCTGCAGCTCCTTCCTCCTCGTAAGGAGGGCCTCCTCTCACTCCTAACCTGCTCCACAGTGGGTCCTTTCCATGGAGTGCATGGTCCTTCAGGAACAGGCTGCTCCAGTTTGAGCTCCTCTCCCCATGTGGCCACAAGCCCTCCCAGGAGCCTGCTCCAGCATGGGCTTCCCATGGAGTCCCAGCCCCCTTTGGGCATCCACCTGCTCCAGCATAGGGTCCTCCAGGGTTTTTAGGTGGACCTCTGCTCCATCATGGAACACCCCAGTCTGCAGGGGCACAGCTGCCTCACCATGGTCTGCACCATGGGCTGCAGGGGAATCTCAGCTCTGGCACCTGCAGCACCTTCTCCCTCTCCTTCTGCACTGACCTCGGTGTCTGCAGGACTCTTCCTGTCTCATAGTCTCATTCCTCTCTCACAGCTGCTGTTTCACAGTAAGTTTTCCCCTTCTTTCTCTCAGAGGTGCTGCCACTATGGCTGATGAGCTCAGTCTTGGCCAGAGGTGGGTCTGCCTTGGAGCCACCTCAGTTTGGCTACACTGGACATGGGGGAAGCTTTACCCCCTGCAACCTAACGCTGTGTTACCAAAACCTTGCCACACAAGCCCAATACAACATGTATATAGGAAAAGAATATTAAAAATATAAAATTAATTCTTTATTAATAAATAAATGTATAAATACATATTTCAAGACTTACAGAGTACCTTATCAGTTTCTAGATTGACACATACTTCAAGGAAAAGAGCAAAGGAGAAAACTTCAATTTTGAGTGTTTGACAGGTGGGAATTTTAACACAGAGAAACTCGTTTTTTTCAATGTTAGCATTTTGTCATCTAACCTTGCCCTCAAGTCTAAACATTTTGAAATTTGTAAGAGGCTTTCCCTGCCCGTACCACACCAAACAGGAAGACAAAATGCCACAGGAATGTTTAAGAGTTCACTCCTAAGGACTGCCTGTAAAAATGCGTTACAAGGAGACCAGCTTTGTACTCAGAATTTAACCTGTTATCTTCTGAAGTCATTGCAAATGCACGCACACAAATGTGGGGCCAAGAAGAAAGGTGCATGGCTGGCACTAAGCATTCCATGGGTGCTGCTGCACAACTGAGAGGTCTGCTGTGCTCAGGACCTGTTTTGGAAGATGATATAGAAGCAATACCTTGCTGTAGATAGAGAAGCTCTTAGACCTTCTGTGACCAACCACAAGATAAAGCCAGTAGTGCTGATACCAGATAAATGAGTCTTCAGTGCATGATCAAGCTGTAGATCTTGAGGGACTGGCAAACAGACACTCTGCATAAATACATAAGGGCTTGAAGTTATTCAACACTTAACACAAATCAGTGGGTGGCAACAAGCAAATGGGAATAAAACAAGGGTTAGAGTAAGTAGACAGCTGTGTGTTGAATATATATACCAGCAATACAAAAAAAATTTGCAATGTGCCAAAACCCAATAAAATATTATCTTAAACAATGTTTTTTACCATCTGGTAAAGTTATGAATATTAATATTGTGTTGGGTTGACCTTGACTGGCCAAATGCTCACCAAACTGCTTTCTGACTCCTGTTTCTCAACAAGACTGGGGAGGAGGGGGAAAGGTGACAGAAAGATCATGAGTCAAGATAAGGACTAGATTTCTTATTAATCACTGTCAAGGGCAAAACAAACTTAATTTATTGCTACTTAAATAGTGCAGGATAATGAGAAAAAAGAACAAGTATTAAGAAACACCTTTCTCCCATTCCTCCCTTTTTTCTGAGCTCAACTTCAAACGTAACTCCTTTATATCCTCCCTCTGAGTGAAAGAAGAGGTTGGGAAATTGAGGGTTGCCATTAGTTCATTGCATGTTGTCTGTGCTGCTCCTTGTTCCCCTTGCTTTTTCCTTGTTCTGGCATGGATTCCCTACCATGGGAAACAGTCCTTTTCAACCTTCTCCAGTGTAGGTCCTCTCCATGGGGTGCAGTTCCTCAGGACCAGACTGCTCCAGTATGAATCCCCCACAGGATCCCAGGTACCGTCAGTAAACTTAGCCCTGTGTGGGCTCATCCCCAATGGCTGCAGCTCCTGCCAAGAGCCTGCTCCAGCATGTTCTCCACAGGGTCACAACTTCCTTCCAGGCATGAGCTGCAGTCTGGATCTCTGCTCCACCTTGGTTCTCCATGAGCTGCAAGGGCACAGCTGCCTCACCGTGGTCTTCTTCAGAAGTTGCAGGAAAATCTCAGCTCTGGCACCTGGAGCATCATCTCCCCCTCCTTCTTCACTGATCTTGGAATCTGCTGTTCTGCAGCTTTTTCTTAACCTTTCCTCAGTGTGTTATCCCAGAGGTGCTAGTGATGGGCTCAGCCTTGGCTAGTGGTGGGTCCATCTTGGACCTGGCTGGCACTGGCTCTGTTGGGAAGCTTGTCACAGAAAGCACCTCAACAACCTCCCCACCCCTTACCAAAACCTGGCCACGCAAACAGAGTACAAACTTGGAGGTTTCTTATCTGAATGTATCTTGCAGGTTTCCCTTCAGAATCAGGACTGAGAGCTTACAGATGTCATGCCTAGGTGCTGAGAAAGAGCTTTTCCAAGGCAAGTGGCCATTTCTTTTCCTTTATTCGTGATATGAGGTAATTTGAGTATGCTGTGATTGGCTGATTTTTTCACTTTTTTTTTCCACTTACAGTTTCCAAAGTAGATTGTTGTGAACATAGGCACATGAACAAAAACACGTGTCTCAGGACCTGATCCATTCTTATCCAATATTCATGGATATTGGATATTTTTAAACCTGTCAGAGTCCCTTTCTCATTTGCTGAAAATTGTCTAGTGTTAACTGGTGTCTTACAGTATCGGACATGTGCTCAGCTGGATAGCTGCTCTTCCAAAAAACTGCCTGGACTTCTCCCACAAAGGTCATGGCCCAACCACATTGTCATAGCACCAGCATGTTGACCTTTCTGTTCTTATTCATGTGTATACTCTAGATCTTCTATCTAGTTCTGTGGGCAAAGATCTTTGCCCTACAACATGATTCACTGAAAATAAATATGAATGTGTCATAGGTCTGTTCTGAGGAAATCACCTCATTATGCAGTTTTCCTAACAAAATCATAAAATCCTTTTTCCTGCTTGATAGTTCATTGGCTTTTTTGTGATTATTAAGACAACAAGACAAATTGGGTAGTATAAACACAGTGTCTGTAGTAAAAAAAAAAAAAAAGTGAGAATCCACATTCAAAATTAGGGCCAGAGACAAAATATTGTATGTGTGTATAAATATTTGCTGAAAGACTTTCACTGTTGAAATCTCAGATCTAATCTGAGATAAGCTGAAAGGAAAATCCATGCAGCTGTAATTTCATGTTTCATTGCAAATTGAAAAAAATAAACAAGTTTAGGCTTAGTCAGACTTACTGCTAGTACCAGCTGCTGTGACCTTCTACTAAAACACTAATGACACACAACATTTTTCAAATTCTGGTTATGATTACAACTGAGCCAATACATAGCTGGATTCACAGTGGTATTGAATTACCAGATAATTAGATTTCATAGAGAAAGTGTGCAAGCCAAAAACCAATCAATGCTGACATACTTAAATTGAAGCAATTTAGAAATTTAGCTGCTTTTTGGTTTTAAACATCACTTAAAGGTTACATTAAGAGAAAGTGAGCAGAGCTGATGGAACATTTCAGAGTGTAGCTCAGACTACCTCAGCTCTGGAAGCAGCATTGATACCTTTGCAATTTCCACTTTTTGTGGCTCTGGATATCTTGGGTTTTCTACATGCACCTTGTTTGGGTTTTTCCCAGCTGTAAGCTTTCCCACGTGGAAAAGGAGCTGTTGCTCAACAATCTTATCAGAGGACTTCTTAGGTGTTGCATGTGGAGAAGTTTATTGTCTCTTTCACATGCCTATTTTATTACACAAATATGCACCCAACTGCATCTGATTAATTGATAGGGAAAAGGAATATTCAGGTAGTTCTCAACGAAATGGTCTCTAGGCAACCAAGTGACATGATTTCTAAGTGCTGGAAGGCTCCTCTTGATGCAGATGGAGAGAGGAGAGAGACTGTCATAAGTTACCAGACAAAATGGCCTTCTTTTTCAGTGGGACAAACACAGAAGGTGGGAATGCCAGTTTTTCCTAGTTCTGAGGAAGTCAAAAAAGGACAACACAATTTTCCTTGAAACTTCAGGTATGATTTTAGCTTTCAGCTGTGGAATACCCAAATATGAGGCACCACATGTCTTGAATTCTACACATCTACTTACTTTTGGGTTGCAGCTTAGCAGTCAGTTTGGGCAGTCCCCTCAGGTAAGCAGTCTTTACCATACATAGGCAGAAAGCTGCAGGCAACAAACTTCAGGCACTTGAGAGAGCAGAAGAAAGCTGGAGGTTTTAGGAGTAGTCTCAGTAGCATTCTGTGGGGGATGGCTGCAAAGTCCATGTGAAACTATGATTATTTAAATGACAGAGATCTTTAGTATTTAGTTGTGGGCAATACCTGAAAAATAATTTCTCAGCTCTAGGACTTGGCTGAACCATAAACAAGGTGCCTGTAGCCTCAGAACTAAAAGAGGAACAGACAAAGGAATTGATGTTCATTCTCCTGAGGATGTGAATAATTGTCCCTTCACCCCCAGTGCTTTTCAAAACTTCTCTTCCAAAAACTTGCAGTTAATACCTGGAACTGTTAACTTTTTACAAAAAAAAAAAAAAAACAAACATCAGACAGGTCAAACATACTGAGGTGGCAGCAGTAAAAAGGAGGGGAAGTTTGCTTACAGAGCCAGACAAAGTCTGGAGAGAGAAAGAGACATATCAATACACAAGAAATGTTTTCTATTTTCTAGGCTGCTACAAAACCCATGCTTGAAAGCAGGCTTCCAAAGTAATTTTGGCTTGGAAAACTTATGTGAGAGGTTGTGATAGAGAGCTTGTTTTCCTGGTTTTTTTCTGTCGTAGTCAATCTCTGAGATACATTTGACAAGAAACACGTGTGTTGTATGACATTTTATATAATTTCTGCAGTTGTATTTTCAACGGATTTCACTAAGAAAATCTGAAAAGAAAAATGTCTTTCTGCATTCAGAAATAAATTTTATGAAGCTTGCATAAGTGGTATTCTGAAAAAAATTGTGTATTATTTATCCCACTGTTAAGGAGGAAAACATAATGGTTTAAGTTAGAAGAAGAGAAAGTTTAGAAAACAGTTCTCACACATCTGATAATAATTATTAGTGTTGCTGGGATGAGAAGTCCTTGGCTGGAGTTTCAAGGTAGATCTATCAGCATTTATCTCTTAAAGTGAGCAAGTAGTCTCATCCTCCAAGCTTCATTTTGCTAGAAATCAAACTAGAGAAAGTTCTAATTAGAGGTGCCCCGTAGTGTGATGAACCAAAAAAGAAGGTTTCACAGGTAAATCTTCACACCTTCAAGTCAGTCCTGACCCACCTATCCTTATATTCTTAGGGATTTTTCCCCTTTACTGTAGTTTACCACTGCTTCTTCATGTGCTTCCACTGTTTTTGTCTGAGCAGGGTCTGCCTCCACCACCTCTGTAATGTCCCCATGGATGTGGGACAGTGATTTGAGCTACTTCCAGGGCTTCACCTCACCAGGCTGTGCTGGTCCTGCTCTCTTGGCTGCTCCTCACTGGGCTCAGATTCCTACCTGCTGCTGTGGCCCACCAAAACCTGTCTCTACAGAATCAAGCCAGACTCCTTATTTATGTATTTGGGTATTTTACTTAGTTATCGCATAAGTTTGGGGGCGTTTTCAGTTGTCAGGGAAAGAGGGGCCATTTCCCCTCAAGTTTGCTTCTGAAGAGTGACCCTTTGATGAGACAGATGTTGTGGAACTTCAGAGTCACTCATGTGCCTGACTTGTCCCACAGGAAGGTAGAATAATATGCTTCAAAAATCATAAGCCTGAAGAACCAGGTGCCAGGGGGCTCCCACTGGTGTGTCAAGGCATTCCCTTTTCTCAGGTGTTCTGCTAAATATTCTGTCTTCCTTTCTTCCAGGCTTTTGCTTACATATCTGAGAAATACTGACTTTCTAGATGTCAGTTATATTTTCATTCCCTCTGCTTATGGAATGTTGCCAGGGCAGAGCAGCTTTCACACTCTCAGAGCCTCTCAAACCAAGGGTCCTCCTCTCCTTTTGGGCTAAGAGCAATGACTATAAGCAGGATTCAGCACACGGCCCACCTGAGTCTGCTGATCATCTGCTGGCTGCAGCTACTTGCTACAATAGTGAGGGAGGTGTGTTTAAACTGCAGCTGATGAGAATTGAATGCTCTGTCCCCTGTGATTTTTCCTCTGTTTTACATAATATGCTCAGTTTCTGCAGCTTGCAGGGAAGCTGATTTAGTGTTTGCTGTGGTAGTAACTATAGGACCAAACTCTACCTGGAAACGGAGGATTGATTTCTTTGTGGATGTGAATGAGGGTTGTGCACTTTTCTGTCGGCTGAGATTAAGATGTTCCTGATCCAACACAGAGATCAGATTTTAGATGCTTTTATAGCAAAATTTAAAGTGCCTGTGAAGCTTGCATGCTTCCAAGATAGTTGGCAGCTAAATATTGGTTTTCAGAACAGCAATGCATAATTTATGTTTCTAAAGTCCATTTTGAATCTGGAAGTAAGATGTTTGAGCTAAATGTTTGCATTAAACCAGTTGGGAGCAATGGTTTCCCTTCACATACCCCAGTCTTGACGTTCACCTGCTCACACTTCTTACAATTTGAATATTATTTCTTCCTCAGGCAGCTGGAAGGTTTTTGAAAATAATGGTTCCTTAAAACTGTTTGGTTAAGTTGCAAAAGTTAACCAACCAAAAATTGATACAGACAACTTGCAGAAGATTAGAGTTGGAGACAAGCAGCATCGTGAAACAAACTGGACTTTGCAGGATAAGAAACAATAAGTTCAGTAGACCAGCACAGAACTATCTGGAGAGCTGCCTCTGTCTCTTTCTCCTGAGTACAAACTGCAGTGTTGCTAGGTGAGAGGGTTGGCTATATGTTTTGGAACAGGTTATTATGCTTTGTTGATTTACTCTTTGTTTGTTTTTTATTAAATAGAGTGTAGATAGTTAAAGTAGATTAGTTTAATTTGATCAAAATCATTGAGGATCCAATGCTTTCCAAGAGGCCATATTATCATCCAAACCATCCAAGAGTCTGATATGCCTGACTCATCTCACCCAGAGCCACACAGTCTTACAGTGAGTTTTTTCAGAGCAAGGTCTTTTGTTGGTTCTGCTGCCTCTTAATGCAATTATCAATTAAGGAAAGAAAAAAGAAAGAAAGAAAGGAAGAAAAAAGGAACAGGCACCATGCAGGAAGCCAATGCCCTGGGGACAGATAATGTGGAGAGTATCAGAAGTCAAAAAACCTGGGAGGGAAGGGGGGAGTGTGAAGTATTATTTCACATAGGGCATGTAGTAGCATAGCTATCACAAAAATCCAAAGAAATTGTTTGCCTGTTTTTTCTCCTCAGCAAATCAGGCTGCAAATGGGATTTCAGTCTCTTCAATGTACTTGGTTAATCACTCTCTTCCTTGCACTGCAGGAATTAAGGGTATGACTGTTTGGATAATTACTCATAGTCTTTTATTTGCCTTTAAACTAGGGCAGAAAGCTACATTTTTGCACTGCCCATGTACACGTAGGTTCACTTTGACATGGCTCCAATATTTAATAAAAGCTCTAGTGACAAGATTCAAATGTTATATGAGAAATTCCTTTCGGGAAT
The DNA here is from genome assembly GCA_035583185.1 of Anabacerthia variegaticeps. Lineage (NCBI taxonomy): Eukaryota > Metazoa > Chordata > Aves > Passeriformes > Furnariidae > Anabacerthia > Anabacerthia variegaticeps. Next base: position 12,884,895 of record JAWWEW010000088.1, on the reverse strand, counting down.
CTTGAATCCTGAAATGAAACTAAAATAAACTTTGAATGTTTGGGAGTTTTCTTTCCGTTGAGCTTTTTTTTTCTTTTTTTTTGATGGTGGCTTTTTTGTTTGTTTGGATGTTTGGCTGTTTGTTCATTTTTTTTGTTATGAAGGGCTTTGGGTCGTTTTGTTTCGTTGATTTTCTTGTTTAATTCATATATATTAGCTCGATTTTGAGTAGCAGCAAAATTTTTGCCACTGAAATTAGATTTTTTCTTCATATAATTCATGTCAAAAGCATATCCTGATATTGTCTTGTCAGATTCTGGCACTCTTCTGATTCTGGCTTCCATCACTAGTATAAAAAAATTATATACACTGAAGAAGTGTAAGGTACAGTGTACTCTGCGAAACATGAGGTCACAATGAAAAAGTGAATGTATTTCATTTTAGGGTACCATTTTTTTCAGTTATTCTCATACAGAAAAGTCACCCAGGAACTTCTAATAATGCAGAGCGCCGCTTTTTTTTTTTCCCCCTAATGCAAGGATAACTTGCTAAAATTATGAAAGATATGCTATTACAGTGTTTCTGTTTCTATGTTATGTAACTGGGAAGAAAACTGTAGCTTAGGCCAGAAGAGGTAGAATGAACTCTGTTCTGCTTGCATAAATACACCTACCAGGAATATTTAATACCTAAACATTAGTTTACAGGCATTGATATTTACAATCCAGATTATTTTTGGGATTATTAATGGGATGGCTTGGACCTGGTGACCTGTTTTTTTCAGTTTTAATCTGTGTAGACTTTAGATTCACAGGGAGATTAAGGAGGCTTAGCTTTATTTTACTGCAGGTATTATTTAAAAAAAAAGTATAAGTTTAAAGAAAACTATGGCAAAATATCTTGACTTTCTTTCAAACTCAAGATATTGCATAGTCATCATACCACTGAGTTTTCTGCAAAAAGTTTAATGTCATGAACTATGAAGTGTATCATGTAAAGGTACCACATATGAAAGCTACAATATATAATCTTTTACATTTTTATACAGCTAGATTTAAAAGCAACCTATCAAACAATGTAGTCCTTCCTCCATATTAGGAAACTGAACATTGACAACTGCTCTGAAATCATCAGTAAAAACAACTTGTATCCAAGGGAAAAGGACAGGGAGGGAAAAAAGACTCAGGTAAAAGGAATCAGAAGTCCATGTTCTGTTCCAAAAGTAAAAGTATCTCTTTAAATTAAGGTAAGGAAATTATCTGAGCATTTCATAATAACACATCTAGGCAAGATTGTTTTTCCATGTTCAGGTTAAAACAATCAGTATCAGAATGGACTGTTTCATGTGTTGAATGGCTAACTTCAATAGGAATGCTCAGAAATGCAGAAGATACTAATAGAAAACTTTTTTACCATGGGAATGATCAAACACTGGAACAGGTTACCCAGAGAGATTGTGGCATCTCTGTTCCTGGAGTTATTAGACACTCAGGTGAACAGAGCCCTGGGCAATATGATGTAGCTGCACCCTCTCTGAATAGAGAAGTTGGACTAAATATCTCCAGAACTCCCTGACAGCCTCAGATACTATATGATTCTGAAATAATTAGGAAAAAATTGTATTGTCTAGTGATTGTTACACCAAGAGTGATATAGACCTGGACAGGAAAATGAGAAATTTTGTTAAGGCCTGACTAGTTTCATCTTCTTATGTACTTTAACAGGGATGAAAAACAACCACAATATTTGGGGTTTTTTGTGCAGCTGTCCTCTTATTTCCATATTCACGTGGATTTCTCCATTCCTCAGACTCTTCTATCAGTGTGCAATGTTTCTCTGTACTTAATCTCTGATATAGTGCATCTTGTCCCTACTTACCATCTTTTTTCGAAACCTTTAATCTGACAGAAATGTTTAATTTACAT
>JAWWEW010000088.1:12861383-12872438 GCA_035583185.1 Anabacerthia variegaticeps | reverse complement strand
CCACTCCTTTGACACTAAAAGGAACAGAGACAGAAGAACAGCCAGTTCGAGAGATTTTTGCTGAAAAAGGAAAGTCTTGCCTCTTCAAGTAACCTTGGATCCTCCATAGCTCTCAAAAATCAGTCTACTCTATACATGAGATTCTCTCCATTTTCAACACCTGATTTTTTCCTCTTTGTCAGTGCTGCAGGATACTTGACTAAGGCTTTAAGTCTAAATTCATGCTATCTTTATCTCCTAAGAGCTTTATTAGATTCTCCTGCTGTCATAAGACATCACTCTCCAACAGTCTCCCTTCACCTTGAGGACATATATGAAATGTCCTTGTCTTTGTAAACACAGATATGCAAGGATACACGTAGAGACAACCTCTGAACACGATGCTGAGAAAAACAGCAGTAATTCATCTTACCAGAACTGCACAGTGTATGACTGCAGGGCTGGAAAAGAGTGCATGAATGTTTGAAAGGACCTAACCACTGTGACAGCCTCATGAAACCCATGTGGAGCTGCTGCCCAACCTTATGGTGCAGAAGGAGGATCAAATTCTTAATTTTCTTTCACTCACTGAGAAAAATTATTCAACAAAACCCTACAACTTCTGAACTAAAGGGTACCACACTGTTAGCTGCTTCCCCTCTGAAAGAGAAGTCTTCCATCTAACTCAGTGGCAGATGCCACTTTCTTGGAAACATTCAAAATCAGGTTGGACAAGACCCTGAGCAGCCTGGTCTTCTTGATGTCCCTGATCATTGCAGGCAAGCTGAGCTGGATGATCTTTAAAGGTCCCTTTCAACCCAAATTATTTTACAATTCTATGAAAAAAATGTGGGGTTTGCACCTGTAAATCTTCATGCATAACTCATTAAAGGTAGACAATTCAGCTTCATATACTTTATTAAAGCATAAGGCCTGAAAAGGTCTGTTTCTTGTGCTATGAGGACCTTAAACAATGTTTAGGGGTCCCTTACTAATTTTTCTTATCAGAACCTTTTGTGCTGTAACAGCTGTCTTTTCTGTTTGAGAAAATGACAATGAGAAGTGTCATTTGTCAGCAAGAGATGCTACAGAAACTTGCCACCAAGTTGTTGCCTTCAGGTTCTATATTTGAAGGAGTGGTAGCACTTTTCTTTTTGAAGATATATGTTGACTAGTCTGCATTTTAAAAAGGAGATAACATACCCAGGAGAGAAGACTTTCACACACACTTACACTCTTACACTTTTCTTGGCATCTTATATCTTCTGTGCTGCTGCCAAACAAAGTTAATAATTTCCTTGTAAAATTTGGCAGTATTTTTCTATTATTCATAGGAGTGCATCATAAATTGTTTGTTTAGCAGAACATATGCAAAATTGCACAAACATACAAAATTTATGTAAAATTATACAAACATATTAAAAAAGCCATTATTCGAGTCCAAGAATTGTTCTTCTTGGCTTCACACAATGCACTTTTTACACAGTGTGATGAGAAAAGCACCAGCCCTCCTTGATCTCCTTATAGAGCAGGCTCTAGAATTCTCCCAGAGCTGATACTGAATGAGACCAGAGCAGGAGAGAGGATGTGTTGAGAAGATCTTGGTGTTTGGAAGCCCTGTCTAGGGTCTTCACAGCATTGACATGATTTTCAGTTGTCAAAAATAGAGAACTGAAGATGTGAAAACATTATCCATTTCCTTGCTGTAAAATATTAAGATTTTTGCCTCTTAATGTTTACATTCTTTACGTAGAACATTGTAATACTTATGTTTCTGAGCATGACATTCGGCATAACAGGAATTGAGTTCAAATTAATTTGAAACACTTTTGAAACTGGTCTGAGAGTTGACTTACACATGCCCATAATGGTGGTGTCATGGTGACCTGGGCTTCACCCAGGCACTGATTGGTGTTTCCTATAGCTGTCCTTGTCCATAATTTGGAGAGATGTTGAAAAATCAAGGCAGTTATGTTAGCCTCTGTATTTCAATTAGTAACCACTTTCAGAAACTGTGTTGTGAAGTCATTTATTAAAATATTAAAGTTTAATTTTAAATTTGTAGTTGTGGCTTATTTTTTAAGATAATGCAAATTAAATACTACACAGAGTATACTATATTGCTTCCTCCTGCTCAAATACAGAAAAAGCAGTCTCTACCTGACTTTGTCTTTTCCAGAAGTCTACTGGAAGTCTGCATGGAGTCACACAGCTTTGCACAGGGTTAGCTTTCTACATTTCACCTCCAAAAACTTGGAGACGTCCACATCAAATACCAATGTAAGCAGCAGTATAACCTCAGCTGTTCAGCTATGAATAGTCATGTCCATTGTAGTGTAGTTCTTTTCACGAAAGAAATATTTTCAAAAGGGCTCATTTCCTTCCCACCTCATTTTAATGCCATCAGCTGCTACATGTTGAGATACTTGAAATTTAAAAATAAAATTAAAATAAATTGTTAAAGCTTTACATAGGTCTTCAATAGTTTTGGGTTTTTGCACCTCAAGAATACTTAGTGCTTTAAGAATGCTTTCTCATGGTATAACCAGCATAAAAGTTTGTTTCCTTGCCTTTCTCTACTTTACACATATTTCTCCATCCTTTTTTTCTCCTTTTTCTTTTTTCAGCAGCAGCTGCCTGCTCTTTCTAAACATTTTGCACTTACTCTGACTGTCCCAGTCAGGTGGGTAGCACCACAGTCCTAATCCACTCCCGTTAAGGCATGAGATTTCAATCCACTGGGATTTTGTATTACCAATCTGAAATACCTCTCTCTGGTGTGTTTCTCAACATGATAGAGAATAGCTGCTTCAAGACTGAGCATAGCCTCCCAGCTCTCAGCAGTCTGGGACCTACTTTAATGGTTTCATGATGACTCCACTCCTTACTCAGAGTTTCTGAGATCCCAGTTTTGTCCAGATCCTCTTCTAAAACTACACACTGATTCACCAAAAAGAGGTTGTAGATAAGGCAGAAAGTCTGAAGAGACTATAATAGGCCACATAATATTTCTCATGAAGTTTATATTAAGAAAATACTCCAGCAATGGGATACTTCAGTTGTTTCTGTGCCACCCTATGAACAATGGAAACATCACATTGGATTATGACGCAGGGAATGAAATTTTAGATACTGTAAATTATAACCTCTTGAATGAACTTGTCAGAGAACTCTCAAAAACAAAGTTGGATTAGTTATAGAAAATCCAAGCAACCTGGCTCAATGTATGAGCTTTAGACTCCCATAGAACTAACCACAAGGTGCTCAAGTGCAGTATTCTTACAGAAGGGGAAGAAATCCCCTAGAGAATCAATATTTTATTTAAATAAGTTGGGTGTGGGTGCACTGATCAACATAAAAAAATGAAACTTGCTAGAATAAAATTAGAAATAATAGGTCAAAATATAGAACATTTGCAAGCATCATGGATATCTTATTTAATAAATCAAATAAATATTTATGGCAGATCAAGAACAGCTGTAAAGACACATGTGCACACACACAAAAAGCAACTGTGTTCAACAGCTGAAAGACACTTACCAGTTTTGAAATAAGAGATTTTTTAACACAGGGGTCAAGACCAAAGGAAAAGCAGAGACACAAGTGAATTTTTTAAGAATTAGGAATGAAACCACTATAAGACAAACAAAGAGCAAAGCAACTACCAAAGATATAAAGCTGGGGATGTGACAGACAACAAAAATAAAATAAAAATAGAATTAAAAAAAGAATGCTCTAGTAAAAAAAATATGCCAAAAACCTCCATAACATTAAAGTATTGCATTGCTTCATTTTTGTGAAATGAAAAGTCTAAAGAGTTGGCTGAAAACAAAATTTCTCGAAAGCCTGCTTTGAATGAGACATTGAGCAACAAAGAACTTTCAGGTCTGGCCGATATTCACCTAAGAGTTTGAAAAGATCAAGGTGTGAAATAGCTGAGATAGCAGCAGCAGTATAAAACTTCTGGTCAAACAAGTCCTGGCACAGGAGGACTGGCAGGTGGCAAGTGTTGCCCCAGATTCTCAACAGGATTCCAGGCGAGCACCAGAAATCTAACTACCAGTAAGTGTAATAGCAGTGCCAGGTAAATGCGTGACTACAGCAACAAGAAAGGAAATCTGCAGACAGCAGAGGTGGACATAATACTCAGGAAGAAACAGCATAGCTTTTGTAAGAGAGATCATGCATCACCAGCATTACTAGTTACTCTCAAGTAATTGTATGTGGAAGGTGAGTCAGATCGTACATCACAGACGGAATTACAAAAAGCTTTTGGCACAGTCTCCTGTGAAAGTCTCTTAAGGAACTACGCTGTCACAGGACAGTAAGGCTAACTAACAACCAGCTAAACATCGGGAAATAAATGCCAGGAATAAACCATGAGGCTTCACAATTAAAGGACATTCTCAGTAAGATCTCCCAAGGATTAGTGTTGTCCTTCTCCTATATGACCTAGAAGAAAGAGTTGAAGAGTGAAATGGCAACTTTTGGAAATGGTATAATAATAATTGACATTTTTTGGAGCAACTTCTGGCAGCTGCTTTAATTCTTCACTAAAGTTTCAAAGTGCAAAGTGATAGAGTGTTAAAACAGCATTCAATCTGATAAATGAAATAGGTGTATGTGAAGAAACTGCCCTACCAGCTTTTTGTAGGTTAGGTATAATTTTTCAAGTCATAGACATTAAAGCCATTAGTTCACTGTGCAGAAGCATTCAAAAAGGCAAATAAAATACTGGAACCCATTAAGAAGGCAAGATTTACGGATAATGTCTTTTAATAGGTCATGTGATTTTAAGCTAAAGCTTTTACTTGGTATTGTGGCTGCAATATTATTCCTACAGTTAGATGCATTGGAAAAGAGATGAAGAACAAAAATGATTCTGCAGTTGTGTAGGTCCATAATCTGCATTATGAATATGAATACCAAGTCCAGTTTTTGTTCCTGCATCTGAATAAAAAAGACAGATGGGAAAAGAAAAGAGGGTAGAGTCTCTGTAAAAGAAGACTTAACAGCTCCCCCACCTGCAAGACACAACTGTGGATGGAGACATAAAATTTCCAAGGGGTGGGGACCGGGGTGACACTCTCAGACATGAGATTTAAAACAAAAGTGGAATTGTTTTTTTATTCAAACCATAGTCAAGCTGTAGCATATATCACCTTGGGAGCCATGGAAACAAAATGTGGGAATTAAATCAGGCAGGCCTTAGAGCAATTCCTGCTGGGAGGATCCACTGAGGGGTATAGAACATCATGACTGAAATCTGCCTCTGGCTGAGGAAGTCCTTGAACCACTGATACCAGAAACTGCTTTAGTAAGACAAAGCAGCATCCATTTTCTACATGACGTGTTTCTAGTACTTTTTTCCAACATATTAATTACTTGATACAATATAATAGAATAATTGCAGTATTATGGACCTCAGCCTTCATCTTCTGTTCTCCTGGATCTCTTTCAGTTGCATATTGGGTAAAAACAGAGATTAGATTTGGTCTTGGCCCACTTGCTGCCACTCATCAATTGTGAGAGGCTGGTAGTGAATCTTTTGACAAAACTGCAGTTTAGCTCATGATAGATGTAGTGGGATTATTTCTGGGGGTTCCAGTGCTGTCCTTCCACTTCCACAACTTCTCTGGGGAGCTTCTAATTGCAGGAATTTTCCCTCCCCAGCTTCTCCAGTTTGGGAGGTATATGTCTTTGCTAAGGCAGGAACAGGCTATCGACTCTCCAAATGTCCAGGAATCCCAGGATTCTTTGCTATGAAGCACAAAGCCTGGCTCACACTATGCTCATAAGAAGCACATTCCCTAAATGGGGGTTTTCCTTGCTACACCTTGTGAGCTCTCAAAGGGGGACACACAAAGGTGTTGATACATGTAAGAAGCGAAGCAGCCCTTGGAAGTAAGCTAAGAATTCAGATATGGTGATATAAATTCAGTCCATTCCCTAAGCGTATTATATACCATGATTTAAAAGTGTATAATCATAAATGAGGAGTGTCAGCATCATAGAACATCATTTTCACACATAACTTCTCTTGAACATTCACTTCACGCACTCCTTAGTGTTTGGGTTGTTACACTAAGCATTATCTTCCTGCACAGACTATTTGAGGACATTTATGCATTTGTTTTTCCTGTCAATTCTTCTTAAACTTTCATTTTAATGATAGAATTATTTTAGTTTTGAAGACTAAAATGTCAAATCAAATACCCATTTTGAAAATCATAGAATCATAGTACCTTTTATCTTGGAAAAGACCTCTAAGATCATCGAGTCCAACCGTGCCAAGTCTACTACTTAGCTACATCCCTAATACCACTTCTACACATTTTTTGAACACTTCCAAGGACAGTGATTCCAGCACTTCCCTGGGCAGCCTGTTCTTAAACTAAACCTCTCCTAGTGCAACCTGAAACCATTGCCTCTTATCCAATTGCTTGTTACCTGGTAGAAGAGATTGACACTTGCCTTACTACAACCTCCTTTTAGGTAGTTGTAGAGAGCCTAAACATCCCCAGCTCCCTCTGCTGCTCTTCATCAGACTTGTGTTCCAGACCATTCCTCAGCTCCACTGCCCTTCTCTGAACATGATGCAGAGAAAAACAGAAAGAGAAAAAAACCCCTAGGATTCAGCTGGGGGAAAATGTGGATCAATTCTGAAACTAAGAGAAAAAATGTTTATGAAATTTGTGAAATCCCCAGAATTTATTTCTTTTTCTCTAAGGAGTTGTAACAGCTGTCCTCTAGCATCCTTGGTATTGTAGGGAAAGAAGGTGATAAATGAAATACTCATTTTTAAAGAATCCTTTAAATTAAACATCGAGCCATAGTTTAAATTTCTGTTTTTAGGATTGAAGCAAAAATGCTATTAAAACTGAGCATGACTCACCAATGTAAGATAAGGAAAAACAAAAAGCAAACATCATAATGCAATTTTTAACCTCAAATGTCATTTTCAATGAGACTCATAATCTCTCAACTGCAAAGTTGAGTCTGGTTTCTGCTGAAAAAGAATGTTGACCATGAATGATTGGAAGTCTATGTGATCTTTAAAAGTAGTTTGAATGAATTTTGGTTGTTCAAGTACAAGAACCCTGAGGGAAAATAACATCCCTCAAGAGCACAAAAAAATGTCTGCAAAGAGCAAAGTGTTTAGTTCTTTTTCTCCAAGGTAGGAAAGATATTGACAAATGGCCTTAAGCTCTGTTATGGGTGGTGCAGCACAGACATGAGAAAACACTTTGAATGGTAGCACTACACAAACAGGTCTAGAGCAGTCATGTTATTTTCATAGCTTGATGTGATCAAACACATGCTGACAGGCCCTCTGTCAGATACAGGGTAGATACAGATGACTGTGCCTTGAGAAATGGTGTAAATTATCATCTCTTGACAGCTGCTCTAGCTTTATGTATTTTTATGAATAAAGAAGCACTGCTACTGTTTGTGTTCCCTTCTGAAGTACTAGGTTTTGGGTTCCCTCATTCACTAACAGCTAATAGATTTGTAGAACCAGCTCCATTTACCTGTCATAATCCTTGTCAATTATATTTATTTTGGAACCTTACACGTTATGATTTTATTTCTTTTTCAATAATCTTATTCCTTGATACTTGCCCTTAGTCACAGTAAGTACTGGCTTCAGAGAGACCAGGGCAGAGTTCTTGCTATAGGTAGTACTATCAAAAGACTGGAAATAACCAGCTACTGTCTTTATGCTTCATTGACTTTTCCACTCCAAACTGCTTCTATCCCATCTCCTCCATTAAAATCTTTCTTGACAAAAGTTAACTGTCTTTTTTTTCTGGGTAAATATTTTATTATTTATCAGGATTCAGCAATGAAGTAAAAGGCTTTCTCAGAGTGGGACAGCAGTCTCTAGGGATTTCCCTGAAAATCACTCTTCTAATAGGAAAAATATTTACAGATGGGAAATACCATGAGTTAACTATCTAATTCCCTTTTGGGTTTGATTATTTATATTTTTTTGGATGATGAAGATCACATTGGTTTAATCAGACCTGCAGACAGCTCATGTTAATAACATGTTAAATATGGCTTTGGCTCTAGGCTGGCCCACAGATTCCCTCCAGTCCCCACAATTGTGGTCATTCACAACCAGAAAACAGCAATCTCCACAGGTGAGGTGATGTTGCCTTGGGGAGGTACGTAAGATGATATTTACTGGAAGATCTGTGCTATTTGGTTTGTAATTTGTTGCTCATCTTTCCTTAACATGTCATCAATAACAACCTCAGAGGCTCCTCAGGTAGGCTGTCTTCTTCCCTGTTTGTACTGATCCAAAACTATATCCAAAAATTGGGAGATTAGGGTAGAATAAACAAATCTGAGAACACTGGGCTTGAGCTTTTATGGCATTGTTGTTTGTGGGCTAAAGTATTTATACAGGAGTTTACCTGTGGTTAAAGAATAGAGAACTTTCTCTCCAGGAGCAATGGTCTTAAGTGTTGCTATTTGTAATCTCAATTATTTTAGAAGCCATTTAGTTTCACTGGAGTTTAAATTGCATGCATTGGGGTTTTTTTTAATTTCTCTGCAGTGATCTTTGGAATATCTATAAACAGAGTATTAGCACACAGGATGTAGAATTGAAACATCAAATGTAGGAGGTTCAAACTTCTCATCCCAATTACTTTAAAAAACCATTTGAAGCAATATGTTGCCATGGACTTCACAAACTGACAGATAAGCTGTCTTGTCTACATCCAAGAGTTGTGATACTCATAAACTTACTTCCGATGAAAGCAGCCATATCTGGAAACTGATGAAAGGCAACATTCAGACTTTATAGACTTCTTACTTATTTCTAATATTTGGCATGACACACTTGGATGTCTGTCCCAGTGTAGGATTGGGAGTATGTCTAAAACTTTACCATGTAGGCTTTCTGCCCAAAATAACTCTATTCAAGCCAGTGGTTTCTCAGGCACACCCTTTTTTCTTCTAAGCTAAAAGCTAAAGGAAGGATGATAAATTTTACTTTCAGTTAACTGTGTTTACTTCTAAAATCTAAGTAGGGAAAAGTATCCCAGAAAATATTTTTTAAACCTGTCCAGTTTATCTGAAACATTTCTGTGGTCAGTTACACACCAAAATAGTATATTTACTTACTTTTTCTTATACTATAATTAGTGTTTTGGTGCATAAATATAACCTGCACACACTTAGAGTGGTTTTGTCAAGTTTTATCAAACCTGACAGAGCACTTGCAAAAAACACAACAAATACATTGTTGTGTTTGAAAGGTATAATCCATAATGGAGCCCTTTCTAGGGACCAATGGAGGTTTTCAGCCATTGGAAAAGTATTGATACCTCTAAGACCAGGGATTTTACTTAGTAAAAATATCATAATTTTACCCTCTAATTTCCTGGTTTAGTTGTGAACTCTTGACCCAATTTCTTTTTAAAAATTTAAAGAGGCTCAAAAAGCCAAGGTTAGAAAGTTCAGTTTCATGTGATCAGATGGCCAGTTCTGGCATCATTTATATGCTGTCCCAGTCACCCACCAGGAGAATAATTTGATGGCCTGGTATTAAGCACTACCTAAAGGCAGTCCATGAAATCAATCCAGCTCCCAGTTTTGAAGCTCACATTCCCTTATATATTTAATGCTGACTGGAAGGTATGTCCAGCAGCACAATTCTGTGGAAGCTGGGATTAGAACTTGCCACCAGTACAAAACTGGAAAGAGGAGTCGGAATTCTCCACTGTTCTTGGGGTGGCCTGATCTGCTAGGCTTGCACAAAGTGTGAACACAGCTTGCTGATCAGGCCAGCATTCAGAGCAAACAAGCATGGTGGGATGACTCAGCCAGCTCAAGTGCTGCAATGGATGGTTATAAACTCTTCAGAAAGGATAGGCAAGAAGGCATGGGCAGTGAGGTAGACCTATGAGTTAGTGAGTGATTTTACTGTCTAGAGCTTGACAATGGTGATGAAGGGGTCAATTGTTTATGGGTAAGAGTCAGGGGAAAGAAAAAGGCAGATATCATGGTGGAATATCTCAAACATATCACGATCATCCCAAGCAGGATGTAGAGACAGATGAAATACTCCAAAAGCAGCTGAGAAGTCTCATGATTGCTAGCCATTGCCTTCCGGGTGAACTTCAACTTTTATTTCTGCTGGAAATAAAAAACAGTGATAGGATATGATGTAGGAGGTTCCTGGAGTGTATGGAAGATAAAGTCCTGACACAGCTGATGAGCTGGATCTGTTGTTTTTGAACAGTCCTCAAGTGCAAAATGGTTGAAAAAGGCTGGACAGGCTTCACAAAGGAAATCTTAAAGGCACAGGAGCAGCCTGTCCTCATGCACTAAAAGATGAACTGTCAGGGAAGACCAGCCTGGCTCAACAGGCTGGAACTCAGGGGGGAAAAAGGAGAACCTATGACCTTTGGAAGAAGAGGCAGGCAACTCAGGAGGTTATGCAGGGAGAACTATAGAAGGGCCATAGCCCAACTGGAACTTAATCTGGGTATTGCAATAAAAGACAATAAAAAATGTTTCTATAAATACATTAACAACAACAGGAGGGCTAAGAAGACTCCATCCTTTATTGGATGTGGTGTGAAATGTAGTGACAAAGGATGAGGAAACATTTGAGGTGCTTAAATAATTCTTTGCCTCAGTCTTTAATACTAAGACCATTTGTTCTCAGGGTACCCAAGCCTCTGACGGGAAGACAGGGAAGAGGAGCCAGACAAAGCCTCCATGACCCCAGGGTTAAATTGTCACTTAGACACTTAGACATCCAGACAGGATCCAGCCAAGGGAACTGAGGGGGACAACAGAAGTGCTCACTTAGCCACTTTTCATCATTTATGAGCAGCCCTGGCTAACAGTGGAGATGACTGAAAGTGAGTAAATTTTGCTCTCATCTATGTGAGGATCCAGAAGGAGAATCTAGAGAATTTTTATCAGTCTGGCCTCAGTGCTAGAGACGGTCACGGAGCAGATCATGTTGAGCAACATCATACATCATGTGCAGAATGGCCAGGTGATCAGACAGCATTGGATTATGAAAGGCAGGTCCTGCTTCACTAGCCT
>JAWWEW010000088.1:12836565-12847164 GCA_035583185.1 Anabacerthia variegaticeps | reverse complement strand
GGGGGGGGCGATGGCGCGGGAGGGCGCGGGGCTGTTCGCCGCGTTCCGGGTGCTCGGGCTCTTCAGCGGGCCCGTCCCGCACGCCCTGCGCTACCACGGCCGCCACCGCGAGTTCTACGTGGCCACCGCCGTCGGGCGCAGCATCCACACCTACAACGTGAGTACGGCGCGGCATCCCCGCCCTCCCCGCCACGCCGATCCCGCATCCGTCCCCAGCCTCGGGGAGACCCGGCTTTTCCTCCGAGCATCCTCCCCGAGCATCACGGCATCCCGGTGCGGGAGCGTGTGCGGGATGCGGTGATGCGCTCGGGTACCAGGGCCCGGAGGGAGGGAGGGAATTAGGGAGTGAGGGATGCCGCCGGCGAAACAGGCCGGGAATGGGCTGGTTCGGCACAGCCCATCCTTCCAGAGGAGCGCCCGGCTGCTGAAGGTTTTCTTTGCAAGATAAACCAAAGTTCACCTCCAGCACGGGAACCTGTGGGTTAGCGTTTGAGGGCTGCACATCTTTTTTGGGGGGTAGGCGGGGATGCAGGCAGTTGGACCCTATTAAAACTCCTCTATGGAAGCAGATGGGCATAATTAAGTTCTGCAGGGTGAAAAGCCTGTGATATGGACTCATTTCTTGCAGTGCAGAATCACAGAATTTTTGGGGTCGGAAGGGACCTCTGGACATCATCCAGAACCACTCACTCTGCCAGGGCAGGGTCAGCTGGAGCAAGTGGAGCAGGAACTCCTCCAGGTGGTTTTGAATGTGTCCAGAGAAGGAAACTTGACGACCTCCTTGGGCACAGTCAAAGCTGATCCACGGTATAGAAACAGTAACTAAACAGAATCGAATCGAGTGGTTGTAAGTGAGCAGCAGAGTGCAGACAGCATGGAACTTCCTGCACCTTTATGGTGCCTTTTAATGTTCACTCCTGTCAAACTCCTTCACAGACTTTGAACTGAAATGGTAATGGTCGTCACTGGGCAAAGATGCTTGCAACTATAGCAAATTCTGTGTGAACAGAGATAAAATCAGAATACAGTGCAGTTGTAGTGAAAATAAAGTAGAAACAGAGATTATGAGGAAAGTATGTTGCCCAGGCTCTGCAGGGTGTTTTAACATAGCCTTATTTTCCTTTATATTAGAGTAAAATACATCAGGAAGCACAAGTTACTGAGTGGCTTGCTTTTGGCAAATGTATATCCCATCCCTTTTGACCTGCTGTCTGTACATTTTCCTCTAGACAACTGTTGTAAACTAAGATTAATAATTTTTTTGTTTTGTGGGGTATGCAAATTCATCTCATTTAGTATCATTCCTAGAAGTTTTAATTTCTGTTTATAGTGAATTCATTGCATTCAATCACTAAAACCACCTTTTTAACATTTTGATTGCAGGTGAAGAAGCTTGGTATTGTTGCTGTGAGTAAGTATTCTCTGATTGTTCCTCTTATTTGGGACTTTTTTAACGTGTTTGACATCTGCACTTGATTCTTAACTCTGAAGCAAAAAATAAACTGTATGCACTAATATTTACACTCAAATATGGTGAAAGAAGTCTCAGAAATATAAGATAACAACTTGGAAATAAGTCTGCTGCTGAAACTGTAACCTAGTTCTCTTAGGGGCATACCTTGTGAGTTTTCTGTTCTTACCATCTTGGTCTTCCAAGAATGCGCCTAGGCCTTAAGGATTGAGCATTGAATAAAGTTCAAGTATTAATTAATTAAGTTCAGATCCTTTTTTATTGTTTTTGTCGTTATTAGAAGTCTGATATAGGGGGAAAGTAATAGGTGTAGATGGGAATAGAAGTCTTCAGGGAGTGTTAAGAATTGTTTATGCTGCTGGATACAAAGGATATAAATTGATAGCTTGACATTCACTTGGCTATTGGGAACAAAGCACCCTTGAGTGTCAACAGCAGGGCCTGTGTCCTCCAGCACCATCACCAACAGCCTGGGTGATGAGGCAGCATGCACTCTTAGGATAAGTTTGCAGATGATGCTGACACCCAGAATGCCGGAGTTTCAGTCTGGGGAGCTGTTGCAAAACACTAAGCCTGGGCCAACAGGGACCTTGCCAAGTTCAGTGAGTGCAAGTGCAGAATCCTGCACCTGGGACAGAACAAGCTGGGAACTGACTGGCTGCATGGCATCCTGCTGAAAAGGAGCTGGGGCTGTGCTGGTGCCAGGTTGAATGTGCACCAACAACACAGTAACTGGGAATAAGGCAGGCTGTGTGTCAGGCTACATTAGGAATGCAGCCAGCAGAGCAGGGAAGGCTGGTACTCTGGTACCTCATGCTGGTGAGGCCATACCTGGACTGCAATACCCAGTTATCATGGTTTCTCCCTTCCACAGCTCCCCTTCCTCCTGCAGGAGCAATATTGAGGAGCTGGAGAGTGTCAGGGCCTACAGCAGGAGACATTGAAGCTACTGGACCTGTTTAGTCGTAAGAAGGGAAAGATATGGGGAGACCCAGAGGCAGCCTGCTACCTGAAGGGTAATTAGATGTCAGGGCTGAATTTGTGGTGGGGATGGTAGTCAAAGTGAAAAAAGGCAATGCACGCAGATTGCAGCTTGAGAGGGTCACAGTGGAGGTCAGGAAAAACAGCCCTAAGAGTTAGTACAGAGCAGAGCCTGAGCAGAACTCCTTCTCCAGAAGTGTTCAAGACTGAGCTGGGCATAGCTGCAGTTAACCCAGCCTAGTATTGGTGATAGTCCAGCTTTGGGAGGAGTTAGTTGGTGGGATGTTGAACTAGTTGGTTTCCAAAGGTCCCTTTCAGTAGACATTTAGAAGATTCAGAGGGATGCACACTGTCTTGAAGAGTAGGGGCTTCTGTATACCACCAAGTTTTTACAGAGACCTCATAATTAAAGTATCTTTCATTAAAAGAGTACCTGTAGACTTGAGAATAAATCTCACACAACCAGGACTAGATTTAGAAGACCAAGTTAACATAGTTAAGAGCTGTAAACACGTTAATATAACTTCTCTTTTCAGCTTACAAAATCATAAAAATGTTGCATATTCTGTGGGCTACATGTTAGGAAATCTAAGCTTTTTCAGAAATTGAGATGTTTGTGTACAAAATTGTGATTGAAAAAAATCAGTGCTCTGTGTGTGTTTCTCTCTGTGTGGTGGTGTTGGTTTGTTAATGTTGGTATTCTGAGCTTTTTAATTGGACCTTAAACTGTCATAGCCTGAGCAGACTTCAGACAGCTTGTGTGGAGTACCAGGTAACTTGGTTGTAAGCCTAAGTCACTTCAGAGGTGCTGTGGGAAGATGTTTAATGTGTTCAAGCAAATGAAACCTAAAGTGCAACCTTTTTAATTTTCTTAGTTAATCTTTAGTCTTATCCTTTTGAAGCTGTGTCTGCAGTACAGCAAAGGTGCTGGTTTCGTTGTGTCTGACTATAACTCAAACAACATTTTGGTGAAGGCTGGTGTGTGACCATGCAAGTGTGTGTCATAGGTGCACTCACACAGTGATTTTTGATCTGGTGTTTCTCTGTACAATTGTTAAATGCTGGAATTGGCATTTTTATATTCCCCTGTGTTGAGAGTATTTTTCCCTAGAGTGTATTTTTCAGTTTTCTACCCTTTGGGACAACCCCAGCAGTTTCTGAGTGTGGTCTGGAGCTTTGACCCTTTTGCCTTTTAAGCTAGTGAAGTAGCAGATCCCAATAGCAGGTACTCCTGAACCAGTCACGAGGTGGTGAGTAAGGTGTGTTCTTAGGGCAGTAAATTTCCAGTGTCTTTAGCTGTCATCAGGAAATGGGTGCAGGATCGGGTCACTTCCTAACTTACCCTAATAAGCGTTGCTGAGACTTTGATTTATCATCTGTGTTTCCAGCTCTCACAAAGATAACACATCTCTTCACTTACAATGAAATTTCAGTGATTTATTATTAAGTGTTTTTCAAAAGAACCACCTTGTGATCTACCAGTCTGATGATACATATGATGTTGTTGCCAGTTTAATGTTTTATGGTAATTTTTGCATTCCTCTGAACTGTGTGTGTTTCTCTAAAGTTCAACGTAATGTTCAGCAGGAAAGCTTTCTTGGTGGGTCACCATGCCAAAGAAATACATTGTTGGGCTTTCCCTTTTGTTACAAACCTGAGACTTGTTCAACTTTTCTTTTGTTTGATTAACAGGTAATGCTTTGGCACAAGACATTACATGTTTGGCAGCAGATCGCATGCTGATATTTGCTTCATACGACAATATTCTCCATGCTTTTGCCAGGAATAAAGAGGTTTTTATTAGTTTACTTATTGCTTAGTAGTACAACACAGCTGCATAGTGTGTGCGGTTTCAAGACAGTTAATTTTCTACAAATGCCAGTTTATGTAGATATTTAGTACCTTCAATTTTAGAGAAACTGTAGAATAAAGAATAAAAAGCTTAATACAGGACAACGTAAGTGCAAATTCTGTAATGGCTGACCTGTGTTTTATGTAATAATTATCATAATTAAGTAGTCATTTAAAGATAAAAAAATAAGTTGTTAATTCACATAAGTGAAATGAATTGAAATTAAATAATTAAAAATATTTAGGTAGAATATTTTTGCCACCAGTTTTAAATGTCAGTACAGTCATTTGTCTTCCACTTCAAGTTTTATGGTCTTTCCATGTATTTTATTTAAACTTGTTGCTGCCATATTGGTTATATTCAGGTATTACATTAATATGATATGCTTAACAGCTTACACTGAGAGCATTTCTATTTTGAATTTATAGGTGGTTCATACCTATGAAGGTCACAAGGCAAGGATACACCTTCTCCAGCCTTTTGGTGATCATGTCATCTCTGTGGATGTTGATAATGTTCTTATTGTTTGGAATATACAGTCAGAAGGTGCGACACTTTAATTTTTTTATTACTTCATAGGGTGGCATTGTTAAACATTCAGTTAAACATTCAATTTAAAAAGGAGTTTTGTTAATGCACATATGCAGAAGTAGTTTGTTCTTAATAAAAAATATTCCTAAATGATAGTGCTACTTAATTGTTAATCTTAAGTCCTAATCTTGCAATAATATTTCATGAATGGATTCTGCACCACATACAGAGACCCAGGAAGGTTCCATGTAGGTGTAAAGAGGTAATGGTTATGTGGAAATTACATTTTAGTTTTCCATTATCTGGTAAAGACTGTAATACAGCAGCTTTGACTCTATCTCTGAAATCCTGTAATTCCTTGATATTTATTAGACTGGGTAATACTGAATTCTAATGAATAATCTTCTGATTATGTCAGCATCTTCTCATGCCAGTGTCAAGTGCTTCAGTGCCCCAAACTTCTAGAAATCATTGTCATTGATGTGACCAGTGTTGTTCCCTGGATATTGTGTCTCAATAGTGGCTGTAAACAGGCTTTAGAGATTTGAAGTTGCTATAACAAACAAAAGGCATGCTAGTCAGCTGAGGTGTTTTGCTCAGGCAGGAGCAGGAATCCCTCAGAAAGATATAAATCACTGCACTTTTGCCAGTACTGTTTTACTAGGTAGGCTTGTAGGGAAAAAATACATCTTCGAGCCAACAGATGTTACAAAGTTGAGCCTGTCCTGTTACACATGAGATAATCCTTTAGTGTGAGAAACACCAGTTAAAGGATTTGTAAAGTAAACATCAGTTCTGCTTTTACATTTGTAAAGCCATGACAAGCCTGCAGATTTGTAGTGGTAGCCACGTTAACACTGTTTCTTATTTTTTCCTGCAGAAGAATATCTTCAAGTAGATTTTGATAAAGCCACTTTTGCAGTTTCTGCAATTCTGCATCCCAGCACCTATTTGAATAAAATTCTTGGAAGTGAACAAGGAAGCTTGCAGCTGTGGAATATAAGATCCAAGTAAGATGCTTAATAACTTGGCTACACTGAATGCTCCAAGTAGCTTGCTATGCAACAAATAATACTTTTAAGTATTAGAGGTTTTGAACATGGGATCTTTTACCAAGTATTGGCAAACGTTTTCAATTGGTCTTTCTCCAGAAACAGAGAGTGCTGCTGCTCCCTGAATGCTGATGCCTTTCAGGTTGCGTGCTGTTTACTCTCCTTGCAAAATGGCAGGGGTTGTTCAGGAATTGGTTTTTTTCTGAATTTCTTGGAATCATACAGCTTTCCCATGAAAGCAATTAAAATAATGGTGGAAGCATGTTCAGGCCTTCTGCCTCCCTTCTTCCAAGCTTAATATTTTGGTTGCTGTGGGTACAAGGAAGTGTTGACAGGTAGTGTGGAGGTAATTACTAGCATTTGAGCCTTGCACTCAAGTAAGATATGTGTATATAATGAACGGGTTAACTTTGTTCATGAAATCGCCTGTGGGGGTAGAGGCATTCCTCACTTATCTAAACAGGATAATTTGTTGATTGAACAACAGTCCTTTTTTTTTAACATTTGTTTGAAATTCCCCCAAATGGCCCACCTCAAGGGTTGTAATATACTGTGTGATAGCTGTAGGCTTTGAAATGTATATAGAGGTATCAAAAGAACGGAATACCAAGTGCAAGAGATAAGGAAGATCAACCCCCCCCTCCTTAGCAACAAGATAGAGCTGAAGCAGAGACACGGACCTGACAGAAAATTGAAGAAACGCAACTGGGAGGGGATTATTGAGAAACGAAACTACAACTGTTATAAAAGGTGGACTCGAACTCTTGAAACTTGCGGGCCTTTGGTGAAGCATTGTCTTCCCGGCCGCCCAGCACTGTTTTGCTCTCTTATCGCTTGCTAATAAATTCATTTGGTTACTTAATACAAATTGACTCCTCCAATTTGTCACAGCGTCTATAACAGTGTAGACATGCCGTTGTCTCTGAGGATGTCCGAGTAGATCATCATTCATAATGTCAATATTTCCTGTCTACCAAGATAAGCTGTTCTAACCCATGAAAATTAAAAGTACAGTGAGTTTCCCTGCATGTTGATGTACATACTGCAAACAAATCTTAAGTCAGCTTGCTTAATTCAGTGTTTTATTTTCATAACCACTGCATACTTTAAATTGTATCACTGTTATTTCTTTTTGTTTCGTATTCTAATGTTTTAGAGAAACCTTAAATGCTATATAAATCAGGAAATAGGAATAACCTAAAAATAAATGTCTCTACTCGCAGTATTTTTATATCTCTTCAATGCCTGTCACAGCATCTTGAGATGCAATACATCCTAGATGACAAAAAGTCTACCTTCTCTGTTAATTGTGTAAAAACTTACGGCACTGTTACTGCTCTTTTAGCAGCATTGCTGGGTTAAGCACTATATGTTTTTGGCAATTTGTTCCCTCCACAGATTGTTTTGTGGGTAGGAATGGAAAAGCCAGAAACGGAAAAGAACTGAGGGGAAAGTTTGATTGTATCTGGCAAGAAAGGAAAGTGAGAGGTGGTAACATGAGTGGTAGCAGTCTTTTAAGAATGGCAACCTATGCTGTGGTGATAGACTAGATATCAATTGTGTCCTTAAATAATGTCGTCACAGTTTCACCCTTGGTAAGTCCTGCATGACTGCCTTGTCTGTGAGCAGCCCTGCGTCAGAGTTTGTCTTTTACTGTGTCTGAAAGGAACAAGGTGGGGGGTGCTTGTAATGCATATTATTGTCTTAATTTAGGGAAGTTACTCTGCACACGGAGGATTTGATTCTGTTAGAAGTTCAATCAAGACTGGCTTTTTATGGTGAGGTTGAGAATTCTGGCGAGGTGTGATCGTGGCAGAAATGCACGGGGACCAATGGCATACAAGGGTCTTCCTCCCTGTTCATGTCATGTAATTATGTCAGTGTTGTAGGATTAATGCATGACACTAAATTTTTCAATAAAAACGAATCATAAGTTTTATTCTTAACCTTACTCATTAGTGTCACCATTTTGTTTTTCCTTTTCTCTGATTTATAAGGACAGAAGGCTGATTACTTTTCTGTGTATGTGCATATAAATCAGCTGTTTTATCCTGGAAGATGCCCAAGTGTCAATTGATTTATGGGTTTTGTGTGTTTTTATTTTCCAGCAAACTCTTATACTCATTTCCAGGATGGGGCTTCACGGTCAGAACTCCTGCACAGGTTAGTGCTTTTGTTGCCTTTTATTTTTGTGCATAACTGGTCAGGAAGAGATGGCAAAATATCATTGTTAAAAATTACAGCAGTAAAGATGACTTGTATTCTCTCAGGTATTGTCATAACCCTCTCTTGAGTGAAGGTTTATTATCTGCTCTTCCTCTAGCCCTAGTTATGTTGCATTTAGGATCTTGGTTGTTTTGTGTTTATCACATCTATAGTCTTCACTAAACGATCTAAATTCATAGAAACAGTTTGCAAGATGCACATGTATCACACATATAACTTCATTACACCGGTGGTTTTTTGCTAAATTTATTTTGCTTTGGAGGTTGATAAAATGTGGATGTTGCTGATCCAAAAAGAGATTTTGTAATTTGTGTTTGCTGTATTTTTTTAAATATAAAAATTAATTTAAACTTACTGGTAGCATTAGTGACAGCTTTGAAAATGGTCGGCAGTTGTCCAGGATAAAACTTGTAAAGGTGGAGGTGTGTGGCAGGGTATTTAACAAATAATAACCAGAGCTACTGGGCAATGAAGTGATCTGTTTTCCAAAGGATTCAAAGCTTCTGGAAACCAATAGAGACTAAGCACAAAATCTTGCATCTCTTTTGGGTTTTTTGTCAGATCTTCAGTTTTGCATTACAGTGATATAGATAGAAAATCTCATGCTAGATGCCTTATTTTTTTTCTTTACTGTTTGTCCCAGGCTTAGATACATTGTCTTGAATGTAGTGGTATTACCAGTGTAGCTGCAATCTTTTCCTTTTTCATTTTAGTCACTGTTCAGTTTTTCTTGCAGGCTCCAGCAGTGGATGTTGTTGCAGTCGGTCTTGTATCTGGTCATATCATTGTACATAATATTAAGTTTGATGAAACTCTGATGAAATTTCAAGAAGACTGGGGTCCCATCACAGCAATATCTTTTCGTACAGGTAAGTCTTAGCATTTTTTAAGTGAAAATATGTATAAAATCACTAAAACTAAGTGGGACACAGGAGAATATTTTTTGATAAAACATTTCAGAATCAAAATTTGTGCTGAGAGTTCTAGTTTTCAAAGGCTGAAGATAATACAGAGAAGTTAGCAATAAGTAAGGGACATCTTGCATTTTCATCATGATTTATAGTGCTGTTTTATAGCATTTTCTTGTGTTCTGACTCAGTACACAGAAGTGTGACATACAGCATTTTTGGAAAGCAAAGTTTGTTCACAGTGTGCCAAGAGCTAGCCCAGTACAGTTATCACAGTTAGTGCAGGGTAACCAGTACCCCTTACTTTACTGTCCAAACCTACTTCTCAGCAATGACTTCTCCCCCAAATAAAGTTAGAAGGTTAAGTAGCCGTGTGACTACTGAATGGATGTTATTGGGGAACACTGTTTATTTTCACAGCTTTTTCTTGTCTAACAAGTATGTACTAATTACTAAAGCTAGTTATTTTAATGTTGATCCTTCCTATAGAGCTGTTGATACAGAATCTAGTCTCTCATTCGAGAAAGAGAAACTTGCAGATCTTATCAGCATATAGAGTGATATAGACCCTGTTGAGGATGAGTGCTACTGGAGAAAATTGTGAAAAGACTTTTGAGAAGTAGAATGTGTCAGTATCTCTTGTGCTTTCAAGCAAAACTTCTAGCACTTACTTCTGGATTTAGATATTTTGTTGTTATCCGATATGAAAAAAATCTAGTTTTATTATCAGTGAGCTCTGTTTCTTTTCTGATTGAAATACTGGAGTGTTACAGTTAAAACGTATTTACAGCATTAACTTGACCCTTTTTTTTCTTGTGATTTTAGCTTTTTCTTCATCAGCTCTGCATGAGTTTGAAGATGTGAGAAGTCAATAAAAATGTGCTGAATGTCAATAAACAAACCTTTTTTACTTTTTTTTGAGCAGATGGACACCCAGTAATGGCAGCTGGCAGCCCAGCTGGACACGTTGCTTTGTGGGATCTAGAAGACAAGAAGCTGATGTGTCAGATGCAAGATGCCCATCCCTCAGCAATGGCTGGCACGTCGTTTGTCCCTGGAGAGCCACTTCTTGTTCCTAATGGTGCTGATGATGCTCTGCGGGTGAGTTACGAGGGCAGCTGCTGTCTGCTGTTACCTTTTTCTTCTCTGAGAGACCTGCAAAGTGTAAATGTTTAGCTTGGATTTGAAGCGGCAGTTTTCAAATGAAACAACTCAGCTGGACTGTAGTTGAAAGATTTGCTACCGTGGTTCCATGACTTCATTTACTGCTTCGTAGTAGCCTTGAAGAACAAAGCTTAGGATCCACTTTTGCAGAACCATACTTTGTATCCTGGTACACCATCTTAAATCTTGATCCATTTTTATAACATTTTGGATCACAAGCAATTGCTGTTGATAAAACTCCCCTGTGGTCTGGTGCCATGTGTTCTGGTGCCATCAGCCTTTGGTGGAGGCATGGGATGAACAGCAGGAAACAATTAGTTGCTGTGACAGAAACTTCCAGAGTTATAGGGTGAAGGATGACAGCCAGAATGTGAAATTTGCTGCACCAGCTCCCAGCTAAACCTGTTCCACTGA
>JAWWEW010000088.1:12816704-12836465 GCA_035583185.1 Anabacerthia variegaticeps | reverse complement strand
TCATCCTTCATAATGTCAATATTTCATGTCTGTCAAGATTAGATGCTTTTCTAACTTGTGAAAGTTACTAGTACAGTGAGTTTCCCTGGATGTTGATGTACATACTGCAAATGTTTAGTCAGCTGTGTAAATCAGTGTTTCATTCTCCTAACTCAACTTGCATAGTTCAGTGTTTATTTTCATAACCACTGTATACTTTAAATTGTATCACTGAGATTCCTTTTTGTTTCATATTTTGATGTTTTAGAGATGCCCTATATACTATATAAATCAGGAAGTAGGAGTAACCTAAAAATACAGAAAAGTAAATGTCTTTGCTCGTAGTGTTTTTACGTCTCTTCAGTTTCTGTCGCAGCATCCTGAGATGCGGTACATCCTAGATGACAAAAAGTCTATCTTAGATGGCTTAATTTCTCTGTTAATTGTGTAAACACTTATGGGACTGTTACTGCTCTCCTTTGGCAGTGTTGCTGGGTTAAGCATTATGTGTTTTTGGCTATTTGTTCCCTACATAGATTATTCTGTTGATAGGAATGGAAAAGCTAGGGGGAAGGAAAAAACAAATGAAGGAGCTGAGGGGAAAGTTTGATGGTATCTGGCAAGAAAGGAAAGTGAGAGGTGGTAACTTGTCTGGTTACAGTCTTTTAAGAATGCCATCCTGTACATGTGGTGATGGAATAGTTTTTTAGTTGTGTCCTTAAATGACATCTTCACAATTTCACCCCTAGTAAGTACTGCCTTGTCTGTGAGCTGTCCTGTTCACATTTTGACTGTTACCATTTCTGAAAGGAACAAGATGGGGTGTGCTTGTAATGCCCATTAGTGTCTTGATTGAGGGAAGTTACCCTGCAAATGAGGAATTTGATTCTGTTAGAAGTTGAACCCTGACTGGCTTTTTATGTTGTTTTTGAGAATTCTGCAGAGGTGTGATCATGGCAGAAATGCATGGGGAGCAGCTGCCTTTCTCTTCGTCAATGTCACGTAATTATGTCACAGTTGTGGGATTAGTGCATGACATGAAATTTTTCCATAAAGTTGAACCATAAGTTTCATTCCCAACCTTACTAGTATCACGGGTTTGGTTTTTTTTTTCCTTTCATCTGATTTATAAGGACAGAAAGATGATTACTTTTCTTAGTAAGTGCATATAAAGTAGTCCTTTTGTCATGGAAGATCCCCAAGGGTTAATTGATTTATGGGTTTTGTGTGTTTATTTTCCAGCAAACTCTTATACTCGTTTCCAGGATGGGGCTTCGCGGTCACAACTCTTGCACAAGTTAGTATTTTTGCTATATTTTATTTTCATACTTAACTGGTCAAGAAGAGCAAGCAAAATACCATTGTTAAAAATTACAGCAGTAAAGATGGCTTGTATTTTCTCAGGTATTGTAATAACTCTCACTTTTGTGAAAGCTTATTATGTGCTCTTCTTCTAGTCCTACTTAGGTTGCATTTAGCATCTTAACTGTTCAGTGTTCATCACATCTATAGTCTTCACTGAATGTTATCATAAATTCACAGAAACAGTTTGCAAGATGGATGTGTATCATGCATGTGTAACTTCATTACACTGGTAGTTTTTTGCTAAATTTATTTTGCTTTGGATGTTGATAAAATGTAGATTTTGCTGAATCAAGAAAAGATTTTCTATATGTCATTGCTATATTTTTTCTTAGATATAAAAGTTAATGAAAGCTTATTGGTAACATTGATGACAGCTTTGAAAATGGTCAGCAGTTGGCCAGGGTGAAACTTGTAAACATGGGGATATGTGGTGGGGTATATAATGGTCTACCAGAGCTACTGGAAAATTAAGGTGATCTGTTTTTTCAAAGGATTCCCTGCTTCTGGAAAGCAGTGGAGACTAAGCACAAAATCTTGCGTCTCTTCCTTTTTTTTTTTTTTCCTTTTGGTCAGGGTTTCAGTTTTGCATTACAGTGATAGAGAATCTCGTGTGAGATGCCTTATTTTTTTTCTTTACTGTTTGTCCCAGATGTAGATACATTGTCTTGAATGTGTTGGTATTAGTAGTGTAGCAGCAAGCTTTTCCTTTCTCATTTTAGTTGCTGTTCAATTTTTCTTGCAGGCTCCAGCAGTGGATGTTGTTGCAGTTGGTCTTGTATCTGGTCATATCATTGTACATAATATTAAGTTTGATGAAACTCTGATGAAATTTCAACAAGACTGGGGTCCCATCACAGCGATATCTTTTCGTACAGGTAAGCTTTAGCATTTTTTTAGTG
The DNA here is from genome assembly GCA_035583185.1 of Anabacerthia variegaticeps. Classification (NCBI taxonomy): domain Eukaryota; kingdom Metazoa; phylum Chordata; class Aves; order Passeriformes; family Furnariidae; genus Anabacerthia; species Anabacerthia variegaticeps. Next base: position 12,834,222 of record JAWWEW010000088.1, on the reverse strand, counting down.
AAAATGTGTATAAAATCACTAAAACTAAGTGGGACACAGGAAGAACAATTTTTGATAAAACATTTCAGAATCAAAATTTGTGCTGAGAGTTTTAGCTTTCAGGTAATAAAGAGAAGTTAGCAGTAAGTAAGGAAGACCATGCATTTTCATCTTGATTTATAGTGCTGTTCTATAGCATTTTCTTGTGTTCTGACTCAATCCATGGGAAGTGTGACATACAGCATTTTAGGAAAGAAAAGTTTGCTTGCTGTGTGCCAAGAGTTAACACAGTAGAGTTAGCTGAGTTAGTGCAGAGTGATCAGTACACCTTAGTTTGCTGTCCAGATCTCCTTCTCAGAAATGTCTTTCCCCAAAACAAAGTTAGAATGTTAATAGCTGGGTGACTACTGAGTGGATGTTACTGGGCAATGCTGTTTATTTCCACAGCTTTTTCTTGTCTAGCGAGCATGTAGTAATTACTAGAGCTAGTTACTTTAATGTTGATCCTTCCTACAGAACTGCTGATACTGAATCTAGTCTCTCATTGAATAGAGACATCTGCAAATCTTATCAGGATATAGATTGATGTAGGCCCTGTTGAGGAAGAATGGTACTGGAGAATATTGTGAAAAGGCTTTTCAGAAGCAGAGAGTGGGTTTTTTTGAGTCAGTGTCTCTCTCTTGTGCTTTCAAGCAGAATTTCTAGTGCTAACTGTTGGATTCAGATATTTTGTTGTTATCTGATAAAAAAAAAAATCCTAGTTTTATTATCAATGAACTTTGTTTCTTTTCTGATTGAAATATTAGACTGTTGCAGTTAAAACAGATCTTATTTGTAGCATCAACTTGTGATTTTTTTTTTTCTGATTGTAGCCTTTTCTTGCATCAGTTTTAAGATGTGAGAAGTAAATGAGCTGAATGTCAATAAGCAAGCCTTTTAAACTTCTATTTTTGGAACAGATGGACACCCAGTAATGGCAGCTGGTAGCCCAGTTGGACACATTGGTTTGTGGGATCTAGAAGAGAAGAAACTCATGTGTCAGATGCAAGATGCTCATTCCACAGCAGTAGCTGGCATGTCATTTGTCCCTGGAGAGCCACTTCTTATTACTAATGCTGCTGATAATGCTCTACGGGTAAGTTACAGTGACTGCTGCTGTCTGCTTTTCCTTCTCTGAGAGCTTCAAAGTGTAAATGTTCAGTTTAGATTGAAGTAGTAGTTCTAAAATGAAACAAATACAACAAAACTTAAGTTACTGGCTCCTCAGCTGGACTGTAGTTTAAAGATTTGCTACCATGATGCCATTGTTTCATTTACTGCTTCATGGTAGCCTTGAAGAAAAAAGCTTTGTATCCACTTTTCCAGGACCATACTTTATATTCTGTTACACTGTCTTAAATCTTGGTCCATTTTTTTAATGTTTTGGATGATAGAATTTTGATGATAAAATGATTTGCTGCTGATAAAACTCCCTTGTGCTGCATGTCCTCTGGTGCCATCAGCCTTTGGTGGAGAAGCAGAACAAACAGCAGGAAACAATTAATGCTGTAACAGAAACTTCCAGAGTTTTAGGGTCAAGGGTGAAAGCCAGCTTGTGAAGTTTGCTGCACCAGCTCCCAGCTCAACCTGTTCCAGTGACCAAAGGTGCAGCTATTGGTAGGGCAGTGTTTATCAGCCTTGTTTTTCTGCTTGTTTTGGGATGCAGGTGTGGATTTTTGATGGACCTGGTGGTACAGGTCGTGTATTGAGAAGCCGAATGGGACATAGTGCACCACCAACAAAAATCAGATACCATGGGCAAAATGGAGAGCAAATTCTTAGTGCAGGTATGAATTCTCATTTTTCAGTCTGATATCTTGCTGTGATAAAGAAAATGCACAAAGTTAAGTGTTCTTTTCTTATTAATACAACTAGATTATATTTAGTATGTTGTGTATATGCATTTATGAAACATGGTAAGTAGTTCATGTAGACAGTGTCATGTATTAGTGTAGCAAACTGTTTCCCTGGAGTAACATATCAGCAAGTAAGCTGAAAAGTAAAAAGAATAGTGTAGGAGCTGCTTTTATCATCTGTCTTTATGTATTTGATAAATAAAAATTGTTTCGTTGTCTCCAGAGGAACTCTCAGCTGGTCAAAATGAAAACCTGTAACAACTAGGGAAATCTGGTTGTGACGGAAAAAATAAGCAGCATAATGCATTTAGTAACTGAGAGAAGCCACACTGCTTTTCCCACTAGTTTAAGCAAGCTTTGTGGGTTGCACTGTCTTTGTAATTTATTGCATCTCAGTTGTGTCTTTAACATGTATATTTTCAAGGTTTCTTCTTACTGATGTATTAACCTAAAAATGTAAAAAGGCATAATGACTGCCTTTCCTTAGAAACTAGCATATTTAAAAATCTCTAAAAAGATCCCTCAGGAAATGAAGTGCTGGATTGTTTTGTACCCCAGAACACTTAAGTGATGGAATAGTAGAGACTCTTCACCTAGTCTTTACTTACTGTTAAGTAATGAATTGCTTCCATGGGCAACATTTGACAACATTACACTACATTTTGATAAATGTTACACCCAATATGGCACAGCAATATTGTGCTAAAACAACCTACTAAAATCTCTTGCTGGTCACCCAACTGGTAATTTGGATTCAGGTAACAAGTTGCTTGACAGTAATTCAGCTCACACCAGAGAAACCACAGTATCTTTTAAGTGTTGCTTAACCAATTGTCATATTTGATTTTGTAATTCACAGCAAAACATATGGAGAGGGCACAGAGGCAACCACAAAAGTGGAAAGCATCTCAGGCTTTGAGGTCTGATGTATCTGCAGTGTAAAGAGACTGACTCTCTACATTCCTTTCTGAAACAGTAGTAAAACTGTTCAACAGAAATGAGGTAGCAATGCTGTGGGGTGCCTTTCAGGTGCTATTAGTTTCTTAGAACAGGCATCTCCACAAATTACCTTCATAAAATTTCACTGATCTCACAGACTTATACAGATCCTGCCTACTCTATCGTAGCAGCAAGCAAAGGTTGCTTAAATAGTATAATTGCCAATTGTCTTTCAGAGTCTTTGAGTTCACTCTGACTAATTTTTTCTTTCCTTACTTATTTGGGATAGTAAAAGTGTTTTACGGTTCTTGTGATTTTTAAAAATCATCTCAGTGCCGTTAATTTTACATTTGTTGTGCAGTTCCATTTTTTGTTGGATTTTAGTTCTGCCTTGTCCATGTCTCCCCCACAAACTGAACCTGTTTACTGGTTCCAAATGTGAGCCTTCTGTCCCTGTATTAAATTCCTATTAGTACTGTGAACATTGATCACTCAATAGAGTAGAGTAGGGAAGTCCCATTAGTGTCCTGGTTACAGGAAAGGTACACAACCCAGCTTTTACCATTTTTCTTGGGTTAGTTTACTAACCTAGGTGTAGTTCATAACTCATCACATTTACTGGTTAGAAGAAGAGTAAAGGAAGAAATGTTGTAGTTGGTGAAGGGAGTATATGGGGTTATGGGAAAGCTTTGGAAGTATTATGGAGGTATTTGAAGGATGCAGCACTTTATTTAATGTTCTAATCATTGAAAGCTGGGTACAGCTAGATACTGTGGTGGAGAAAGGAGTTGGGATTAACATGAAAGGAGAGAGATTAACATGACAAAGATGTCCATAAAGAGGTGTGATTCTAATCATGTGTGGGGCAAACTTCTAGGAATGGGATGTAGGCCATAGAAAACCAGGCTCCATTAATTCTGCTGCTTATAGTGTATCTGTGCTTTTTCTTGGACCAGAATTTTTAGTAAGTACTCTATTATGGTGTTTGAGGTTGCTTATTGCTTGTACTTTTATTTTTCTTGCTCAAACAGCTTATGCATAAAGCTGATTTTTGCTCTTCACTGTTCTCTGCTAATGTTTTGTCAGGTCAAGATGGAACATTGCAGTCCTTTTCAACAGTGCATGAAAAGTTCAATAAAAGTTTAGGGCGTGGTAAGTATTTCAGTCAAAGTGCAAGTATTGGTGAAGAAAAGCTCTGGAAAGTGTTTATGTGAACATTAGCCAGGCCTTACTTTAACTTTAAGCATTGTATAAAACCTGGTCACCTCAGTTGTTCTGTAAATTCAGTCCTTCCTGCTGCATATAAAGTGTACTCTTAGATTGGTTTGTATTTAAAAAAAGTAATTTCTGTAGCCTGGCCGTGTATGCTACTTCACTGTGGGAAACATTGGGCACGATTTTTATATTAAAAATACGTAAAACAGTAGCTGACATTTCAGTGTGTATAATTGCAAGTTTTTACCGTATTCCACTTCTGTTCAATTGACTACATTTGTATTTCATGACTTGACTTCCTTTAATCTAATGTGGAGTTTAATTTAAACACATGTTGCACACAGTGCTGTGATGAGAAACCTTGTACAGTTCAGAGAGCAAGGATCAGAAAGACTAAAATAATTCTTAGTTAACTGTTTTAAGTATCTGTCAATATTGTTATATATGTATTTAAATCTACTTGAAAAGGCATATGCAGATTTATTGATTTTATGTATGTATCCTTTGGGCATAAATTTGAAATTCCCAACTCTTTGGTTATTGAAAGGGCTGGGAGTTGTACGTTGCTTTGTATAGTTATGTCTGTATGACCATGTTTGGGAACCTCTGCCTCAGGATTCCAGCACAAGACCCTGGAATGAATAGATTGAGTAGCACGTCTGTGTAAAAGGCTGGGGATTTGCTTGGCATCACATGAATTTTGACAGGAACTCTGTTACTCTTCTTATCTCTTCAAACCCTAGGGAACAGCAATGCCATGTTTATGTAAGCCAGATTTTTTTCAGTTTAATAGGAATGTTATATTTTGTTAACAGTCCTTTTAAAACCATTATTCTCATTTTTAACCATGAGATTGAGACACTTAATTTCTATTTTTAAGGTTCAATTAACAAAAAGAAATCAAAAAAGAAAGGTCTTAAGCTTGACACTATGGCACTTCCACCAATTACAGCCTTTGCTTCAGGTAAGTAGTCTTTGACATACATTACAGAGTTAATATAAATACATTAGCATCATGTATTCATTTTGTCTTTTGATTGTCAAGAACACTACTGTTTTGAAAGCTCATGCTCCAATAAAATCAGATTATTGAGCGTCTGTGGCCTTTTGTGAGCTCTTGAGTGACAGTTTAGAAGTACATTTTATTTGATAAACCTTTCTAATGTTTCAAAAAGAGCATTTTATCTCAAATGTCTTTATCTGGCTTTTGGCTTGAAAGTCTTCTGCGTGGGGGCCAAAATCTTTTGGTGTACATATTATTCCAGGTTGGAGAACCAGCAGGTAAAAGGGGGATGAAGATCTTTGTCAGCTGAGGAAATCTTAGGTACAATGGTTGATTTTGACTCCTCAGTTCTTTCATTTGAGTCGCTTCGCAAAGTCAAAGTTGAAGTAAATCTGTTCATTTGTAATTCAGTATGCAAATAATGAACCTAATTTTTTTTTGTAGCAGATTTGCAATTATCTTTTCTGCATCAAAATATGTTTCTTTAAGTTAATCACCACCTCTTCAGACTTCAAGCCTGTTTTGTCTTGAGTGTTAACTATTTTCTATTCTGAGGAGGATTTCTTGTTTCCTATCTTGAAAGACTTGGATTTACAATTTTCTGTAGCTATTTGACTACATATGGCATTTATATTTGCAGACTTCTGTGATACAGGCTATCTGTACATACTTGTTGCAAATATCTCTGGGTATATTTTTTAAAGTTATATTTAAATATAGTTAATTTAATATTAATTTTTTTTAAAACTAATATTAGACCTGCCTGTGTTTGGAGACATAAAGCCCCAATTTATTTAAGTACATTATAGTGTCGTTTCCTTTTTGTTGTATTGTCTTTGCTTGGTAAAGTGAACCAGTTTATATCTTGTTTTACTTAGAGCTTCCTCTTTTGAAGTTCTAGAAATACCCAGTTTCAAGCTCCTAACATTTTTTTAATGTACGATTTACAGAAAAACATCAAACTTGCTCATTATTTAGATCCCCATGTATCATATTTAACCAGAACATTTGGATACTGAACTTTGGAGAAACATATTTTCTTGGAAACGCAAAAAGAGTGTTTTGGAGTGTGAAGCAGACCTAGCTCTTAAACCCAGCTTTAATTTGTTGTATAGTGGCTTCTGCAGCTTCAACAGCTGCGGAAATAGTTAAGAGACTCAGCTGGAAATGTGTACAGATTGAGCAGTTTAAGCCATTTACGTTGAAATATGCTTTTCAAACTGCATAGACTAAAATATACAAAGGCATAACACATCCAAAAAAACCTTGTGGTTCTGTTAGTACTTTAGTTACACTACCACATGCACAACAGTTTGCCTGGTGGTTTTTTTCTGTATGGAAGCTTTACGGCTGTGCTGCGAGAACACTGTTATGAGCTGTTCTGTCTAAAGGTATTTTGAAATGATCTCTCCTAAGATATCAGAAAAGCTTGTTTGGCTTTAGAATTACTGTTTCTGAAAGGACCATGTGTTGCATTGCAGAAGTGGCACATCAGAGTGACTGGGATGGCATTATTGCCTGCCATCAAGGGTATATAACCTGTACAACCTGGAACTACCAGAAAACTTCCATGGGAGCTCATAAACTGAAGCCAGAAGAATTCAGCAAACATAAACCTATTGATATATATGCAACAGTAAGTGTATTTAATATGAAGTTTCTTCAACATTACAATGCATGATATTTTGATTTCTGTACAGAAATAATACTTAGAATGAGAAAAACGCTATCTAGATGTGTTTTAGTTGCTTTGCAAAGTGCTTTCTGCTTGCTCACTGTGTTCCACTAGCTGTTTTGTAATGCATATGGTCTTAAGAAAAATGCTGCATTTGCATTTTTTCCTTAAACATTCAGTTTAAATAGAGATTCTACTTTCTGACTCACATAGGTGGTTGGTATTTACCTTTAGCGTGTCACAGTGATGTAGACTGTGTGCCTGTGGTGATTAACTTGCTCTTTGGATGCAGTTTGCTGAAGACACTTTTTTTTTTTGTGGCAGTGCAGGAAAGTGTGTTTCTAAATTGCAGGCAGGATATTACCTCTGAAGCTCTTTACAACTTGAGTTGGACTCAATGACATGTTTAACATGCAGTGAGGACAATACAAATGTTTGCTGAGGCTTACCTGTTTCTTAAACAAGTAGTTACTGTGGCACCCTTCATGTGCTAGTCATTCAGCAACTCCTGTATCTTGTGGTAAATTGTTTTTCTGACCTTGTGCTTAGTAGTTAAGCGGCAGATAAAACAAATTAAATAGTAAATACCCGGTTTTCTTTTTGACTACCGGATTCTTTAGATTGTACCTAGATTGTCATCTAGACCACTATTTACACTCTATGTGAACTCACCTCATTTTGGGGTGTCATTGTCAATGTGGGCATTCAAAGAATCACAATGCTTTGTCCTAGGGATTGAATTTTTTGATGTTTTGATTATTTATGGATATTATTACATTTAACTTCTGATGGATGTCACTAAATTTTCAGATCCATGCATTGCCATATTTATTACCTGTTGACTATTTGGTTATTTTCAGAGCTCCTCCTTCTACCTTTTTGAGATATAAATTGTTGATTATGTGCAGGTTTCCTTAAAGAACTCTAATAAAAATTAGTATTTTGTATTCCTGATATATTATGTATCTTCTAACAACTTTTTTAATGTATGCTTAAAGAATTTTTTTCATAGATGCATTATTTTGCTTTTTTTTCATTCGCTTGAAAGGCAGTTGACATTACTTCATGTGGCAACTTCGCTGTAATTGGGATGTCAACTGGACAGGTAGATGTGTACAACATGCAGTCTGGCATTCACAGAGGGCGTTATGGCACAGAAAAAGGTAAGGATTGCTAGACTTTTAAAATACTGGCTCTTAACTTGCTAGTTTTAACAGCTCTGATGTTAGCATATCCTTGGTTTTAATTAACACAAAATTGTCAGTGACCAAAATGGTTAGCACAAAAATGAGATCATCTGGCCTTCACTCTTTTTGAGATAATCACATTCCTTAGCTTCTTGTTACAAGGTTATACCTCTGAGATAAATTTTCCCGTATGTTTTTCATTCCCTTCTTAAAAATTAAGGAGTACTTTACATGAGTGGAAAATTGAAGTCCTAAGCAAGTCCATTCTTTACACAGGGTATTATTTTTAATTACCTACTGCAGGAATTTCCCTAAGTGATTCAAAAAGTCCCTGAAATCTCATATTCAGAAGAAGCTCCCCAAAATGAAAGCAGAAATATGAGCTAATACTCAGGTTCAATTGCTCACAACTTTTTATTTTTATTCTATGTGCTTGTTTGAAAGCAATTTTGTTTCTCTACAGGTTAAAAAACCAACTTACAATATTGGAGTAGTCTTGTCATGTGGCTTTAGAATTCTTTGTCACTTGCTTACTGGTTGTTCAGTTTAGTTAGGCAAAGACATACAGAACAGTGTTTGGCATTCAGCTGATTTCTATACTAAGTTTAAATAATACTCTATTTTATCTTGGTTTGCAGCACATGAAGGGGCCATTAGAGGGGTAGCAGTGGATGGATTAAACCAGCTGGTTATCACAGCTGGTAGTGAAGGCTTAATTAAATTTTGGAAATTCAAAACTAAAGTTCTAGTTTACTCCACTGAACTTTCTTCTTCTCCAAGTGCAGTTCTGCTTCACAGAGACAGGTAAGAAACTGAAGCTATTCCATGTGCATATTTTTTGCTGTCCGTACTTGTGTAGAATGGCAACCACTATTCTAGTTAAGTTTATATATCTGATACTTTGAAATACAAGTGACTACTAGACTCAAAACAAAATGATTACAAGACAATTTATTAAGCTGAAGGAATGTAATGCTGATATTATTTGAAATTATTTTAGAATAAAAGATAACTGGAACAATTTTAAGATATTTTTATTTTTTGTCTCTTGAGTATTCACTATCATATGTGTTAATGTTTCTTGGCAGTGGTATTTTGGGAATTGCCTTTGATGACTTCAGTATTAGTGTTTTGGATATAGAAACCAGGAAGATTGTCAGGACATTCTCAGGACACCATGGAAGGATTAATGACATGGTAATTGTTAATTCATTTTCTGTAGAGGTGACATACACAGATACCTAATTAATTTTAAAGATAATGAATTTTTCTGCATGTGTGAAGTCACTGAGTATTATATTCAGCTGTGAATTGCAGAGCTGTAGTTCAGCTCTACAGCACTTTCGACCTTGTTAGTTTTCAGCTTAAAATGTATAGTGTTGGAATGGTCATCTATTTTTCATGTACTTTGGGATTCTACTATAACTTTACAACAAGCTGAATTTTGGTCAAACAAAACAAAGCATTAGGAATAATGAAAACCACATGGAGGAGCAGAATTGTGAGTAGTCTGATCTGTGTGTTTAGAAAAGATGAGTCAAGTGTCAACAGATCTGAGATTATGCAATACACTGATAATTCCTTATTTACATCTTATGCAGTAGTGCTTTGTAGAGTCCATTGAAATAGGTTTTAATTATAAATATTACTGAATTGAGTGTTTATTGAATTTTTTCAATTTTATGCTTGCTGGTTTTCCTCATTAACATGAAAGTAAGGACCAAAGTGCTTTGAGTAAATTCAGATCTATCCTGTATCATATATTTAAATCTGTTCTGAAATACCTTCTGGTTTTGTTCTTTTCTCCTTTTCAACAGTGTGTTGTCAGTTTTGGTTTATGGCCTGACCATTTCATCCGGGTTTTAGGGAGCAATCTAATCTTGACAGGGCCTCCTATAGGGACTGACTTGTCAGTTGTGCCATTAAATTGACTTTTTTATTTTAGACTTTCAGTCCTGATGGTCGTTGGCTAATAACTTCATCAATGGACTGTACCATTAAGACTTGGGACCTTCCCTCTGGATGGTGAGTCACTTTGAAAATGTACAGCAGAAATAATAATTCTGTGTCTGATAAATGGCATAAAGCCTTCTGGCTTGATTGTCTGTCACCAGCTTGTACTGTGTGATATTCCAAGTTGCACATGGTATAACAACTCAGTACCCAGTATTTTAGTTGTGCCCAGTGCTAGCAACATGTGCCTTTTCCTGGGTCTGCAGAATGACAGCGTCTTGAAGACCTGTTGATGACACCTGGAGTTTGCATGTAGTGTGAATGAGTGTTAATTTGTTCTTTGTCTGGAAGCAGCACTATAATCCAAAGGGCAAGAGATTGCTTAAGCTAAATTGCATTGTGATATACTAAAGTAATCCTGGAATCAGAGTGGCTTCAGTTGGAAGGGAGTTTCAGAGATCTAGTCCAACTGCCTTGATGTGGGTAGGGCCTTCTTTCACTAAACCAGGTTACTCAGAGCCCCATCCAACCTGGCCTTGGACATTGCCAGGGATGGGTCATTCACAACTTGTTTGTGCAGCCTGTTCCAGTGCCTCATTATCCTCATCATCAAGAAATTTCTGCCTTGTGTCCAATATAAACCCACCCCTTTTAACTTCAAAACTGTTGTCCCTTGTCCTCTCACCACGGGTCCTGTTAAAAAGTCTTTCTCAATCTTCCTTATAAGCCCCTTGTAAGCACTGAAAGGCCACGAGGTCACCTCCCCAGCGCCTTCTGTTTCCCACAGTGGACAGCATCAGCTCTCCCACCTCTTCTTCGTGGGAAATGTGTTCCAATCGTTTTCCTGGACCTGCTCTAACTTCATGTCTGCCTTGTGCTGAGGGCTCCAGAGTTGGATGCAGTACTCCAGCTGGTTTTGTAAATAGAAGTCTGTTTTTGCTTACATTCATTTTAGTGACACAGTAAGGCCTTAAATCAGTTATATTTTTCATTGCAACTGCCAAAAATTCTCTTTTATCATCCACTATGTGTAGTCTTCTCCCAGAATAAAATTTGGCTTAGAAATTGACAAGTGCACACAAGAAGTTCAGGAGCACAGAAAAAAACAAGCTAGAATATATCTTTGAGTTCTGCCAGTGCATTCTTTTAACAGCACATCAGATTGTTTTTTTTAATTATTATTTTTTTACCTTTTTTTTTTTTAGTTATTTGGGGTAGTGCTATGCAGTGTGCAGCTCTGGTGGTCTTGCCTGGAACTGAATGGTTTCACTTGAATGGATTAGTTGACATGGTTTGGTAAATAATTTTGCATACTGTTAGAAGTTTTACTACCAGAAGTGTGTTGAAAATCAACAAATTATGTATTCTTATATGAAGAGTGACACTAGTCTAAAATAGGACAGGATGGACATTAAGTGTCATCTTCTATAAATGAGGAGGAAATTAACACTCTGTTTGGACTTCATCTTTCTAACATGTTTTCTCTTCCAAAATAACATACCCGTAAAAAATTGCAGCATTAATTTATACTAGTTAGTTGCATCTTTCATTTCTTTAATAACATAGCACTTTGCAGTAAGAATCTGTTCATAATGTTTTTAAAAGTATTCTATCCATAGTTCTTGTTTGCATGTAACAAAACTAAATATTTTATCTCTTCTCTCTGATTGCAAGAAATTTGGGTCAAGCTGAAATCTAGGCAGCTACATTAAAATTCTGCTTTTGAAAATAATTAGATTAAATTATTCTTCCAAAATGTAGAGTCAAGGTTTTCCTGTAACTGTAGGAAGAGGAGTGTATTGACAAGGAGGAATAGCTTTTAATAAAAAGCCTGATGCTTGTTTTACTTCTTCCATGGCTCATAAATAGACGAATCTCATTACAAACTCGGTGTTCTAAAACCTCAGCTTTGGTACTGTTCTTAAAAAAAGATGGCAAACACGTTTCTGCAATCTTACTTTATAAAAATTGCCAAGTGATGTGGATAAATAGTATGGCAGCTCTCAGATGAACATCTGTTTTTACTTGGGAATACTGCTTCTCTGTCTTTATGTAATGTAAATATTCCTAGTGCATGTTTTTAATGTAGGGCTTTTTGAAAACTGGGAAAAACCTGCCAATTTATGTAAAGAAAGTCACAACCAGGGACCTTGGCATTATACAAATTTTTATTTCTGCAGTGGAGCTTGCAGAGTCAAATTAAGGAATTGAGGGTATGAGTTGACTGTTTATATTTTGGATGGAACACTTGAGGAAGAATGGCATAAGAGACCTGTTAATGTTGTGAGCTTGGCAATTTTATACCTTCTGTTGTCTTAATTTTTGCAGTTAGGCAAGAAATATAAAGGTAGATGCATTCAGCCACAAAGGCAGGATTCATTTAGCAATTGCTGTACTTTTAAAATCAAAATTACAAGCATGTATCTCATAATCCTGTAACAGATTCTATCTACTTCCCTAAGACTGCAATTTTTATCATTATTTAAATTGAGTAAGTAGAAAAACTTAATTCCATGTTAACTTTGTTTTGCAGTTGTTCTTTATGGTTGATTTATTGAACACAGTTTTTCAGTTACTGATAAAAACTGTGGAAAAAGGATGGATTTGAAACTGTAAACATTATTTATGGTAAATAGTTCTAGCCATTGTGCACTGTGTACAAAAGGTATCAGTGTAACTGGTATGTGTTTGGAATTTATGGTTTTAGTGTTTATGTATTTTATGTTGAAAGTGATGAATGATGTTTCTCTTACCTGAGGTTTGCAACATGTGCCTTAACAACATGCAGAAGGATTAAAATTTTCAGGGGGAAACAAAGAATTCAGGGGGAAAAAGGGCTTTTATTTTTAACATGGTCTGTCAAACCCTCACAAGAGTGCTTAGTATTTAAGAAAGTAAATGCCACAGGATTTTGCATTTTAAACTGCTTTGTTGCATCAGTACTTTTTCTGTGGTTGGTGAACAGACCAGGGTTGTAGAACTAGCTGCTCTCATCACTTCTCACTTTGCTTTTTGTGTGTAAACAAGAGCAAAGTATTCAAGCTCTCCATTTGTTCTTCTTGCTTCTCTCTGTGAACTGGTTGTCAAATTCAACTTTTACTTAAAATTTTAAGTTAAATTTATACCTTAACAAGTGACAAGCATGCTGTGAACCCGGGCTGAGTGGAACTCTGCTAGGGATTGCATCATTTGGGACTGGTGGCATCATCCAGAACTCGAGTGTCAAATAACCACGTACTATTGAGTGTTTTAACCCTGTTTACATGGTATTTTTTTGATTTTCTGCAATAGTGAAAGGAATGATCGAGGAGTGGTATATCAGGCTGAAGATATGGCAAAGCCAAAACTGTTGCAGATAATCAAATTTTGCATTGTACAGTTCATTCTTTCCTTGAGAAACATTAGGTCCTGGTATAAACCAGGTGTATATGAAGTATATTGAGAGAGGGAATTGTCATATGATGGCACAGCATTAAAAGATGAGGTCAGAGCAACACGGGGCTGGTTGGAATTTCAAAATTTATGGCCACTAAGAAGGTTAGTGTTAGGCATAAGAATGCAGGCAGATGGTTCATCACATTTTCCACAGAATGTGGATGTCTAAGGACAGCTTCAGCTGATTTTAGAGAATTTTATGGAGTTGAATGGTTTGTTGCACAGTGGTACTCACTTGCTAAGTTTATATAATATTGATAATTCTAATACTCTGGTGTGTGTTGGTGCTTCCAGTGTCCTGTTTGCATTCAGCTGTAATGCAGTTATGCATAGATAAACAAGTTCATCTTGCTGAAAACTTCTCTGTTGTGTTTTTCTCCTTAGCCTCATAGACTGTTTTTTGGTAGACGCTGCAGCTGTGAGCCTTACTATGTCTCCTACAGGAGATTTTCTAGCTTCAGCACACGTGGATGATCTTGGAATTTATTTGTGGTGAGTATGTAATACATTTGTTTCTGCACAGAATTTCATATGGAAAACAATTCTTTTAATCACCTTTATTGCAAATAGAGAATTTCTCTTTGAAGTATCATCTCCAGTATTTTGTCTTCCCTGGTTCTAATTAAGATAGGTACTCTGTATTGCTGTGATTTGTAAATCTTGACATTTCTGCAGTTAAGATGTTTATTCTGATAATTAGAAACATTTAGAAAAAAGATCTTTTATTTACTTCTAAAAATTCCTCTTAGGCCATTCCTAAAGTTTTTCTTTGACTTTTTTTTTTTACCCCTTCTGAAATGTCTTTGTTCAAATAGTGTTTCTTTCTGAGACTTCTGAGTACTATTTGAAAGTCCCAATTATTTCTCTTTGTTAGTTATAAATGAGCGTAGAAGTAACATCTTTCAGTTCAATTTCCTATGATAGGGCTTTAAAGCAAGTGACTGCTTAGGTCCAGTCCTGAAGTAATGCACCATTTAAGTGGTTTGGGTTTTTGTCCCTTTTCATTTAATTGATAGATCTTTCAGGTTACATATATTGGCTGTAGTTTTGCCTGAGGAGTGTTCCACTATTAGACCTCCCTGTGGTTAAGTAGAAATACTTGCTTGTGAATAATGACAAGTGGTTTTACCTAGCTGTGGTTTATATTGGCAGAAAAAATAATTTACCAGAACGACTTGTGTGCGTATTCCAAACCTGAAGAGAATTTGCTAACCTGCAAACCTGTGAAAGCAGGATGAGTAACTTATGTTCACATGATGTGTTGTATATAATGCTTACCCTGGAAGAGGCTCCAGGGAGACCTCAGAGCCCCTTCCAGTGCTGTAAGGGATTCCAAGATAGCTGGAGAGGGACTTAGGACAAGAGCTGGTGTGACAGGGCAAGAGGAAATGGATTCAAAACAACGGAGGGCAGGTTTGGATTAGGTATTGGGAAGCAATTTTTGACTGTAAGAGTAGTGGAGCACTGACACTGGTAAATATTTTTGGCCAGCAGGACCAGGGCAGTGACCGTCTCCCTGTGCTGGGCACTGGTGAGGCCACACCTGGAATCCTCTGTCCAGGTTTGGGCCACTCATGACCAGAAAGACATTGAGGTGCTGGAGTGTGTCCAGAGAAGGGCAATGGAGCTGGGGAAGAGTCTGGAGCACAAGTCCTGTGAGGAGGGGCTGAGGGAGCTGGGGGTGTTCAGCCTGGAGAAAAGGAGGCTCATGGGGGATCTTCCTACTCTTTACAACTCCCTGACAGGAGGGTGTAGCCAGGGGGGGAGTTGGGCTCTTTCTCAGACAGCCAGTAACAGAATGAGGGTAAATGGCCTCAGGGTGTGCCAGGAGAGGTTCAGGCTGGACATCAGAAAGAATTTATTCTCAGAAAGGGTGGTTAAGCATTGTAGCAGGCTGCCTAGGGAAGTGATGGAGTCAACATCCCTAGAAGTGTTCAAAAAGTGACTGACTGGATGTGGCACTCAGTGCCATGGTGTAGCTGACAAGGTAGTGATCTGTCACAGGCTGGACTTGATGATCTTGGAGGTCTTTTCCAAACCTAAATGATTCTGTCATTCTGTACGTATTAAGTACAAAATAAGCATTTTAGGTGGGCAAATTTGCAATTTCAGGTAAGTGCAGTAGTTGGCAATGATTGAAGTATTCACACTTCATAATGCCATGTGTATTAAATATTCTTGGCAATAATACTTCAGTACAACCTTTATGTTTTAGATTTTCAGGTGACGTCTATTGCTGTATTCTATTTCTTGCTTATCTGCTGAGAGATGAGAAAAACTAATGTTGACTAGTCCCTGGTGAATTCCATGCCGCAGTAGTATTAGACTGCAGTAAAAATCATGTCTAAAGTACTTGTTTCCATTCACCAGAAGATTGTTTTTAAAAAGTCTGTCTTATTTTTCAGGTCAAACCGTTCTCTGTATTCACTTGTGTCATTACGGCCCCTTCCTGCAGATTATGAACCTTCTTTGGTGACACGTCCTAGCACCTGCCCTGAGCAAGGTAATCTTCAGATGAAAGCTTATTTTATTTTCAGTTTGCTTCTGTATTTCAAATAGAACACAGTTTGCTTCCTCAGTGACAAACTCCTTGTGTCTTAGCATTCTTTCTCTGAACTGTTCCTATTGCTTCACCATTTTTTGCATACTTACTCATATGCTGATACTGTTTACTAAAATCTAGATATGTTTCTATGTTCAGACATAAAGAATTACATTGTGATGATCTCAACATCTTCAAGAAGATTTTTTTAGGCAGCAAAACATAGTGCTGTTTGGTGGCTTTCTTTAGTCCCAGACTTGTGTAAATACCTTATGTTGTGACGTTTGTGAGGCCAGTTTGAAGTTAATGTTACTGTCTGGCACTGGGAAGGAGACTGTTCTTATTCCTCTTCCCTCACAGCTTGTTTCTCTCCTTGTATGCCACAGTAGATTGACTGCAATGGTTGTCTCCTGGGCAGGAGAATTAGGTTCAGCTGACCCTGCCTGTCCAGGTTCCCAGTGAAAGAAAGGGCTAAATGGCATTTTAGCTACATTCAATAGAAGTGATTATGCTTCTGAGGTCCTCTAGATGGAGATCTTGTCTGCCCGAATTTTGGAGTGCCTGCATTTACATCTCCATCTGGAGGAGAAATACACCTAGCTATTGGCCACTAAAAGAGCGAGGGACTTGCTTGATGATAGCTGCTTTATTAAACACATGCTGATTTTGGACACTTAAATCAGGGGGACAGGATTTCATCCAAAAACTCTGAATGTTTTTATCCTGATTCTGGCTGAAAGCTTTAATCCACTTCCAGTCTTCAGCAAATGTAAAGTTCCTGTTTAGAGGCTCAGGGCTTGTAATGATTTACATTTCTTTGTTGTTGTAGGCTTTTCTATTAGATTCATTGTTTTATCCATGTAATATTTGGCAAAAAGAAGGGAAAGTAGACATGTTTGGTCAAGACCACACAGGAAGTCCAGAGAAAATCTAATGATAGATATTCTAATTTTTGGTTTGCGATGTTGTACTTTAAAGCTGAGTTTTTCTTCATTTTTATGTGCCACTTCAATAATACCTATGAAGAGATTGCGACGAGGTTGTGAATATTCTGTGTATTTAAATGGAAAGATTTTATAGCTTTGTAACTTAGAACTGAAATTACTGCGTATATATCTGAAAAGGTTAACAAAATTTTAACAGTAATCCATTGTTCTTTCTTTAAGAATTCTATAAACTGCTTTTGTATAATTTCAGCCAAAGTGAACAAATCTTATCATTCTTTAAAATTTTGTTAATCCAATTCTGCATTTTAGCTATAATTTTTTTAAAATCTAAATGTAATATTTCATAGAGTTAAAAAGATTGTTTCTGTATGTTTTCAGCTCTACATTATGCTAGCACCTAGATCCATAGCTGTTATGCCTTTGTTATTCAAAAATTTCAAAATAAATAATAATATTGGTTTTGATTTTTAAAAAACTAAGTGTGGAATATGTATGTTCATAAACAATATCTGTTCTTGAAAGATGTGGATGTGTCAGGAGATGAAGAGCCATGTGATGAAATGATAGAATATGTCTCACCTGAGCAACTGGGAGAGCAGCTTGTGACCCTTTCCTCATTACCAGAATCAAGGTGGAAAAACCTCCTCAGCCTTGATATTATCAAGGTACTGAAACTGTGCAAAATAGCAAACAACCAGATGTATTTTCCCTTGTTCTATGAGATGCATTACCTATTCACAAAATTTGA
>JAWWEW010000088.1:12788073-12806256 GCA_035583185.1 Anabacerthia variegaticeps | reverse complement strand
AAAAAAAAAAAAAAAAAAAAAAAAAAAGAGTGGCTATGACACTGTTTTCTTACAACCAGTGATGTTCCTGCTGCTTTGGAAACGTTCCATCTCTTTGACATGGCTGGAACTGAAAAGTCACCAGCCTGTTCTAGTGCAACATGTTCCTTCCTGTCCTGTGTGGCAAAGGTTAAAGCCTGGATAGATGTGTTTTCAGAGTGTGTCAGGTTATGTTTTCTGTTGAACATTGGGTTTGATCACACAGGGCTGTGCAGATGGTTGTTCTTCACCTTTGTGATTAACCTTTGTATTTTCCCATTTCTATGGGTTAATGAAAGGATGAGGGATGACTGCCCCATTCTCTTTGAAGAATTCCATTTCAACAAAATAAAGATAAATGTAAGCTATTTCAACAGTGCTTACATCAGTGCTTAATTGAGATGGTTTATTCATGGTGCTAGAGTAAACAGCACCATCTGTACAGAAATCCCTGCAGCTCCCTTCCTGTGGGTGGGGGAGGATGACTACCCACTGGTGCATATGGAAAGGGCAGAAATACTTGATACCTTTATTTTGCTTCAGTCTTCACAGTCAAAGCCTGCTTCCGTTTTCTGTGTACACCATCATCCTTTCTGAAGGAAAAGAGTTGCCAATAACAGGGGAGAAATGCGTTAGAAAGACTTCAGAGCACAGTCACCTTGTAATCATGGGACTGTACACGTGGGCATGTGCACAAATGCTCTCCAATATTACAGCATTGCCCACCAGCTGTAACACAGCATTGTGATCGAGAAGGTCCCTGGCAACTGGACTGAGCCTGTTGTGGCCATTTTTAAAGAAGGTGAACTGGAAGATCCGGGGGAGATCAAACTGGAAGATTGGTTGGTCGATCCAACTTTCCTCAGTCTCCCAAACAATCACAGAGCATGTGCTGCATGTGCTTTTAGGATCCATTTCCAGTACACAAAGGGCAGGATGAGGAAGAACAACCTGCAGAGAGTCATGAGGGCAAATCATTCTTGACCAGGTTGGTTGTCTTGTAGGAGGAAATGGCCAGTTAGGTCGACAAAGGAAGAGCCATGGTTTTAATGATTAAAATTCATTGCAAGTACAGCAGTCTGTGATTACTTTATCATAGTCAATTAAACATTGTAAATTGCTATTCTTAAAGCCAACAGGCATGCTTTCAGTGAAGAGTTTGCAAATTATGGTTCTTGTTCATTGCAGCCTGCGTGCCATGCACCTTTTATACTGTGAGCTGACTTAAGGGTCATATTGGGTCTACAGCACAGAGCTGTGAATTATTTTTGCAGTTCCCCAGTATAATTGGCATTACAGAAATTAATTTAGTCACGTTCTAGTTATGCCTAATGCATGATTATTTTGTTTAATATCCCATAGCAAAGAAGCTCAATAAATTAGATTCAGAATGTTGAATAATGCTAATGGCATTCAAGAGCTTTACAATGACGTGTAGTAGAATTAGACTGCCAAAGTGAGTTGAAAGTATTTCAAGTGCATGTCTGACAAGAAAAAGTTATCCTAAAATTGGTTTGTGCCACAACGTATTTGACCATTTCATAAGTTCTTTTCTTTCACCCGTGGAGATTTCATTCTTGTGTACCACCTCTGTATTATGTCCCCTGCTGCAGCTCTAGATCTTTCTTCTTTTTACAATAGCTTCCTCAGCCTGATTGTTTTATAACCATTTAGTAACACAATTTGTGCCCAAGGAAAGACCCTCCCTAGGATACAAGTTGCTTTCTCTGCAAGTAGTGAGGGGCCCAAGAAACCGTGTTGAGAGAGACTGTAAAACCACATAGCCAGCTGAGAAAGAGATACTGACTGCACTTGTCTTGGAGAGAAGGTGGTGCCTAGACATGTATTTCTGAAGCAAGACTCTGCTGCCTAGGCTTTGAAAGAGCAGGAATCTCAAAATTGTACTAGAAACAGACTGGGATGTATCTTCTCGGGAGTTGGGGACTTATTGTGATTAAATCTCATTCCTTAGCAAGGAAAATGCATGAGGTGACTTAAAGAATCTGTGCAATCAGAAGAAATAAGTCAGTCCTCAAGAAGAGAATGGGGAGAAAAAATCAATTAAATATTAGAAGTAAAGTAATGGAGTCAGTTTTAATCCTAAGGGATAATGATACTGAAAACAGTACATACTAATGAAGGCTTACCATCTTAGATTATCTGCTTCATGCGTATCAGAATATTTTTTGACTGAGCCCAGTACCTGGTGTTTGAAACATAAATCTTGATTATAGCATATATGTGTAAAAAGACTATTTTGGCATAGCTGAGGAGGTGCTGTTCTTCTGTTACATGCTGTTGCCTTTCATGATGAAAGGGGAGGCTTTGAAAATCTGGTAAATTTTCTTCAAACAGAACCATAGCATAATTTAGATACTCTGCTAATTTATCATCTTGATATATTGGGGGAGGAAATCCTGGAGCCACAGATCATTACAGATGTTACCACGAATCTTAAGGTAACTCGTCCTTATCACTCCAGCTCAACTTAAGTCTCTGGACTAAGAAAGACAGATGGAGCTCTGGGATTAGCAGAAGGTGGCTCTGTCCATTGATATTCAACTTAAACATGGACCATGAGCTCCTTGAGATGTCTGGTCAGCCTAAACAGAGACATAATGTGGTAAGTGTGGCATGAGATGAAAATGGTTCTGATAATAAGATGAATCTAATCCCATTTGAACGAATCGGTAAAGAGCTGTGGGCTCATGCCTACGTGTGCCAATCGTCAGCCAAACACTGATGCTGGAGAAGAAGACAAACCCAAAATGTGATTGTAAAAAATTCTTACCATCTCAGTGTTCCATCAGTAAGAGAATGGTTACAGCAGCCTCTCTGAAGTTCAGCTTTCTACAATAGTCCAGATTTGTTTGTTATTCTGATTGAAATAATTTTTAAATACTGGTTACAGTCCTAACAGAGATGCTATGATATAGCTAACTATTAAGCTGTGCTAGCTGTCTGCTTTTAATAACTGTCAGTCCTAAGTGAACTGTCAAGCAAAATGAGAGATTCCTGTCGATTAGAGATATCTACAGTGAATCTCTAGTCACTGACAAGAAACAGGCTTCTATGCTACAAGACAGTCTGCTGAATAACAGGAAAAATGTTTTTTTGTAATAAGCCATAAATTAATTTTCTATTGTCCTTCCATAATAAAATAGTAGGCTATTTTGAAAAGAGATTGGGGTAAAAGCTTTAAAGGAGACTTTTGCAAAACTTAGGCAATATTGCTAAGTAAGTCCTTAAATCATAGTAAATCAGGATTGAGAAATACATTCAGAAAAGCTGTGTAACTGTGTTCTGTGCATTGGAGAACATTAAATTAAATAATTCACTGCACTTAAATAGAAAAGAACAACTGACAGTTTCAAATGATGCTCCAGCCTCTGTTGTTCGGTTGAAATTAGTCTGTATGGCCACAGACTTCACCTCCCACAAATATTAACCTAACTAGATATTAGAAACATTAATAATAGCAACAGACAAATGAAACCAGATTTTAAATCTAATAAAATCTAAAGTTTTGTGCTGAAAAGTATTGTATAAATTTCCTCCCTTTCCAATCAGGTTTTACTTTTATTCCCAAAAGGCACTTTCAAATTTCTTCTTAGCTATAACTATTATCCCCCCCAAAACAGAAAAGCAAAAGCATACTGGCTTTAATTGATGACCTTTCCAAATATTTCTGTCAATCCTCTCTCAGTTTCTGTGAAATTGTTCTTGCAGTATTCACTGCACTGCTTCCATATATCATCTACAGAAATGTTAAGAGCTGAGTAAAATGTCATGGACACATCTGGTCAACTCAGCTTTTTTTATCTATGTTCCATATTTCTACAAGATTTTCTACATTGTTTAGTCATGCTTTTCTTCTTTAACTAAAACAGAGAGTGTCTTACTAAAATGGCAGGATTGTTCCTCAGATTGTACTAAGGTAAAGGAAAAATCTTGTTTGTTCCGTTAAGCTTTTTAATTTCCATTCTCGGATTCAAACCGTAACAATTATCCTTTGTTACAGACTGCTTCTATTCCTATTAGAGACTAACTTGAAAGGCAGGTGCTTCTTTTTCCATTGTTATTTCGTTAGCAACCACGTTCTGAAGAGATAATTCTCTGTCTAAGCAGAACCCACTCATTTTATGATGTTGGTAATAATTTCCACTTCCTCAGTGGGAGGTCCCTTCATCCAAAGACTAAAAGTGCTTGACTTGGATAAATTTAACTTGGCAGCAAACTGTGAATAGGTGTTATCAGAACCATGTGACTTGTAGAAAATGGACCATATAGTATAGTACCATGTAAAAATATCTGTATGTTGCCAAGCAGAATTGTTGGCTAGAGGTCCAGTTTCCCGCTGTGGCTTCCAGGACTAAATACTTTGCCAGTAGCTTGCTATCTGTTGCTTTTTTCATCATGTAGTCTTGACACATCTGTTGTTGCTGAATGCCCTCTAAAAGGTCAGCAGAAGTACCAGAGTCAGTACAGAGGAATTCCAACTCCTGGGTCCTTGTTCTACCACTCGGTATTAGTCCTGTCTTGAGAAAACTAGGAGTGAAAGAAAAGTGATGAAAATTAAGATTTATGCACTCATGTTATGCTGGACAAGAGCAAACCCCATCTTCCAGTTTCCAGGGTGTGAGCTATGATTTTGAGATCTGACCAATTTTTGTTAAGATTGCTGCTCAAGCATTTTGCCCAGGAATTTCTAATGACTCAACCTGTCTCCTGCACTTCCAGTAAAATCCCCCTGTGCTCACCTGTGTGAACTCCAAGCAGAACTTTTAGATTTCTAGTGAAAATAGAGTGATATACCACCACTACACAGAATTACCCACCCAGTCAAATGCTTACAGCATTTTTCTACTTCAACTCAAAAAACAATTTCTCCCTAGCAAGAATAAAGGAATATTAAATGGTCAAGTCTGGCTTCTAGTAAGACCAGATCATGTTATAGTGTTCATAAATAGAGAGATATCAGTCTCTGGGTTTTATTCTGCCCAGAAATGCAATGAATGAGGAACTGTTCTGTAAATTCAAATCACTTCACTCGTGAGTCATGGTGTTGTCATGTGAGTACTGATAAATTGAGTTATAATGTTGTTAAAAACTGTCCTCTAAATTTCTCCTTTTTCCCTACAAAGATGACTATTTGGATAGCCAAGTGATAGTAATGAATGTGTTGATCTCACTCAGCCATTTCAATCTTTTTTACATATGATGAAAAGGAAGTTTACATTTAAATTATATGGATGGCTGAACATGAAGTGTAGCCATGCATTTACAGCACCACAGAACCATTGAGGTTGGAAGAGACCTTCAAGATCATCTAGTCCTACTATCAAACCAGCACCACCATAAACACCCCTAAACCATATCCCAGGTGCCACATTCAGAAGACTCTTGAACACTTCCTGACACAATGACTCCACCAGCTCCCTGGGAAACTTATTCTGATCACTCTCTGAGTGAATATTTTTTTTTTCATATCCAGTCTGAGCCTCCCCTACTGCAACTTAAGGCCATTTCTTCTCATTCTTTTTCTCCAAGAAATTATCCTGCTATGTGGGACTGCTGAAGGGCAATGAGTTTGACTCACAGTAAGAAATTTGCACTGCTAATTTGTTTGTTTCTAACTGTTTATGTATGTATCCTGTAGCCCACAAGTTTGGAACTCCATATGGTGACTCAATATGGCCTGAGGGTTGCAAAGAAGTCTAACATGGGGTTCTGATGCCATTCAGTATATGTGTGATTGAAGTTATATGCAACTAACTCAGAAACTCAAGTGTAATGTTAGAACACCTAAATAATGCCTCACACTTCTAGATCCACAGACAATGAATGTCCTGAAAACTAAGTATAGCAATCAGTCAGACATGTGACAAGGGCCTGTTCCTGTCATATTCTCACCTTTTTGTTCTTCCACGTACATCTACAACCCTTCATTATATGGACCTCAGGGATATGATTTGTGGGCTCCAAAGCAAATAATCAGGGCCCTACAGCACAGGAAAGGAAGTAACTCTCTATAGTTCCCTACAAATATCTGAAAGGATGTTGTGGTGAGGTGGGAGTTGGTCTCTTCTGCCAGAGGCTTCAGAAGTCCCCACGTAGCAGGAGATTTTCTTGGAGAAAATTTTTCTGTGCTGTGATGAACTGAAAAGTCATTTATGAAAACAACCTATAGGAAAAAGCATCATAAGATCATATTTTTATCTGACCTGCTGTCTAAGTTTTGCTTTATGCTGAGTTAACAAATGTGAAAGTTCTATGTAACAACAAATACAACTGTTAAATCTGACTTGAAGTGGCCAAAAAGGATGACAAAGAAAAGTGAAACACAGCAAACATATCTGCTACTTCCTCTGAAATACTTTCTCAGCCTTTACTAATTTGAAATAAATGGACTATCTGAGGAAAAGTGGTTTCTAATTGCTCTGGGATATCAAAGAGTGGATTTTTCTTTCATAAATCTGCCTGGCCTCTTTTGAATCCATCTACATTTTTGGTATCTGCAGTATCCAATGGCAAGCAGTTCCACAGCTTACCTACTCACAACTACCTCCTCTTGCTTGTTTGAGGCTGGCTTCTTGCTAACTCTATCTTATTTCCCTTAGTTCTCTCACAGAAAGGAAAAAAAAGAGCAGAAAGCAGTTAATCCTTGTCAGTTCTAGGTTCTTCCCCATCCCCATCTTGATTTTCTAGTTCAGTTTGGATAAAATTAAAATGAAAACAGTTGCAGAGCTGACCTTGTTCTGGGAAGGACTTCTACTTAAGCAATGCAGATGTAAATATGTATAAACACTGAACACTGTAGGTACTCTCTTTTAGAAAATGAATAATAATTTTTATAATTACTTTATGTTTTGAATGCTTTCATAGAAAACCATGAAGTCTGATTATTTCTTGAGCTGTGGGCAGCTTGGGATAACTGTAAACATCAGAGAGTAAGTTGGTGGCTGCATCATTCCCTTAGCTAACAGTGTTTTAATCTGGAAAGAAAGCATAGGCAAACCTTTTGGAATCCCTATACTGGTTTTTAACTATATCTTAAAAAAAAAAAATAAGCACAGAGGAGCAAAGTAAAGGTAACTAATTTAACTTCTTGTTTACAGATATTTCATGAACTAATTACTACTTCTGCAATAAAAAAGAAAAGCTGATTATTTTGTTAGCAATGTACTCCAGCTTGTCAGACTCTAAAATCTCAATTCCATTTCATTACAGGGAAGACCATTTCAGAATAACATTGGTTTTCCTTGGAAAATTTATGTTAAACAATGTTTTGGATGAGATCCAGGCCCAAGAGGACAAGTCTTCAAGTTCTGCTGACCCTCTAAAATGTGGAGACTGTGCTTTGACAGGTGCTTTTCAATGTATGTCCCCAATAGCAGTAATGATGGACAGCTCCACTTGGGATGTCATGACCCAACCACTCTTTCTGTCCCTCATGGTAGAGCAGTAAGCTGGCAGCTCATGAAGTATGTTTGGCCATGGAGCATCTTTATTGCCAAAGTCTGACCTTGTATTTAACACTTAAACAGGCAGGAAAATCACTGAGAATATAAATAGTTTATCGTGTCCTTTCTTTTGCATACACATTTAAATGTTTTTATAATTTAATGGGATCACTTACATTATTTGCAAACTCAGTAACTTCTCTGGGACTCCATACAAACTTTAAAAAGCATGTTCAATGTTAATGTTCAAGTACTGTAAAGTGAATGCTGGCTATTGATAAATTATATGTGACATTTATTATGCTAGATTCTGTGCTGACCCAGAGCTAATGGAAATTACAGTGTATGCCCTGTATTTGTTCCCATTAGGGATACTTGTTCTCAGTATAACTTCAGGCTACTCTTGTCTTATCTATTTTTCTGTTTGGTTGTTTGAATTGCCTGAAATCTTTCTAATTCCCGCAGTCAGTTCCACTTTTGTAAGGACAAATACCCTAGACCAGGATAAGAAGAAGGAACAAAGCTGAAAGAAGGGAAAACTTGCTGTTAAGACTGGGGCTGTGGAGAAAAAAAAAAAAAAAAAAAAAAAGGCAGAATTTTCTTGTTTTGCATGAGAAACTGGAACAGAAATATGTAAGTTCTTTTCTCAGATCTGTCACCATCTCTCAGTGCCTATAAATAAACCAGTAATGTATTCTTGAGTTCCTTCATCAATGAATCAATGCCTCAATGTGTTGCTGTTACCAGGAATCCAAGGGAATTTTGTTTTTTTTAAATGAGCAAAATAAATGTGGCAGACTAGAAGGGTTCATCCTGCTCAACATGTAGGCACCTAAAGGTTGTGGCCTGCTCTGTGCCCGAGTGTCATATTGTGCTTATACATGTCTTTTTAGAACAGTTTCATTGAGCTCTCACAAAATCTTTCCAGCAGTTGGCCTTTCATAACTGTCAGAATGATTGAGTAATTTGGATGCCTTCCAAGGCTCATTCTTTTCCCAGTAACCTAGATTGTTTCAGATTTGAGTGTGTCATAGAGAAAAACATTCTCCAGGAATGTCTGTTACAGGAACTGGTGGAAACATCACTGGACCTGACTCAAACCAGAGAAGCATAGGATCTGTTGCAAATTTATACTGGCAGGTCTTGATCACAAGTGTCAAATTTAGTCATATTAAGATTCCTGAATTATTTTAGTGTTTGGCCTTTTGCATTATGGCCAGGGAAATAATCTGATGGTAGGTGGTTAAAGAACTGCCATCCCATGCACGTGGGAAGAACATGTAAGAATGCTGAAATTCTACAAGGATGTAACAATGGCATATTGGTGGTCAGCCCCACTTGTCATCCTCATGGTGAGTGAGAGGTGTGAGGAGTGTGTTCATAGGTCCTGAATGGACTCAGAGGCAGAATCAGGTAATTTGGATGTCTGATGACTTGAATTGGTGGAGTTGCACTCAGACCAGCAGTCTGAAAGGGAAGTTATTTCTATCAGCACCATTCTGGTTAGGGCTACATTGTAATAGCTGAAGCCCAGGAACAGAACTTGAATTAATTGAGGTATGAATAGTTTGGGTTATCTGTAGAGGTAGGTAGTATCCACAAGTAATATCTGGGAACAATGCAAGACTGAGGGAGAATCTGTTTTGTGGGCAGGGAGACCAGGGTCACAGATGAGACCCAGATGGCAGATAGATGTGGCAGCCATCTAGCAGCAGGCAGCACACAGTAGGCGCAGTTTTGTTGAAAGAAGGTACTTAAAAGTAGGATTGTCCAGAAAGTGCTTTCATGAGTAGAAATCAGGTGTTAAAATTCACATTCAGTTCCTAAGCCACCTGCTAAAATGACTCTCCACAAGCTTCACTCTTTCTTGACACACAGGGTGGTGGGTTGCTCTCCTGTTTCCCCATCTGTTACAAAGGTTTTGGGCCTTACAGTAAGAGCTCTCTGTGACCTTACCCATTTCTGCTTTACATCATGATTAAAACAAACTCTTGAATAGTTGCCCATAGCACTCAATCACTGTGCAATGTCCTTACATTTAGTACCTCCAGTCCAGGACAGCCTCAGGAACAAAATTCATGTACTTGGGTTGAGATGTGGTTAGTCTGATCAGGACCAATTACTTAGTCTTGAAAAAGTCCAGACACTCTTCCACTGTGGTTAGCATTATCATGCTGCAATAACGGTATTTTTATTACACTTTATAGCTATGTGAAGGAATTGGATTTCCTTGTAAAAGCTAATGACTTCATCATTGCTGAGATACTGTCTGAGAAAGAAAGGGAAAATCTGATGTAGGATACAGTGGACCTTAAGGTCAGGCATCATCTGTGATACCGAATGAAAAAAACCTACTCACTCACAAAGCTGATGTTAAAAAGTGACTTTCTAATGGCAGAAAGAAGCCTGGAGTGCTTGAACAAGAAAATGTAGTCTCTTTAGCAGTCATTTGTGCTTGGGTGCCTAATCCAAAATCCATCAGTCAATAGGATACTGCCTCATTACAATAGGAGATAGCAGAGGGAAGAAATGTGGGCATACTTCCCCACTGGAGGCTATGAAGATCTATAAAAAAATTGTTGAATTTTTTTTCTTCATTCTTGCATTCAAGATGCTAACTTTTTTATTGTTTTCTCTCCCATAAATGTCATTCACAACCATTAAAATGTCCTTTCCTTTTTTTTTTTTTATTTAACTTTAATTTACTCTTTGAAATGGAAAGTTGAATCTGGCTAGAGTCTAGTGACAGCTTCTGGTACTGTAGGAAAAAGACAAAATATCACAAAAGTCAGTTGTGCTGGTAATTAAAAGTTTTTGTACCTAGTCAGATTTTAATAATGCTCTCTATGCTGTCTGCAGTGTGTTAGCTGACTCTCATTATGTGTTCACATATTAAAATCTGAAGGAGAGCATCACTTTTTAGATTTACTTTAGATCTTCAAATTAAGGGACCCCTACTAGATGTGTACTAACTCATTGTATTCTCTACCTTCATCTTTTTTAGGCTAGAAAACATGTTTGACGAGTCTGCTACCTCATGGTCTTAAATAATTTGGGGTAATTTCACATGGTAAACTATTTGGTGCCTGCTGGGAATAAAATTCCATTCTAGCTAATGCTGTTACAGAATGAGCATGTACTATCTTGGTAATAGCAACGATGTGACCACTAAGTGTGAGTATTACAGTTTTTCAGAAAGTTAAAAAGGCTTGGGATGCAAACATGCAAATTCATTGAAGATTTCCATAGTTTAATGATAAAACATATGTGACAATTTGATCGGGAAACTCTGGATGGGGAAGGGAGATGGAGCGGGTAAAGAGCATGTTGATAGCATCTAACTAGTGATACCCTCCTTATGTTGCCAGGAGGCAACAGATATTTTTGACGTACCATTTAAGGAGAAAATGAGATACCACTAGAAGATAATTTTGTAACTCACATGTATTCCTTAGTATCCTTCTTCCATCTGCTAGTTTGCATTCTGGTTATAAAATTCTCGGATATATTGGAAGAACTTTGAGAGCAAGACTGGCATGGGGAACATACTGTCAGCCACTGAAAGTTGTCTGAAGGTACTGACACCCAAGAAGCTTAAATATGGTCTATCATAGTGTCTGTTTAGTTTCCCAAATGAGGTCACTGATTAATATTTCTCTCCTACACTATAGAGCATGACAGCAGTCAGCATCTGTGTCCATCCGTATTCCACCAAAAAAAGCACTCCTTCCCACTGCCAGGATTAGTGGTTTTCCATCACTTGAAATGATGTTCCTTGTGCCTCCTCAGCCAATTTCCAATTTGTACTATTTATTTTGCAGAGCAGTAGCTTTTTAGATTAAAATGTAGTCAGCATGTGCTGGATACACCACACTAAATTTGGCATTGAGGCACAGGAATCCTTATTTTCAGCACTAAGTATAAACGACCCAGCTCCAGAAAGAGCTTATTTGTCAAGTGGTTATTCTTTTCATGGAAAAAATGAAACCTCCCTGTACTTTCAAGTAGGTGAACTATTCTGATTGTTCATAGATGTAGTTAAACACATTAAACTACTATGAAGTAACTAATTCTGGTCATGGGGAACATCCATCTAGCAAATGTACTGTAAGTTGCAGAGCTAGTCCCTGAAGTCCTTCCTCTCTGAAATTTATATCAGCCCCTGCTGCTGCTATCCTGTTTAGGGGTTGACAGTGCTTTCAGTTTAAAATCAGTATTTTTAAAAAATTCAATATGTAAGCATGATTGTGGCAGAAAACTGTAGTATGTATGTATGTATGACTTAGGCAGAGGGTCTCATTTTCTTGGCTTTTGGGCTTTTTTAAAAAGTAAACACATGTCTGAACCTTTACCTATTTGTTTAAACTACAAAAACTTGATAGAGACTGCTGATTTTGGATGACACTTTCCTGTAGTCTATGAGAAAAGTTTGCAATTTGTGTAGTTGCTGTCTTAAACAATCTGTATTTTTTAGGAAGTTGACAGGAAAGGCTAGATGACCTGGTGGCACAGGACTATGGCTATCCTTCAAAATTCTACTACTGTGGTTATGACCTAGGCTTGTATTAACCAATTCACTTAGTCTTTTATTTGGTTCAGCAAGGTGTACCTGTGGGCTTAATTTTCAGTAACATCAATTACGTGAGTTGGACTCAATTTTTTATGCCTTGCTAAGTAAAGGTATTAGATCGAGAATGAGAGCCTGTTTTCCAGGATGAGTATGCAGGGGAAGTGAACTGGAGTTGGAAAGAGGAGAATCTGCTCTATTCTCGGTGTGGTACAGGCTAATTAGACATCTATAATCAGCCAGAAAGAACTCAAGCATCCAAATGCCTGTTCCTGCATTAAAAACTTCAAAGAAGCATTTCTTGTAAGAACAGTTCATGACAAAAATTACCTGTGACCACAAGAGAGTGAATCTGATAGTGCAGGTGCTCTCCCAAAGTCCCATATATTGCATCATGATCCAAATTCAACTGAAACCAAATCATGTTGTTTGAGCAGATTAGTACAGTCTCCTGTGCCCTGACCAGACTGAAAGGAGATAAGCTTGTTTACAAGAGCTGATCACATGCACCTGTGTTTGTGAACCTGTGCATGGTCTGTGTGGAAACCATCCACAGATGTCATTTTGGTGTTAGTCCATGGCAACCAGTTCCACTGACGTGAGTGGGATCAGGCATTCAGCCTCCTGCTTGCCTGTCTCTAATTTATCACAGGAACACATCAAAAATAGGATGTTCAAAAAGTGCTCTTTGTTTCTGTTCTGTGTTGCTAGTCTGGCTGTCACACCTTCATTCTGCTTTTCTCTTCTTACTTGCAGCCCTTGGCCCTCTCTATTTCTAGATGCACCATTGTAGTAGAAAATTTATACTTTTGTTATGGCAGTGACTTTCTAGTTCAGTTTGAGAAAAAGAGAAGGGTTTTGCTCTGAAAATCTATCACTAGTCTAGTATCAGTAGGGTAATATGTCTCCTTGAAAATACATATGTCTTTGTGAGTTGATTTCCAGAAGAAAAACACTTCCTTATGTGGTCTTAATTCAAGAGCTGGTCTTGGTGCTTTTGTGTTTTTTTTTTTTTTCCTTTAAATTGAGAACAAAGTTTGGATTGAAATTATTTGGTTTTATCAAGATCTAGTAGCAATAATAAAGTTCTGCAGAAGTGTGCCATTAGCACCTCTTTTAACTAGGAAAATGTTTTTCCTCTGGTGGAACATCAGGTCAAGGTGAGACTACTGAAGACTAGTACAAGGAGAAATATACAATTTAAATGTTGACTTCTGAGAGCAAAGTCTTTCATTGGTGTCAGTGGGTCTCAGATCTTCCTGTAAGAACTTCAAGGTTTGTCTCAGAAATATTGTACAATTTTAGGGGCAGGGTAACAGAACAAAATATAAGTGACCTATGTAGTTTCTGAAGTACTGTAACAGTCTCCTACTTAAAAAGTCCTCCTACTTTGCTAGAAACTAAGGAGTTTGGGGTTTTGTTTCACTCCAATTGGTTCTTTTAAGGTTGGTTTTTTTCTCTTTGTTTGTGTGTATGGGTGGGGGTTTGTTGGGTTTTTTTTTTCGTTGTTGGTTTTTTGTTTGTTTCTTTGGTTAATTGGTTTGTTGGTTTTGTTGTCTGTGTGGCTGCTGCTTGTCTGTCATAGAACTGGGGACTCTTTTAACCAATACCTTCTTCAAAGTTAAAAAAAAAAAGGCTTGATAGGAATGCAGTGTAGTCAGAGCTAAACTCAGTAGATCTGTATGAAAAAGAAACCAAACCCTGGAAGTAATCAAGTGTTCTGTGTAGGTACTTTGGAAGTTAAATATTTTGCTTCAAAACTGACTTTTGTGCCTGTAAAAGTTCTGTTGAAAAAGATAATGCTGAGTCAAATGAAGTATTTTGATTACTAGAAATAAGTCATTTGCAGTTTACTGCAGAACCCAAAAATACTGATTATATGTTGCCTTAAATAAGTTCATGTGAGATTTGGCCAACCAACCAGGGAGCCTCTTGCACGGCCATTCTCAGACAAAGACAAAACACACACACAAGTCTTCACTATCATAAGGAGCAGAGAGGCTCTACTGTTTTCTCTCATTTCGGCCTGAAAGCATTTCTATTCAAATGCAGTCAGCAAAATCTAATGAGCTCTGCTATTCCCCAGTTCACTTTGATAGCTCACATTTCCTTCCCTATGTGAGTTGAGATGCTTATCTATGTAACTGCTGACATTTTGTAACAGTGTCTGCTACAACTCCTAGGGAAACGTGAAAGTGGCAAGTGAAATGGAAGCAGTCTGGTATGATTATTTTCTAGAAACCTTGTGTAGGAAAAGGCAAGGTTATCTGCTTAACATATAGATATAGCAGCATCGGTGCACTTTTCAATTGGTGTTTCAAAAACCCCATCCTTTTCCAAATCAGCTGTACAACTCTAGACCATGAAAGGGGACTGGGGACAATCTGGTGACAATCTTAAGTGTCCTGTAAGGTGGCTGCTAATATGCTTAGACTTCATTGGCATTGTATAAGTAGAAACAAATTCAACATTACTTTCTGATCAACCACTAAAAGCCTCCAAATAAATCTTTAACTTGTAATAATAATAAAAAAAGTATCAAAAGCCTCTATCTAAGAAACAAAGCATTGAGGAACATACCACAAGAATAACTTCAAGAGTGCTTAATACTTTGGTTGGTTTGTTTCTATATACTTGTTAGTGATTTTAATATTGTCTTCCTGCACAGGAGGTCTATGGAAACAGGAGGAATTGGTTTTGAGCACAAAAGCTTTCTGTACACCTACAGCAATTATGTGCAGATAATTTTTACATATACATATCTTGTTGTGTACTCTTGTGAAGGCTGAAAGGTCATTTATTTCCTCTGAGTGAACTTAGCTTTACTGTGAAGACTGGCCCAATGCAGGGTTGTTTTAATGTATTTTGAACATAATCAAAAAATGGACAGATTCATTTGAACACTATCTATCCATGATCATACAGCATTTTGATTTAGTGAAGAGTTCTTCACTGAAATCAGTATTCAGTATTTTACTGATTGCATTTAAGTTCAGATGTAAAAACAAACAAAATACGTAATATTACTTGAGGAAATCAGAATGTCCCCAAATGTGTCTAAAATTTTCCTGGCAACAAAAGGAATTTATCAGTCTTTGCAAAGTGATTTGTACAAGTCAGATGTTGCCACAGCTTTCAGATACACTATATAAATGAATACTTTAAACTATGGTAAGGGTACTTTACAGTTCCAAACTACTGAGTGAGAAAAAGACAAGAACTGTTTACAAAAGCATTGAAACTCTCTTATATGTTTTGTTTTGCTTCTCACTTACTGAATTGGGTTTGAGTGGGAGGGTTTTGGTAGTTGGGAGGCTGACGGGATCAATGCCAGCCAATTCCAAAACAGACTCATCCCTGGCCAAGGCCAAGTGAGAGGCAGCACCTTTGGGATAAGAGAGTTCAGAAGGGGACAGGTAAGCCTGCATGACAGCAACAGCAGTCCAAAAAGAGGAGTGAGAATAAGAGAGAGAAAGAGCCCTGCAGACCCCCAGGTCAGTGCAGAAGGAGGGTGGGGAAGTGCTGCAGGCACTGAAGCAGGTTCTCCTGCAGTTGGTGGTGAAGACCATGGTGAGACATTTCTGCTCCCACACCTCATGGAGGTTCATGGTGGAGCAGAGATCCACCTGCAGCACATGGAGATCCACAGGGGAGCAGGTGCATGTACCCAAAAAAAGCTATGACTTCATGTGAAGCCTCTGCTGAACAGGCTCCTGGAGCCCCCACTGGAGCAGGCTGCTGGCAGGATTTTGTGACCCTCTGTGGTACCCACTCTGGGGCAGTCTGTTCCTGAAGGGCAGCAACGAATGGAAGGGCCTCAGACTGGAGCACCTTGTGAAAAACTGCAGGCTGTGGGTGGGACTTATGTTGGAGAAGTTCCTGGAGGGCTGTCTCACGTGGGAAGGGATCCCATGCTGGCGTAGGGGAAGAGCGTGAGGAGTCCTCCCCTTCAAGGAGACAGGAGTGGCAGAGACATACCATGAACTGACTGCAGCCCCCATTTTCCATCCTCCTCCACCACTAGTGGGGAGGAGATAGGGAGAATTGGAAGCTAAGCCCTGGAAGAAGGGAGGGGTGAGATCAGCGGAGGGTGTTTTAAGTTGAATCTCTTTTGCCCATGACGGTAATAACTGAGTGATTTCTCCATGCCCTTATCTTGCCCAAAGAGCCTTTTGTTTTATTTTCTCTCCCCTTCCCAGTTGAGGAGGAGAGTGATAGACCAGCTTGTATGGGCACCTGGTAACCAGGTAGGGTCAACCCACCACACCCACAGAGGTCTTACCGGGACACACAGGTGGAGATTCTGAAATACCCCCTTTACAAATGGTATTCAGCCAGTTTTACTGGAAATTCTAACAGCTTCCTTTGCATTCTGCATTTAAGCTTGTTCAATTTTATCTGGAAAAATGGTAGTTGAAGGGGCAAGTATAATAATAGAACAGTACATTTCTTCAGTTCACAAATCATCATTGTGATCATCATTGTTAATTTCCACTACTGTAATTAATGAGTGGCACAGATTTAAAAACTAATGAAGCTAAAAGAGAATTTAAACAAAATTATTTTCATGAAGTGTAAATAAAACTCTTATGCTTGGAAATGCACGATTTTATTGATGTAACTGTTTTAAATATATATATATATATATATCATCCAGAGAGGAAATTACTGTGCTGTGACTTAGATATACTAAATTCTGTTTTGCCTTGGAGGGATTCAGATTTTTTGTTTTACAAGATGTGGCATATATTCTATGAAAGTATAATCTCATATGATCTTGAGTCATGACTGAATTCATTAGGTATTTCCAATGTTTCCAAGTTTTTTATGAAAACTGCAGAAGTTATCTATGCAGTATAAATATACCTCTGCACCTCTGTTTAGTGGGTTTAATGATACTGAGTTGCTGAATAGTGCTAAGACCTTACAGTTCATCAGCAATTTAGTGTAAGGTATACCTGTATACACTCTTCCATTAAAGTAATTACTCCTGAAATGTAATAAATACAGGGTAAACATTTTTATGTGGATGCTTCTCAGTGCTGAAAGGCCTCCTTTTACCTAACAGTAAGCTGTTCTTGTGCCTCAGAGTTAAATTAGTTGCAGTGTATTTTCAAGAATCAAAAATGGAAAAATCCAGTGACGATATGCAGAAAGATGATCACAGAAGCTTCAGGTCTGTCATTTGAAATGATTGTCCTCATGAAGACCAAAAGCGCAGTCCACTACTGGACCAAAAGAAGTAGCTAAATGGTTAACTTTTGTTTTTAAATTGGATGACATTGCGATATCTGGTTTTTTTTTCCACAGAAATTGATCTTTTCTAGAAGCCCTTTAGCTAACACACAGCAAGTCTGTTATCATCCTTATTGGGCAGGGCACTCAAACAGATTAGATTGCAGTTGAACGAGATGATATCTGGATGCTTAATCAGAATGGTGTAGAAAACAATATCAACAAACTACAGCCATTTCCTTGCTCGTAGAAGCTGTAATTTTCCTGAATTTACAAAACTGGAAGCAACCCAGTCAGAAATCACTGAAGTAAATGATGATGGCTATTTTTTCTCTTCTGTACCATACCCTGGGTACAAAATGTGTTTCCCACTGTTGTCACTGATACTCAAGTCATAGAAAACCCAGTCACAACTATACTACAGTTAAGAGCCCTCTCAATTTGTAGCCACTCAAATATGGGGCAAATAAGTGAAACAGAGAAGGTCTGTCCCATACTGGGTAGCAGCAGTCAGAATCGGTGGCCATAATTGTTTTTCACAGCACAGTGGGATTTAATTTATTTTGTTTGGGACAAGGGAGGTTGCAAAATGATATCACTGGAAAGGCAAGATGTGACTAGCTAACCTAGTTAGTAAATTAGCTGCCTTATGGAACAACAGTGGGATGGACCTTGAATTCTCTAGCTTTAAGACTGTAGCCATGGCTATTAACGTCTTGATAATGTTTAGCTACTTAACTCGCTTTACTGCTAGACAAGGTGCTGAGGTGCTGGCAGTGAAGAGTTTGCTTTACATCTGTGGTAAGTAATCTTGCACTGCTGAATCTGCATATAGCTGTACAGAAAAACCAAGCAAACAGCTTAGACAGCTTCTCTGTGCTGGGCAATGTAACAGAGGGA
>JAWWEW010000088.1:12761855-12787631 GCA_035583185.1 Anabacerthia variegaticeps | reverse complement strand
TTCTTGAAAGTGAGAGAAACTATATTAACATTGTCAGCTTTTATTTTAAGAGTACTTGGCTGTGACTAGGACTCTGCATATGTTTTCCTTACATTGTCAACCTTATGTTGAAAGGCTGACATCACCTTAAACCTGGCAGAAAGTTTTGCATTCTTACTTGTGCACTTTAGAGTTCACTTCATGGGCTACTCTTCTTTATTTTTGTTTGGTTTTGTAGGAGTGTATGCTGAGGCAAGAGTTCTTTTTCCCTGTGATGGAAGGAGTTTAAAACTTATATTTAAAAACTGCATAATAGCATCCAGGGAGGGAGTTGAGGGGTAGGGGAAAAAAAGTTCCACATTAGAAACAAGGAAGCACTTTATCCTGGAGAAATTTCTAAAGCTGCTAATAAGGGCATAGAACCTCCAACTGGATTTTGTTTGAGCAGGGATTAGGGAGGCAGTAGCAGATAAGTGGGTTTCACTCAGGAAGAGCTATGTGCAACTTCTGTGACTCCTACTAGGCAACTTCTGGTTTGTGAAGCTTGTCCTCAAGGGGTTGGTTTATTTGGGTTTAATGACTCATAGACTTGTGGATCAGCTTTAGTGTTTTGATTTTTTTTCATGTGAACCAATGCTGTTTGATCCTACAAAATGAAAGGGAACGCTTCAAGTATCCTCCCACATTCTAGAAATCAAATGATTTATTGGATCACTTAAAGAGGGACAGGAAAGATAAGTGCTGTGACTATATTGCAAAGATAACTGTTCTGCATATCTTTCTGAAATGACTATAAAATGACCCTATTGATAACTGCAGCCCACATAATGTCATTCAGGGATGGATGAATCACATTGTTTTCTAACAGTTTATCTTCAGGCAATCACTTTTTTTTAATCCCCATTTACATGTTTGCTTTTCCCAGACATTTTCGAAAAAACTGGTCTTGACTTCAAAATATGTGAGTAGGGTTTGAGGCAAAAGGACTTGTTGTTATTGCCCTTCACCTCTATTGTCACTCTACAAAGGATCTCTCAGTTCCTCTTGTTTGTTTTCTTGCATAAACACACCTCACCAACACCGCTATTATTCTGGCCTCTCCTGGCACTGTGTTCATTCTTGCCTGATTTAAACTCTTTACATACGCAGCTCATGAAAGAGTCCATCTTCACTCAGCAGCTCAATAAATCATCAAGTAGACTTCAATTTACATATAAAACAGCATGAAAGACGATAAGTGAAGAGACTGTGGTGAACTTTTTCAGTATAAGTCATAAAGCTTCCTCTACACAAATAAAAACAAAGAAATTAACAGAAGGTTTTGGTATTCCTAATCGACAGGCATTCAATAGAAGCTTGCATAGTCATCCAGAGGTACTGGAAGCTGAGTGCAAGATGAAAGATCTTTCAGAAAATAAAATGTAATGCAGGGCCTTGTATTCAGCAGGGAAAATCAATGGGAGGTGAGAGAAGTGAAAGCTTTGGGGATTTGCCCTGATCTGAACTTCTTTGACTTATATGAGACATGATTTGAGCAACTTCTGCTTCAGAAAACCTAATTTGCACTACACATACAGCAGATAAGCATCAGGTCTAGTGTGAGTGCAAATGTGGAATCCATACTGGATCACCCGTGTAAGGAGGGAAGTTCTAGTACGTGAAAGATATTTTGAATTAAATGTTCCTTAATGAGGACAGTATCTGACATTTTTCTTCTTATAGATAATACTACCTTTTCTACCATAGGTGTGGACATATTTTACCTTCAATAAGATAATGCATTTTGCCCAGGCAGAAATATTAGCCTAAGCTTGCAAGGGACTAATAGGGTGCTATTCCAAATGATGCCCACAAACTGGAAAATATTTGATCAAAATTCTGGACAGAATTTGCTTTATCTCGAGCTTCTACCCAAGGTCTAGCTGCTAGAATTGTAGGAAAATTTCAGAAAACAAGTTTAGAAAGTTCTTATCCTGTACTTACTTTTCAATTTAGCTGTGTAAAGTATGGACTGCTTATACCTGATGCATTGAAGTCTATACAAAAGGATGAGACCATTCACAAAACAGGACTGCAGCAACCAGAAGGGCTGAAAGGTTACTGATTCCACACCTCCACCAAGACACAAAATTAAATTTCTGCTTGGGGGTTAAATTTTGGGGTTAAATTTGACAGTTGGACATCTCCTGCATATATGTTTTGTTCATTTAAACTTCCTCCTCCTTGACCTGCCTTTTTTCTTTGAGTTTGTAACCTGGGTTTGTTGGCAGAAAAATGATGATATTTGTAGCTCAGTAACAAAATTTCATACATAGTGTGCCACAAATACATAAATTAAGCTTTATTAGTGTCTTAGTTTCAAGTCCAGTAATTATGATGCAAATCTTCACAAAGATCTGAATGGATCACCATGCATTTGAAATGCTGCCTTCAGTTTCTTGAAGACTAAAGGCATTTCTTTGATGGTTAGATGCATTGTGCAGCCTGAAGACTTTCTTTAATTCCATACAGAAATGTTTGGGTATTGTTATTTTAATTTTTGAAGGAAGCGGATATTCTGAAGAATAAGGTCCAGCCAGTTTTCAAGTACTAGGTTGGCAGCATGGTGCAATGCAGCTCACTTTGGCTCTGAGTTTTAAGGAAAGTAAAATGCCTTTCACCTAGGTAACCATGGTTTTTTTAAAAAAAAAATTAATAAATAATTAATAATCCATTGGTGCTATATCTTTTATTCAGGAATACCTAGAAGCTCATGATAACCATATCTAGATCATCTGAGATGCAAATCTGATTACATGTACCTGGATAAATATACTCTTATTAAAATATTTTTTACAAAATCCCACCACAACAGAAATATACCTGCCATTTGGCTTTAGACTATATTAGGCATTTGACCAAACAAAAATATCATGTGGAATACCACCATCTTCTAAGCGTGCTGATTTTCCATCCTCTGTGTGTGTATGATTTACTTCATGAGTGACCACTTCTTCTTTCAGGAGATGCTGTCAACAAATATGAGTAAGAGGGAAAAACTGTCACCTGTCAACCAAAAATTTATGAAGAAAAGTTCTGCACTGACCAGCAGAGACAGAGCAAGCTGGGTGGCTGGAAGGAGATATGAGCAACAGTGAAAAGGCTGTGTGCCTGCTGCTCTGGTGCTGATCTCAGCCCCGTGACAGTCCGTGCTCTGGGCGTGAAACCCATCCCAAAGAAAGTTTTGAGTTTCTGACAAACCGGATTGGACGGAACTTGGTTTGCAAATCAGGACTTTGAGTTACTTTCTCCTGACTTTCAAATATGACTTTGAAAGTGATAAAATCTCAAATCATGATGGGGATCTACATTTTAATTTTATAATGGCAATAAGTAAACTTGAAAGGAAAGGGCTTTATCTATTTCATTTATCTCTTTTATCCTTTCCTACCATTAACAAAGACCAGTTTAGCAGATATTTCTTCTATTATCTGGTTAGGCAGACAGAAGCATTTCTATTTTAAGGTCTTTGAGAAGTTAAATTTTCAGAATTAAGATTAATTGCCCCATCCAGCTACAATAAAGAAGTTAAGAAACAGTAAGAGACAAACTTGTTTGTGGAGGGAGAAAAACATATCGGAAAACATTCGTACACCTGATTAGCACAACACTGAACAGGATTCTATGCTTTATTCGACCAAGAAATGCCATGTTTAAAAACAGGATAGTGAATTGTGGTTGAAAATTAGAGGACAATACTTCTGTCCCTTCTGCTGCACAGGCTTGCACATGGTCCATTTTACCTCCTGCCTGTGCTGGCATGGCAGTATGAGTGGGTGTAACAGCACGGAGAGGATGTGAGTGGGATTGATCTGGCACACTATGCATGCGAGGCACACACAACTGCTG
The DNA here is from genome assembly GCA_035583185.1 of Anabacerthia variegaticeps. Classification (NCBI taxonomy): domain Eukaryota; kingdom Metazoa; phylum Chordata; class Aves; order Passeriformes; family Furnariidae; genus Anabacerthia; species Anabacerthia variegaticeps. Next base: position 12,783,764 of record JAWWEW010000088.1, on the reverse strand, counting down.
CTGTTTTATTTCACCACTACACTAACAGAGACGGCGCTTCTATAGACGCTTCTGGCTCAGGATTTTGCAGTTGGGGGTGTAGCATGTATTAGTATAAATCAAATGCATCCCATGACCTGCAGATTTCATAACCTGTTAAGAGTGGCATTGCAGCACGTCAACCTTATTTCTCTACGGCTTCTTTTAGTTCTCTGGCGGGAAGGAAAGCTATGCAGGGTTTTGGTTTTTGTTATTTTTTTTTTATGACTATTATTATTTTTGTAGTTACTTTCGAGCATTTGTCAGTCTTTTCCCCATCGCCGTTTGCCTTGTTCACTCTCTGCCCCCACGCCCAGCTCCCCAAATTCACGGCGAGATAGACAGAATTCCTGAACTCCCCGCTCGGGAGCTGCCGGAATGCTGCGGCATGGCGGGGCCGCCTTGCCACGGGCTGCGCATCCCGTCTGGCCCCGCCGGAGCCGGAGCGGGATGCTCTTCCTCCATCCGCGCAGTTCTCCGCGTCCCGCCGCTCCAGGGGCTCCGGGCGCTGTGCCGGGGAGCTCGCAGGGCTCCCGCCGTCCCGGGGCGGCCCCGGGGTCCGCTCCCTGCGGGAAGGGATGGGGTCGGTCCCTGCGGGAAGGGATGAGGAGCTCCGAGGGGCTCGGGGGGACCGCGGGCGGTGAGACCCCCGCCCCGCCCCGGCCCCGCCCCGCCGCCCCTCCGGGCTGGGGAACCGCGGGGAGGAGGGAGAGAGGGAGGGGAGAGAGGGAGGGAAGGAAATAAGTAAGGAAGGAGGGAAAGAGGGAGGGAGGTGAGGTGGTGTCGCCGCCGCCAGCCGCCGCCTCGCCGCTCTGCGCTCTGCAGCCGGTGCGGAGGAGGGGACAGCCCCCGGCAGGCGTCCCGGCATGCTGAAAGTCACCATGCCCTCCTCATCCTCATCCTCCTCGTCCTCGTCCTCCTCCTCCTCCTCCTCCTCCTCCGGCTCCTCTGCCGCCGGCCGCCCCGGGTCCGCCGCGCCCGACTACTGGATCGATGGCTCCAACAAGGACACCCTGGCTCACTACTTCGAGCTGGAGTCCGAGCTGGGACGGTGAGCCGGGGCTGCGGGGGGGATGCCCGGGGGATGCCCGGGGGTGGGTCTGGCTATGGCAAAACTTTGGTTTGCCGGAGCGGCAGTGCAGGAGAGTGCGGGCTTTGGAGGCATTGTAGGATGTCGGAGGAAAATTGAAGCCCCCCCCTCCCCTCCGCCCCCTCCACCGGGAGCCAAGCCATGCAAATCCGCTGAAAGAGGGAGTGATTTTTAGGAGGGGGCATAGGTAACCTGGCCCGAGTGAGCAGCGCTGTTAGTCAGGGTACCTGATTCTGGCCCCGCACGGTCTCGGGTGGAGGGTGGGCATCACCTGGAGGGGCCGAAATGCCGCCTTGCGCACGGCATCCCTTCATCCCAGACCTTCTGTCGTTCTATCGCCATTATCGGCACCGTCAGACCCTACGCTGACAAAACTCCCACCCGAAACAGGAGTCCCCGAATAGGCCTCTGCAAGCAGAGCCGTCCCTTTGGAGCGGGATGCAGGCGAGGGAGCAGATACATCTTCATTCATTAATTTTGCACTACTGCCCTGATGATGCTCCTGCCCAGCAACTTTAAGGTCCCAAGTCTTCAGTTTGTTTTGGTTTTTTCTTTTTTAAACTGAAGTCTTGGGTAAAATGCTGTATCTAATGTGCAGTTTTTGTTCTCCTAGTACAGTTGTTCGTTCATGTTGAATTTGTGTATAGAAAATAGTGTGTGAAAAGGGAAAATTACAGCTTTTTTTTTTTTTTTTTTAAGGGTTCACAGTACATGACTTAAATCTCTCAGTCAGCAGGTAGGAAATAGCAATTGTTAATTTTGCCAGGGGTAGAGTATTAAAATCCTGAATGACTGTGGGAAATTTGTAGATAATGACATGGTTGTCTTGGTACAATAATTTTTCAGAAAAGGCATGCAGTGAAAGTATTGCTCCAAAGCATACCTATGCTTGCTGTACCGTATCTGATAGGGACAGGAAAGATTGTAGAAATACAATATAGTATCATTCTTGGTTTGCTGACCAGGTCTTTAGCATCTGCTGCTACCTTTTTGCCACTATTGCTACTATTCCCATGCAGATTTAAATAGGTATAGTTTTATGTATGCCTACCACATTTATACTGGACTTCACTGTACACCTATGCAGAAACATTAAAATGTAAAGCAGGAACTGTAAACCTGGCACTCAGTTTCATGTCCAGAGTTGACACGCACACACACACAGAAAAGAAAAATAAAAAAATAAGTACAGCTGAATTATAGCAGTTGATACCAACTCCGTAACCTGGATTAGTACTGTTCTGTGTGGTCTGTCTAGAATCCTCTCACCATATGTGGTAGTGACTGGGGGCTTTGCTTAAGAGTAGTCTGTATTGGTAATACATCTTGGCTTTATTGCATAGCTTGGGAAGGGCTTTTAAAATGTGGACTCTTTGGTCTGAGGAAGGAAGAATTAATGCTTGTAAAAGTATTACAGTAAAGCTGAGGTGCAGTGGGTTTTTGTACCTTCCAAGGTAAGACAGTAGATGCTGAAATGCTAACAAAAGGTTTGAACGTGGAAGATAACCACACCCAACTAGTGTAGAGATGCCAGCCCCTAGGTCTGCACTGCTGCTGCATAGAACTAGGAAATAAGATTTAAAACAAAAGCAGAAAGAATACAGGAGATAGCAACCATCTTAGTCACAGATCAAGAGATAAGGAAGGGGGAGAGAAGAACTTGGAGGAGTACATGCTCTGAGGGGGAAATTGCTCTAATGGGTATGGCAGTGAGTTCTCAGTCCTTATGTCCCAAGGCTGGCTTTGAGATCTTTTCAGAACCGTCTTCCAGACGGCTGATGGTTATCTCAGTCCCCTTCTGATAGGTGTATCTTGGCAACTCTGTAAGGGAAACTTTTGGTTCCTAAGTGGAATATGAAAGTGTGTTGTTTTTTCTTGGTAACCCTGTCTCCAGACTTTTAGTTTTGGAGATGATTTTGCCTGTGTCTACAAAAAAAAATATTCCTGGCGTAGGTTAGTGATGGTGAGAGTATATGAGGTGAGGCTGAAAAATATGGGTATGTGACCCCTTTAGATGCAGTAAATAAAAATAATGTACTAAAACAACCAGCAGTATGCACTGTCCTTACAATATCTGTGACTAATACGGGGATCAGAAGATATCTTTTGTCAAGGACCTGCATTTGGACAGCTGTGGCCAAGTATGGGAACTCCCTTTTGAAAGGAGTACTCTGTGCAAAGTATGTCTGGCAGACACCTAAACCATTGTATTCAATAAGTCATGCTTGCATGACTAGCTAAGGAGTTATGAAAGAAGAGTGGGAAAATCTTGCTAAGAAAAATAATAAATGCCTGAAAACTAGGGGGGGAGTAAACAGTTGCCTTTAAACAGTGGAGTTCCACAGGAATCAGTTCAGGTGTCTGTGCTGCTCAACATGCTCATATAGGGGTTGAACAGAAATATTTGCTGCTCTTTGTAAGTTGTCAAGGGTTTTAAAGACAGCATTAGCTATGAAGAATTGCAAAAAGATCTTATTGGACTGCTAGGGCATTTAAATGGTGGATGAAATTCAGTTCAGATCAATAAAATGGTTGTGGAGGAGAAATCACTTAGTTGTTTTCTATCTCTAGTAAATACTTTTGTGGCATTAAGACAGAGATATCTGGTCATACTTGTGGCATGGATGGAACAACTGGTCAGAGGTGCTTGATTGCTAGTTTTATTCTTTTTAATGCAACCTCTGCAGGGTGTCTGACAAAAATGGATTATCAAGCCAAAAATGAGCAACAGGCGGGAAGGCCATGTCAGCACAGTGTGTCATTAAGCGCTGGATATTACAGATGCTAAAAGCTTACATGGACTTAATGGGCAACTGGGTGTATTTAATCTAAAAATTTAATTTCCACGCTTGCTTGGGAAAAGATTTGGAAAATTTTGTATTCTAAACTTGTATTTTCTCTGAAAACGAAACCCTTTTGATAGCCTTAGGCTACTCATGCTGTATCTTTTGGTAAAGAGTTCTGAATTCAGGGTTAGTCTGTATTTGATTGAAGGGGAGGTTTAGTGATGATCTTTTTTATACTCAGAGATATTGCAAATAAAGGAATATCTTTCTGCTGTGATTTTAGATATGGAATTTTACTTAGCATGCATCCTCTTTGCCTAACTAACTACATAACTATGTGAGTTGAAACTGTCTAATATTGCTGTTGTTGTTGTATTGCAGATCTAGAAAATGGCCAGACACAGATGAAAGTATTTCCAATCAAATCCTTAGGGCTTTCTTTAAATTTCAAGGGTTGAACTAACAATAATTAAAAAGAATCCCAAACAAAAATCCAACAGACAAGTTACAGGCATTTTTCTTCTTGTAAAAATGATAAATCTTCCAAGGTTACCTTTTCCTGCATGGGCAGTGTTTCAGCTGTGTGATCCTTGCTGAAGACCTGACACTGAAAGGTGCTCAGTACTTAGCAACTTACCTTGAACTGACAGTGTGAGCTGAATCATAGGTGGTTTATGTCTTTGAGTTTTTAGCAGAGAGAGAGTTTAAATCCAGTGTGTGGCTTGAACTCAAGATTTCAGTGTGCAGAATGACATCTTACTCTGTCAATCCTATTTATGAGAGCTGTCATCCTAGTGTCTGCTTTTGTAATGGCAGTAGTAGATGAAATCAGCTAACTTCTTTGTTACCTGATTTAAGCTAGCAAAGCTAAAACTTGGTGGTTTAGCTGATAAAAGCATTATTTTATAGAAATGGATTGGGGTTGCACTTGATGCTTTAAAGTTCAGACAGTTTTTGCTTTGAAAGCATGCCAATTATTTTTCCCTCCGTTCCTCCATTAACAAGAAGAAGGTTCCTTTCTCTGTTGATCTCAAGAGTAATTTGTTTACAGGCTGCTTGCTATGTTTATTTTGAAAATCATTTGCTCATATTGCTTTGGAGTGCATTTAAAGTAGGTCTGTCCCTTTTTCAATAACACTTTTGTTTACTTGTTTGTGACTTTTTGCATTGGACCTGAGGACTTTCCAAAGTGATGCAGGCATTCAACTGACAGCACATGGTGCTTAGTTTATCTTAGGATCAGGATGAGAATTATTTTTGAGCAGAAATAGCCTATGTGGGTTTGCCTGTTCTACAGGTCATGTTCTGCCAAAAACTGCAACTTGCTTGTTACCCTCACACCTTCAGGCAAGCAGTAAGCATTTTCATTCAGGCAGTCCCTGCCGAAAGGAAAGGCTGTTGGAGAGGTCTGTCTGAGGTCTCATTTGGGAATATTGTGATAGGTATATTCGACCGTGCTTTGAAGCAGGAAAAGAGGAGACAGAGAGGGCCTGGCAAAAGTGGCTGGTGGATATGGAGAATGCTGTCCTTCATGCACAGCACCAGCATAGCCTATTGAAGATTTTCACTTCCTTTTCATCCTGAAGGGGTTCTGCCCACCACACCTTTCCCTTTGAAAAACATCCTAAGCATTTGACTGCAGACTCTTCTGCTTTTACTGAAGCAGTGCTGTTGTGGAAAAGACAATGCAATGCTAAATTGGCCAGAACAAGAGTGTCAGATTTTAGTTAAGGCACTGCTCAAACAGAGGGAGAAAACAGTCCCTATCAAAATGCATGTTGGTCTACAGAGAATTACAAAGAAGAATTAATACCAGGCAGCCAGCGTTTTCTGTGGAAGCTCTATAGATTCTTAACTTGGTGTTCTGGATGAAGTTGCTCGCTTGGGTACCAGAAACCAGGACTTGCAGTGAATAGCCCAGGTTTTGACAACTGAAGTTCTTTACTCAGTGCAGGGCGTGATTTTTTTTTTTTTTTTCAGTTTTGTCTGGTTGAGTTCAATGACCAGTTGACTTAAAATTAAAAAGCTGTGTTGAAAAAGCAAGAAAATAAAATTTACCATTCTTTAAATAAAAGCACTTGAAAATAGACATACCATTTCAATCAAGGGTCTCTAAACATGGAGAGGAAATGGGCTAATAGGGTAGATTTTTTGAACCTTTCTTTGGGAGATTTTTATCAACCCTGTTGTCCAAGTGCCTGTCTTAGGCACTAAGTAACTTGTCTAAACATCTCTCTCTACATGTTTATTAGACAGAAAAGAAGAAAGCTTTTTTTGAGTACTTGGTGGCACAACTGACATTCCATTCTTGTTGGTAAATGAGTTTTAAATCTTAAAGACAATTGTAAAAACCGCCTTACAGCTGGGATTTGTGGAAAAACCATTGCTTTGCTGTAGCCATGAGTTTTGCATCAAACTGCAAACTCAATGCCTGCTTCACTGAGGCTCAGAAAACAGACAGTAAAATGTGCAGTGGCTCATAGGTGTATCTGATTCCTATTAATACTTTAAATGAGGCATTTTCCCCATAATGATGGAAAACAGGCGTTTTGATTCAGTCAGCTATGGACAAAGTGTTTAAGTATCAATTGTTGTGGACAGTCATGTCAGAGAAGCCAATGCTGTTGTAACACCTTCTTTCAGGCACATGTTAGTACTTGTTTTTGTGGAGGAAACTGCTCTGCTACCTCTGTAAATATACAAGTCACTTGTTTTTTAGTACAGTCAATAATAACAGTGTAGCCCCATCTCAAGTACTGTGTGCAGCTCTGTGTGTCTCAGTGCAAGCAGAACATCACACTATTAGAGTGTGTCCAGAGAAGGGTGACCAAGATGGTGAAAGATCTCAAGGGCCAGACTGATGAGGAGCAGCTGATGTCACTGGGTTTGTCCAGCTTAGAGAAGGCTGAGGGTGACCCCATGTCAGTCTGCAGCTTCCTCAGAGGGGGCAGTGTCTGGAGAGGTGCTCCTCTCCTGTCTTTGGTGACCACTGACAGCTCTCAAGGTAAGGGAATGAAGCTGTGTCAGGGGAAGTTCAGACAGGACATTGAAAAAAATATTTCTCCACTGAGAGAGTTGGTCTCTGGAACAATCTCCGCACAACACGAAGCCTGTCAGAGTTCAGAGAGCATCTGGACTTACTCATATGATTTAGTGTTAGGCAGCCTGCAAGGAGTAGGGAGTTGGACTGTTTGATCCTTATGAGTCCCTTACAACTCAAGATATTCTATGTTCTAAATCAATTTTTTGATATAAAAAATAGTTTGAAACAAGTTTTTCTTCTTCTCAATATGAACTTAACTACTGATAGTGGCATGTATTTGCATGTTTCAAATTACATAAGCAGTGAGGTTTTATTTGTAACGCACCATTCCTACTTTTTAAAAGGCAGTTTGTGCGTATATCTACACTGAAGTTTTAATCTGGATTGGGAGTGATTTGTGTGAAGCAAATGCCCCAGTTATCCACTCTTGCTGTGCTTTGCATTGCATCACGGGTTATTCTTGGAGCAGACAGAGCAGACTGAATGTAGCTGAAACAGAAAATGCTGTTCTGGAGCACTTGGTCCACTGTAACTTTCTGTGAACTACTTGCTAGTGCTTTCCTGGATTATGTGTCCCAGTGCTAATGTATTTAAATGTAACTGTAGTTATTCTGCAAGGTGATTGATATTATGCTTGTGATATGCATTTAATAGGATGCACAGGTCAATGTCTGTCCACTTGAGTTTTAATTAACTGAGAAGTCGAGAGAAGTATATATTATATAAATCAAAATTCAGCACTTAGGGTGGCGACTTAGTGGAAGAATAGTTAGTCAATGCAGGATATTGCATTACTTCTGTACTCTTTCTAGTTTGAATACTCAATGTATTGTCAATAAATTGAGCCATTACCTTTTCTTTTATAAAGGGAGTGCTGGGGCAGTTTTGGATCAGGAATGAATAGGTGATCATTCTGTGTGATCTTAACAGCTTTCTCATACTTAAAAACTGAGCTCTTAATAATTAAAATGGTATTAGAGAATAATTATTTATTTTCAAGTTTTTTGTTTTGTGTTTTTTTTTTCTTCTGTCAGCCACTATGTATTTATGTCATGGTTTTGATAATATTTTTTAATTAAAAAAATTCTATTTCTAAGGGAGAAGATGAATAGCCCTTGAAGTAAGTGCTCTTAAGAATGCTGAATATTTTTTTTATGCAGATTGGTTTTAGGAGTGAAAAGAAATGCTATAATTTGTGTTATTAAGAAAATTGTAATGCTTGAAAAACACTGCAATATTCTGCAAGAGGTTAGATATAACAAAGTCATTCTTTTAGAGTGTTACAGAGAGAATCATAGAATATCTTGATTTGGAAGGGACCCACAAGGCTCATCAAAAATTGAATAAGTACTTTCAAGTGCAGTTGAAAGGATTTCCCCAAGTGTGATTCTGTGATGAGCCTGTATTATTCTGGGTGGATGGCAGATAAGTTTGCTGAAGCCCTGTGGTATGAGAAGCATGGTGTGTTCATTTCACTGTTTCTTTTGGTGTTGTGTCTAAGTGTGCATAGTATTGTGTAAGGGATAGTGGTGGAAACAATTTCATAGGCAGAATTCTATCAGTAACAGGTGTTTAAATGCTTGTTCATGTGGTAAATAGCCACATTTAAACAGACCACCAGTTAGCCACTGGGGTCAGTGTGAAAATACTGAGCCACTTTCAGTACCATGTGCCCCATCTGTGAAAGTTCAAGTACTTGCTAGGAAGGGCCAGCTATCCTCTTTGGTCACTCAAATCAAAGAAGTTTTATCTTCCTGAATATTGTCTGAAAGGTTCAATTAGGAAATACGTATATATAAAAAAAAAAAAAAGGAAAAAAGAAGAAAAAAAGAAGAAAAAAAGAAGAAAAAAAGTCATTCCCAGTCCTGATTTTCTTTATAGTACAACAAACTGATCTGGTTTTATTGCAGTGAACTTGCACAATTCTTCTATGGTCTTCTGCTAGCCAGAAGGTTGGCTGGGTTTTGGTAAAGCAATCTTCTGATACTGCATGCTGTGTGGAAAAAGCTGCAAATGTTTCAATATTATTTTCATCTATATATGTACAGTATGAATGAACCATTAGTAGGAGTTAAGACTGTATAAAAAGAAAGAACATGTACTTCCTTGTGCTTTCACAATGAAGCAGAATTTAAACATAGAAACTTGCATATTTATTTGTTCTTTACTTCTTCATTCAGGCATACTTACAATGCTTCCTCTGTTCACAGTAAGCAGGCCTTTATTATCTGAACAGTCAGTAAATTTCACAAGCAATATTCTTTTTACAATACAAAAGAGAGAAGGGGTAACCAAATTATATTTATTTCCAAATTGTGATTCTGTTTTTGGTTCTTCGTTTGTCTAATGTCTGTTCTGATATTTATGATTTCTGTACCTCTTCAAAAAAAAAAAACAAGGTAAGAAAGACACCTTTTACAACCAATCAATGATACTTCGGATGTTATCTTACATTTAGTGTTAGTGATCCTTCATTTGACCTTGCATTGTCTGTCTTCTCAGCCTGTCAGTAACTGCCAGAAAAGTATTTCAGTTTACTGGTTACTGCTCTTAAAAACTCTCCTTCTCTCTAATTTATGAGATTTTTTTATTCCCTCCTTGTGGGATGAGAGTTTCTTAAGATCTGTTATGAGGATGCAATGAGAAAAGTAATTGAGAATGAGCTATGCAAAACCATTTTCAAGTGTGGGGGTTTTGATCAGCATATACATTATATATTCTCAATTTCATAATGCTTAAAACAGAAAGAGGATCAGTGGTGGGTATAAGCCCATGCCAATAGATATTGCAAATGTATCTTTTTGTTATAGAATGGAAATGGTGTCATTACTGTCATAGGTTACTGTCAGTTAAAACACACAGGCAGTGGGGGACCATCAGTGTGTGCATCTGTTGCAATAGGTTGCTGCACTCCTTGTAAAGTAATTCTACATTAAGAGACTGTGCAACAATATGACTTTGCAAGTGATCATTCAATCCGTAGCAACTAAAGCTTTTGTCCTTTTGAATTTCAGCTTCATGGAATGAGAGAAATAACTTGGTGTGAACGACCAAATTCTGGGGTTGGAATTGCATGCTAATTCTGACACAGGTGATCATCTGAAAACAACATAATGCTGTAGATTATAAACTGCCCTCTTTTAAAGTGTGTGGTTATCTGTGCCAGAGCTCAAGAATCATAAAACATAAAAGAAAAGAAGGAAATGGGAACTCCATTGAGGGGAAAAAAAAAATTATAAAACATGCTGCCCTTTGACAGTTGCTGTCTATTTATCATGGCATTTTGTGGGGGGATAAGGTAAATGCAAGTCCAAGGTTCATAACACAGCCTTAGAAACAAAGCTTTAAATTTTATGCCCTTCAACAAATGTATAGTCTGTATTCTGATGCATACCTCACTGTGAGCATCCATATGCCACAGATAAGATGCCAGAACTGCAACTTTACCTCAGAACTGATGTCATCTCCACAGTCCTTTTCCCCAAAACCTCCTCACTAGAAATATGTGATGCATCTCTGGTTTGGCCTGTCTCCAGGCATGGTGAAAAAAAAAAAACAAACCAAAAAAAAAAGCACTCTTTTAGATTTAGGAAATTGTTATCATACTAAAATAGAGTCATACTTATCTTCTCACCTCTCCCCACAATAATTTTTCCTTCTTACAAATATTCATATTTTCTTCTCGATTTAGATGATTGTGAACACATCAGTTTATTTTTCTTATCTTCAGTCTTTTGATCTTTAAAGCATACCCGTGTCTTCCAGGTTCACAGCCTTTGGGTACCGATACTGCATCTTAAAATACTCCACTGAGGGTGGTTTTATTAATGAAGATGACCTTGATTACTCCACAGACTTCAGCAGAACTGAATACTGTATAAACAAAAATGTTCTACAAATGTCTTGTTTTTGTCTTTTTGTATTGAGGCAGCACATCATCATGTGACTTGAGAGGGTCAGTCAATCAGATCAGTTACCACAAGTTGTGAACTGCTTGTTGACATTTGCTCATTTATTAAAATACTCAAATGTTGACATCAGTGGATAACAAATTAACATAAAGAATTCCATATTAGCTCAGAAATGAAATGCAGGAATTCCAATTTAATCTAAATTAATTACTTTCAATCAACTTTCCAGTCATGAATGAATGGGAATAAAAAAGTGTGTGAGATGTTAATGAATATCCTTGGAACAAGAAATCCGGTCTTATCTTGAAGTATTTCTGAATTAATATTCGTATTGATTTTCTTTAAATAGTCCTTGTTAACAGAGGTATACTGACTCTGTCAAAGGATGTGGTATGTAATTTTATTTTGTGTTTAGCTGCAAAAAAATTAACACTGTGTTGAAAGGATTGGAGATTTTTACCCTTTTGTGGAAGGCTGACCATAAATTGTGCAACTGTTATGTTCTTTGATGATTAATGGTTTGAATTTTATTCAGACTTTAAGACATACCTCTTTCAGATTCTCTTTATATACAAGATAGTGTTTCCTGGTTTCTGGTTTCTTAGGTGTCCTGCACCATCCTGATGTTGTGGACCAATGAGAGTATTTTAAGAACATGCTTTGGACCAGAAAAAAATTAAAGTCTTTTGGCACATGCTGATATATATATATATATATATATATATATTTAATCTGCTGATGTTACAGAGTTTTCTACTTTTTCAGAGAAAATGGATGTTTTGGTAAGGCTTTTAAGGCCTTGAGATAGTCTGCCATGGCTGAGTATTGATTTTATTAATATATATATATGTTTTTTAGCCTATTGACATGTTTTCTGGATTAATGGCCAGCAGTTCTCATCAGGTGTACAGTGCTTTACAGTTGTTTGTTTTCGTGATGGAGGATGCATTTATCAGCTTCCTGTGTTGCACATTAATGATCTGTTAAAACTCAGCACAAAAGATCCTGGGAACTCTGACATCATTGTCATGCTCTAAGTTCAGAGAGCTGTACATGAATGTTTTTTTTATCTTCCTGCTTCTTGGATGCCCCCAGCCCTGCCTTGTGCTCTAGGTGCAGTGAGTGATCCATTTCTCCACATTCTCTTCAAACCCTCCTGATTTGCTTGCTGTCTGACAGGCTCAGTAAAATTAAAAGAGAAGGGCTGAAAAGCTGACTTTGTAATGGGAAGCAGCAGTTTATGATGTAGTTACTGATGATCATTTAGGAAATTACTAAAGATTTTGTTTAATATCTTTAGCCTTCAGGTGATCAGATGAAGAAGCAATGAAGGTGTTTGTTTCTTCTCCCCCACACGCCTCCTTTTTTTTTTCCTCCTAGGATTCTTAGCAGTCTTTTCAGGGGAAGCTGCAAATGCTTGTGGAGCACACTGTTCACTGTGGGCAGGTCTGTTAACTCAGGGGCAGAGGATTAACTTGAGTTGAAAGAAGAAGGCAAGTTCTAGTCTTTATAAAATATTACTAGAGCAGCAACTAATGGGTAATAGTTAAAATCTGTAATTGGAGAATGCTAAGTAGGATCAGTAATCAATTCCAGATGGGGTCATTGTGTAATGGAAAATCTGCAGTTGAAGAGACCCTAAAATTCACTAGCATGTTTTTTTCTCTGAGTTTCATATATTTGAAACCCATCTCCATATTACCTCCATAATAAATACTCATGTAAGCTGTATTTTGAGTTGAAATTCAAATCCCATCTCTATGCATAATTCATATCATAGGTGTTCAAAAGTAGGTGTAGCAGAAATAAAACTGAGTGAAAAAGGCAGTTTTATGCATTACTATGAAAAATTGTTCACAGAGTTAGATTGATTGGCAGTAGCATAAAGAGAATAATCTTTTGTTTTCAGAGAATCATTAATTTCAAATGAGAAAAAAACCCCAAACCACCTTTTCCTCAGCACAACAGTATCTTTTTGACCATCTGAATATTCAGCTTGTCTAACTAAAGTGCATTAGCTCGTGTTAATGCACAGTGATTTCAGGTGGCTTAATCTATATTAGTCTATTTCAGGTGGCTTAATCTATATTAGTCTATTTTTATTGTTCTTGCCACATTTATGTATTAGAGAAAAAAAAAAAAAGAAAGCAAAATATTTTAACATCTTCACATTCTTTTCCTGCATGACTTTAGAAAGGATGGAATGTCATTTGTGAGGGAAAAATTATATTAGATGCATTTCACTTGGAAATGACTGTATAAATAAGAGGTGGTGACACTTATTTTTTACATAAATAGCCCTACACATCTTTCTTTCTTTTTACTGTCAGTCCTTATTCTGTGACCTGGTTATGTTCGCTATTTGTGAGTTAACAGGATAAATGTATACCAGTTAGCCTGTTTCACTTGCTTGCCATGGTTCTTCTTATGAGCTATGTGTCTGCACTGTATTGAATACCTAGTAACACCATTTTATTGGTTTTTTTCCTCCAGTCACAGCTGAAATAGAATAATGATGTTAGCAAGATGTGTTAGTCACCAAAATGGCATGTGGCCATTAGAAGACCATATTTAATTCTTTAGAGTCATGTCTGCTAAAGTTTGTTTTATCCATATATTTTTTTAGACGGCTTAGTTGTCAGATTTGAGAAACTCCAGCATTTTCATCCCTTGATAAATATTTTGGCATTTGTCTTTGTTTTGACAAAAGAATAAGTAATTGAAGTACTGACACAATGTGGGTAAGGGATGGTTTCACAGCATGGAGTTTTTCAACAATTTTGAATTAAAATTTACAACCCCTTTCACATTTTATATTTTGTGTTAATTAAAGACCTTCTTGACTCAAAATAACCAGATTGCAAGAATGAAGTATCTTCATCTCTGTATCATGGTGCCTTATGAGGATTTTTAGTCAAGTCCCTTTTTTAACTGTGTTCACCTGGCTTTGTCTCCTGCTTGGACTGTGTTTTACATGTTACACCAAAAGTGATACAGCTTTCATGTCATTTATTCCCCTGCTGGAACACAGGGAGTTTGCAGAAGTTGTGTTTGTCTACTGCCCCCAGTTATAAAATTCTCAGACTTTTCTAATAAGAACAATAAATATTATTGAATGGAACTCAATCATATTTGCCTTTTTCACAGCTGCTGTCTTGGTAGTTTGTAGCTGACTAGTTGGTTGTTGCCCAAACTGTATGTTTTCCATTTTCCTTCTCTTTTTTGGAATTGATGAGATTTTATAGCAGAACTCTTGTTATTTGTCTATAATGCATGACTGTGCAGTTAATGCAGCTGAATTTTATCCCTTTTCTCTTGCTCCTCTTCTCCAGGTAGTAAGTACAGACTTTTTCTTTCTGATATTGTAGCTCCCTGCTGTACTTCCAATACCTCCACAGCTTTATTAGCAGCAAACTGAATCAGCATACTCAAAAGTTCATGCCAAAGCCAATAATTAAAATAATAAATAAGATATACAGCAAACTAAAGGAATATTGCTCAAATATGCATGTCAGGAAAAAAAAAATAAAAAAAGCAAACCACTTAAGCAACATGCAGTGTGTTTCTGGTGAGCTTTTGATGAAGGTTAGTTTTCATAGGCAAATTTTCTTTAGAGGGGGGGAAAAAATCCATAAAAGCAAATGGCTAATAAAAATATTCCCTTCTATGCCATTATCCCACTCAAATTGAAACTGAAAAAAAATCTAAATTCTTGCAGTATTGCCCATAGCAAGGATGAATTTCTTCCTTTATGTTCTTTTGGTGACTCCTAGCTCCTTTAGCTAAGGGCATCTAGGGCTCTTCTTGCCTTCACTCTCCCCAGCTCTAAGTGCTTTCTGTAGAATGCACTCTCAATCACCTTTATGCAAAGAGGAGGAAATAATCTCCTCTGTATTTAATGGGTACAACTTGAGAAACTGCAAAATTGGTCATTCAACACCTGCCTCTTTGCTATGAGCACCAAATAGTATAACTGGTGTGCTACTCAGAAAGATGACAGAAATCTTGATGTTTCAGTACAAGCAGGGGATTAGTTTCCATATGCATATAGATATCTTCCTCCTCCTGTTTTTGGAATGTGGATTAAGTGTGTATAAGTGTAATGATTCCTGAATGTAGAAGGACTCAGCTCCAGGAAATCTGTCAAACAAAAAAGAAAAATAGCAAGTTTTTACATGGCACTTGAAAATTTCATGGCTCTGTTAGTTATGGGGTTTGATTTGCCCTCATTTTTTGTCCATCCTACACAATAGTTGCAGTTGTGAAAAGTGACTCAACGGTGACATAAAAGGCTTACTTTCACATGTGTTAGGCAAAATCCCTTTCAAACTTATTTGTAAATATTTCATCTGAAAATACACTTTAGAGGAACTGGGTTTCTTTACTCCCAACAGATGGTGCTGGGAAAAGGTTACAGTAGTTCTCCAACAGAGAACCACAGCTGTGAGCTAGAATAATTCACTTACATTTAAGGAATGCATGCAAAGGAGAAGAGAAGTACCTTGACCATGATTATAATAAAAATTGTAATTTAGAGGAAAGTATCTAACTCTCTGTAGTTCTGTAACAGCCTTATAATATGAGCAATGACCGAGGAGAAATGTGCCTAAAATTGGTACGTGATTTTGTGAGTCTGTAGGACATGGTCACCCATATTATCAGGAGCTGTCTTGATGACTCAGGAGAGTTCTTCCTAGTCATCTTTAGAATAACTGCATTCATTGTCAGTGTCCTCTTGTTGGTAGCACTAAGTTCAGTATTGTTCTGTTGACATCACCAAAGGATCAGCCAAATTTTCCTAGTCCCTTTCTTATCTCAAATTGAAATCAAATTCTGTCCAGGGGCCAATGTGCTCTCCTACATCCTTAATTCTTGGCTAGTGGAAAATGTACCTAAATGCAGTTGTTCCTCTTGGAGATGAGCAGGTAACACACTGGATATGTGTGTTATTGTGTTTAAATGAAACTTGAATTTGCCTTTCAGTGGGAATAAATTCTGATCATAGCACAGATATCTTTTTTCATTCTGATTGTGGAGTTACCTTGTTTGGAAACATTGTTTTCAGAAGTTTCACCATTTCAGATTGATGCATACATACATGTTTGTAATACAGTTTAAAATGAACTGGTCACCCTGAATTATTTGAGTCTTTATAGTGTAAGAATGGTGATGCTGGGTCAGACCAAAGGACTACTTGGACCAGTTTCTATCTCCACCTCTGGTGAGGAGCACTAGAAAGGAGTGCAAAGGAGTGTAAAAATATCTATCCCTAGATACATGCCTAGAAAAACCCCTCAGCCTTCAGAAACTTGAAGCTAAACCTGCACCTTCATCTCTGTTCCTCATGTCACAACAGTAAATTTTCATGCAATGCTCCAGATGTAACATAGAATCACAGAATGGATGAACCTGGCAGGGATCATCTAGTCCGACCTCCCTGCTTAGGCATGGTCAACTTAGAGGAGGTTTCCCAGCAGTGTGTCCAAGAGAGTTCTTAATGGATGGAGATAAACTAGATGGAGATAGTCACACAATGCATTTATACATGGAACAATGCTTACTACTTCCTAACAGTTCTTGGATTTTGAGTTTCTTTTTTTTTTTTTAATTGGTCACAGACTTGATTTGTGCAACTCCTGTATAGATTTCAAGATTTCCTTGCTTGTGATAATAGGCCAAAAATAGTCTGTTTAATATGTGAAATTAGGATTGTGTTCAATATTAATAATTTTATATTTCTTTAATGGAATTTTATCTGTCATTTAATACCCCATTGCTGAATCTTAGTAGAGTCTTTGTGCAGTTGGGCAGAAAAATAATATTATGAAGAACTTTGATTATGAAAAATCCCAACCAACTAATGTAAACTCTTTTTCATTTCAGCTCTTGTATTGGCTTGTTGGGTAGCAGACACCAGCTCTGGACTATTAGACTTACTGATGAACTCTCTGCACTATGTAAACTAAACTTATTCCTTTTATACCTCTTAACCAACTACTAATTCATTGCTTCATTCTGTGGCTTCCTATAGAAACTCTTTTGAGGAACCTTGTCTAGTAACTTTTGGAAATCCAAGTAGATTAATCAGTCAAATCTACTTTATTCAAATCATTGCTGAATCTTTCAGAGAAGTTCTGTGGGTCTTGAGATGTGGTTTGCCTCTGCAGAAGCCACATTAATTCTTCCCCAGGCTCTTACACATATCCTTATACCCATAGATCATCCTATTAGAGTTTAAATTATTTCAACAACATAGAGCCGAAGTACAGTCCTCCAGTTCCCTCGGATAATTGTTTTTAAAAATTTTTGTCACATTTGTTTTGGTACAGTCTAAACAGGCTAAGTAAGTGCTGTACAAGAGCTTACTTAATTTGAGCTATTTCATCTGTGAGTTCAAATTAATCCTTGAACAGGGTCTCAGCCAGTGCCCATAATGTGCTGTTCATCATTTTATCTGTTTTTTACATAATGTCTTCTGCCTCTTCTCTCTTTCTCAAGATTTTAAGACTGTTTTTTCCTCTATTTGTGTCTGATTAAAGAAAGATTTTAACACTGGAAAACCCTCACTTTTTTCAACATCAGATATATCACAGACTGTTAAGTAGACACAGAATCTTTACAGAATTAGAATTTTACTATCATTGTGCAGCCTCTGCTCACTGTGTTTTGGCCATTCTGTGCTGCAGAATGATGAAGAGACTGCCTTCAGCACAGAATTTCTTTCATTCAGTAAAAAACAGGTAAGAGGTTACTCTCCTGCCCTGCAAGGTAAATGTCTGTTAATAGTAGATGTGAGGGAAGAGTGAAGCAGAAGCTGCTGGTCATCATTGCAGGATTTCATCCTATGCCTTCATTTTACTGTACGTTAGCCCAGTTTGGGTAAGGTGAAGGTCTTCATGTGTTTTTAATGTTTTTTTATGCCTGTCCACATGGTGTTAGCTCCTTTAAGTGCACCTAAGGAGAAATGTACATGACTAAAGATAAGCTAAAATTTTGTGAAATTATTCTACATCCCCATGCAGTGACTAATTAGTTAATTTGTCTTTCTGGTGAACTGTGCAACTGATAGAACATTTTGGAAAGCTGAGGGATAGAAGTTGGGTTCCTGCCTAATAGGCAGATTGAGAAAATTTATTTGATGTTATAGGCTTAGTTTTTGATATAGAAATGGTGAATCAATATTATGAGTCCTCCATCAAATTACTGATTTTCAGTGCTTCTGGAAATTATTTATGTAACAAGTTGTTTGTGTAGCTTGTAAGAGAAGTGCATGTGGCTGAATGGCTGAAAAAATTGTTGTCATTATTGGACAGTGAAATTTATGCCAAAATTGCTACCATTTAGCCTGACTAAGCTATGTAAGGGCCTTTCAGTATCTACTTATCAGTAATTTTGATGATAGCTCCTTGGCTTATTAGTCCTTTCTGTCAGGTTCCGTTGTCTCAGCTTTCAACTGTGACCTGACATTACAGTATCAGTTTTGTCGTAGAAAAAACTCCCTTTCACTTAAGTACTTGGAGATAAAACAGGTAACAATGTTGACAGAAACTAATCCTGTGAACAGTCTGTAATTCATACAGCTCCCTTAAATTCACGTGTGCACACACATGCAGGTGCAGGCAGGCACACCCTCAGAGGGATGAGAAGGCAACTGGCAAGTTTTTAACATGTGATGGCTTTTGTGATTCCATTTGCTGTCAGATGAATGGGAACCACCAGAGAGTGTGCACTGACGAAGATGAAATGAATAAGTACTTAGAAGCCTAATTAATGTAAGACTTATTTTTATTTGGAAGTGTCTGTCCCAGCTTATGTCACTGGTGGACAACATGGCATTCTGAATTTAGCAGAAAAGTCTCTCCAAAGTGCTGGAAGCTGTCAGTCACAATGGTGCTTGAGACCCAACAGAGATGGTAATCTGATCATTTTAAGTTTTGCCTGGATAGAGTCACAGAATTACTTATGGTTGAAAAGAACCTTAAAATCATATGCTTCAACCTAATGCTGCCACATTCACCACCAAACTATGTTCTGAAGCACCACATCTCAATGTCTTTGAAGTTTCAGGGTGACCATTTTCCCTTGGTTTTGGGGGGAATTCATTCTGCTTTCTGTGTCTGTCTTGCAGCTTAGGGGGCTGGGTACCCCAAAGGACTGATGTGGTGTGGTGCAAGTGCTCCTGACACTAGCCAGTGAGCACAAGGAACGTTCAGCTTTCTTCTGTGCCTGATCAGGTGAAGGATTCTGTTGAGCTCCAGTGGTTGTGCAGGGCAGTCCCTCAGGGACTTCATGTGCTTCCCCAAACCTGACATGCTCCAGGCATCAGAAATTTCTGAGACATTGTCAACACCCTTCCTTTCCCACCTAATACAGAGGTCCTCAGAAGAGATGCTTGGGATTGAATCTGCCCTTTCTTTCATGCATGTGTTTCAGTGACTCCACATCTCTTCTCAGAGGGTCAAACTTCTGCCAACAGCTGCTGTCCATTATTGCAAGTAAATCTCCAGTAGTAGCTAGAGGTCACTTGACAATTTCTCATCTTCCTCCAGCTAAACTCTCTTTTTGTGCCATCTTCTTGGGGTCACCCTTCTCATAACATGATAGAGGATAAAAATCCTTATTTCTTTCCCAGTTGCCACACTGCTTCCATAAGCACTGCAGAAAGGAAAGCCTTTGTGACAATATTCTTCCTTACTTTTAAGTTTTTCAAAGCAAATGCAAAGACTTACCGCTGATTTTTCCTTTTCCACAACCTTGATTTGTGTTAGAACTTTCTGCTCCTGGGAAGTAATACATTTTAATCTGATCCCTCAGTCATTCAGAAATGAACACTTTCATAGACACCAAAAGAAGAGTTATTAATCTGAAATCAACTGACCTCAAAAACTTGAAAAGGAGATTGGAAAATGGAATGAGCATTATGTTGCTCAGAAATTGTTTATTGTAGAGTGTCAGACTTCATGGAAGGCTCTGCCTTGAACTGGGAGTCATATCAAAACTCGCCCTGCTATGTTGAGATAGTTGCATTCAAAGTCTGATACAAAGTACATATTTTAGGTGTATATTTCTTTCATAAAATTCTGGTGTTCCAGACTGTACCTAAGCTGTTTAAAGTATCTTGAAAGACTAAAGCGAAGTATGAAAATTATTAGTTGGTCACACAGATTTTTGCCTCTGTGTTTCATAGGACTGACCTCTGACAGGATTGGGATGACTAATGTGATGGTTATTCATTGATTTGACACCCACCAAGCCCCTCTCCACCCTCAAGTGTGAGCTGAATGCACCACTGGAGTTGATATTTTCTGACTTTGAAGACTGAAAAGCTGTAGATATGTCAGTGTTCTTTCATCCCCATACAGAGTGCTCTTCAGCTTAGACTGCCATCACAATCATTGTCAAAAACAGCTAATTTGTTTTAAAGTGCATTTAACATAAAACCTGTTGTGTTTCTTTGTTTCTTTGTTGTTTTTTTTGTTTTGTTTTTAAATTACAAAAGGAAATCTTTACAGATCTTTTATACCTGTTTTTTTGTTTTTTAGTATTTAAGAATTTTTGACCATAATAGTATGCACTGAGCTTAGTACACAGCAAAAATAACATACAATATGCTTTCACATAACGAACATTCCTAAAATTTCCTAAAGTTCAGTTTCAAAAACTGTCTTCAGCCTTGTTTTTTTTTTTTTTTTTACTTCACTGACTGATAGAAAGTAATTGTTAACTTGAAAGCTGTCTTCATTCAAATGATTGCTTGGGTAGGCACAGTTGTTCTTGTCAAAGGCAAATACTTAAGTGGAAGTCAGAGTACTTGGAAAACAGACTTTGCACATCTGCCTGCTACTCTACAGTAAAATTCTTTGCTCACCACTTCTGCAG
Source organism: Anabacerthia variegaticeps (assembly GCA_035583185.1). Classification (NCBI taxonomy): domain Eukaryota; kingdom Metazoa; phylum Chordata; class Aves; order Passeriformes; family Furnariidae; genus Anabacerthia; species Anabacerthia variegaticeps. The sequence continues at coordinate 12,763,037 of JAWWEW010000088.1, read as the reverse complement.
GCAAGACCTTTGTTGTACCATCTGTGTGTTTAAATGGATGATGATTCTTCTTGTGCACTGGTTCTACCCTTATCTTCCTCCTGCTTAGCAGACTTCAAGTAGGGGAATGGTGTTTGTTTCTGCTACACACCATGTGAGTTATTTGGAAAGCCCAAATAATGAGGATTCTGAAAGCTAATTGAAGACCTGGAAAGCACCCTTGGTGTTTAGATGTGCAAGTGAGGATGTCCAGCAGGGCTACTGGTGATATTTTTAAGGAAGACAACATGCACATGAACTGCCACGAAGATCCCTTTGGCAGAGACGAATGGAGAGGTGTCACTGTCCTGGAGCCTCTGAACAGAAATGAGGTTCTTCCTGTTGATTTACTACCACAGTAACTCCCTTCTCAAGTGAAATGTGCCCATTCCTGCTGTATTTACACCTCAGAGATACAAAGTTGTAGGATGACACCAACCAAGAATTTATTCTTTGTTTGTTTGTTTTTTCAAAATGTCTTTTTTTTACAGACTGGAATTTCAGAGTGCATGTGGAATATGCCATGGCTTTGTTTATTCCAAATAGCTTGATTGCATAAGGATCAAGTAGTTTCTCAGTCTTCATGCTCATTTCTACAAACAAAAGCCTATCATCTTGAAAATATCTTTCCCGCACATCTCTAAGGGGCAGTTTCATTCCATTATTTCAAATATCTTGGGGAAGGAACTTTCAGAAAACATTAGCATGTTAGAAATATAAGCCCATGTAGAATGAATGAACACATACACACTCATACATACACCATTTTTGCTGTTTTTCCATTAATTTTTAAAAAGATGAGTAAGTTTTCAGAGTCTTGTCAGACAACATTTTTAATGCATTTTGGAAAATGTATTCATTTTAGTTGTGGTCAGATATTAAAATTTACAGGTTATTTTATTTATTTGTTTATTTTGTTATTTTTTTATGCAGATACTTATAACTGCTCTGTACAGTCTCTGAAGTTGTAAAAGGGCACAACAACCTGTGACAAGCAGGACAAACAACTGCACTAACCTCCAGTAAGCATGATTTAGAAGATCTGTTGGTCAATTCCCTAGTACTTGGATTTCTCCCCATGCATCCTGCTTCCCATTATTGCTGGTCTACTATGTCGCTTCCCTTCAGCTGGGGGCTCAGGAGGCCTGAGTGAGTGGGGAATGA
>JAWWEW010000088.1:12747111-12761755 GCA_035583185.1 Anabacerthia variegaticeps | reverse complement strand
AGTTTCTAAAGAATGGCAAATGATGGAGAGCACTCCAGAGTGCCAAAACCAACTAAAGGTGCAGTAGCATACAGCATTAAGTTCTCCTTGTGTTAGCTGTAGTTTGCAGGAAACTGTCAAAACAAAGGTAAATTTTTATATATCTGTTTACATTAAATACAGAGAAACTGTGGAGCTGTCTCTAGATTTGCCAAGATTCACCTCTGTGCTGAAGAGAGCACTGGTGTGTAGAAAGGCTTGATTGTATGAATTAACTCCATCTGGGGAACAAAATTTCACCTTCACTTAGGAAGGTATCTGCATATTGTAAGTTATTCAGAGGGGGGTCTTCCTGGCTAGTTCTTTATTTTGTCCAGGTCAGCTTTAATTCTTGTGCTGCTTTCACATGTACTTTCCCAGATTTGGAGTGTCTGTGTTAGAAAAAACCCTAAATAATTTTATCCTGTTGAAGCAATTAGTGTCCATTAATTGCCTCTTACAATAACTCATGAAAACACTGAGCAGCATCAAACAGAGGAGCAGACACAGGACTGGTGACATATCTGTCCATTTGAACAAAATGTAACTATTTTTTACTCTCAAGTAATTTATAACTATTATTTCAATGTGTTCACCCAGCATTTCACTGACCTTTTTCTCCTAGATTGTCTCCCTGTGTTGTTCCTGAGAAGGTTGTATGAGATGTCGTAAGCCGTATGAAGGTGAAAGTGTGTGGCCTCTGCTGCCTCCATTAGTAATGAGGCCTATTACATGTAGGAAAAAATTTTGATAATTAATTGCTCTTGAAAAATGAAAGTTTGTGGAAGAAAGGGCTTAAACATGTGCCTTGTGGAGACTTCGTGACTGTTTTTTTTTTGCCTTCCTGGACCAAGTGTCTGGAAAACCCTACTTTTGGTTCCCTGATAATTCTCTCTTGCCTTTGACTCTTACTGTTTGCCCTGGTTTTTCAGCTGTGGCCTCTGCAAGCCTTTTTTGTTTTCTTTTGCAATCATGTTCAGTAATATGACCTCTTTCATTTTTGCTGTGTTTGTGTCTTTGTTGTTTTGATTGGTTCTTTCTGTTCTGCTTTTTCCTTACTGTGGTTGAGGAAAAATCCAGTTTCCTGCATTGGTCTTTTATGGTACTTACCCACCCCTGGGTTGAATTGGAGTAGTTTGCACTGGTGCTCATAGCTGTGTTTTACTAAACTTTACCAAATGCTCTCACCTTTAACTTGCCTGTCTGTGATCCACGTTACTGGTTCTGAGTTTGATTTCAAAACACCAAGCTCAATATTCAGCTAGGTCTCTATTGTAGCCTGTATCCTGTGACTGTATAATTGTTTTCTGGTGATTTTTCACAACCATGTCATATTCAGCATTGAGCAAGTGTAGGCTGTAGACAAACTGCTCTGCTTTTTTTCTATGTTGTTTTCCTTTTTTGTTTTATTTCCTCTTTCATTGCATTTATTTGCATTTCTCTTCCTTGAAGCCATATGCTTAACCTCTTTAGTATAGCATACACATCCAAAACATTGCATATAACAGTATTTAATTCACATTGCATGCACACATAGCAGTCAGAGTTTTTATACTGAGTGATATGAGGTGTCATTCGTATTTATTATTCTCAAGCAACAGTAAGAAACAGAAATAAAGCCATTCCCATGTAACATTGGAAAGGCTTTTATTTTGTGATTTGTCAATCAGTACCTTCTCTTTGAAGCTGGAAGGCCAGTGATTGTTTATACATTGGCCCTCGATACAGTAGAACTGTCTACTGCAAATATAGAAAATATTAACTAATTAGATTAATTTATTCATTGGTAGTTACATTACATTACAATGTCTAGTTAAGAGTTACTGTAATTGTTTTCAGACAGAACAAATGGATACTTTATGGACATATTTGCTCATAAATGGCAAATATATACCATTCACAATATACCATGGAGATTTCCCTGGTTTTTGAGCAGTCTGTTAGTAATTATGACAGTATCTTGTATACCTACACTTATGCATATGAGTTTTCCAAATAGATTCAGGGAACTGAAAGAAACTTAGATTATTTGCAACTATATTCAAAGATAAGAAAGTCAAACACATTGTCAGTATCTTTTGTGTAGAGCATTCTCTCACTTTTGTTTAATCTTAACAGCCTTTTGTTTCTTTTTCACAAGATACTGGGTGCAGTTATACTCCTGTGAATGGTGAGATGCACAGACGTAATGTTTCTCTGTGTTTGTTAAGAAAATAATTCCTGGAGTAGGATAGACTTAGTATTTTTCTCCGTACAGGGAAGAATTCCAGGTTCTGTGAGATGCCACAAATTCTTAATAATTCATATAACCAGTTCTGCATGTTTCATCTGTGACAGGCAAAAATCCAAGAGTGAAATGGTGCTAGTATCTACATCAGATAGCAGCAAAATGCTTTGGAAGAAAAACCAAAAACCTGTAAAGTCTGGATAGTTGTAGCATTAGTTACATAAAATTTTTCATTTTACCATGTGCTTCTGAATACTACATTTTTGGATCCTTATGCAACTGACAGTGCTTTGGTGTGTAGTTCTGATCTTTCTAAAAAATTATTTAACTTCTCATTTATCTAGCTCACAATCTGTCTATTTCAAGATTTGGGACTGTTTTAAGCAGGCACCTCTGTTCTGCTCTGTAGGATATCTCATGTTACAAAAGCCAAGTTCACACTTCTTACATGAGACACAGCTACACCACAGGTGTTTTACAATAATGATTGTTATTATGACTTCAAATGCAAATTTACCATATCTTTCAGAATATTCTTTAATAAATTTTATTAAAATCTTACTTATACAATCAAAGAACTGTAGATTAGAAAAGACATTTAAGGTTTTAAGGCCTTAATTTATTGATTGTGGTTTCATGGGTTTTGTTTTGCTTTTGGTTTTGGGGCTTGGTGTTTTTTTCTTTGGTTTTTGTTTTTGTTTTTTTCGTTTGTTTGTTGGGTTTTTCTGTTTTGTCCCCTCCCCCCTTTTTTTCTTTTCCCCTTGGGGAAAGGAAAGAGTTAAGAAAAGGTTCTAAAAAAAGCAGAAATTCACAAAAATACTCTTCTCTTTGACAATAATTTGATACCTTGCTTGCATTTCTAGAAATGCATAAAATTCTGGATGCTGAAAAGGATTGCTTTCCTGAAAAGCAATATCCTTCAAAATATGATCTAATCCTTTTATGAGGTTTTTGTTAGAAGCTTTTAATATGGTTTCAGGTAGTGTTTTTGCCTTACACTGTGCATATAAGGTTTAAGATTCTTAAGCTTTAATACAACTTTTCCTGAGGTGTCCTGTTTCCCCCTACACAGAAACAAATTTCACTACCTATAGTTCAGAGAAAGGATGCCTTTATTGAGGTATTTCTGCTCTAAATATTAAGAAAGAAAGAAAGAAAGAGAGGAAGAGAAAAAGAAAGAAAAAAATGTTTTTGTAAGAAATCTAGATGAGAGAAAAAGTTCTTTACAAAGAAACCTGAAAAGGAGGGCTGTGTTACCTTCAGTTTTTAAAGGAAGAGACACTTCTGGAGGAACACTGTGTAATACGTGTTCAGCTGATCCTAAAGTGGTGCCACAGCAGTACAAGTGTTACGACATCTACAATAATTACTTTCACATTCTAAAGTTGCTAGTGGAGTGGTTGCTAGTACTAAGATGCCATTGTGTCGTTAGCAGCGGAACATTAATTGTGACCTTTTCTAATTTATAACACTGCTTAACAATAGCTGTGGGTTTGTTCATTGTATTTTGTTTTCCACACAGAAAATGCTACAGAAAAGAAGTATAAAGAGTCTGTTGATTTGTTCAGTGTAGATTTATTGTTTGGCATGCTTCAGGCATTCAGGTTCCACCTAAAATTAGTCCAGCATAAGCTTGTGCTTTTACTGACCATGAAGAGCAGATTCCCTGTCCTGTGGATGGCATGTAATTGCAATATCCGTGCACATCCCAAACCCTTCCATTATATCAACTTCAGAAACAGTTGGCTAGAGATGATATAAAATGAATCCTAAGTGGTTCATAATATGGACTCCAGTAGAAATGCAAACAACTGTCTAAATTTGCTTACAAACAGTGACCTCAAATACAGTAGCTACTGTTTATTTTCAGTTGCAGTTTCAGAAGCTGGTGTGGTGTATTGTGAGTCAACTTCCCTCAACCTAGATCTGTTTGAGTCCTTTTATTCAAGAAATTAACTTCTTTTTTTTTTTTTATGCAAGTAATTAAATAATGGCAGCTGTGACAAACTGTGAAACTTGCTTTCTTCTCTTCCCCAATACCTGGTCCATAGTGGCTGTTTCTGTGATGCAGGTCTCACGTGGATGGAGTAAAGAGGAAAGGTGTAATATGCAGAGAAAAATTGAGGAATGTTTATAACAACAGATTTTCTTATAGTCCTATAAAACTATAGCATCAAGATGATGATAAGTACACTTTTACCATTTCAAGGGAATAGATAGTGAAGTGAAAGACCTCATTCATTCATATTATAAGTAAAACTTGAGAGTAGTCACCAAGTGTCTGTCCAGTCTGTTTACGTGAAGAACAGGCAGCTCTACAATCAATATTACCTTAAAAGATTTACCAGCGGAACGTATTCTCAAATACATATATACTTACACTGAACAGTGTTTGGAATAAATCTGTCACTTGAAGTTAAAAAATTCTGTGAAATTACAACAGCCCACTCAATGAGGGTCTAATTTCAGCTGAGAAAAGGAGATACATAGTCCTTTTATAATAAAGTGCAGAAAAAGACAAATAGAAATATTTGAGAAAGTGCAGACAGCAAATAGGTGAGCGAGTTAGTCAAGCAATTGCTCTCAGAATAAATTTTGTTCTTTGGCCTGTTACACTGAACATATTTTTAGTAAGATTGTAAGTGTCCTCAGCTTGTTCTTTCTTCATAATTTCTTGAAATGCTGACTGAGGTCCTAAAAATGCATCGAGCAGAATAACCCCCAGATGGCAAAAGATTAATTAGGAATATGCTTAGAGCCTGAGGCCATTAATGTTCATGCTGCCAAAGTTGTCCAAATTTACTTTCAAAGAAATTTTGAGCTTAAAATTAAAAGGGGTGGATCACAGGAAAAACAGGGGATATTTTGAGGCCCTGAGTGTTCCAGTGATACCAAGAAAACATTGTCGAAAATGCGTCTCTTCCCTTCCTCCTGATTGGATGTATGTCATTCATGGAACCTTTCCTAAATTAAGCTTTGGAGCAGACTCAAAACTATTTTTCTTCAAAAGGGATCTTTGTTTCTGCCTTCCTTTAAAACATTTTATTTATTAAAAGTCTATGTAACTGTACCTACTTGCACCAAATTTGCAATGAAAGGAAAAGCTTTCAGACTGATCACAATTTTGAAAATTACTGGTTTGTTGTGAAGCAGTGCTATTTACATGAGAAGATTACATGTGAAGGCTGTGCTGCCATTCAGTGGGAACTGGACAGGCTGGAGAGTTGGGCAGAGATAAACTTAATGAAGTTCAGCAAAGGCTTGTGCAGGGTGCTGCACCTGGGCAGGGGTAACCCCATGTGATAACCCCAGAACAGGTTGGGGTCTGACCTACTACAGAGCAGTTCTGCTGGGAAGGACCTGGGAATCTCGGGAAGTGACAAGTTGACCATGAACCAGCAGTGTGCTCTTTTCAGCCAGAGAGGCCAGTGGTATCCTGGAGTGCATCGGGAAGAGTGTGGCCAAAAGGTGGAGGGAGGAGATACTCCTCCTCTACTCAGACCTGGTGAGGTCATATCTGGAGTATTGTGTTCAGTTCTGGTCTCCACAGTTCAAAATAAGAGCTATTGGAGGGGGTCCAGTGGAGGACACAGAGATGGTGAGGGGTCAGGAGCATCTCTGTTAGGAGGAGAGATGTGGGAGCACCGCCTGGTCGGTCTGGGGAGGGGAAGACTCAGGAGGGATCTCATGAGTGCACATAAATACCTCAGGGGGCAGTGCCCAGCAAGGAGCAATGGCCATAAACTACAGCACGGGAAGTTCCATCTCAGCATGAGGGAGAACCTCTCTATGCTGAGGGTGGCCGAGCACTGGCACAGGCAGCCCAGGAGGGCTGGGGGCAGGGAGTGCCCCTGTGTGGAGCCATCCCGAACCCACCTGGCCGTGTTGCTGTGTCACCTGCTCCAGGTGTGACCCTGCCCTGGCTGGGGGCTGGGACTGAATGATTTCCAGATATCCCTTCCCACACTAATGATTCCGTGATTCTGTGAAATTATGGATACCTAGGGGATTTAAATGACAAAATAAGCTTTTTTTTAAAGAGTAAAAATCTATGCACATAGGAGGGTTTGTATAAAAATAGAAACCTGCAAGAAAAGATAACAAAAAGATGTGCATTTCTTCTCTGAAAAACAATACTGTGCATAGCACTGTGGAGTTTGTACAGACAGATAAAAACAATATTTTTGTATTTTGTTGAGTCCTGGATTAAATTTCCTCTGATTTTTATGAGGGAGATTTTTTTTCCCTCCTCCTTCTAGTACTGTTCGACCAATAATAATGACTCTTTACTCTGAACTGAAGCCTGAACTTTTGAAGGCATTCAAGAGCTGAAGTCTATGGTATTACTCTTATTATTAAAACTAAGCATGGGTTTAAAAGATATAATAGGTCAGGGTCATGTAACACAGTGCAACAGAATATGTTCAGATAAAACAGTACGAGCTCAGTCTCCCTTCTGTTCACCCTTGTGCTGCAGAGTAAAGGTGTAGAAATCTGCCACACTTTCTCTGAATCCATAGAAGAACTGTGATTTGCAACAATCAGCACCTCGGTATGTTGAGTAAAATGATTCTTTGCAGGATAAGTGGTTGCAGTTGTCTGCTGCTACATTTAATTTTAGTTTTAAGGTGCTGTAATGATCAATAAGATGAATTGAATTGTCTGCCTTTCAAAACAGTATAATGCAGCATAGGTGCTTGCATGTTACTGAAGGCAGATGCACCTCACGTGGCTTGTGCTCAACTCCCACAGATCACAGTGACACTGAAGCAGTTGCTAATGTAATCATATGATCAGGCAGTGAAGGATTCAGATTCCAGGCCTCTGCTGTGAGAAAAGGTGCTTCCGTGTAACCTAAAGCACAATTTATTTCAGAAATCAGTTATTTTTAATTTCTAAACAGCTTTGCATGGATGTCTTTGATGGATCATCATGGATGTCATCTGGAGCTTTTCAGCACAAGTTGTGATTCTGCTGACTTGAAATTTAACTGTTTGCTTCTATGCATTATTTTTTTTTTCTTTAGAAGAAGGATAATTTCAATGATTTATGAACTCAAATCCAAGATCTTTAAATAGGCAGGAAAATTAAAAAGTCAGAGTAATTGCAGATGTGTCTTCTGTCAGTAACTGGCAGAACAGCAGTTATTTAAAAAAGCTGCATGGAGGAGGGGTGGAGGCTGAGTAGCAGCAGAGGTCCAGAAAATGTGTGATATGAAACATAGCAGCATTTACATACCTGTCATTCAGAAACCTTATAATTCCACCAAATTTGGATTTGGGATCAAATCCAACTGCTGAGTTTGCCTAAGTTTTTCTTTTATTAAGAGGCAAGTGAGATGTGTTGATGAGGCTTTCCTAACTCAAGTTAGGCAAAATCAGTTTTATCATTTTTAGAAGCAAGGCTCCCCTACATAAAAAGTGATGTCAGCAAATTGTATTTGAACAAAAGGGTGAGATTAGTTGTAGTTATTTCTACAGCATTGTGTGTTTATGTAGCAGTGTGTGTACATTTATGTTGCAGATCTGGAACAGATGTGTTCTGGACTCCCCAGATGCTTTTCCTGAGGGCATTGTTTGGAGCATAATGAAATTTGAGCATAAACTGGAGAAACAGATAATGAACAGTTACAGCACTTTAGAACCCATCTCAGTAGTTGCTTGTCTTCAGCATCACTTTATAAACCAGTCATTATCAGAAAAAACCAGAATGGTCGTCGAAGGTTACAGTCCTCTCCTCCGTCATCAGCCGTGGCGCTGGCCAAGGTGCTGAGCTCGGGAAGGGGCGTGGGACCCTCTAATGCTGGAGCACAAGAAAAGGCACAGCCCTTGCTAGAGGAGAAAGAGGAAAGGGAAGGGTGTTTCTAGTGGAGAAACGGAGAAAATAAAGATTGCTACGTGGTTGTATTAGTTTATAGCCTTTGTAAGTAAGGATAACACTGCTGTGTGGAAGAATTAAGGAAACTGTGAAAACTTTGTTAAACTTTTTAGGTAAATGGCTTTAATTGAATTTAAACATTCTTTTGATCTGGATTGTTGCAGAATTGCTGCTATAATCCTTTCAACTGTGAGCTGCATGGATATTTGTGGCAGAAGAAGGTGGTGGGAGTTGGAGGTTATGAAGGAGCAAATAATTACAGCTAGTCTGCATCTGAAACACGTTTAGTCTTGTGCTTACTGTTAAGTGAGAGATTAATGTTTCTACATTTTCCTTAAGTTAAATGGTAAAATGGCATACCTAAGCCATTTCTTCCCTGTCACCCTAGAAACATCTGAAGTCCTATATGCTGACCCACTCTGTTTGTAAATCAGGGGCCATCTTCTATACCCTCTGGAACATTGGTGAGGGGCAATTATGCCAATGGTAAACAATATTTTTTTTTTCCTACCACAGAACAAATGTGCCTTGCCCTTACAGGCTGGGAAAACTGGTTTCAAAACTTAAGTTCCTGTATGCTGTGCTGCATGTGAAGAAGTGCTGTCTAGTTGCAGCTGAATGTGCTAGATGGAAGAGGCAGGTTTGAACCCTTTGGAAGAACCTCTTCTACACATCTGTCTGCATTTGCCAAGCCTGCACCTAATTTCTTATGCCTTAACAAATTGGCCGTCAGTGTTATCTTTTGATAGCCACCTTTGCAGCCAGCCATTTGTGGTGGAGATCCTTTCCCCTTTCAGCTACTGCAAGCTGCTTTTTTGCTTATACTAGAAGATGTGCATAATCAAGGCATTCTGCTTATCTTACTTTACTTTTGGTAATGTAGTTAGAAACAAACATCTCGTTTATGAAATTAGAACACAATTTCTTTCAGTAAGCCACAACTAATTACTCATTTTCTTTTGTTAAAATTTTGACAAGAGAAAAATCTTCATGATGCTGTCAGAAAGGAAATCAGTTGCAGAAAGCTGATTGTTTTGTTAACCTTTCTACACTAGTGGGTTTTAGTTGTTGGTCCATTTGTAGAGTCTGAAATCAGAAGAAATCCTTAGGTCCTCTAATGTTACTGCCTGCCTAATCCACACTATTACGTATCATGGAGGCATGCAGACTTTGAGTCCTGTACTGAAGGCAGACCTGGTTTTGTTGTAGTAAATTCTCATATTCCCTTAAGTGAACTGGCAAAACCCAGTTGATAGCATGTTTCTATAAAATGCTGACCTGCCACAGTTCTAGTTGTCACTGTTTAAACAATTCACCAATTTCACCAGTGTTTGAAATGTGGAGATCACAGGTAATAAAATAAGATCCTACTCTTCTGTATCTCCAAAATACTGCATACTTCTTTATAGAGAAAGGGTTTAAGATTTGAACTTGCAACAGATCTTTCAAATGTATAAATTGAGTAGTTTTGCTTTTCATGGAAATAATAGACAAAGAATTTGGAATTCCTTAGAAAAAATGCAGGTGCTTGTGATACAAATAATGCCAGTTTTTGTGGCACTCCTTGTGTAGGTGTTAAATAAAACTAATAATTTTAATAACATTTCCAGGTTTCACCCACTACTCCTTTCCTGATCACAGTAGATCTATATTCTACATGACTTTTTAACTCTTCTAATGGTGGGTTTTTCATTTTGTTTTGGGTTTGGGTTTTTTTTGGTTGTTTGATTGGGGTTTTTTGTGCAGGATTTTCTATCTAGTTACTTTTATCTTAGTTTTAGCGTTTTTCTCTGAACTTGAAAATGAAATTTTGCCTTTCTTATTTCTGCACAGAATGTTATTTTAGTGGTTAAAGCAGAATACCTAAAAGGTGGTCATGTCACTCTTCCTTTTTTGTCCTTTTTTGGTGGCTTGATTTTACTTTTAAGAACCTTTGTTGCTCAGATCTGAGCTAGCAGTCTATTAGCTTCTGCTTGTCTTGGGATGCCAGATCTCTTGTTTGGCATCTAGTCAGTTGCTCTGGTGGTTTTCTATCTGAAATGAAGTAATAAAAGAGAAATTTCTAATATCTCTCTCAGTTCCTTTCTTGTGCAGCCAAATTGCTATTGCTACGAGACTGTTCATTCTTCATCATGAGCTCTTGCTTTGTGGTGTTGTTCACCTTCTTGTGTTATGCACTGAGGGGATGTCAGATCTTCAAGGTTGTGAGTTCGTTAGGAATGGTCACTCAAAGCTGATGAAGAATAGAAATGTTATGAAAAGTGTTTGCTGTCTTATGTCCCATCTGATGTTGAATAACTTGATGTAGGTGGCATCAAGGAAGCAACTTCACATTGATCATGGCAGGCTGGTCCTGTGTGTGATGAGGTTTAGCAGCTTCATCGTTCATCACATGCTGGGGGGTTGAAATTAAATGGTCATAAGGTCCCTTCCAACCCAAACTTTTCTGACTCTGTGATAACTTTACTGCATATCAACTAAACAAAGCTGTGAGTGTTTTCACCTGTATAATGTTGGACATGATAGGTGGCATGCCAGGTCTCTCTAAGGTGGGTGAATTCCCCTGCTGTGGAGTAGAGCCTGTCAAACTGTGTTTATGCAGGAGGCAATAAAATCTTTTAACCATGGCAGTGTAAAGCACAGTATATGTAGCAATGCAGATAACAACACTCTTGTTGCTTTTACGGTTAGATTGTGTGAAAACAAATGACCTGTGTCACAACCTTCAAGAAGACCCTCACAACAGAAGGTGATGACAAAGGGAAGACTGAAACAACCATCGCTGAAGTTCATTGCAAAACTCCAGCTTTTGGTGTATTTAGGGAAAGAAATCTGAAAGAGGGGACGCCAACTGAGAAGCAGAATTCCAGATTGGTTTCTCAGCTGTACAGTTCTTCCAACTTCACACACCATCTTGCATCTTAATTCCAAGGTCAGCTTGAGTGGGCCTGAGGTTAGAGAGAAATTTTTCACATGTTCTTCTGAACTGTTAAGCAAAATATAACAAGGCATTCTTACATAAATGCTAACAGTGTGAGATGAGTTTGGAGCTCTTTGTCCGCTTGAGTTCCATATCTTTCTTCATTATCACTCAGAGCTAACGTTTTCCAAGCACTTGCTGAAATAAAATCTGCTTTCTCTCTTTGATGCTTATCTGTTTTCAAACTTCACTAATATCCAAATGTTCAGTTTCATCTGGCAGTAGAAAAGTCAGTTACTTTTTCTAGCTCAAACAGAATGGGCACTGCAAGATTAAAAGCACTTTCTCTTCTGAAATGCGGTTTTGCACAGTGAACTGAGTCTCATTTTCCCTTTTGCTAGCAGTGAAAATGGGAAAATCGTCCTAGAGGTGTGAAATCCTTCAAGTATCTGTAGCATAAACACTAAATTCTTCTTGCTTTCACATGTGCAGATGATGCAGAGAGAAAAATCTCAGAATATTGACAGAGAAATTTAATCTTCAAAGCTGTTAATGTCATGCTAAAACAGTTATTTACAGTGTTCTGATCTGAATATCTGTGTTATGATCTCAGCAAAAGCTTTTATTGACAAGCTAGGGCAGCTGTCAAGAGAGGAAAAGAATTTTATTGTTGCCATCATAATTTATATTTACTCCATTAATAGTGTGGAAGGAAATGCCCATGTGTGACTTTGAAATTGAGGTGACTCCTGTGCTTTTACAAGTATATTTTGTATCTGGGAGATCTTGTATTTGCTTCTTCCCTGGATGTTTATTTTATTCATGCACACTGACAACTTGCAGTGTTAGTTGCTCTTAACACCTGTCTGTGCATTCAAATAATTCTCGTTCTCTCCATTTTATGATATATATAGTTTCTTCTAATCTCTCTTCTGAGATTTATCAACTGCTTGGTTGACACAACTGTTCCTGGTGCCAGAACTTTTGTATTTGCATAACTGTGAAAGAAAATTTAGGGGATGTTACTGGTTTGTTTTAAAAGCCAAAGTATATCTGATTTGCTTATTTCCTGAGAGTTTTTAATTGTTGTTGTTTATTGCTGTCTCTGTGTCTTCACAGCTATAACAGATGAATCAGAAATAAAACAATCAAGTGTCAACTATCTTCCTTCTCAGACATTCTCACTGAATAAAAATAGTCTTGAGGGAAAGTTAAATTACACCACATCCTAGTGGTGGGAAACATCATAGCCTTGCCATTCTCATGTTTATGAGTACCTGATGACATTATTTACATAGAAGATGCATTTTATGAAAAGTTAAGTTGATTTTTGAGTTGTTTTTGTTTGGAGTATTTTTTTTGTTCGTAGGGGTGTTTTTTATTTTTTTTTTTTGCTTGTTTTTTGTTTTGTTTTTTTTTTTTTTTTATGATGATTTTGCACAATGTTGGTTTTTGTTGATTGATTGGGGTTTTTTTTTAGTTAGTTAGTTAGTTTTTTTTTCCATGTAGGCTACCATGGCAGTCTGGATCCTTGCAACATATTGCTGTTCAAAACTTTTGAATCTGCAGAATAGGATAATTAACCCCAGATCTCCCTGTATTGTCTCATTTTCTGCTGCATAAAACTATCAAGTACATTTGTGGCTACATCTCTTTCTAAATACTGCACTTCTGATCCAATGCCATGTAGGTTGACACTCAGTAGACTTAACTGTACAATGAGTTAATAACACTTTAATCCTGACCAGGACCGTGTTTTATGTGCCTTGCATGGTTTTGAAGCTGAATCTGATTGCCAAAGTATGTAGCAACAAATATGTTATTTGTATTTGAAATGGTCCTGCTGCAGTTAAATTAATTTACTGAACACCTGTCTGAATTATAATCCTTTACTTAGTTCTGTGTTATAGCTGTTAGTTTTCTTAGGCAAGATATATTGTCTGAAGATGAGAGATTGTCACATCTGAGCAATTAAATCTTGTAGAGACGTGCTCTTTATGTAATTTAAAATTCAAAATTTAGCTGTGTTGGGAAGTGACAAAAACATTAAACATTAAACCAGGGAATTAAAGCAGTCCATATCTCTATTGCAGAAAAGTGAGGTTGAATAGTATTAATCTTAGTTATTATAGATTCAGGGAGTAAGTCAAAACTCGTTTGAGGGATACATTATGGTAAGAGAATTGGGTTGTTGTTGTTTGTTTTGTTTCAGGGGGTTGTGCCACACATCACTGTAAACTCAAGGAGATGTTTTGCACAAACAAGTCTGGTGTAGCCACAGCTTTTAGTTACTGCTGTACTTGATGTGTTCCATACTGAAAAACTCAAGTGAAATAAAGCAGGAATAATGTGGATCATTGAAACTGAAATGAGTGACCACATGGAGGAAGGGAAAAACTACCCTACCAATTAGCAAAACAATAACAAACAGACATTAAAGCTGTATCTGTCTTTTACTGGTGGGCATTCTCAATGGGAATATAGGAATGTTGCCTCATTTAGTCTAGTCATGGATGTTTCTTGCTTTCAAAATAGGATGTGACATGCCACTACAATTTCATAGTGCCTCTTAACAGGGAGTTCAATGCTGTTCTCAGCCAATAGCATTCTATCTCCCCCAAATCCAATTTTTTTCTCTTCACTAAACATATTGGAGGAACTGAAGAGAATCCTTTAGGGTGTTCAAGGTTTCAAATTGTAGTATTGCATATGAAATGTAGCCAGAGAGCTTGGATGATGATATGTGCCTGTGGGACTCAGTATCTGAACAGATTTATATTCTACATAAACATGAAGTCAGAATTTATATCTGAGCACGTCTGTACTGTGTTTTATTTACAAGCTCTGTTACCATCCAAGATGATTATACAGAGCTTAGGTATGTGTGAGAAATACATGCTGCAAGTCCTTTTAGCAATAGGAGAGACTGACTGTGGTTTCAAGGTCAGCAAGTGTCAATTTTAAGAGTATTCAAGACTAAAAACCTGTGTAGGATAGGTCATGGAGTTTCACCAAGACTTTCATTTGTTTAACGCAATAGTGTGTGAGGGAAATATGCAGTATGTCCTAGAAAGGTGGAAATCAAACATTCTACAATGGAAATGGAATGGAGCAGAGAAAATTGGCTTGTTTGGACTAGAATGAAAACTATTGCACCAGGATAGGTTTGAAACAAATTAGCTTCATGGTCAGATGGGAATATGTTGTTGTGCCTTTTGTGGATGTAGTTATTTATATGGCTTTTACTTTACAATGGTGTATATCAGAAATCCAAGAACATTAAGTCCAAGCACAAAACATTGGGTAACAAGAGAGAGACTCCTGTCCACCAGAAAGGGACAACCTACAGGGACATTGATCACACAGGCAGAGTGTGGATGGGTTTAGGACATGAGATCTGAATACAGAAAGTCAGCAGGGGTATCCCAAATGTGTTTCAAGAAAACAAACAAACAAACAAACAAAGCAAACAACAGTAAGACCATCACCACCAAAAATCCCCAACCCAGCAAAACCCTTGACATGTTCTTCAGCAGCTTCAAGTCAAAGTTAAGGAAAGTCTCTCGCAAACCGTTCTTACATTCCACCTTCAAAACCGCTCG
>JAWWEW010000088.1:12692650-12702848 GCA_035583185.1 Anabacerthia variegaticeps | reverse complement strand
GTGATAAAACAGGCTGTCTGTAATAAAATGCCATGACTAAATATGGACCTGCTTTTACTCTGGAGCAATTCATATCACTTATACGTGCCCATTTCAGTTGTAAAATCAATTCAAATGGCAGTTTTCCAGGCTGCTTATGAATATGTAACACTCCTAAGTGGCATATTTATCATTGCATTTTAGCATCTTGAATTTTTAGGTACCTTTTCCTCATACTACCATGTGATGAAGAATTATGAGCATCTACTGTTTTGTGTCATGTCAGGAACTTGATCACAGAAGGACTCACTTACAGTTGCAGAGTAAATGTCTCTGAAAGCAAGGACCTGAAACTGAGTCTTAGTTAAGTTTTCACTTAATTTGTTGCCATCTGCAAGATGAGAGAAGGCCCCTACAGTTTTTCTCTTGTAACCGCTCAGTGACAAAATGAAGCATCTTTAGAGTTTGGGCAGGCAACAGCAAAGAAACGTTTTTTGCATCCAGTTACATTTGGAGTAGAAAGCAAAAAATTTTATGAAACCTGTAGTAGTCACAAGCTTAAAGGGTCCTGTGTTTGATCCCAGAGCTAGTGTTTACCCGTGAGGCTTTCATTATTGACCATGTTCTTTACCTCCAGTGAGATGTTCAGGTAATGGAATATTTCATTTCTATTTGATGTTTGATTTCTTCTGCTTCTTACATGTACTGAATCTGGTCAAAGTTGTTTTTTCTTGTTTTCATTGTGCTTTCTGGCAGAGCCACTAAAAAAGGTTAAAGGTCAATGAGTTTTAAGAAAAGCGTGAGGGCTCTTGTTCTCCGCTCATTTACACCACTGTCAGAGCACTCTGGCATTACTAAGCTGGAATAATTCCTGATTGATGCAAGGGAAGAATCAAATTCTCCCTGTCTGTATCTGACATACTTTGGTTTTCTTGATCCTGGAAAAAAAAGAAAATTACTGAGGAATAGCTCTTTTCTTTCAGGTGATAAAAAAGCCCCCAAAACACGTGTTTGTCTTCTTCACTAAGAATCTGAAGGAAGTTTTATATCCCTTTTAAAGGTTTATGTATTATGACTGCTTACTTTCCATATGATCTAAAAAACAAAACTTGTGTTTGATGAAAGGCCTACACTAAAAGAAAAAAAAAAAAAGGCAACACAACTCTGTCTCAGAACATTATACTTGACGTCATCTATGTAATTCATCACTTTTGAAACACATAATGGCTTTCTGACTCTTATTCATTTCATAATCCCTAAGTTATCAGTGTAGGACTTCTCTGGGGTTTGTGAGAATATTCGCAAACTGGATAGTCTCCTCTAATGTGTTAATTGCCTTAGCAACATGAAAGTATGCATAAGTTGCTTACAAACATTTTCCATTCTTGCTTGCTTCAGCATTCTAGTTCTAGGAGAGCTGCAGTTGTCTTTCCTGAGCGAAGTACTCCCTAGGTCTGCATTTCTTGTGAGAAATTACTGATGTCCCCCCAACAACATAAGTTGTGCCTGGATTGTTAAAGAGTGCAGTTTGCAAAGGGAAGAAGAGGGAAGGCCTTATCCTCTCAGAGATTTAACCAATCATTTGCATTAATAGACCATTCTGTTAGATATAATTGAAGCAAGCTGAAGTTAAACCTTATACTCCGTGGCTGGGGGTATTTGACCTTTGCATCTCCTTTTTTGTCATAAGCAGTGTGTTACACTACTTTGATGTGCATGTCCTGTGTGCAGAAACCTTTTTTCCAGTACAGCTGTTGAACAAAGTGTGTCAAAAGGAAGCTGTCCCAGCATAAACTGAGCCAACAAAAGTAGCAATAGATAAGGGCAGAACTTCAGCAAAAATAGGAATTTTACCACCTTTTTCAGATGTGTTTGCTATATTCTAATTCTTGCATGACTTAGGTGTCTGTCTGTACCCTTTTTGCTAGATGCAGATGTGTGTCTGTTATCATATCTGTCTTGTGTTAATGGAAAATTACCTCTTATAGTATGTTTAACTTGTGTGTCTCACATCAACTTATTCTCCTGGGAGATCTATAAATGCTAGTCATACATATTTTCCCGTGATGCAGCTGGAAGTTTCTATGGTGAACACAGAAATAATTTTTTCACGTTTTCCTTTCCCACTTTTAACCAGGTTGACAAGAAAATTGTCCGCACAGAAATTGGAGTTCTCCTCCGCCTTTCACATCCAAACATTGTAAGTTTAGCCTTGTTCTTTCACTCCCTGTTTGTTTCTTTGTTTTTTTAAAATTCTTTCTGTTCATGAGAGATGACTGTTTGGGTTCATCCATATAGACCTGGACTAAAGCTTTGAGTTCTCTTCATGAGCATGCTTTTTTATGAAAGCCTGCTGAGTTACACTTACACTTTTAAATAAAATATCGATGTTCTTACAGAGTTGAGTGAGAAACTAGAAGTTCTGCAAATGAAAGTAGAAGTTGGTATTGTCAGTCCTTTGAGGGTAGGAAAGGTTTTACTTCTCAGTTTCTCTGAAAGGTTGGCAGACAGCCTCTTAAACTGCTGTATTTCATAGAGATTACTGAGGTATGAGTATGAAAATAACCATAAGAAAGAAAAAAAAAAAAAGGAATACAAAGTAGATAAAACCAGGAAAATAAAAAGAAGTGGAGGAGAAAAGGGTAGATGGTAGATCTACCAGCTTTGGTCTGTGTCTTACTGTTCATTCTGTCCTACTCTGACAAAGCTCAGCAAGGATATAAATAAAAAAAAATAATATTTTCTGTTCTCTTTTATCAGATAAAACTGAAGGAGATATTTGAGACCCCGACAGAAATCAGTCTTGTTCTGGAACTGGTCACAGGTGGAGAACTATTTGACAGGTAGGTTACCTTGTACACACCTTGCTCGGTACCTTCCCCAAGGATGCTAGAGTCCAAATTCTTCTCTGTATGTAATTCCTGTGTTAGGAATTACTGGTGTTATTTCATCAGCATAAGGTTTATTCACATGGGTAAATATCTGCAGGAAATAGCCTAAAAATGTCTTTGGAAATGTAATTACTAGAAGACTTTTTGGAAACAATACATGAGTTGAAAACGGAGAAAGTAGTCAGTAAATATTGAAGAAAGGTGCTCAGCAGGTGCATAGCATTGAGTGTGCTAGAGCAGACAAAAGGTAGGGAAAATGGCAAAATATCATTGACATATCAACATGAAACATCTTAGGTGGCAATCAGCATGCCAGGAGCATCAGCATCAGCATGTCAGAGAAAAATTTGGTAAGCAGACTAACAAGAAAGAAATTCTCTTTGATGTTCACTGTGTTTATAAAATCTCTGGTTTTGGTACAAAGGTTCTGCAAGACAGCTGTTGAGTTCTGAAAGTTTTACTCATGAGGCTGCGCATGCTCAAGGAGTAGGTGCATATGTATAAAGTGAAATAATTCTGTAATGATGTTGGGGTGATATTTTACTGGTAGGGATTTGTTTTTTTAGAGCAAGACATGATATGAAAAGCATTTGATACTGGCTTGAGTAAATTAACTCAGTAGCATTGATGATTTCCAACTTATATAAGTACAGGTTATTTAATTTTTCCTCATCTGTAATCAAAGGTTAGTATTTGAGAGGACTAAAACTACCTTTGACTTGAAAAAACAGAATAATATACTGTTGGGTTTTTTTCTATCATAGTCTTAGCTTTGACCGTGAAAAGAACTATTTGTGTGCAATAACAACAAAAGCAACTGCTCCTGTGACATCTTTAGTTTGACAAAACAAAGGTGCATACACTCCCAATATTCAGCCAGAACAGTGAGAAAAGATGTGCTGCAAGTTAAACAACTGGTGAGGGCTCAGTCCTGAGCTGGACAGGTCGAGATGCCTTACCTTTCATGTAGCCTTTATAAATTCACGTGGTTTCAGATTAGGTTGTTTTCAGGAAGGCTGGATACTCTACAGGAGTCTTTCATGAGAAGATTTTGCAAAGGGAAAACATAAATATTCCAAGCATCTGTGTGGTAGATCCGAACAGGGAAAGTTTCATGGGATCCAGGGTGGGGAATTGCATTATTTAATGGAACAAGGATTTAATATTATGACATTTTCAACATTTTATGATCTATACTCAGCAGTGATTATTGATTTGAGCTGTCAGATTGATCTTTTAAAGAAAAAAAATCAATGCCTGATCCAGTAGTTTGGACAAGAAGCAAAATCATTTAGTCACTTAGTTGAATTGTGGTGCCCCCTTGTGCTGCTACTAATGAGCAACAATAGTGTTGAGGTCTGAACTCATCTTTCTTGTTTACTCAATTTACAACATAACTGGAACTTTGTAAAAACAGACCTCTCTTATTTGGAAAAAAAACCCAAAAAAACCAACAAAAAGAAACCCAAAAAAAAAAACCAACCAAAACAACTAGTGAAAAAGGAATCCATAAAAAATCATTTTCAGCTCTTAATCTAGCAATAGGAGTATAACTTCCCTCTTCAACCTTAAACTGAAACTAATTAAATAGAAATATGGAGCCAAGATGTTTTGCACTAGTGACTCCAATTAAACATCAAACCCCTTTCTCAGCTGGGCTGAAGGATTAACATTTACACTGTGCTATACAGTGGCTGTCCTCTGAATTTTAGTGAAGGCAAATTTAGCTTTCTGAGTTAGGGCAGATTCCCCTCTCATGTTTATCTTTTCAGTCCTTACGTCTTTTTACCGTGCTTGAAGGAAATGTCCTGACTGAAGAGAGACCCTGTGCACTCTTCTCCTCTGTGCTTCTATGACACAATCACTTCTACTATTCTCGCTGTAAATATCCTCATTGCTGTTACTGCAAATTCTTGTTATGTGCTGGTACTTTTTATATCAACTATTTTATTGCTCTAGTTTTCTGCCATTCCAGAGGTCTATTCTGCTACTGAATAGGGTTTGAGCTGCAGATAAGTAAATTCTTTCATGCAAACATCCCCCTTATCATGAAGATAATTTTGTAAATACCCAAGATCCAATTAGTTTTATAGAATCCTATTAACACTGTTGATGTGCTGTTGGTTTCATGCCCCTCTTAACATAAAAGTTCTGGGTAATGAAATTATTCACTCCCTTCACTATATTTAACATTACTGTCAAACCATCCATGTTATTGCTAACATGAACTCCCATTATGGCAATTTTTCAGTCGTGTTATCCAAAAGGAGATAAATTTAAACAAATGTATCAGTTACACATCTGAGTTAATACACCTGAAATCAGATTGGTGCTGGTTGAATTTTTTAAAAGAAGACTCCTTTCCAGGCCTCATAAATACACTGCAAATCATAACCTGACATATCACTCAGAAAAGCTATAAATATAACTCTAAACTAAATCAGAGAAATTTGTGTAAATTAGAATATTTATTGCCAGTTTACATGACAGTTTTGGCAACCCAGTAAGTGAGGAGTGACAAAGAGTTTGTGACAAAGAGTGACAAAGAGAGTGGCACACAAGTGGAGGAATTGACCAAGACAGAGAGAAAGCTGCAGCAGGTCTAAATTAACTGATACTAAAGTTCTTTACAGATGCTGCATCTCCAGCCTAGTGCTGGCATATATGACTGGTATTTGCTTGGCCCTCCTCTTTCATTCCTGCATCTTTAGAACAAACATGCAGGGCTGAAGTGCATTTAAACTGGCAGCACTTTGGCAGAGTCCCTCTGGTAAGGGCCTGAATTCTCAGCAGTCGTTTTCCTCATGCTGCCACAACACTAGGGACAGGCTGCTGCTGCAACCCTCCTCACTGGGGCAGGACCTGGCTGAAAAACCAAAATCCTGAATCAGCACAGCTGTTCAAATGCACAGAAGAGTGATCACTCTAACATCTGACCAGTCTGTAAAGGACTGTGTTTCCACTACACTACATAAACTTGGTTCAATTATACTTTTCTCTTGCTTCTTCCTTTTGTCCTCTGTCCCTCCATCATTTCTAACTTAAATGTAATTTCTTGGTACTGTTAACTATGGCTTTCTTTTCTATGACATGGTGTATTTCATCAGATTTTTGCTCCCTTTGTTGATTTGGCTTGCTTCTAACAATTAACTTCTGTATTGTTACAGGCAGTAATAGATGTTTAAGCACAGTGTAGTCTGATCTCTGTCTTTTATGGGCTAACTTTTGTTGAAGTTGGTCTTTTCTATTTAGATCTTATTAATATCTATTGCCTTTCACCTGAATCACTTTTTCAAGTGTTAATTTCAGCAAAAAAAACCCGAAAAATCAACTCTACTTTAAACTCATTTTACTCAGAATACCTGCACGTTGCTAATAATAGATTTTGTTAGTCGTCCTTTTTTCTGCTTTACATAATAATGTCAATCCATAATTCTCCTTGCCTGTACTTTGGCATCTTGACCACAGACTCTTCTGTTTCCTCTTTCATCTTATTATTAAGTGCACCAAATAATATCTAAAAATAGCGCTTACATCTGACAGTCTTTTCACACACTTCCATTTCAAATTTCATGTAATTTCCTCTGAAATACAGGTTCAAGCTGGTACTTTCTTCTTTTACTGCATGTACATTAAAAAAATATTATTTTTTCTAAAGAACTTCCATTTCTAAGAGATGTAGGAACGATTGCCTCTTATGGACAAAATTTAATGAAGCCTTCTTAGGCTTCAGGTACACCTTTTTGTTTGTTCTTTTGGAAATTAAAATTGCTAAGGGACATCAAAAACAGTCAAGGACTTAATCAGTCACTACAGTGTGAGTCTTTTATAAGCTGGTGTCAGAAGAGCATCTTTTATTTGCTTCAGTGCTCTGGTCTCATTATGTGGTGACAGTCTGTCTTCCGAACAGGGGTGAGAGAAGTCCTTTGGCCCCCCTGTTTCCTCTGGCCATGTTACAATCCATTCACTCAGGACTGGCAAAATTAAAAAGACATTGGTAACTTGACTACACCAACTATGCCCTATTCTCTGAAATGAGAAGGCAAAACACAAACTCACTCTGGTAAAAAGTGCTTCTTGATGCCATAGTAGCTAATTTAGTTTCTCTAGAATTCAGCTTCAGGAGTGATAAACCCCAGTAATTTAAGAATAAAGATGTGAATTAATACTAATTTATAGTCTTTCCAGTGTAATTTGTTATGTTCTTCATGTACAGAGTTTTAATAACACCTGTACACCTTTTTTTTTTAGTGTTCAGTGCCTTACTTGCTGTCACTCTGGGACCTGGAAAAACATTTAATGAGCTGGACACATCAGTGCCTGTGAAGCTCTTCAGTTTTTTAGGTGTTATTAGTACTTAAAGTTCTTGTGATTACAGCAGCTCTGACATACGTATTCTCTGACTTCTGCCACAGCCTCGCCACTGTAATATAGATATATATAGTCTGGATGCCTGACAAACTAGGAGGGATACACCTGTTAAATTAAATAGAAGATTAATTGAGGCTTAGCTGAATTCCTGAATTATTAACATAGTCAACCTTATTTTTTTTGTTTGAAATGCAGAGATGTTTTAACAGTTCTGTGCAGGTGACAAGGTATATATACCAGCAGTCTATGTAGCTGCACCCTACATGTATATTTATATATTCACACACACACACACATATAGATACAGCCTCTGACTGACCCAAGTGCTAATGATGTCTTCTGTGCCTTGATTCAACACCACTCCTGAAATTATCAACTTGCTTAGAATGTGAGTGCTTTGTACATTTTGGTTTTAGTTGCCTTTTTCTCTACGTACATTATGACAAGACTGTAAAGTGAAGTCAAAATGTTTCAGGAGGAAGTAAAGTTATCCTGAATGTTCAGAGGGCTGAAAGGCTTGTCCTAAATGATAACTGAGGTGATTTTTTGATGAAAACCCAAAAAGCAAATCCCTTTTAGATAATGTCATTCTCAGTTCAACGTTGAAATTCAGGATGTATCACACTTTGCACACTGCAGAGGAGGCTAGGGCCACCAAAGAAGGACTGGAAGAGGCGAATCTGAAATAATCCTGAACTGAATAACTGAATGATGTGATTGCTCTTGAGAATTGTGATGCAGAGAAATATAAGCACAATCTGTGTTTTGCAAGTTGTGCCCAGTTTCAGAATTTGGTGGTGAGTTGTTTCACTCTTACTGGGAAGTAGGTGATACGCCAGAGTGAGCTCCCGTGCAATGTGTTTAAAACATTTTGGCAGCTACAGCTGTGCTGGTTTGGCATGGAGGGATGGGGCGGGCAGGTGGGTCATCTGAGTTCGGGCAGCATCCTTCAAACATCCCTGGGAATCCTGGGCTTTGGGTTTTGTTTCTTAAACATATCTGTAATCTTCTTATGTGAGCTATTTCATCAACTCTCCAGATCAGATTCAGCCTCAATGTCAGGAAGTACTTTCTGCAAATTTTACCAATATTTGTTTGCCTTCTCACCAGCAGGTAGAGGGAAGGTGATTACTTTCTTCTTTAAAGCAAACTTCACAGCAAACCCTCACACACTGAACAACTGCAGAAGACTGCATTTTCTCAGCCCCTGCAGTTTTTTGTCCCCAGTTATGTTTTCTATGTGTCTATCACTGCTTGTTGAACTTCCTCCACATTCCACACCTTTCTCATGTCATGGTGCCCTTAGCTAGACAAAGAAATCCAATTAAAGCCTCAGTGGTTGTTGGCAGGGCAGCTTCATCAGTGTCTTCAGCGCTGCTCTCTTCCCCTCCCCAGGCCAATGCCTCTTTTTCAGGCTTTCCTGCTCTTTGGCCCCTCTCAGTGGCTCACCAGGCAGGAGCTGTGACGTGCTGCAGTAATTCAGGTTGTTGTGTTTCCTCACACAGTCAGTGAAACAGAAACCTCTGTTTGGGAGAGGAGCTTGGGCAGCCCCTTCATGAACACTGTGGCTTTACAACCTCCAGAAACTAGGACTATTATTTTTTAAAATGTCTTCTGAAAAATAAGCTCCCGAAAGGTCAACTTGTGTAATTCAGTGGGTGCTATAGAAACACTTGAGTTGGAAGTGGAAGGTCAAAAAGAGGAAAACAAATCCTAGTATGTGATATAAGAAATACACAGTCTTTCTCTAAATTCTCCTGCATGCCATCAGAAAGTCCCTCTTTCTTAATTGTAATGGAAAGAAAAGATTTTTCTTGAATGACTGCAATGCTGCATTTCATTTCTAAATACAGTATTGGGGAAAAACTTCTAGTTTGTTTGACTTGGAGACAGATCCAAACCCAGGTCTGTATTTTCCATTATCCTTCTTCAGATCATGGGCCCGCAGTTTGTCTTTAGAGACAGTAACAGCTAGTCTGCTCTGGAATATGAAAATACTTGTAGAATAAGAGAGAATCGGCAAATTGAAAAAGCACTACTTTTTAAAATATTTTATTACTCTTTAATTCTATAGTATGGAAAATGCGTCAATATTTAAGAGGGAAGCCTTATTTTTAACTAAACAAATGCATCAAGGCAACAAGGAATTAGAAGCACCTTAGTGCAAACATGAGCCTATAGATCTGTGAATCATTCATTGAGAAAGTGTCCCCTGTGGAAACCATTTTGCTATTGCTATTGAATAGAATGATGTAATTTTCTTTTCCTGTTTCTGCTAGTTTTCAGTCTCACTTTAACCTGTAGAAATCTTATGATTTCATTTCAATTAAATACAAGAACTTACATAAGAATTAAGTGAATAGGTCAGAGAAAATCTCCTTGACAACCAAATCATTTTAGATAAATTAACATTTATTATATGGAACCAAATAATTTTTTTATTTGTTAGCACATACGGGCATTGGAACAGAACTCATATTCATATGAGCCAGTGTCTTGCCTGAGACTGTACATAGAATCACAGAATCCATTAGGTTGGAAAAGACCTCTGAAATCATCAAGTCCAACCTATGACCCAACACCACCTTGTCAACCAGACCATGGCACTCAGTGCCACGTCCAGTCTTTTCTTAAATACCTCCAGGGTATGAATCCACCATGTCCCTGGGCAGCCCATTCCAATGTCCGGTCACTCTCTCTGTGCAGAACTTCATCCTAATGTCCAACCTAAACTTCCCCTGGCACAGCTTAAGACTGTGCCCTGTTGTCCTGTTGCTGATTTCCTGGGAGAAGGGACCAACTTGGCTACACCCTCCTTTCAGGGACTTGTACAGAGTGATGAGGTCACCCCTGAGCCCCTTCCTCTCCAGGGTGAACACCCCCAGCTCCCTCAGCTGCTCCTCATAGGATTTGTGCTCCTGACCCTTCACCAGCTTCATTGCCCTTCTCTGGACATG
>JAWWEW010000088.1:12682182-12692550 GCA_035583185.1 Anabacerthia variegaticeps | reverse complement strand
GGATTCAGCCCATCTCTGCACCCTGCCCAGGTCCCTCTGCAGAGCCCTCTTGCCCTCCAGCAGATCAACAACTCCCCTCAACATGGTGTCATCTGCAGATTTTCTGATGGTGGACTCAATCCCCTCATCCAGACCATCATTAAGGATATTAAACAGGAAACATGATGTAACATGAGACAGCCCCACAGCTAAAGGCTGGTGCAAGGGTTTTGGGTAAAACAGGAATGGCTTTCTCTAACATTGCGATGTTTACAAAGAATAGTCTAAAAAACAAATACAGATATTAAAGTAAGAGAAACAGTGTTGGAAACTGATAAAGTAATAAAAAAATTTACTGTCTTTGATGGCTAAGTAGATTTAGCAGGACTTTTATGAGCCATATGATGTTTCTAAATTCAGCTAATACTACAGTGCTACCAGCTCCACATTGTGGAGAAATAGTATTTATAGCAGCAATGATAAATGATGGCTAAATATTGCAAATTTCAGAGTAACTGATTAATTAGCATAAAACTAAGTACATTTAACCAATCTGAGGTAAAGGAAGCAAGAAACAGACTTTACCTGCTCACATTTCGGGCAAAATTGGAGGATGGGTAGGGTGGCCCATGTGGGAGGAAAGCAGAGAAGAAAAGCTAAGAATAGGAGAACTAGTGAATGTAGAGCATGGGGGAGGAAAGAGTGAGTTTTTTAAAGTGGTAAGATTTCAAATTTTTTTTTGATCACCAGGAGTTGTGAGAACAGCTTGTGTTTGAAATTGCAGGAATATTCATTGCACTGGATTTTGATATCCAGGAAAAATAAAAGAGAAAGAAGCTTTGGTTTCAGGGTCAAGGAACTGGTAAAAGCACCCATTTCCTGTGCTGTTTGGCTCCTCTTCTGTCTTGTTTCTTCGAGTCCTCAGAGCTCTCAGTTCCAAATTTCAGGAGTTGTTCCAGTGCAAGTCCTGGAGTGGTTCTGTAGGCTGTGCTAGCTGGAGAAAGGTGAACACGCTTCCTCAGTCTTAGCTGAGAGGTCTCACTGTTATGGCAGCAGCAAGTGCTGAGGTATTGGCAATCTTGCACAAAGAAGTGTGTGCCATCAGTAACTATCCCTGTCTAGCATCCACTGGCACTGGATGAGTGCTCTCCTTACCCAAAGCAGGTTGCTGAGTTGCCTTGATTCCTTTTTATTTACCACTGCATCTGTGCAAGCACTGTTTCTCTTGTTGGACTTGGAATGAGCGGGCCCTCTGTTTTGTTACTAATTGAAAAATCACACCCAAACCCTAGTCCTTTCCTTCTCTGATGAAATGTTCACTTATTTCTTCTTGTAGGAGATTGTTTCCACTTGCCTGACTTGCTTGTCTTTAATCCCCAGACACATGCATTCTAGTCAACTGTAAAATTATCTATCGATAAAATTTTAATATTGCTCTGAAAGTTGATTCTAAAATGACATGTTGGGATTCCTGTCTCTTTCCTCATTGATTTTCAGTTTCTGTGCATTTAGCTTAGCAGGACTGCTCTCTTCCTTTTTTGTATTACTATCAGTAATAAAGTTTCTGCAGAGCAAGTGCAGCCAGTACTTACCTCCCTTTACTGGAATATCCTGCTGCTTTCAGTAGCTTTGTACAGTTACAGTGAATTAAAGCAGAGTACCAAATCCTAAGAAGAGTGTCCTAAAAGGAGTAAAATCCATTATAGTCTTCCCAAATTATACTCCTTGTTGCAGGGGTGTGGTGAATGATGGTAAGAATTTAGGCATCTCTTGATATAGGTTCTGATGAACATGTGCAAAATGGAAACATTATAAGCAGCATAGCAAGCACTGCAGTTCTGTGGTGGAGAGGCTACACTGAAAACCATCTGCAAAACTAAAGAATTTATACTGCAAGGAAACTTGGAATGCTCACAGGGAACAGAAATGCTAGAAACACTGGTTGGAAGTTGGCAAGGATTACAGCGAATTATGAAACACTTGAACACATACATGTGCTTGATGATTGCATGAAAGCTGCCAAAATCTCAGCTACCCACTGTGTATAGGAGAGCATGCATCACAAGAAAGACAGTATACCATTTCCACAGGCTTGCTGGGCAGTGTGATGCTGTAAGGGTGGTTTTGCTCACTAGTGAATTTGTTATAGCTCCATTACCTGACAAGGGGTTTGCCCCGCGGAGGGGCAGCAGCAGCTGAGAGAGCATTATGAGTGTTTTGGTGGTGCAGTTGAGGGCACCACCCTCTGGGTTGTGGGGGCACAGTGGGGTGGTTTTGTTGGCTGACTGGACCCTGCAGAGGTGCATCTCAGCACCGTGGAGACTCTGGCTGTTCCCAAGGGGCATCCCATCTCTGCCAGTAGTGGGAAGGGGCAGTGAGGAAGAGCCCTTGGGAAGTACTTTCCTACTTCTCTGTTTAGAAGGAGAAAGATTTGTCTCAAACATGTTGATGTGTGCTTGGAAAGACAAAATTAAAGCAGGTGGTGTTCCAGGAGACCTGTAGCTTGATGTCCATCACTGGTTATTCTGTTACATGCGTGTCTCACCACGTGCAAATGTGAACTGAATCAACGTATTTCAATAACTGTGTGCACACAAGCATGAATGGGAAAGTCATTCTACACAAACCAGCAATGCATTTTTGCTTGCTCTGGAATGCCTACATTTTGAAGTTCTATCTTGAATTTTCTGGGTGCTTCAGGCGCCAAATTCAGTGGTTTTGCAAGCCTTTTTTTTTTTTCTTTGTGATTTGACTTGAAGGAATTCTGAATTCTCAGCTGTTTGCCTCAGTTTTTCTCTCAAGCACTCTTTTGGCATACCTGCCTCTTTCATTTGCATATCAAAGAGAGTATTTAATTAGTTCTTTATTGTTGCTGTTCCTATCTTTCTGTCCTCTCAGCAAAGGTTTAATCTTCCTTCAGCCATGGGTTTCTTAAAGATCAGTCTGCAAACTTGCTATAAATAGTTGGGTCTGCTTCAATAAAAACAAAATAAGACATTTCTGCAAGTTTCCTTCCCATTATGGGAAAAAAAGGGCAATGAGTCATTGTTAATCTGCAGGCTAAAATTGAAAAATTCTTGCAAAGAAGCTTCGTTGGTCTCAGGTAGGAGTGTTGTTATAAAAAAGCAAACTGGCACACCTACCATTTGTCTTATGTAAACTATTGCAGGGAGGATGCAAAAATAGGTATGCAAATGATTCCCCAGCAATACTACATGACCTAAACTACATGACAATCTTCTTTCAGTGCTCTCTCTTATTGCCTAATAGCCAGGTTTTGGTTCTAAAGCAGAATCTTAGAAATAAAATTTCATCTTTGGAAAGGAATACATGTTTTTTCATTTATTGTTGTTACAGAAGATTAGGTTTTCTATTTGCTAGATTATTATTGATTAAGAATTAGATTTCTATTCTCAGTAAGTCTGAATTCTAGACTTCTGGAAACCTGGAAAGTTAACTGGATGTGACATAAGCTGTAATTGGCCTGCATGATATTCACATGTAACATTAGAGGATGGGTAAAGTGCATTGCACAATAATTCTACAGTTGCTTTTTATTGCTCTTCTGAAATATAGACTCACACTTCATTACATTTACTTACTTTAAAGTGTAAATTTACAAATGCTTCATCTACAGTGTCTGTGCACTTTTTCTGCTGTGTATTTAATATAAATAATGAGAGCAGTGTGTATCCTTACCATATATGTCTAAGTCAGGCTGGGCTCATCTTGAGGTCAGGAGAGCAGTCTTGAGCATGTCTTTGATCTCTCTCTTACTTCCGGTGGTCAGGTAATGAGTAGTTTTCTTTTCTGCATTGGTTGGGCATTGACAGAAAGCTCAGGACATCATCTTTTCTTTGGTTTTGTTGAATGGAGGAAAACACAAAGAAGTAGACTACATTTAAGAGATGTAATTTTTTTTTTCTTTTCCCTGGTTTATCTGTTTGAAAGATAGAAGAGAGACTGTGTTACCATACTGTAAAATGAGAAATCTATTGGACTGAAGGAGAACTGTAAATTGAATTGTAACTGCATTGCTTCATATATCTCTGATCTTAGTCACATATGGTGGAAAATCAGAGAATTTCAAATCCTCTTGAAACCTTAAAACTTTCCTCATGCATTTCTGAAGTCAGGTGCACAGGGTCATCCTGCACCTATTGTGACTCAATGTGTGGGCAGGGTGGATGCTACAGACAGGTATGTCTGGCTGACACTAAATACTTTATTTGAATTAAAAAAGAGGAGAAAGCAAACTGAGTATATTTGGGGGTAAAAAAGAAAAGGACTAAGCAAGAGCATCACTGTGACTCAGGTCTCACCATGTAATAGAAGAGAATAATTCAGCCTAAAATAGCTAAGGAGGAATTTTACCTTCAAGTATAATGTAGTATTTTATTGTGTAATTTATAGGGTTTTGTAACCTCTTTCCTATACTTCAGGCTGAAAGCCTAACATATTGTCTCAATGAGTAAGCTTCGCTTTGTCTTACCCTCATGGTGATAACTTCCAGCAAAGCTCTCCTAGTGGTTTAAGCAGATGACCAAAGCAGGGGAGGGATTGAAGGTAAAAAAACCCCAAAGTTGTTAAAGCAGTACATATGTGATGATAGCTAAAGGGCTGCCAAAAAAAAACCCAAACCAAACTTCTAGAAATAAGGCCAAATAATTATGCATCAAAGAAATCATGGTGAAATAGAAGAGCTGCTTGAGAGGGATAATTTGCTGATGTGGACGCCACATGAATGGACTTAGTTGTCTGTGAACATAATGAATGTTAAGGTAAAGCAATTGCAGCCAGTTAGGGATATCCCTGTATAGACTTTTCTACAGTGCCATGCTTGTTGCATTGGTTTCTGTTGGAGTACTACTTTTGCATTGTTTCTTATTGCACATGATCTTCTAATGAGTATGGAGTAATGCTTTTCACATGTATATTAGTCAACACCTTTCCTGTCAGCTTTTGTGAAGCTGTGAGGAGTTGCATTGATGGTAACTTGATATGAATGTCTTATTTCAGAGGAAAAGAAGTGATAAAAAGTTACTGCAAAACAGGAGCAGTGGCAAGAAAGAAGTGGCCTTCTTGCCACCGGGGAGTCATTTTATGGATCTTGATGTAGAAGGCCTTTCCAATGACTTTTGACTTCAGACATTAAAAGTTTCTTGCTGTAATGCTTAATGGGGATTTTAGGGTATTGTTTTGTAAAACTGGCTTATGTGCCATTTTATAAAAAGTCTCATAGGCACGACAGGTTCTGTTTATAGACAAGACCTGTCTATGCTTTCTCCTTAAAGTAACTCTCTGAGGGAGAATTATTGCAGTTCACAAATACTGTGCACAGTTAAAAACAACTGTTGGGTGTCTCAGCTGTAATATTTTTATGTCTTAATGATAGATCCTTCTTTTACTAACCTCTTATGCCATTGTGCAGATCTGTAGCTTCTGCTGGCTCTATTAAACTGAACTGTGCATTTATGAAGTTTCATTCTCTAATGGCAGGTCTTGGAGAACATGCAATGCAAATCCTGCGTCAGACCCCAAAGCCTGTGCAACTGCTGGCGTTCTTAAAAGAGTTACAGTAGGACAGCTGGGCTATGGGAGGCCCAGAAATCTGCATTAACCCCTGTTGCCCCTTCTATGCAGCATGGCATAGAACATTACCACATCAACATTAACTTAGCACAGAAAAGTGTTTTCTTTCTTAGTGTTTTCATCATTGTAAGGTTCCAGAGAGATAATATTGAAGAAGAAAGTTGAAGGTTTCTTTGTTTTTGCAAGACTGAACTGGTGTAAAAGCAAACGTAGAAAAGAATAATGGATTGCAGGACCTTCATAAATATTGCTGAGCTCCCCTTAAGCAGCACAGGGTCAACATGTTACAAAATCAAGCTACTACATGTAATCTATACAAAGTAGGCATAGCATTCTGTCTGTTTTTGTTAAGAAGAAAGAAAAAGTTAGTTGTAGTTATAATGAAATTGTGTTTCTTTGGCTACAGCATATGCAGCTTTCTACTGATGGGGGGGAAAAAGACAATTGTTCAGCCCATTACACTTGAGGGGTAATTTGAAGATAGTAAGTTTTTACACCAGCCCTTTCTCTTGAATAATTCAGATCTTTGTGTGTATTCCATGGGGCCTTTGTTTTACAAATAAATAAATTGGGGGAGCCCTAAGTTAGATATAAAAGGGAAAAAGCAGTTCCTAAAGGATGTCTAATTTTGTTAGAGAGTAATTCGGATTCCTTGAGTTTTAGAAAGTTCCAAAACCTTTGAAGTGAATGTGTACATACTATGAGCATCTTACATAGTTGGCATTTTACCTCCAGTTTTTCATCTATTTGGGAATCAAAGGTAACTTTAATTTTGAAAATGTTGTTTTCTAGTCTTTTAGGGGCACTCTAGAGTCCTGCTCATATTTAAATTTGATTGCTTGCTATTTCATCTTTGAAAAGAATCCACTGCCTGCACTGTTTATTTACATTCATGCTTAATCCTGTTGCTTTTTTTCCTGTAGGATTGTGGAAAAGGGTTACTACAGTGAACGAGATGCTGCTGATGCAGTTAAACAAATCCTGGAGGCGGTTGCTGTGAGTATTGTCATCACATACTCAGCACCTGATCTTTCACCTTCAGTGGCTCAATAAATAATTAAGTATGAAAGAGGCAGAGTTCACTGGAGACAATCTACACAAGCTCCTTCCTATAATTAATTTTGCATTGATTTTTTTTTTTTAATGGTAGTGGCACTTTGAAGGGCAAGAAGTGATGTTGGATGGCAATTCATTTAGTGGTCTAAGTTACATGTTACAGTGGTCTAAGTTACTCTGTCCAGTCTCTGCTGTGAAGTTCAGCACTGGTTGTTTTAGCCCTAAAAGTAATTTGAAATCACTGACACTTGCATAGTCTCTCACTCATTTTGTTTTGATGAGTATGTCACAGTAATTTATTTGGAACCTTAAAACTGTATTACCTTTCATCTCAACTTTAAGGGATAATAGATGTGTTAGCTGGTGAAAAGAGTTACAAAAATTCGAGTCAGAGATTCCTGCAGATTATTGCCATGAAAATAGTTATGCTTAAGGTGACCTTAAGGTCACCCATCACAAGTTTTACCACTATGCTGAAGCATTTAGACAAGGAAGGCTCTTTGCAAGGACTTTGCTATGGCACCAAGCCTGACAGATTTCGAGAGGTGTTTGACAATGCTCTCACACACATGATGTGATTCTTAGGGCTATCCTGAGCAGGGCTGGGATTTCAGTGATCCTTGTGGGTTTCTTCCAACTCAGTATATTCTGTGATTCTATGATGCAAAGTGTGGACTGTTGGGAAAAGTGCATAGTGTAGATTGCAATATATCTAATAAAAAAATCAACTCTTCTTGCTCTTCATATTGCACATACCTGTACAGAATGAAAGTAATATTGAGAGAAAAGAGAATAAAAGTTGGTGCCAGCAGTTTGGGCAGTTTCTAATATACCTTCTCCCTCTCTATTTTGTTGTGCTTTTCAAACATTTGGCATTTTTTTGTAAAACTATTTCACATTCTATCACTTAGAGAAAGGTATAAATATTCTTGAGGCAAGAAGGTGAAGGCTTCTTGTGTCTACATACACTGTTTCTATACATTATCTGTGTTTCTTAGTCACTTGTAGATCTTTCATCTGATTTCACATCAGACATTCTCCAAAACAGCAATCAGGTGCTGGGAAAGTACTTAAGAAATTAATTTGTCAAGTGTCTAGTCTTTGTACTAGCACTGATCACTTCCAGTACAAAAGAGAGGGGACATGTTGGACAACAAGAAAGTGTTCCAGTTGGGACACTTGAAGCATTCCAGATAAATAACAATATAGAGACAATTTTACTTTGTGAAACTAGGATGTTATCAAGACCAAAGAAGAGATAGATACTAGAGATTTTGCCTTCTGCTCCACCTGGCTGACTTCAGAGTCAGCAGGAGATATTTTGGATTTTATCCAGGAGCATAAATGTGTGGTTGTCGGCAGCAGGTGAAGGTGCTTTGGGATGAAGCATTTCGGGTAGCACAAAGACTGCAAAGATCTTGGAGTCGGGGGTGTGTAAGTAGGGCAGGTGGGACCTGAGTGACCTTTGCTGTGTTTCCAGACTGTCAGCCTTTCCTAGGAAAGTACAGCTGTTGATCATGTGAGAAGAAGTGCAGTTGGCCTGAAGGGCTCGTTTGAAGGATGTGTACAGATCGTCCAAGGAGATAAGTGTCACAGGAGCTGTCCTCAGGAAAGGGCTGGTGGTCGTGACTGGCCTCTGTGGAAGGTGTCCAGAGATGAGGAGGTTACTGGTTACGGCTGTAATTCAGTTAATCAGAAGGAAAAGAGCAACTTGGGCATATTTACCTGGGATGGTAACGAAAATACCTCAGTGTGAAAAGCTGCTCTAAGTTGTGGTTTGGTATTCTTTCTAAGCCTGTTCACACTAAATAAGATGTGACAACTGGTGTTTTTTACACTAACTACACATACTGCAAGACCATGCATGATCACTTCATGCTACTTTCTGAATGATCTGATGTTTATTGAGTCACTCATATCCAAAGAAATCTAAATTGTGTATTTTAGTGCACAGCATAATGTATTTGTATAAACTTTTTAAATTGGTTCAGACTATTATGATCAACTTTTTTTTTAAGTTGAAGCGCCCCAGTTAAGATGATTCTACATTATTTAACATTCTTTTGAAAAACAAAACAAACCAAAACGAAAACAAAAACCAAAGTATGATTAAGTTTTGCTAAAAGATGTTTCAGCTCTTCATTTTAAAAGCCAGGAACCAGATGAAAATATTCAGCTCCTATGAGTTGTAGTAGCTTGACTGAAATCAATGGAACAGTGATGTATGAAAACTAAAAAAATTGGCCTTTATATAAGCATGCAATAATTTGGATTTTTATGGATCCTTTTACTACATCCCTAACTAGGATGAACTGTATCGACTTCTCCTTTTATAGCTGATACTGAACATCTAAGCCAAACCTGGAAAAGCTGTGGAAGTGGCAGTTCCTGACCTGGGATCTTTGCAGCCCAGCTGAAGTACTGTGATAGATTGGGGCTGTAAACTTTACAGAAGGGTGTTTGTGAGCAGGACAGGAGTTATTGTTAGAAACTGGAAAATGCTGCTGCAGCAGAATAATCTATGCACAGTAAAAGGAAATATATCTATAGATCAGTCTTAAAACCAAATATTTGTACAATTTGCACAATAGACAATGCCTATGAATACCCTCCTGGCACCACATAGACATTTTGGCATATGCAGTTTTTATGCATTGCTCTTAGAGAAAGCAGCATTCAGCCTTCCTTTTGCTGAGGTCTCTTGAACAAATTGTTTTATAAATTCCTTTTGAAGGGCTGTTACTCTAGTCATGGGTCTGTCCTTGCAGTGGAACATTGACGTGAGGGGTATTATGTCTTCATAATGCAAAAGTTTTTTGAGACACTTCTAAAGGATGTAATCAAAAGTGTAGAGTGGGATTTTAAAAGCACATAAGCATTTTTTGCTCAATTCCTTTTTTAAAATTGCTAAACCAAATGGAATAACATTCTTGAAAAAAAAAAATTAAATCCATAAATCTTCTAGGTCTGTCTGTTTGCAATACCTGGTACCTGTAAGCCTAGCTCTAACAGTCTTACCAAGAATTAATCAAACAGCCAGAAATACAGAAAATTAATCCTAATCTTCATGTCACAAACCATCATAAATACATTCAACATCTGCTCTCCCAAGATCAGAGAAAATAACAAAACCAGTACTGTTTTGTAGACCTTGGCATTCATTTTGCCTTCTTGTATCACTTTTCTTTCTGCTGTTTACAGCTGATCTGGTGTTCCAAGTCCATAGGGAAACAAATTACCCTTTTTTTCCCCTCTCTCTTCTGCACTTTTGCCTTTTCCATTATTCTTCCGTTGTTCTTCAAGCTGTGAGATGGCTTCATTCATAAGATGAAAGGCTTGCACAAAACTAGGTCAAACCAGTGTTCATCTTTTTAGCTCTTTAATGTGCTTTTCAGAACAGGTTTTGTTGCTACCTAACATGTCAGAACAGGGTGAGTTTCATTCCTAAAAGAGGATGCATTTGAGAGCAGTCTATCTTGGTACATCATTGTAATTTCTGTCCCCTCAGAGGACAAGTTGCATACGGTGTGGTCCTCTTGCATGCTTATTCTGGTGTCGGTTTTTGGTGTGGTGGGGTGTTTTGTTGGGTTTTTTTTTTTGTGGGTATGTGGGTTTTTTCCCCTGTTTTTGGCTTGGTTTGGTTTTGTAATTAATTAATTTCCGCATGCAGATGTGCAGAGACCAGATATCCACTGCCTATCTTGCAGAATGAGTTATTGATGTGGTATTGAAGTAATCAAT
>JAWWEW010000088.1:12652704-12674776 GCA_035583185.1 Anabacerthia variegaticeps | reverse complement strand
TCCTCAGAGGTTGTTGTTGGGTTTGTGGTTTTTGGTTTGTTTTTTTTTTTTTCAATTAAAAAAATAATTGCCATTTGATGCAGTCCGGGCACAAGATATTTATTTCTTCAAAATTTGTTTGTGAGGCTTAAATCCTCCAGGAGAAGCATGGTTTAACACATCATGTACAGATGTGTTAAATCCATGTGGGATTGTCTTGGTCCGCTCTTCTCTTTGGTGGCAACATTTTAACAAGGGTTTCATGAGTGCCCTGGGAGACCTTTCTATCACATTGTTGTCAAGAGCAAATAAGCAAGTTGTGTAAGGAACCTACTGAAGGGCTGCCACTGTCTGGGAGAGAAATGCATTTGTGTTTCGAATGTGCTGTTTCTGAAGCAATATTCAGTAATGGTTTATAAAGTGAAGGCATCTTGAAGGCATAGCTTCATAATTTTGCTAGCTTACATTTGATTGTTTTTCTTGTCTCAGATAAACAGATTTTAAACTATTTTTTCCTGTTATCATTGTACTTAGATTGTTAGTAGGGAAACAGAATGGGTTTTATAATCACACTGACCTGATTTATCAGTACCTTGGTTCATAATTCTTTTGTCAAAAACATTTTTGAGATTTGTTTTAAGCTGAGTACAAAGCTCCTTTTGCAACACACATATTCAAGAAGAGTTACAGTCAAGGGAGTCCAGCAATGCTGCCATCAGCAGTGAGGAAATGAGGGTATTGTATTTGCTATTATCGTTAATAGAGGAAATGGAGCAAGCACTAACGATCATGGTGCAGATTTACTGTATTACAGTTAATGTCCAGAGCAGCAAAAAGTCAGGTTCACGTTTGCCTAGTTGTTACTGTTCTAAATTATGCTTTCATCTGAGTAAGCTGTCCTTTTCTCATTTTCAAAACCAGTCACTACAGTATTTATTTTGGGAAAAGTTTGGGAATAGCAATGAAAGTGATTAATTAGCACTTGTTTTGACTCTCAGGACACCACAAATACAAGGCCAGATGCTGCTCTGTTTGAGCCAGTACCTGATTCTTGTTCCAAGACACTGACATTTAGAGGGAAGTTGCTGTCTAAGAACTGATTGAAGACCCTGGGATTCGACCTCTTCCCAATTCACCTCAGGGAGATGAGCAATTTGCCTAAACCTTCATTTATAAGACGGGTTGTTGAAAATACTGTGTGAGTAGAGTGCTGACCCAGCCCAGAGGCTGAGTTTGCCTGATTCACTGATCCTTGGGCATTGTTTGTTGATGGCCTGGCCATCCCTTTTGGAGGGAGAACAGCCTAGCACAGAAAACAAGCTCTGTGAGAACATTGGGCGTGAGCCTGAGCCTTGGCTTTAGGCAGCCACACATTTCACTTCTGTTTGTTACCTTGCACACTGTTAGCAATTAATAAAGCATAAGTAATGGAAAAAGACTGCATTTATATCAGATTTTAACTGGCTAATAATCCTTTCCTAAAAATAATTTTTATTGCATGTATTGTGCAAACTTTCCTGCAGGGCCATGGCATCCAAATAGCTTCCTGTGCAACAATATTGTGCAGTCTGCATCTCCAAAATATACACAGGACCCTGCGGTGTTCTGAGGGCTTTTGAGCTGGAGAAGCTCCTAAAGCATCCTGAGAACCTCACATACTGTGTAGAAACAGTAAAAACTAGGAATTGGATGCTACAGAAAGGGTCAAGAGGAATTCATGAAGACTGAGGAGGTCTAGCCTTAGAAACTGCCCTAGAGGAAATACTGAAGTAGAAAGTCATGGATAGATAGAGGGGAAATGCTAACTGGCACTGCAGGAGTGTTGCCCGTAACTACTGCCCTTCATGAAGGCTGTGCAACCTTGATGAAGTGGTAGCTGTGTGGACAGATACGACTTTATTTCTCTAAGGACTTAAAGGCATCTAGTTGAATGGTACATTAAATTCCTTAAAATATTTTTGAGGCTTGAGAAAACATATAGGGGTTTAACAACTTTTACAGTACTCCATGTAGTGAGAATGGCCTGAATAAATCTGTACAAGAAGCCTCCCCCAGTGCAGACATCAGCCAGGGGATGGGAGCAGCTCTGGTCCCTGTAGTGGGATGCCAGGCAGAAAATTTCTTACCCGAGGAACTGGCACAAAATGGAACTAACTTTGCAGAATTCACTGCTTTATCCCAAGAAAGATTTGCTGAAGCCTAAGGAGATAATTTTATTCAACTCTCCCTGTCCACAGAACTGGTTTTTTACTGTTACCTAAGCCTGCCATTCCTGTAGACCTAGACTAGGACAGGATTGTCTCCCTTTGTCTTGCTGTTCCTGCCTCAGTGATGATGGTACAGAATAAAGAGATGTTGATTGTTCAGGAGTGAATTACAAGGGAGCCTGTGAAATTAAAAACATTTGCCTAAAAAATCTCTTTTCCTTGCTGCTTAATTTTTTTCCACCTAGTGAGATGGCTGGTAATGTCTTAGTTTCTTGTAAAATGTAGTTGAAATTATTCAATAGTCTGCTAGTCTTCCTGCTCTTTGTTTTCCATGACCTCTTATTTTTTATTGTTGGTTTTGGGTTTTTTTTTCTGCATGAAATACAGACCAATGTATTTAATAGTGAAAAAGCGTGGACCAGTTCATAGCTGCCTGTCAGTTTTCAATTTGTCTGATATGTTTAAAATCATAGGGCTGATGTGTTTGATCTAGGCAAGGAACATTAAATTCTTTAGTATGGTAGGGCACAGCTAAGCAAAAGAAAAGAAGTACTTATTCACTGAGCTGTTATTTTCAAACACTAACAATCCGTCTTGGAGAGTTGAGGATTGTTTCAGAGATGTGTCCAACGTATTGCATACTTGGCAAGGGCCTTTGGCTGAAAACCTTTCATGCAGCTTTTGGACATAGGAAAAGAAATTACAATGGTCAAATAAGGTAGTTCCTTAGGCTTTCCTGCTGACCCTTCCACTGGTGACAATAGGAACAAAACCCTTCATTGTAGCCCTTCCCTAAAGATCAGCGAAAGTGATCCCTGTCACAGCCCCTATCAAAAGTCTCATCCACAGTCAGAGGTTATGAGAAGAACCTGGCAACCCTTCAAACATGAGACCCTTAAGGCCCCAGCATGCCCACAGAAGCCTGCTCATGAAAAGTGGTGTGAAAAGCACTGTGTGCTTACAGCAGTGTGCCCTTGCCAGCAGGGACTGCCCAGGTGTTCAACACTGGCCTTCTTGACTCTGTTTCTTGTTCCCCTGCTGTAGCAGGATGTTGTTTTGTTAACACTGCAACACTCACAGGGTGAGTGAGTGACCAGTTTTTTCTGATTGGGAAAAGTAGTTGTATTTTGTCAATATTCTGAGCTCTAATTTGCGCATGGGGAAGGAGTTTATCTTCCAGGACAGGGAAGTAGAATCCTTCACTGCTGTTCTTGAGCATATCAGGGACCTAATGGACCATCTCTATCATTCTTCCTGTAATCTTGTCTACTGACAGCTGCATTTGTGCTTTTGGATTGATCAATAAATGCAAAAACATGAAGGATGGAACACCAAAAATCGTCTCCAGTTCTTAAACATCTGGTCTCTTCCTCCCAGAGTCCAAAATGCCACTAGAGAACTGCAAAGAATTCTGCCTGCAGTGTTAGATCATGGATCCAGCTCTGAGCCCTTCTCTGGATGCAATGTTTTCTTCTGAAACAAAATTGAATGTAGCTTTATGCCTACTGTCCTTCCTTTCCAATGCAGTTACAGGCCCTTTGAGTTATTTAGAGTTGTATTTGAGAATAAACTGTAGTACCTGGCATACTGTAGTTTCTTCAGCTACTAGCAATTTTTTATTTCCTCTGAATTTTATACCTAAATGTGCAAAATTTATTTGAAATATAAAAGCTGAAAAACACCCATATTCACGATAAAATAATTAAAAATGAAGCAAATTCTCCTGATCACTGATGTAGACCTTATCTTTACACGTATCACCTTATATATTTAAAATATTGCATCTCACTATTTTTTCCTTGACAAAATGAGAATTTTCATGTTCTCCAAAAATCCCTGATTGTTTTTCAGTCCGGAAAATTATCACTTTGGAAGTTAAATGTTACAACATATGGTAGCACTGACAGCTTGTTTTGGCATCTGGTCTAAAAAGAGTCTTGTGTAGCAGCACCTCTCTCCATGAGAATACCTTCCCTGCGGCATCCAAGGACTGCATTTGTTGCAAAAATGGCATCACACTAAGAGTTCATCTTGTCCATCTGGGATGTACTAGTGGTGTACTTGTGGTGTATAAATACACTAAAGTATCTCTCCTCCTCTTGCATTGCCAGCTCATAACTCCTCATCTGTGAGCTCAACAACTTTATGCAGATGTCTAGTAACAGGAATGATTACTACCCCCGAGAAAAATTGATATTTTACAGACCAGTGGGCCTGCCAATACTGAGTATGGTTCATCTCTAAAGTGGTCTTAGAAAACTGCTTATCTTTGGTATGCAAGGAAAGTGTCCGAGCTGTGTGTTGTTACAGGACAAGCTGTCAGGGTGCTGGAAGATGCATAAAGCTGGATGGGAGCTGGTGCTTAATACAGATCTTGGTGTGAGGATCTGAGTAACAGAAGCAGTGCAAGGGGGTGAGACATCTGAGCAGGAGGTGGAAAGGCTAAAACAACAAGCGTGATAGCTTAGAAGAGGGACAGGCTCCCAAAGGAGCAAGAAGATTGCAGTGGTTTGACTGTTTAGCCCTGTGGAATGAAGAACTGGAGAGAGAAGGAAAAAAAAGATACCGTGAAACTAGTTTGTTCTTTGTTTGTGTTTTTTTGTGTTTTTTTGAGGGATGTTTTGTTGTTGTTTGGTTTTTTGTTGTTGTTGTTTTTTGGGTTTTTTTTGGTGGTGGTGGTTTGGGTTTTTTTTGTTTTATTTTTTTTTTGGGTTGGGTTTTTTTTTGTAACATGATTTTAGGCAATCTATTAGCAGTTATGAGAGCTAAGAAGACATTGTAGAATGTTAATTATCCAAAATCAAAAACATGAACAAAAGAATGTACATAAAC
Source organism: Anabacerthia variegaticeps (assembly GCA_035583185.1). NCBI lineage: Eukaryota > Metazoa > Chordata > Aves > Passeriformes > Furnariidae > Anabacerthia > Anabacerthia variegaticeps. The sequence continues at coordinate 12,669,758 of JAWWEW010000088.1, read as the reverse complement.
TGGAGACCTCATCATAGACAAGATCGTGCAGAAGATAAGCTTCATAGTCTGCAGAGCTACCTTTGGTGTTTGACAAAAGCCCCAGTGAAACATATGTTTGCCAGTTTTATCTGGGCCTCACAGATTGAAAGATGTAATTTTCAGCAGTATCTTCCTTAATTATCACTTCCTCAGCACTACAAGATCTCTCTGCACCACATTCCCCCTTGAACTAAGCAGCCCATTAAATCATTCCCCTTTGACATGTTGTTAGCAGCTTGAGTTGTTCTTATGTGACAAAAGACATTCCTCATCTGAACTTCTTCCAGTGCAGCACTGATCAAACAGAACAGTCATTTTCTCTTACTTGTTTGGCTGAGCAGAGACCATCTCTCAGTATGATGCTCACCCTGGCAAGCACTGAATTGAGATCAATACTTAAGGATGCAGTTCTCATTTACAGTTCATCCATGGAACAAAGTCCTCCTGGCTCTTCCTTTTGGCCTTTCTACTTCCAGCCTAAGTGCCTTCCTTCAGTGAGCTGCACAAGTGCTTGCAGCCTGCTCTTACCTGAGAAATAGGATTTGATGCATGGCTTGAGATTCCCTGCACATTAAATCCTGTTCCTGATAAGGAGTACAATCCACAGAGGCCACTAGCAATTCCAATTAAAAGCCATTCAAAAGGCTTTATGTGGTGGGTTGACCCTGGCTGGGTGCCAGATTCTGCCCACCTAAGGCATTCTATCCCTCCCTTCCTCAGATGGACAGGGGAGAAAAAATACAACAAATGCTCATGGATCAGGATAAGAACAGGGAGAAATTGCTCAGGAACTACCATCATGGGCAAAACAGATTCAACTTGTGGAAATTAGTTTAATTTATTGCCAATTAAGTTACAATGTGATAATGAGAAAATTAAAATTGAATCTTAAAACCTTTCCCCCATCTCTCCCTTCTTTGCGGACTAAACCTTGCTTTAGATCTTCTCTACCTTCTTTCCTTCCTGCTTGGTATTTACCACTATAAGAGTGTTCAAATTCTCCTTCCAGCTTTTACTTTGCGTTGCTGAACAAGGCAAATTTGGCACTGTCTCATCATGCAGCAGCCTCTCCATGTCTCTGTTGATTCCAGGTTCTCCAGAGGAAGTTTCCTCACATTAAGTACTTTACCTGTTGGAAGTACTTTCCTTGCCTTGCCCTCCTGTCAATTTTGCATTTCTCCTGCTAATCCCTATTTCCTTCAGTGCAACCGTCAGCTGAATCTGTAGAGACCTGGAGTGATATCAGACACCTCACTGAAATCCAGAGAGTCCATAGACAGAGCATTGCTTTCTCCTTCAGCATCAGTGTTTACAGTCACATGTGCTATTGAGCCCAATGCAGCTGTGTTTTCATAAGAGGAGGTTCATCTCAGACAGGAGTGGCACCCCATGTTCTGAAATACGTTAAAATTAACATTGATTTGTCTTCTGTTGGTCCTTTTTAGTCTAATAAAATTGTTCAACCTTAGCCTGCAGAGGCTAAAGGGTGTTGGGGTTCCTTTTTCTAATTTATACTGTGCAAAAAAAGTGAAAGGTTTTGAGTTTTTAATGTTATATTTCTTCATAATATTTCACATTCATAATCCAGGTCATAGCAAGCCAGAAACATCTATGATTAAAAAACCCACAAAGGATGGCCCATAAAGATTGAGATGATGAAAGCAAAGGCGTTAGGAGAGGATATAATTTTCAATCAGCCTCTTCATAGTTCTTCAGTCCTAGCACAACAATGTTTTCTCTTTCTGATCAGTAGGAATTTAGTTGTTTACTTGAATGAGGCCAAAATAGCTTGTTCCTGTTAATATTGATATAAGTTTAGATTCAGAGATGTGAGACAAGTTTTTCATTGCAGCTGACATTCCTGTTTCTCATTATATGCTTTAGTTTTAGTTACTGATATTTTGAATAAAAGAATTTTTATAAACAAGATTTTAATATCATCATCCCATCAATTTGGAAGTTACTAAAAAAAAAATAAATACATTTTTTATCTTATACTGATTGCTAGACTAATCAATAAAAATCAAACTGTGGACCAGATTTCTAATCATCCTGTTGCTTTTGTATGGTAATAAGGTCAAACCCCATTCCTAATCTTTAAGTCCCTTGTACATGATATAAAAAGAAAAATCCTAGATTAAAATACAAGAAGAAAAATACATTGCCACCTTATCTCCATCCCTTAGAGCACAGTGATAACATGTGACTAAGTGATGGTACTTACATTTAATTCCACAGTTTTAAAACAGAAGACCTGAGCTCTCTGAGACCTACATCAATGACTGTAGGCTTATCAAGGCTACAGAGGTATTTGAATTACTATGATAGTGCTGTACAAACCCCAAAACTAGAGCCCACACTTTGGTTTCTTTGAAGAGTACACAAACTTTTCCACTGATTTCATAAGATTACTTGCTGTTTGTCATGTGTGGCCAATTGTTTTTCTAGCTCTAACTCCTAATTGAAAATTCCTATTTACCATAAAACAGACACCTGAGGTAGTTTTGCACCCCAGGCTCATCTGCTGTCAGAACCTGAGGCAGACACTGGAGGTGGCAGCATGTTCGTAGACATATTCCATCACTATTTGCTGTGGAAAGCACTAGTGTTATACGAGTTTGTTGCAAATTATAGTCACTCTCTTACAGAAACAAGTCTGAAATTTGCAGTTTGGAAAAGGTTAGTTTATTTGCGTTGGGAATACAATCTGTCCACAAAGTAAAGTCAAGATACTGAGGTTTTCTTCTCAATTCCTGGCTGTGAGTTTTGGTAGAATATGTGACCTAGCACAACAATGTTGTTCAGATCAAATAGTTTTCTGAGGATTTTCTGAACCCTAGGAAACCCTAGGAAAAGTATGGCACAATAGTTGAAAAACAGAAATTTAATTTTTTTATGTTCTTATGGACATCTCCATTATAATAGCAAACTTTGGGATCAAGATACATTCATGCAGAAACTAGGAAAAATGTGTGGAAACAGGATTTCATTTCACTGGGTGGTACGTGATATTTTGGAATTCCAGTTCTCCAAACAGTGAACATTGAGTGCCTTGATAAAGTCTTCACAATTCCCAGCAGAATGTGAATTTTAATTCCACATTTAGGAGTCTGCACAAACCATGTAATATTCCTTTCCAGAAAACTCATAATTATATTAGTGTGCATTCTGAGATAGCTCTTCAAAGGAAGCAGTCACCTACATAATAGAGATGTCCACAGGCTAATTATCCAGACCTCCTTCTTTTTCTAGTAGATGAGAATTTTTGAAGTTCTTCTGGTTATGTTCTTACAGGCGTAACTCATTTCTATGGTTGTGATTTTTTTTAAATATATGATTTCTTCACAAGTGTGGCTGGCACCTTGTCAAGTACAACAAAAGGGTATGTTCTTAATGTCATCACCTGGAGAAAAATTCAGGCTTGGAAAATTAGAAGAGAAATGGATCTTATGAGTTCAGTCTGTTTCAGTGATCACAAGTAACTTCTATGAGTTTTTTCAGCTGAAAAGGGCACTGAGTGGCCATGATAGAGCACTACAGATTTCTTTTTCTGGTTGTGAGTGGAAGTTTTGTGTTACAAAATCATGAAGCTGGGGATAGTTGGCAGATCTAACCTGCAAAGATGTACCTCGATCAAGGTCTGAGTTACGGTGTTGCTGACAGAAACTATATATTGTTTTCCTACCTCATTTCAGAATAGGGGAATGCACGTGTCACAGGTCTGTGGGGCCGAGATCAGTCTAAGTTTGATTTGGTGTAATGGCACCTGCAAGACTGAGGTGGCCTTTGTATTGAATGGGATGAGGGCTCACCTCTAGTAAATGAGTAAATGAAGACACTTCTGTGCATCTAAACCCTTAGGGCTGTTCTGTTTATATTTTGTAAAAAGCCCCTAACAAAAGTAAAAGAATGTGTGTGGGGATTTTTTAAAGAAATATGGTTTAAGCAGTTCTCTCTTAAAAGTGTGGTCAATATTAGGCTTAGGAAGTGATTCTATTACATGTAGGCCAAACTTCACAATTCAAGAAAAGCAGTCACCCTAAACAACATCTCTGTGTTATTTATGCATAAAGAAGAACTCGAGGATTACAAGTATTTCTTAGATACAATGATGCATTAAAAATTACGGACTTTTTTATACGCATGGTTTGTAACAAGAATTTCATGGATGGACAAGAGAAATGTCATCCTTCTTTGTTGGCTTATTACCCTGAAATCTCACCTTTGAAACGATTTCAAATCTGACTCCACCCAGACAGGTCAATCTCTGTCAGAAGTGCCAATATCCATACCATTAAACTCTGCAAACCTTCAGAGAAGTGTCCAGTTTCAAGTTCCTGGTGGGAACAATCTTTAGCTTGACTAACAGGGTGTTGTTTTGATTGGTGCTAATCCACCCAGGACTGTTCTAAACATTTGAGCAGTGTAGGCAATTGGGTGTTAGCACCCAGGAGCAATTCTTGGCATAGGTTAATTTAAGAGTGTAACTTTACTTGTCAGGCAGAACCAAAGACACTTATACTTCAAAACGATGTAGAGTAGACTGTAATCTTCCCCTTAAAGAGTTACTCTGTTCTGTGAAATATCCTTCTTGAAAAAAAGAGATAAATTAATCAAAAATTGTGAAATGTAGTGTTTTGATTAGAATACATAAAAAAAATTCTTGCAAAAAAACTAAAATATGTTGGTGTAGAATGAAGAGATGTGCACCTGTGGCTACTTAGGGCATTATATTATGGCTGCATTATCCCTAGATATCCTAGAGCTATGCTGGTGCATCTCTGACACTGCCAGAAATAGTTCACCATTACCTAAACGGGTCTCTGATGGCGAAGGTTGTTAGGGCCTGAGCTAGCACCAAGTATCATTGGCAGCAGCTTTAGATCTGTTCTAGATTGTTTTTCATTTGTATCTTTTTGATTTCCTAGTGGCAAAACCGAAGACATTGCTGACTTGCAAAAACATTACTTGCTTATCAGTAACCTGTTCAAAATACAGAATCTACTTCCTTTTTGTGATTTGTTAGAATTATAATGAGGAGTTTGTATTTTCTGTAAGGATGGCAAATTGATAAAAGACTCTAGATTTATGCCATTGGCTAAAAAGAAGAAACCTGATTTCAAAAAATTCCACCCTGCTTCCTTTAAAGTTTGCAGTAGCATTAATTTACAAAGGCACATTATTGTGTTTATGAAGCTTTTGAGAGTTTTTTTAGGCTGGTCTTAAAGTAAAGTAATTGTATCTCCATTATTATTTAAATATTTTTCATATTTTGAAGTTAATTAAAGACTCTTGCTTACTATGTTTTTTTTCCCCTATTTGTTTATAGCATGACTGTGATCAATAAAGTAAAAAATGCTGAGGACAGAGAGTGAGTAGAACAAAGTGGTAGCAATTTAATGTGCATGCAATGCTTTTTGTCTCCTGACCTCTGTACAAACAATAAACAGCACACAATGGAGGGTTGTAAGAGCTGTACTAAGTGAAATTGGGCAGAGGTTCTGTGAGTTGTACAAAACAAGAGGAAATGAATGCTGGTACCAGGGGCAGAACTGCTGGGTTTGGGCTATTGTTTGGGAGTTTTTGGAGGATTTTTCCTAACCCACAGATAAGTATGCTGCACCTCAGCACCTCTGACATGTGCCCACTGCAGCTTCTGGCGTTGTGGTGCATCTGTTTTCATGATTCTTTTTTCAAGATTTCACCATAAATGACTGAGTTTTCCCAAAAGAACATATTTCATTTACCTTTTCCCTGTGGCACTGGAGAGAGGGCACACGGCAGGTGCCCAGTAGGTGTGGAGGCTCCGTGGGGAAAATTTCCCTGCATGAGGGATGTGGGCAATTGCAGGAAGGGATGCATCGTCTTTGTTTTCTGCACTCCAGACAGGCAGGGGAAAAGGAAAAAAAAAAAAAGAAAATTAAGAAAATTAAGCAGAATGGCTGTACGAGGTTAATGTATGTATGTTAATTCTTCACTGAATTCAGATATAGGCTGCAAATGGACGGCTCAGCCACTATAGCAAAGCTCTTCTGGCTGCTCTCATGCTGTGTCCTACTTACAGTTTAAGAGGAGAATTTCATGCCACTGCAGACAGTTAGCTCTGCACAAAGCCTGCTCGTCTGGGATTTGTGTGGGAAGGTGTGTGTGTTATCGTCTCCTACATATGTCAGATTGTACAGAAATTACTGTACATGATTTGCTCTCATCACACCTGGTATAGTGTCGTCATCCTTAATGTTGCTTCACTTTTCTAAAAGCTGGAACATTCAGAAGATAAAAGTGCTTCCAGCGTAAAAGAAAATTAATTGTGGAGAATGCAGTTAAAACTTTATATAACCTAATTGCTTAATTTAGAACGTCCCTTCTGACTACCTCATAACTTTGAATAGAGTAGATCAGCAAAGAAATTAACCAGATTTGAATTTATTAATCTGTGCTGATGCATTTCTTCATTCTTTTTTATAATACACAGATTTATTATCTGAACTCATAAACCAAATTAGTTGTGTTAATGCATACTTACACAAAGTACAGAGGCAAATATCCTTTGTTCCATTAAAATAATATTCTGTTAAATTAATTTAACTAAGCTAATGGTTATTTTATGAAAACGTTTGGAAGTCAGTTTATCACGTAGCAAACATAATGGCATACTCCAGTTTTCCTGAGCAGCCAGTAAAAGCCAGACAAGTGCCAGGAATTGGCTTTCTGTAAGATGTTTGGAGAAGCTTTCACTGGATGGGCCTTTCTAAGACTCCATTTTGTTGTTTTCCAGATAGAGAAATCTGCAACTCACTGAAATACATCCAGAAAATAAATCAGTGTTGGTTTCGTCTTCTGCGGTGATAAAATGGTCCCAAAGCCAGTGTGGGTGCAGGAAAGGAATAGTTGCAAAAAGAGGATGATGCTGTGTGTATAACTCGTTTTCACCCTTTGATTACTGAAACCCTATTGATGCCTGTGGAGCTGCATTCTGACATTAGATTCTGACATGGAGGGTGTCTTTTATTTTATTTTTTAAGCTCCTTAAGCAAGAATTCTTGTATACACTTCTGCAACACTTTTTAAAAACAATCTGTCCATTTTCAAGACTATTTCAATTCTTGTTTTCTGTCCTGTAAAGAAAAATTTGAACCCTCAATAATGTTTTTATGCTGCAAGCAACCAAATCAGGTAAATGCACTATTCCATAATCAGCACAAATAAAATTATCCTGCTCCCAAAGCCAAACCATACAGGATTTAGGATCCTGTTCTGCATTCCAAGTCATGTGCTGCCTGAGAGATAAATGAAATGGGCAGCTGTGTTACTGTAGCTGTACATACTTTACATATATATTTTATTGTACATATTTTAAATAAAGTCTGAAAAAGTTGAAGTAGTGGAATTTTACATGGATTTCAGTGGGGACAGTACTGTTTCAGAAGCAAATTGTTATTTATACCCATTCCTCTTTGCACTGGTCTATCACACATCTATACAGCTCATGTTCCAAAACAGTTCTGATATTGTGGAATCTGAAATGCAGAGAAACTGCATCATTTGCTCTAGAGTAAGACCACATTAGCTCCAGGTCTCACACCATATCCTCGTATCAATCTGTAACTTTTATGCAATTATGGAATGTGTGAATTACAAATCAGCTGACACACACACAAGATTAAACAGGACATACATGCTCACTGGCTATGAAATTTTATATATTTCTTGATCCCCCCTAAGCTCCCTGTGTCTTGTTTTCCAAAGTCTACACCAATGTGGAATGTATGATTCTGGGTACATTTTCAATTATGCATTTTGACTCTTTCTCTGTAAAATGGTGATTTTTAGACACATTATATGGAGGCTGGCTTTTCCATTCTACTTGTATGAGTTTACTCACTTTTCTAGGAGCAGAAAATAGGAAAGTTTGGGTTGGTTGGTTGTGTTGTTTGGGTTTTTTTCAGTATCCTCCTAGATTATTAGAAGTTTATTTAAATTCCTCTTAACTGCTTCAAAATCTTTACCAATTAAACACATCCTTTTGAAACAGTTTATAGCTGCAATCAAACCCAGTGACTGTACAGGAGCTTTCATTATGCAACACCATTCTTTTGTACAGGCTTTTATAAAGGCTACAGAAGGAGCTTAATTTTAAGTCCAGACATTCTTGAGAAGAGAGCAAAAAACATCCTCTTTTCAGTTTCCTATGCATGTAATGACTGCCTTCATGGAAGAAGATGTGTAGTACTGACTTTGGTTCTCCCTTCAGAACCCTACAGCCCTTATTTTGTGATAAATTCAATGTGTAACAGCAATAGAAGTGGCAGAAATTTTCCTTTAGAAATCAAGGTTGAATCTGGTATTCATGAATGGCACTGTCGTATTATCAGCATCCTGAACAGAAATTCCGATAATGAAACCACAGCACCAGCCACATCAGACCACAGGTTTCTCCCCACCACTAAACCAACACACACAGAAGACAGTCATCATGTCTGTGGGGCAAAAGGAGCACTAGGTCCTTGATCCAGGGCATTTTCAAATTGTCTAATCTAACTTGACAACGGAGCTGGGCCCATACTCGGCAGGAAGGGATCCAGTTGACATCCAAACCATTTGGTTAATGAGGAGACATTATGGAACCCAAAGGCTGTGCATTAAACAGTTACTCCCATAAGTGGAAAGAAAGGTATTTTAGGGCCTTTGCTATACATCCTGGCAGAAGGGACCTTTAACAGGAGTGGCCCTGTACCTGTCAGAGAGAGTGCAGAACTCTGGGAGCGTAGAATGTGGTCAGGGGTCAGTTGGTTTCTCATTGGTCCCTAAACTATGGTCACTGCTCAGGGACAGCCCATCCTGGAATTAGACACAGACATGAAGGATGCAGAAAGCAGAGAATAGGTCAGGTTGCTCATGTCTTCGCTGAGTAACAGCAGAAGTTCAAAGGCTGAAGTCAGGAAGGTCAAGGCAAAAAATGAGAATGCATCTAGCATGAGGTAAGAGAGGTAGCAAACTCAACCAATCCTGAGAAGAAATGCAGGTGAAAGAGACCTGAGAGAGGGCAGCAGTGGTTTTGTCTTTTTTTTTTTCTGCTAGTTTTCAGTAAATGTTCACTTTTAACTAGATGCCTAGCAAAATTATTAGCAGGGACTGAGCTGTAAAATGTGAGCCTAGAACAAGAAAAGAATAAGAGAGTATTGAAATAATTTAGATATTTTTTTTGTTTGCACTCACTGACCTCATAGAAGGTCATAGAACAATCTTTAAAGAGCAAGCGTTTTAGGTCTAAAATAGATTTAACAGTTAACACTCACTTCTGTTGGAGGCTGGACAGAGAAGCAGATATATGTAATAATTAAATCAAGAGAAAAAAGGGAGGAATTAACTCCTCAGACAAACCTGAAGTAAATAATGAAGCAAAAGGATATGAGGCACCTGGAGATAACAAGGCATGGAGGTCACCAGCCAGGCAGGTTTTTGTACAGACCAAATCATGCCAAATAAGTCTGGTGTTTTCTGAAGCGGGGTAAGAGGCATAGTTAGGGAGGAACAGAAGGTATCATATCTACTTGACATGCACAAAGCTTTTGGTACTTGTCTCATCTGACAGTCTCACAATAAATTAGGGCTATGTGGTCAAGATGATGTGATTTTAAGCTGGATGGAGACTGTCTGTACTGAGAGGATGTTTATCAGTGTGTCTAAAGATCAAAAGGGAGATTCAGGAAAATCCTTTATTGATCTGCTTTTTTAGTGTTTTTGTTGACCACCTTGGATGATGGAATTGAAGGTAATTAGAAAAATTTTAGACACCATAAAATTGGGGAAAGCTGCAAGTATGTTGTAGAGTAAGGTTAGAAATAAACTAACTTTGGTAAAATTCAATGTCCTTTTTGTATTGGCAAGGACAGTGGGAACAAAAGAGAAAGGACTTGAAGGCTATACTGAATCAAAAGGCAAACAGGAGCAGTGTGTGTTGCAAAAAATGGCAAATAGATTTATGAATGCATTACATATAAATTTTGTCAGGACACAACTGAAATGCGTTCTGCATTTTCAACACTTAAATGCAAGTTGACACTTGCCTGGAGGAGAGCAACAAAAATGACCATGGGTCTAGAAAAGACTGAGCAAACTAAAATCCTCCAGATAGAAGAATGCTTGTGTATGTGGTAACAAGTACTTCAAAGGCTGTTGCAAAAAGGGATAATCTGCTTTCTGCCTCTGAGGTAGATAGAAAACAAATAGGCTTCATCTGCTCCTGTCAAGATCCAGGTGAGTCACAGGGAAGTACTTTTTAACAGTCAAGAAAGCTCAGCCTTACATCAATTGCTTGTGGAAATTGTGGATTCTCTAGTAGCAAGAGGTCTGTAAGCATAAATTGAACAAACAACTGTTGTAGACATAATTCGTGCTGCCAAGGAGCATACAGAGGAGTAGATGATTCCAACACTACTTCTGTACAGTTCTGTGTAATGGGTGCCATAAATAAAATTAAGCAAAAGGCCAGCATTTCAGTCCCCCTATGTCCTCTTGTCATAAAATCTTTGTCATAAAATCTTTCAAGTTAGATAGGTACCTGAATTATTAAGAAACAAAACAAAGAACAAAAGAAACTCTCATGAAACAATTGGGGGGAAAAAAAACTTAGGGAAAATAAAAAAAAAAAAGGAGAAAAATTCTTTCTGCTGCAGTCATAATTAGTCATGGTAATTGTTCAGTCATGAGTTGCTATCTTTTTTTCCAAAGGCCTAGATGAGGGCTGCCTTCATTTTAACAAGCAAATCTTGCAGAAAAGGGCTTGCATGTCAGACTCAGCAGGACCTAGTGTCATGAGGAGTCTGGCTTCAAAGTTTATCGAAGAGTAATAAGATTATGATACTCAATTTTGCTGTAATACTTCACTCCCAGATTGTCTGAAGTGCCTTTCTTTACTTGTATTGGCTGGCATTCTTTACTGAAAATCAGAAGAAAGTGAAAATGGGACACTCTGGATACTAAAAAAGTATCACATTGTAATCACATTTTAATGTACAAGCTATGTCAAACTGTTCTACAGTGTTGTCCATATATAAACTCTTCATCCAGCCACAGAAATAATTTTTTCCAAATCTCATCCATATCTTATAGGTAGAGAAAGTGATCTAGTTCAGCAGTGATCATAAAGTGAGTCAGTACACTTCTCTGGACTGATACGTGGGCCCAGATCTTCTCATTTAATCACAGAATTTAGTCATTAAGAGATTCATCATATAAATAGTAGAGCACAGGCTAGCTGTCTTACAGTGAGAGTGCCCCGTACCCAAAGCTCTACTCCAAACTGGGGGATTCTTTGAACTTATGCTGCAGATGCACCCTCTGCAAAGGAATGAGATGCTTCTTAAAATTAGTATGTGAGAAATAAAGTGAGAGCAATCAAAATATAGCATATATAAATTGAAGTGAGCACTATACGACGTGGATTATGCTAATTTGACTGAACCTATTTTTATTTTAACTCAGAATACTGTTTATGCTTACATAAGATAATGTAATTACCAAGCTGTCTTCAATACCAGGAGCTTCATGGGGAGCAGAGCTGTTGGGACTGGTGAAGACTTGCAGACGAGTCCCAGGGTATCTATCAAGTAAGGAAGCAGTGCTGAAAATGAACACAGTCTCATGAGCTCCAGTTCACAGAGGGCTGTGGAGCAGGGAACACTCTCAGTGCATGACAGGTAGCTCAGGCTAAAGGACAGGAGGTCACTGCATCTGGTGGAAACCTTTAGGAACAAGGCTGTCTGGAGGCAGATACTTTTTACAGAAGTCCAGCCAGCTGTGTCTCCCCTCAGAAGGCTGGGGATCCAGAGTTCTAGCTGGTACTTCCGTGTGGTGGAAGAATGGGCTATCTGCATCGGTGAAAACACTGGGTTGTGGGGTTTTGGGGTTTTTTTTGTGTTGTTTGTTTTTTGTGTTTTTTTTCCATTTTGCATTTTAGTCTCTTAATTCAGAACAAAACTATTGACACAGTTAGCCACCCTCAACAAAATTTGACATGGTATGGAAGATACGAGATGCTAACAGTGGGTCTGGTAAACCCATGGCCTGGCAGCGTGAGGCAGCCCCAGCCACACACTTGCCTTCTCCAAGCATCACAGGTATCATTTGTGCTCAGATATGAAGTCAAGAAGGAGAAACAGTGGAAGAGATTGGACAGAGCATCAGGGACTGATTTTAGGGTGTGTATCGACCTTGCCAGGATCTATGTGTACTGCAGAGACAGCGGGTTCACAAGAGAAAGGACTTGAAGGTTTCACTGGATCAGAGTAAACAGGAGTGGTATGTGTGGAAGAAAAATGGCAAATAGATTTATGAATGCATTATATATAAAGTTTTTCAGGCCAAAGTTGGAATGCATATCAGACGAGTTAGTATGTCTGGGCAGGAATTCTGGGCTAGGGTGCTGGGGAGATAAGGGGAGGTGTGGTGAAGAGGGTACATGAGATAGAGCTCAGATTATTGCAATGGCAGTCTTTGAAAGATGGACTAGGTTATTGAGGCAGTTCTCATTTGTTGGCATCCACATCCTGTGACTTTTCTGAAGATGGTGGGCTGGACAGAGGAGGGAAATTTTCCTCCCTGGGGTTTATGAGTTTGTAGTAAAAAAGCAGTTCATACTGCAAGTTCAGTACTTGTTGAACTGCAAGTTCGACTCAGTTAAAAAGTCAGCCAGTCAGGAGGTGCAGGTGTGGTCAGCAGATGTTGTCAGCTATGGTTCTTTCTAGGTCTGAGCAGCCCCGCGAGCCAGTCTCACTTTGTGACTTAGAAGGGAGGAAAAGTTGAACAACTCCCGAAGTTTTTCCCAAAGTCACCTCCCACAAAAATGATTTTTCTGGTAAGAGAAGAAATGTCGATATTTTCAGGTCTACACCATAAAATGCTGTTAAGATTATGGACATGTGTAAAAAGGACCTGCTAAAAGACTGCAGACTTGGCTGGAGCATTTTTCTCTGCACATATTTGGTCAAAGATTTTTTTGTACAAATGAATCGGAAGTCTGCTTTCCACCAACTGATCTTGGAATGTCTGATCCTTCTCACTCCTACAGAGACAGCTAAACTGACTTGCAGCACATGAACACAGATCAGTTCAGACACCTTTTTATCTGTCCACTCCATATTGATGGCTTTTGGTGCACTCCCTGTGTGCCACCATTACCTCTGCATGTCAAACACATCATTGCTATGCTCTGGAAGCATCTTTTCTACAGTTATGACTTCTTTGCCAAATGAAGATATATTTCTATCCAGGGTGGATGTGATTGTGTGCAACCATGCAGATGTGGCTGCATTAACTGATGTAGCAGCATGCAATCCATTGGTTTCCATATATTGTTGCCTGGTTTTACCTTGAATAACTGATTAGCCATGTCATTGTAGAAAACACAGCTGGAACAAGTACTTAGAGTTCACTGTGAAGTAAGGTAGACAAGAGTCTTTGGCTGATGTCCAAAAGCCACATCATGCCAAGTAGTGTGACTTTCGAATTTTAGAGAAAGTCAACAAAAATCGTTTATAACACTGTGAGAAACACACACATAAAAAGCACACAGCGTCACTAAAGCAATGCCCAAGGACAGAGCAATGTAGTGTTTTTTAATCACTGGAAATTTATACAAACTGAAATTCCAATGAGATAGACACTCAAGAGTTCATCTCAGGTGCTAACTCAAGTGCACAGTATAGCTGTGTTGTCTAGGTGAACATTCAACCATTTGTCATTTGCTGCATAACTGTGGACGTGGATTGTTTGTCTTTTATAGTGAAAACACAGCTGAGGGATATCGTACTAAAATGTAGATCCATGAGACTTTCAAATAAGATGATGTGATCCTACCCTTAAGCATCTATCCTCTAAGACTTCAGAGGTTTGTGTGAACATTTTATCAACAAGAAATACAGAATTTATTTCACTAGTTTATCCTTTTTCTCTCTCAGTATATTATAAATTTTTCTATTTCTGTCCATAGCAGTGTAAGCTATGTGGCAACCATATGTTCAAGAAATTTTTCTTTCCATTAGTGCAAGGCAGAAATTCAGTGGTGAGTGAATTCACATGTCAAGACAGATGGATTTTTGAGACTCTGCAATTGAGTGGTTTTAAAACTCTTGGGAAGTCTCTGCCAAGGTCCCCAAGCATTTTTTAGTTGGCCCAGGATACATACTGCATCCTTTCTACTTGAATATGTCAATTTAATTGTTTAATAGTTGTGTGACCATTTTCTTACCTTCCAGAATGTTATAATGTGCAGAAACTACCTTCCTCTGAGCCAGTCTTTGGTATCTCAACATCTATTAGATTGCTTCTTAGAAGCTATTGTTGTGCTTAAAATCCAATAAGACTTTCTGAGTTGCTTTTGTTCTTGAATGGACATGATGCTATCTTTGCCTTCCCGAATTTTAGTTTCCTATTCAGACTACAGTAATGCATCCAAGGATCCTACACTGAACAGGTTTGCAGAAAAAAAGCTGCTGAAAATTAGTTAACTAACTCTGGGTCACACACATAGCAAATATTAGTCTGCGGCTATAGATGTCAACTCATGCTTGACCATAACATCTTATTCTCACCTAAATGTTTTGACTTTCTCTTCTTTCAGTACCTGCATGCAAATGGGATTGTGCATCGGGACTTGAAGCCAGAAAATCTACTTTATGCAACACCAGCTCCGGATGCACCACTGAAAATTGGTGAGCAGCATTAAATATATGCTTCTCTAATGCCTTTATGTCAGTCATATGTGCTGACTGATGTTTAGAGTATATGCATCTCACCATCACTTTATTTGAATCTAATGCTTATACTCAAATGAGTGGTGTGTTACTTCCTTGGCAGCACAGCTGTGCATAGTGGTTTCAAAAACAGTACAAAACTATAGGTGCTTGCTTCCAGAATTTACAGCTAAAATCATGCAGTACATGGCAGAGCATAAAGCACTCAGTAGGAACTAGAGGGATCATGAGACCAGGACACACCTCTGTGCCCCACTTCAGTGCCCCTTTTTTTTCTGTTAAACTACTATTTTAAGAGTTAAAATACACTGGCATGAAAATAAAAATGTGCAGATAAGTGGTAGAAAGCAAAATGGCCAAGGCTCAGTTGCCTCCTTTAAATTGAAATCCAATTTACAATGAGCAGCAGTGTTTATAAAAGTAAACTATGTTTCTGATTAGATAAATAGCAATACATAAACAATAGCCACTTAGGGACAAGTGACCTATTTTTGTCGTGATATTTGAGTCAAAGCATTCCCTTTCATAGTCAGTATAACAAAACAAAAATAATTTTATTTTGGGGTTTTTAAGGCAAAGATGATTGTCACCATCCATGTTGAAATTTGAATAAGCTCAGTTTATTCTCAGTGAAAATTAAGAGTTGTGAAGACTTCAGTTTTTATGAGCTTTAAAAAATGGAGTCATGCAAGTACAACGTGATGTCATGAAGGTGCTTGTTGGTTGCGTAGTAAAGGTGGAAACACTGCAGAAAAGATGATCAGTACTTATTCTGGCACCATTTTCATGCCCTAGGCTTCTGTCAGAATATTGCTGGGATTTTGTCTCGCAGGGACTGCATAGTCTGACCCTTATCCAAGAAATCACTGATGCACAATTTTTTAACTCAGAATTTTTCTGACAATTTTATTGGATTACTCACAGAGTGGAAACTGAATCTATACCTAAAATGCACATCTGGATCTCTGCTGGTATGCCCTTAGGCATCCCACTGTATTATCTTTTTGCAGTCTTCAGAATAAAATACAAGCTCCTTTATTGTCTTGGAAGACAGGAATGCTCATTTGTACAGCAAATTTTGCTTCTGGATTGCAATCTGGGTAGATTCTTTAAATTGATGCTTTTCTCTGTAAATGACCTTACTATTCACTTAATGCATAAATGTTCATTTAATTGCATATACAATGGAAAAAACCCATGTTGCTTTACAAGGAAGTAAGAACATTAATATTCATAAACATTCTTAACAGCTGACTTTGGACTTTCCAAGATTGTGGAAGACCAGGTGATGATGAAGACGGTTTGTGGAACTCCAGGGTACTGTGGTATGTTGTTGCATTGTTTACATTTGCTTTTATAGCTGTAGAGGAAAAGGAAGGAGGACATTGGAGAAGACCATAAAATAATTCTGTTACCTCATAGCACAGATGATAATGCAGTTCATGTCCATTACCTTGTATGACACTCTGCCAAGCACCCACAGGTACCAGTCATGCTTTAGAGTAGCACCTAATTCCAGCCCAATTAGTTTCATAGAGCTGTCCTTCACATATTAGCATTAATGTTCTGATTGTCTTCTCTTGAGACAGTTATACTACAAATGCCACACACCTTTAGTTAGTATTTAGTGCTTTGTATGTTTGTCTTTGTGTATGATAAAAATAGAATATAAGGCTTATTCCCATAGAAAAGCCCTCACAGGACAACTTGGTGGGAAAGGTTGAGTCTGAATATCTCTGCAGAGAAGAGAAGGAAGGAGCTTTGTGCTTATAGCCATGGACATGCAATCCTTGCTTTACAACCCAAGTTAACTGGCCATGCAGAATTCTGGTGCCCGGAACATATTCAAACATTACTTTCCAGAACTGGAGGAAACCCAGGAGGAATACTGTTGAAATGCCAGATTAAACTATGAATAATTGACAGTCCCAGGCTGCCAACTCCCACATCCTGCCCACCCAGCTGTCAGCAGCTTTTCCAGAAAGAACACAGCAACAAAAACACATACTGGAGTCTGGATACTTTGGCATCAAGACTTACCAGTCTACAGTCCCTGGTATGTGCAGAGGACTGAAAGGAAGAAGATGGTCATAAAGAACTTAGTTTACTGCAGCACTGTGTTTTCAGTTGGACTTAACAAGAGAAGCATAAGTGATTTCTGACATAAAATTAAGCCATTGCAAAGCAGTGATTCATGATCAGTCTGTTACAGGCAACATCTAAACTAACAGCAATGTGTCAGACAAATCCATTCACCAAAAGAAATCCTCTGGAAAT
>JAWWEW010000088.1:12634143-12650767 GCA_035583185.1 Anabacerthia variegaticeps | reverse complement strand
TATGTCAGACTGTTGCTTTCTTTGTGGACCAGCTACGTCTGCTAAGCTCCATCACTCTCAGATATCAGTCCAATATGAGTACTGACAATTACTGAACCCCTCGAGTTAAATAGATTAGATATAGATAAGTACACACATATCCATTCAGCACCACTCTCTGGGCACAGCCATCCAGCCAGTTTTCTAATCCAGTGAACACTCATCCAAGCTGTGGGCTACCAGCTTTACCAGGAGAATGCTGTGGGAGGCAGTATCAAAGGTTTTGCTGAAGTCCAGGTAGACATATCCACAGCCTTTTCTTCATCCTCTAGGCAGGTCACCTGGTCATATGACGGGATCAAGCTGGACAAGCAGGATGTCCTTCCCAAACCTGTGCTGGCTGAGCCTGATCCCCTGGTTGTCCTGTATGTGCCATGTGATCACACTCAAGATGATCTGTTCCCTGACCTTCACTGGCACAGACACAAGGTTGACAGGTCTGTACTTCCACAGATCCTCCTTCCAGCCCTTCTTGTGGATGGGAATCATATTGGGTAGCCTCCTGTCATCTGAGACCTCTGCAGTGAGCCAGGACTGATGATAAATGATGGAGAGTTGCTTGGCAAGTTCTTCCACCACCTCCCTCAGCACCCTGTGACGAATCCCATCTGGTCCCATAGACTTGTGAGCATCCAAGTGGCACAGCAGGTCACTGACTGCTTCCTCCTGGGTTGCAGGGGGTCTGCTCTCTGCTCCCTGTCTGCCAGCTCAGGGGGCTGGCTGCCCTGAGGATAACAGGTCTCTGCTAAGACTGAGGCAAAGAAACATTAAGAAACCTTAGTCTTTTAGTCATCCTTGGTTACAGTACTTTCCTCTGCATCCAGCAAAGAATGGAGATTTACACTGGCCCTCTTTTTGTTGTTGATGTATTTATGAAAACACTAAGTAAGACACTGATGTAAAAGTACCACCCTCTTGGTCACGTTGTAACTCCAGTGTTGCTGTTGCTTTCTGTGGTTCCTTTCACAAACCCACAAAGCAATTTGAAACCAAAATCCGCCTTCCATTTTGCTCTGGCTCTGCTTGGGCATAACTTCTTTTGGTTTATATTCAGTGAAGGGAATCAGTTGCCTAACTAAGAGCTTAGAGGAGCAGTGCCTAACTTTTTAAAATACTTGAGTGTGCATGGACTTTAATTGACTTTGTAACTGTTATATCTTCATTCAGCTTTCATCTTACTGACAAGTGTTTTGTCATCTGCAGCACCAGAGATACTGCGGGGATGTGCCTACGGCCCTGAGGTGGACATGTGGTCCCTGGGCATTATCACCTACATCCTGTAAGTGCAGACAGTGCTACAGAGTGGTTAATTCTTTAGCACCCTCAGGATTTTGTGACAGTACAAGCTGTGCCATTGAAAAAGACAAGATACTGAACTTTAATGATGATATTCCTAATCTTACTGAAGTATGTGAAATCCCAGAGGAGCATGGAAAAATACTGAGGTTATATATTTGATAGATGTAAAACTCCTTCCTGAGCAGCAGTGAGATCTGCACAGATTCATGCTATTAAAGTGAGTGAGTCGCAGTGAAACTGCTGAAAGCAAAAACACAAGCATGCAGATGTCAGAAAGCATTGGGGGCTTCTTCTTGTTCACAGTAACTGTGAGAGATCCTAAGTTGCTTCCTGACTACAGCTGGGACAAGGAAAAATGAAGGTGTTTGCAGTAGTTTTACAGTGTCTGTGAATATTCTCAAAGGCAGCTGCCCCATCTTTGTCAGCCACAGACACTGCCAAAGATTCAGCTGCAGCTTTGGGGTTGCTGTTTCACAGGATCTCAGCCAGGAGGGAGGGAACAGCCGTGGACTCTCTGCCTGCAAATGAGTCTGATAGGTTAAACGATTGATGTTGAGGTATTCCGTTTCTTACAAGACAGCAAGAGACCCTGTTGAGAAAGAGCTATGAGCAATGCTGGCTGTACATATTTTAAACAATTGAAGTTGCAACTATAGACCAAAATTTTCAAAGTTATGTCTAAAGGTATGCATTTGTGTCTCCATCTTAGTATGGCTAGTCATAATTCAATTGATAGGAATTGTAATTATGTTATTATATCGATTGAATCTTTCAAAGGGAGATTATTGAGGAGGGAAAATTGTTTATGATGTATTGACACTCTATGGGAGAATAAATAGAATAATTTAGTCCCTTGGCAATGACATTGCTAAGATGGCTTGTGTAGTTATATACAATACTCACATTATGCCTTTTAGGGAAAGAAAATGAGATTTTACACATGTACATTAAGGATACAGAGGATTTTATACATCTGGGCCATTATCTTTCTGCTACTAGGTCTCATTAGCTGTGTCCAGCAAGTAGAATATGTGATAATAGAATTATTTTCTTTTTGTCTTTTACAAAGAAAGAACTACATTCTCTAAGTTTATACTAAAAGTTCATGTAAGGATATATAAACATTCTTGATGGAAATATCGGAAAGCATCTTTTGTTCTGTATACAAGCTTCAAATAATTCACAGCTCTCTTTTTGTGTGTCTGTAAATAATAGGGTACAATGTTCCCATCTGCCATTTTTTTATCTGCTCCATTTTGAATGTGACTCTTTGTCTCAAGGTCTGACTTAAGATTCAGACTTTGTGTAAAAGATCACACCTCAGAAATTGCCTGCCAAGTGCTTATTTCTTGTCAGTTCTGGGATTTTCACATATGGCCAAGAGATGTTAAAGTTGCCAGCAAGGCTGTCCCTAAGATTGGAGAGATGACTTTCGTTGTCCCTTTACAAATCCACCTAGATTATGCTATGGCCTTTCCTTGTTTTTCAAGGCTTAAGGAAGTTGTACTTGAAACTGAGAGCTTTTTCTTAAGAACTTGTTTTCAAGTGTAGGCAAGCTACAAGCAAGAACAGAAATGGAATTCATATTTGAATATATGAAGTGGCATTTGCTATATGCAGCCTTTCAAAACCTTCCAGCCGTTCAGAAGATGCTCCCAAGCCACACTAAACCTCTCTGCTGGTGTAATCACAAGTGTGTAAGTTGCTGCTCTGGGTGGAATGACACAAGCACAGATACTCTTCTACTTCTGCCTCCTTATGATCCTGTTCTAATCCCACCTCCAAATCCAATTCCATTTGCAGGAACAAGCTAAGAAGAAGTCCACTTGGCTATCTCTTCCTTTTACCTTTAATAGTATTCCACTTCTAAAGCTCTTCTATTGCATGTAAAGATTTGTGGAACAATATGTCTGATGGATTAGACCAGAAAGGTGCATGTACAATAAGTAAATCATTAATCCTGCAGCCTGAAGGACGGCGTTGCATGTCTCAGTCTCATAGTTTAGTAAGACGGAATGCACCTATGTACAGTCAAAAAAATACCTTGCTGTATGTGCCTCCAAATGGAGTCATGTAAGAGTTAACCATGTTACAGAAGATCTGCATAAAAATGTATCTTCTCACTAATCAAAGTTAGGTTTCTTAACCACTTGGTTAAGAAAACCTTTCACACATATTTTGATAGAACCATTTTTCCTGAGGCAAATTATACTGACCTATAGATGATAACTGTTCATAATTCCAGGGAAGCCACATGTTATAGTTTTAAAAGACAAGAGAAACAGTCCTTTTGTATTCCAGCAGCAGGTTAGAAATTCTTCTGCAAGTTTCAGATGTGGATAGTGCCAACAAATACAGAGGCTTTGCCTGTAGTCAAAATTGCATGGAATTAATTAAAGATGTTTTTTCACTAACTTACTTAAAAGGCCACAAAACACCATCTGGTAATTTCATAATTGTTTTTGAAGCTCGTTTACATAGTGTGGGTTTTTTTTACTTTATTTGTAGCTAATTGATTTAAAATTAATCAGCATACTAAAATGATATTTCATAATAAAATGAAATCAAGAGCAGCCACACTGAGTCTTACCCTGCTTTAATGAATCCAAATTGAAATCACACCTCTAGTTTTATTCATCTAATTTGGCATGTAGCAAAAAAACCTCTGTCTGCTGAAATGGATTTTTATTTTAATTGGGAGCATATCTGTAGAAATTGTCAAAGAGAAGACAATAGGTGATAGTAGTGGGTTACAGTGAAAGCAAGGTCACTTAGGAGGTTTTCAGTGCAGTGACAGCAAGTCTTAAACATGGTCTTACTGTGTGTCACGTATCCAAAAGACAGTGAGGGGCCCAACAACCCTGCTCAGCAAAGGTGTTCCATGGGGATAGGAGTGACCCAAGCCCAGAACTGCTGGTGGGAGAGGGAGGCAAACAGGAGGGGAGCAGCTGTGAGGCTGTGGCCTGTTCCCACCTTCTGAAGCAGATGGTGTTGGGATGCTGGATCCTTGTTTTTTAATCCACTTCTGCCAGACCTGGAATAATGCACCCAGAATATGCTTACAATGGGATGTTTGTACTCATCAGCAGTGGAATGTGATGCAGCATTTTCTAGATTTGCTGCTGTCTTGATCATTACATCTGTTGTTGTTTTCCTGTCATCATCTCATTGCTTGTTGCATTTTCTGGAGGCAGAGTAGCAGATAGTCTTTCTGTTTAGCACAGATCACTTACTGGCTGAATAGAAAATTAACTTCACAATATATGATTATGTGTTCAAGCACGATTGAAGTGCAATGAAGCAATAAAAAAAGACATTATATAAGTGGAAACTAAGAGTTTGCTTTCCTCAAAGCCAGCAGAGTGGGTCTGTGCTGGGATCTGTATTATTCAGTATATTCATAATTGCAGTCATTAATGAGATCACAAAATTCCTTGTTTCTGTGTAGGTTACCTAAACAGATGTGTGGACTCATCATTAAAACCTGTGAGAGGTTTTTACATCTTGTGGGTGATAGGATGCAAGGATGTACAGGGATGAATATAATCAAAAATAAATCCTAACTGGTCACATAAAAGCTTCTAACTTCACAGGTAAAATAGGGTTCCTTAGCTAGTTCCTATTTCTCTGGCAAGAGTTATGGGAATTCTGATAAATGCTCTATGATCATGTTAACTCTGTGCTTGTAAACAATCTAAAAAATCAGATCCAAGGTCAGAAATTGCTAGCAAAGAAATTAAGATTAAAATAGAAAACTTGGTTACACTAATTTGTTACTATGCCGAATGGTGTTTGCACCCACTTCAAAAAGACATACAGCTGGAGAAGACCCACAGAACATAGCAGTGATGAGCAAAGGTCAGACTGAGGAATAACTGTATAGTTCAAGGCACTTCAGCCTGAGCAAAGAGCTCCTAAAAAGTATTTATTGACATGTAGAAGGTGCCCAGATACCAGCTGCTGCATGGCTACTCTTATGGTAAGTCCCTCTACTAATAGTTCCAATTAAAGACACATGAAAAAGAAAAATTTACAGTTTGATCAGCCTTTCCCAGTGCTCGTGAATATTTATGATTAAACATTTTTCACTGCTTCATAGAATTAGGAGTTCATGAGCACATCCAGGTTGGGTTTCCCAAAGGTGTTTACAGAATACAAACCAGGGAAAAATAATACCATAAACTGTTCTTAACAATCCAAAACTAATTAATCTTTGATAAATTTATTTCTTTTTTATCCTTGCAGACTTTGTGGCTTTGAACCATTTTATGATGAAAGGGGAGATCAGTACATGTTTAAGAGAATCCTGAACTGTGAATATGACTTTGTGTCCCCCTGGTGGGATGATGTGTCTCTGAATGCCAAGGATTTAGTAAGTAAAGCAAAAATCAGACCAGAGTATCTAGTATTGATTCCACTGAGTCCATTTTGGGATGGGTGCAGAATAATTGGTTAATTAATTGTTCTTATGGCCTCTTGCTTTTCTTCTTGTCTTTGATATATTATGGTGCTGTTAAATATTCCCTGTTAGTCCAGTGCTGTAATTCTGCACTCAGAAGCATGGATATTCAGGTCCTTCTGTGAACAAGCCGCAGATTGCTGACAGCTGTCACAGTGTTCATGTGTGCCTGCCTTTTCGTCCAGCACTGAAGTGTTTCATCATTCCTCCTTGCTGGACGACCACCAACATAGAAACAAGGCCTTTATTTTTCAAAATTTTCAAGCCTGAACTATGGGGAAATAATATAAAAAGGAATGAAACTTTCTCCCTCTACCTTTTCTGACAGACCTTTTCTGTCCATTTAAGCTTTTTGTCAGTAGATGAGGGAAGACTGATTACTTTTAAATATGGTCCATTAGCAAAATGCAAGGGCTGGCATGCTATCTGCACTGTATTCTTTTATTACTGGATAAAGTAATTTGGATCCAGGAGACACTGATCTGCAAAGATACGTATGCTTGAGTCTGATTTTTACTCAGTAATAACATGCATAATTCAGTTATTTCATTAGCACTGAAAACACAAATGGCCTGTACCATATTACTTAAAAAGCTGTGCCATAAAATACTATGTAATTGTTGTTTATGAAGTACTTCATAAATGTTTCAAATGGAAGGACTGTAGAAGTCCAAAGTACTTTTTTGTTATTTTATTAGATGTGAAGGTTTTCTAAGGTCAAAAAAGTATCATTTACTGCCAGATAAACAGCAGCCCAAAGGTAAAGCTGCTTGTTTATTGTGTATACAGAGCTTTTGTCCGAACTGCTGCATACTGTTCTGGTACAGTAAAGCTCAAAGTTTCAGGTTTGAACACTGTATAGCAAGTTGTAGATGAGGATGAAGACTATGACCCTCAAAACCTGTGCAAGGTGCAGTTCTGGAGTATCCAGCTGAAGTGATTTGCTTAACTTTACCTCTTCCATGGAGACACAACAGGCATTCATCACAATGCCTTGCAACATCTTTCTTTAATAGCTCTGTAGGGAAATTTCAGAGAACCCTAACGTCAGTCTTCCCTCACATTTGGGTACAAAGCAGCAGTGGAGCCCTGTGCTATCTCTTGCACTCTGATCCAAGAGGGTGTGCAGTCAGGAGAGTTGGGTAAGTGTGGCTCTGCAGAGTGCCATCGGTGTACTCTGTTACTCCATCCTCACCTTTTTCTTTTTTTTCAAAATACTGCTTGTCCAGACATACAGGAAAACCCATGAAATGTGGCTTGACTGGACACATTTTGTATTCAGCAGTTTGTACCACCTTCACTCCCAGGGGTATGTTTGTAGTGCCTTGTTCCCAAAAATATCCTAGTGTCATGTTTGGAGAGGTGCAGTTTCACTGGCCTTGGTGACAGAAAGAATGGTGTAAACAGCATCAGTCTCAGAGTGGGCTAAGAGAAATACTTGCACAGTGCTTTTTAGTTCATATGTACATGAGGTTTTACAATGGCTGAAAGAAACATTTCGTCAGTGGTGTACCTACCAGTGACTGCAGAGTACAAGTCAGTATGAGCTGCATACACTATTACTTAAACTTTCTAGTCCAGTTTAAAACTTGTCCAAATCCAAAAGTAGAGATACTGCTCAGCAAACTGCCTGGTTTGGGTTTTTTTGAGAATCTCTTAGATTTTATGTGACAATTCAGAAGTGCAACAACAGCCTAGAGCAGATACAGGTCAGCTGCTTTGATACACACTCTTAATATGTTGGTAATGAATGGATTCTTTTTCTTCTCTCTTCCCCCTTAGTGGCTGTCTTACTCAAATGTTACATATGGAGGACCAGGAAATGCCAGAAGCAAAATACTTGCAAAGACACAAATGCAAATTCTTATTGGTTTCCTAGAAGGTGTTTCACCTAAGACACTTCCCAAACCAGGAGCAGAGCCCCAAAATGAAAAGTTAGGTAAATGTAAATGAAGAATGAGGTTGACAGTCTTTTGTATTTCTTGCTTGTGATGCAGGTTAAAAAGTTGATTGTTTTAGACCCCAAGAAACGCCTCACCACTCTACAGGCTTTGCAACACCCATGGGTCACAGGGAAGGCAGCAAACTTTGCACATATGGACAACGCACAAAAGAAACTCCAAGAATTCAATGCTCGGCGTAAACTTAAGGCAAGTCTCTGCACATAGTCTCTGTTTTGGCTATGAAAGCATGCAATTAAATTACTAGCCTTGCAGATACCTTGCACTCTTTTTTTGAGGACAGCATTCCATAGTGGTATGGAAGCTTTTTATTTAAGATAACTGATGAATATTGAAGAAGTTGAAGCTGATTTAGTCAATGACTGAAGCCAAAAAAAATAAAAATGTGTGCAGTTGATTGATAGCTCTGTCTATGCAGACAGAACTGCTGAGAATGCACACAACTTTCAGAATTTCTTTACCTTCCTTACTTTCTTCCCTTCTGCTTTCCTTGCTTCTGTTCATGTGTCTGTCCTGTACTGTTTGGCATCCTTAGAGTACTGACAAGAACAAAAATCTGAGTAATTTCTTAATGACCATCCATAAATCTGGAAGAAACTTAATCTACTGTACTATATTTTGATCTTTAAGCCATGCTGAGTTACTGTACCAGCAGGCAGCTGGGCATCTAACTTATATAACATCAGAAAACTCTCTTCTCTCCACATCCCTTTTTCAGTTGTTAAAGATTTGTGTCTGCTCAGAAGATATTTCCGGGGATAACTCAGCACAGAAATTATTACAAACAGCTACAATGAAGCTGCCCTTGGAGTCCTGGGGAGTAAGGGTGTAAATTAGCATCTTAACCGATGAGCTTTACAGAGACTGTTTTGATTCACGTTGTTTTGATTTTGGTTTTCTTTATATTTTTACACCTTTGATCACCAACAAGATTTTTTTGAAGCCCAGTTTATTTAGATCCCTGTAGTCAACCAATTTATTCTCTTGTGAGTAAAAGCTATTTCTTTTTATAAATATTTCTTCATTGCTTTTCTATTAAGGATTAAATGATCAAACCTTATTAAGAGAATTGATTGAAATTAGCAGGTATTGTGGAGTTAAGAGTTTTACACATATATAATATATGTGTAAAATAAACCATAACATTTTAGACAATTAATTCATGGGAGGAAAAAAAAGCAAAAAAGAAAACAAACAAAAAAACAAAAACAACAACAAAAAACCAAACAAAAAAAATAACAAAAGAACAAAGGAGAAACCCAAGTAGTACAAATTTCAATTGTTGTTTTTTTAGTAGGGATAATATGGAATTACCCTCTTTCCCAACATACAAGTCCAGAGGCAGACTTTCTTTATGTAAAGACATATTTTTTTTCAAATAGCTGTAAAGGTCTCAGTCATAATTTTGTTTTTCATAGGCTGTGTTGAATTTGTTTCATAAACATCCATGTGGCTTGTAAATTACACTAAAAGTATCTTTAGACCTTATAGTATCATTGAGTGGCCCATTCTTGTGATCAGTTGCCTTAAGTCCTCTCACCATTAATGGGGGTGTCTGTAATTTTTGCCTTTAAGAGGTCTGGACTCTCACCTTAAAAATTCTTGCCATTTCTATTGGCTTATGCTTTGTACTTGTTCTTTATATTCTGTATTTGTTGATTAGTTTTATTGACAATGTAGTCTATTTTTCATTAGTATTTTTTTCTTTTTGTTTCTTTATTTTTATTTGTTTGGTATGGTTACCTCTCCAAAGTATCCACAAAACTTGCTATGCTCCTCATTTCTTCCTGCAAACCCACTTCTGTGATGCATAAGGCAAAAGCTAATGAAGTCAAAAATAACTTGAGTTGTAAAACACAGAAATTAGTTTTTCTTTTCCTCACCTCTGTATGTTTGCTTTTTCAGGCAATAAAACTGTTGGAGGCAAGGGCTACTCTAACTATCGTCATGTGTGTCTTCATTTTGTGATATTTTGTGTGTCATGAAAGCCTACCTCCAGTGTATGTGTTTTATATGTATGTACTTAGGAAGTTGCCCATATGCTCTGCACTGTTGTGCTTGGCATATGCAATAGTTCAATAGTAATAAATATTGTTTTCCTTTGTGCAATTTTCACGGAATAATCAGTGATGATACTGTTACTATTATGGCAGAAGATGACTTTCTCTTTGCCATCTAACTTCAACATGGGAGACCTGAAGTAGTTTTTTTTAAAAAAAGGCAATCCATCATGTGCAGCTGGAAAAAAAAATCGTATTCATGTTGTCCAACTTGTAATCTTGGGAAAGCAGAAATTTTAACGCTCGATCCCGTATTTCAGGTGAACTTCTAAATCTGTCCAAGCCCAGGCAGGTATGTGACATTACCAGGAAGACTAGACGTGGTTACATTCCCTGACAGGACGTTGCTCAGGCTGCGGTGCTGACAGACCATGCCCTTTAAGGAATGTTTGCTTGGTCCTCTCTCTCTCAGGCTGCAGTAAAAGCTGTGGTGGCTTCGACACGCCTTGGCAGTGCCAGCAGTCACAGCGCACACGACAGCAACAAGCCCAGCCACAACCCATCTCCTGTCCTTGGCAGCAAACCTGAAGAGAAACCCTCTCAGGAAGCAGAAGCAGCTCCAGAGGAAACATCTTAGGTCGATGTGCTTCCTTGTTTCAGCGGAGATCTGTCATTTCATACACCAGCTCACTTGTCATTCAGCAAGAGAGATTCGTAAGCTTGGCCTCTCTGGTTCTGCTTTGGGGTGCCAAATGCTCTGGCTGGTGATCCTACCTTCAATGCATGTGACTGCTTATGAAAATAGTAAACTGTTCCATAAGGCATGTCATGGAAACAGTGTAATTTGCAGTAATACCGGCAGGTGAAAACATGGGGATGAATAACTACCTACCATAATGTGTATACTTGATCTATCTAGTGTTTCTGGATGGCATTTGAAACAAAATGCTGTTTCATTTAGTTTTATGGAAGTAGTTGTCTTATCTGTGTTGTGAGTTTCTTTGAACTGTTTCCTTCCAGATTCATAGTCCTTAAGCAGACAAACTGGAAGGAAATAACAAACCAATGCTTTTAAAACTGATGTATGAAATAATGCTTTTTATCTGTAAAATTGAAAAAGTATTTGGGGATTTACATGCAAAAAACATTCCACTACTTCTGGGAAGAAACTGAAATGTTAGTTCCACTGGGTGTGAAAATGTACATTGCTCAAGCTTGCATTGAGAATGCCTTATTCAGACTTTTCCTGTTTATATACAATATTTTAATAACAACCAAAATTACTCAGATTTCTGCCATTTCATTCTGTAGCAAAGTGTTAATGAAACAAAACGATAGACTAACCAAGGATTCGAGTAGAAGCAAATTTTTGACATACCATTATATTTATTCATTAATTTCTAAACTGTGCAGCTAGAAGACTTTTATAGGACCTAAGGGAGTAATCTGCGATTAAATATGTTGTAAATGCTTAAAGGAAGCTATTCCAAAAATTACTGATTTTGCTTTGAGGAAACACTCTTATACAAGGTCTGTGAGCAAGTCTTATAATCTAGTTAGTTCCTGGCTAGTTTAACCCCATGAGTAACCAGTTTTCATTTGTCAACAATTGGTCCTTATTTTCCTAACAAAGGACCCCTCCTACCTGTAAAGTGATCCACTAGCACAGATTTTGCATCCATCCAGAGCTCCTGTGTCTTAAGTTATCAGCTGTACACATCAATCAGCTTGCAAAAGTAGAGTCATGCTCTTGAGCTATCTTGATGTTTTTGTTGAATGTAATTGATAGGAACTGAAAAATTAACATGCATCAGGATGTATGACCATTTATACTTCTTCTCTCTTAGACAGCATGGGTCTATCGTAAGGATTTATTACCAAAATGGCAAAAAGAACCTGATGTACAACAGTGTCATTCGTGCTCATTAAACTTTTTAGTACTGATAGCTACTTAATATCCTCATTCACTGAACGTTCCTCCTTTTCTTTCATTGTTTTTATGTCATGTTAGGCCTTGCACAACTTGCCTTGAAAAAAATCTATCAGCTACTGAAAACCCAACACTTTAATAAAACACTTGGTAGCTGATTTCCTGATTAAATTTAAAGGTAATACAATATTATTCTTATTCATATAGTAGATTTGATAAATGAAATGTGTTCTAGATTAATAAATAAAGGAAGATTAAAGAGAGTGTCTTTACCAGGTAAGAATGCATGCTAATGAATGTATTATACTTGAGATTTTTTTTATCCATTTCATAGAACCCTTTGAAGTTGTACCAAAAGGTGTGCTGACTAAGCAGGGTTGTAATTTAAAGTAAATGTATGCATCCTTTTTTCGAGCATCACACTTTGAGGTCAGCTGAAACAGCTGGTGGGCGTATGGCAGCTGTGTAAGGCCAACAAAGACACTTTTGCAGATTTTTCCCAGTGCCGTAAGACTCATCACTCTGGAGAAGACCATAGGTATATTCACCTGCTTCACTCTTTACTGTTTGTCTTTCCTCCTGAGAGGTGAGTGCAGGACAAATGCCCTTCTCAGCCACTTTGCTCCTCTCCCTGGTACTGTAGTGAAGCCATCTAAATCAGTAGGGAGGTTTGACAAGATAAGCTGGATTTCTGTAACATTTCCTCCTTCATTTGGAATAGTTGTTTCTAATCTGCAGAAGTGGATCTGGCTGGGCAGTCATTGCACATCTGTGGGAGCTTTAGCAGAAATATCTTCATCTGAGGCATGGTTTGTTGAGCTGAAAAGTAGTCCCAGCTGATTCTTAAAAGCTATCTCTTGCTAAATTATACCATAGCTTATCATAATATGAATCGATGTCGTCCAACAGGAGACCTCTCTGTGTCAGCATGATCTCAGAGGCAACTTAGTTTTGTGCATAAAGGCTCTGGAACTTCAGTTGGTTTTGCTTTGTTTTCTTTTGTTATGCTCAACATGAAATAATCAGGATGCCTGTGCTGAATGGATTACTAGATCGTGACCCAGTAAAGCAGTGTGTCTGGCTGATGTTTGACAGCACTACACAGAAGAAGGAGGAGCACTAGGGTGTATGCATGCAACATAAGAGAGTAGTGCTACCACTGCATTGTTTTTGTCTGAAAAAATCATATCCTGGCAGCATCTGCTGTAATTCAGACTGGGGAGTGCAACACCAGGGTCTTATTATGGCTGAAAAATATGGACACACTTGGAAACTACTGGAGATGGACCAGTTTCATATCTGTGGTTATAAACGAGGTAGAAAGTTACTGATGATCTTTTCTGTTGAAATTCTGTCATTCTTTTAATTAATTTTAAAGGGGTTTTTTGCCTTGTTTTGTGGGTTTTTTTTGGATTTTTTTGTTTTGTTTTTTTTTTTTTGGTTGGTTGGTTGGTTGGTTGGTTGGGTTTTTTTAATATTTAACGTATTAGCAAAGTCCTTCAAGTACAAAAGGGAAAACCTTGCCATCTTTTTGAAGTATTTGAATTTAGCAAAACTTTTCCTTTAAAAACAGATTGTAGAACTGGCCAGTTAAAGTCTGACATCTGAGAACTTATCTGAGAATCTGATGACTGTTAAATAGCTAACGTGGCGTTTGCACCACAGTAAGTTCAGAAAGATTCATCTCAAAATTTGAACACTTTTGCTTGCTACTTTGTGGATGACACAGCAGGACACAGTGCATGAGCCCAGTGCTGGTTTGTTAGGTGAAGTTTGTACTTTACATTGTGCAAGCTGTAAGGAGGCAGACGTGCCATAATCAAAGTTTTGAATGCAAAAGAACACCAAGGCAAGAGTTTTTGATAGAGCATAATCTTCAGAAGGAGGGTCCTAAGGATTCTGTCCCCATGAGTGAGAGGAGCTGTCAGGCACACAGAGTGACAAAAACTGCCCAGCATCCCTTTGCCTCAGTGACTAAAGAGAAGTTGTCTGAAATGCTGTGTGTTACTAGAGCAGGACAAAAATGGAAATCAAAAAGATTTTGAAGGGGAGCAGACCAGCAGAGCCCCAGGGTGGCGGAGGCTCTGACTCTCTGGCAGAAGGCTCTATACTTGCCAAATAAAGCATGTTCTACAACTTCCACTATAAGCAAAGAACAGACACAGCTGGCAGCCACAGCAGAACTGAAGACAACACCACATTTTCTGCAGCCCAAGAGCAGGGACAGGGAAGATAGTGCTGGAAATTGTTAGCATATAGCTTAGCAGAAGGACAGCGCTATCTACTAAGCAGCAAATGCATCAGGAGTCTGGAAGATAAAGAGTCATTTGCAGGTAACAATGTCAGTCCACTCCTGCCCATGTACTGGGGCATGTTGATATGCAGAGCACCGCAGCACAGCTCTCTGGGGTTTTAAGAGTGGCCTGTGAAAGTGTAGGGTGGAGGACTCCCAGCAGATCTTTGACAGTGTTGTGCACGTTGCCTCCTTACAGAATGACAGAGACAGTCCTCAGCACAGTGCCTTGACCCCAGGCTTGTGCAGAGGCTGGCTGTTCCTCCTGGTGAAGAACTCTGTTTTGTGTGGCTGAGCCTACCTTGTTGCTGCTGAGGTTATGAGTGCATAACTTATGTAGACATGGCATTCATGTAACAAAAAATATCAGGCTGACCAAGCAAGATGCACAGTTAGACCTAAAGCACAGTGGCAGGGATGCACATGAGTCCTAAGGTAAAGGACTAAAGATAAACAAAGGGACAGGGCAGAACACCCTTAAAGTTACTTTATAAAACAATAATAAAGAATGTCCTTTCTTCCCTTACAGAATAATTTCAGGTAGAACATAAAACCATGGTAGTCAAAGTTCATTCTGCTTTTGTATAAAGAATTTAACGCCTCTGACAAGCCCCTGCACGATATCATGTTTCTCAGAACAAAAAGCACTATAAGAAATACATGCCAAATAAGAAGTAAAACGGAATGAAAAGGAAGAAAATAGGAATAAAATATCTACCTAGTCTAGACATGGAGCTCCTGGAGCAGGGCTGGCAGAGGGCTACAAAGGTGACAAAGGACAGAAGCATCTCTCTTATGAGAAGAAGCTGAGGGAGCTGGGCCTTGTGGGAATAGACATGGTACAGAAGCAGAAATACAACAGAATAATCAAAGTGGCCCCATTCTGAACTTAGCACATTAAAATGTGAATAAGTTAAAGCACACACAAATATATAAATTTATCAAAAGAGAGGCAGAGACTCCTAACAGTCCGTAAGAGCCATGCCTGTATTAACAGTTGCTGTAACCTTTTAAGCCATCTTTTGTCCTTTGACAGAATTACTCAGCTGGAACTGAAACTATAATGAACAATAGTCCTGTATACATAGATCATCACTGGTTGAAATTCAGTGTAATGGGTATCAGAGTATGAAAGAAAATAAATACAGTGATACAGAGTTTTTCTCACCTCTGGCTCCTTCCAAGGCACAGCTGAGAAAAAGATTGCTCCAGGGCCCTTGTCCTTTTGCATGCTCATTACGTAGGTTGGAGTGGGGCAACAACACAAGAACAGCATTTTTTGATGAGTTAGGGCTTCCCTAGATGGCACCAGAGGCCCCTGCCCAGCAATGCTCCATCCACAGCATGTGTGACAGAACTGACAATCTGGTCCTTAATTTGTGTGTCAGGAAGATGTTTACTGGCCAAGGTATATTAAACAGCATGTGTTTGCCCCTATAAATTGCAGAGAGCTTATCTCAGATTTACTTCTTTCTGTCTGCCTGAGAAATTGCAGCACTCCAGAGTGTTACATGATACAGAAAGGTCAAAGCTTAGAAGAAAGGGATCTTTTTTTCCCCCATTTGAAGCTCTGGCTTCAAGAAAAAGTGTTAGCATGCATGGCTAAATGGCTTCCTGTTATTCTTCCCCTTTGTGCTTCCTCTTTTTTTTTTTTCCCTGGCCCTGGACCCCATGGGGCACCCAGAAAATGCTGCCAGCCAGAGGGTAAAGAGACATTCTATACTTGCAGATTTCATCTTTTCTGCCTTGACAAATCTGCTGTTGCCTTTGGTTCCATCAGATGGTTTCACCCTTGCTCTAGTGTTCCCAAAAAGGTTTTCTTGGCCAGGTGTACAGGTATTTCTCTGTGAGCCACCCCTGTTGTGATTTATCATTGCCAGGTAGTAGCCAGGGAGAGGTGTTTCTACTTTCCATTTCCTAAACTCACGCTATTTTCTGATTCCTTCAGTTTCCTTTCTCAAGAGCCTATACCTGCCTGACAGAAATATCTCAGTGATGTGCAGCAAATGTCAGAAAGAAACAGAAAATATTTCAGCTTCTTGGTTTAGTTTTCCAGTAGAAGAAGAAAGCACATGGACTGTTGTGGGAGCTGTTAATATTCGGGGTGAGAGGTTCAGAGCAAAGTGGCACAAGAACAGCACCATGCCATGTTCTGCTCCTCAGGACCAGGAAGCTCCTTTGTCAACAGAACCTTTTTCCTTCTGTGGAAAAGATGTGTAGGTAAATCCAAAGAAATGCATCAGGCTTAGGAGATCTGAAAAATATCACATGTGATATGACCATTTATTCAATACCAGTAGATCTACTTATATTTTATGCAGCATTGCCATTTACAGTGTTGGCAGAAGAAACCCAAGTCAGTTCAGAACACTTGATCCCATTTGTTGCCTGGAGGTGTAAATAATGATCTGCTTTTTAGTACAAAACTCTGTGGAGCCAATCATTGTATCTGCATACGTACACACAGGGAAAGTCTTATCAAAGAGAAAACAGGTTAATTCTTATCACTGTGTTGGGTGGATCTGGGATGATTCTTCTAATTGAAATTACTTGAAGCAGATATTCTGATAACCCAAAAGCTGAGGACAAGCCAGTGGGTGTGATTTACAGCTGCAAATGGCATATGACCTGTCCCAGAGACAA
>JAWWEW010000088.1:12621181-12632018 GCA_035583185.1 Anabacerthia variegaticeps | reverse complement strand
TAGTAAATCTAGAAATGCTTACATCTCTTATTTGCTGGCAGCTAATGCTCAGTATAGAGTAAGAAACAATAGTCATCATTACAGAGAGACACAATTCATGGGTGTTATCTGTTTAAATTGCAAAGCCTAGCATGATTTCCAACTTGGCATAGCATTTCCCCTGTTCCTCTTCCCTTAAAAACTTAGCAATTGAGTAATAAGCTACGTCTGTTGTTAGTGGTGGACTACAAAACTAGGGGGCTGTGCAGGTTGTCCCAGAGACAGATTATGTGAGGTAAGAAGCTTGTGTCATGTTTTGTTAGAGACATACAGTGATGAGGCCACCATTTCCTTATGCAGTCTATCCAATTGCTCTGCTACTCTTTTAACGGTGAAGAATTTTATAAAGTTCTGAGTCTTTTTGCTGCAGTTAACAGTCTGGCTATCATGGTGATCTGTTTTCTGCAGCCATTTCTCATGAATCCAAAGGGTCCCTAATTCAGCATCCTCATCTCTCAGAAGCACAAACCAAGTCCTTCCACAGAGAGCACATGCTCTTTCACTGCTCTTCTTGCTTGTGTATGGATTTTCTGCCTGTAATTGACTACTCTCTCTCCTGAACTAGGTTGCCAAAAGGGATGTAGCCCAAAGCTGCATGTGGTGCCTGAGTTGAGGCCCTTGCAAGACTGAGGTATTGAAAGGATTATTTTTTGTTTCTCTGCCCTGTTACCATATCTGCCATTCAGCACCCTTAATGGTGTTCCCTCCTGGTCAGTTTGCAAGAATGGTGGCTTGGCTGGTTAGCCACTGTCTTGTACTGGTGCAGCTTGTTATTCCTGCCCCCTGCCACTCCTTAGTCATGCGAACTGCTTGAATGCAGAGTTCTCACATATCCTGTTGTGGGAGATGATTTTTCAAAAACTTTAAAGAAATAAATTACAGTAAACTGTACAAGACATTTTGCACAGTAACAGTCTTACAGAAAATAAGGTCTGATTTGGCACTTCATTGATGATGCTGAATCTTTTCCCAAACTAAGGCAAGGCATAGGTTCTTACTACAGTTTCATGAAATGATCTTCTTCACGCCTTCATAACAGAATGAAAAAGGGGAGTGGAAAGTCCAAAGGAGAGAAGAGAGTATGTATTGAGGTGATTTTCATCCAGTCCTAGAGCTCAAGGTTTTTTTGCTTTGGACTGACCTCTTAAAAACAGCACATCAAACAGCCATGTGGAAGCTCTTGATACAGCATAACATTACACTTATTTCACAGCAAGCCTGAGACAAACAAGAAAATGA
Source organism: Anabacerthia variegaticeps (assembly GCA_035583185.1). Taxonomy (NCBI): domain Eukaryota; kingdom Metazoa; phylum Chordata; class Aves; order Passeriformes; family Furnariidae; genus Anabacerthia; species Anabacerthia variegaticeps. The sequence continues at coordinate 12,630,740 of JAWWEW010000088.1, read as the reverse complement.
GAATTAAGAAAGAAGTAAAAAGTCAGAGGAACTTGTCATAAGACAGGTGGGGAGTTAAATAAAATCATCCTGCCTCATGACTAATAAATTTCTGCATTTCTGTTGATGCCTAGTGCAGTCTTCTTTAAAAAACTCCAGGTTTCTGTAGTTATGATGTCCTTGTGAGCAGTTCAAACACTTGTCTCTTTCAGCATGTACATATCACAGAAACTTTGTGTCTAAAATACCCAAGGGTGCAGACGGTTTTGGGAAAGGATTCAATATTTTTACATGCACTGTGAATTCTCTTTACTTTTATTTGACATTTAAAAAAAAAAAATAAAATAAATGAAAGGCCTCTTCCCTCTTCCTCACGTCTTTGGCACTTCTGATAGGCATCAGATTTCCTTAATTTCCTCAACAGGCCTGCCCAGCTCAGGATAGCTGCTGTGTGGGTCACTAACTCCTCAATGTACAATGAATTTGTGGTGAAGATTATTACACCTACTGGTCTTGACAAACTCTCAGCATCTCAGCTCTAATGGGCTATGTTTCTGTATAAATGTCAATGCTTTAATTGCCTGTTTTCAATTAGCCTGATTGCTGGAGAAAGGGAAACCACGAAATTCGGCAGAGGTGGCTGTGCACATGAGGGCTGCATGCTTTAATCCTGTATGCCTAAGAGATGGTGTTTTGTGGAGACATTGCATATGCCCCAGTGAACAGGCATGCTGCAATTTCTTTCCTTCTTCCTCCAAATTGTGAGGAGCTCAAAATCCTGTTACACCTACAGACAAGGAGGGGTTATATGGCACCCAAATAACATGGGTACTCATGTTTGTTGCTTCTCAAATGCACCCCCTTGAGCACTGCCCTGCATGCCCAGTGCACTCTGGAGCTTGAATTAATAACAACATGCTGGCTGTAATGCTGATTGAAACCCAAATGAAAGGCAGCACTCACACTGACACACTGAGAAAGTCAGGGATTCTTAGCATAATTTGCTCTCTAGGGTCATAACCTGCCTCACAGAAGGGGGGTCTGTGCTGGCAGGCAGGTCAGCAAGGCCCAGGTACAGAAGTGCTTTCTATCACACACCCAGGGCATAGCCAAACTGGTCCACAGAAGGCTTGAGCAAGGTCACTTTCTGAAAACACTGGGCAGTGACTGATCTTCTCATAGTTCCAGCTGTGCTAGCTGTATCGAAGAAGCATTTTCAAGGATTATTAGGTCATCATGGTGACTTTATATACTGAGATGTTTAAAATAAAATTGCTTTGGAGAAGGTAGTTCTGGATAATGTGTTGGGATCTGGGGTTCCTTGACCCAGATGTGGCATTTCTTAATGTGTAGGTCAGCTGTGAAACATGCACAGGTATCTCCTGTCACACGGTGTTATCATCTGTGTCTGATTTCTCCCTGTCAGTGACACAATCCTGAGGGAAGGTCAACCCCACGACAATCAGTCCCTGTGCTGTAAAACTGGGTCACCAGCACAGCTCAGTGAGGACTGGAAAAGGCAGTGTATTCCAAAGTTTAAACTGTGCTCTAGGACTTCGGTTAATATTTAACAGAGATTTAATATCTCTCCCATCATCATATTGTCTTTAACCAGGAAGTGAGTTTCAACATCACTATTTTCTTTTAGTAATTCTAGTTAGTGACCTTAATCACTTTCCAAAGATCTGGAGTGGTCTCTATACCTATTCCTACGCCACTTTGCAGAAGGTGACATGATGGAAGCTCTTCAAGAATGTGCTGTATCTCAGAGGTCACAGCTGCTTTTCTCAGCTACATCTCTTTCCACTGAAGACAAAAACTACAGAACTCTACTGCCTTTATGCCAACTTAGTAAGAGAAACAAGGAAATGTTCTACTTAAGGTGAGGGATTTTCTTCCCTTGTTTCTGTAGGTGCTCATTAAATACGTATCAATGCATCTGTTGCAGCATGTTTCATAAAATCTAATCTTGAATTAACTTAATTCTGATAGTTAATAAACCATCTCTTAAACATACTAAAAGGTAAGTAATACTAAGCCAAAATCATAAAGTTCTTCCACAGCAATGGGGTCATCACAAAAAACCTCTCTATTTTTTTAGTTAAAGCTTTGAGAAAATCCTATTTGTACAGTTTTCAAGAGATTACAGTTTAGCAGTAGTCTGAGTTGGGCATCTTCCTTGGCCCAAATCAAGTTTCTAAGTAAAGACAGGCTTTATGGCTTTCAAAATTAAGGAAACAAATTGATACCATTAGAGATTGCCATGAAGACAGAACTACACCACCAGATAAAGCTCCACAAAAAGTCACTGAGGGGTACATCGAGTTGCACAAGAATTGAAAAAGCTACATCACAAGTCTTTTGGAATCCATTATTTTAATTTATTCTGCAGTTGCATTCAAAATATAAATACAATTGCTTAAATTGCTGAGCACAGTAAGTTAAACCCACTGTTAAAATAGACTGACATTGACTTCCTGCACATAGGAGCAACTTGCCTGGTTCAACTAGAATTAGGGCTACTTTCACATCAGTGAACCTCCTACGCTGAATCGCCCACTCACACCATCAAAACCATTCTGGTTACTCATGATTACTGGAGGAATTATATGCCGTCTTTGTGTTTTATAAATTCACCATGTTTCACATAGATAAATTCATCAAATTGGAGATCAGGGCCTTTGATTTACCTAAGTACTGATCCAGCAAACTGTGACAGAGTATCTTGGACTGCCTCCAAACTGAACTTAGCCCAGTCTTTGTCCTCTGCATGTGTAAAATAAGGAGCACAACTACAGGCAAGGTTTAATGCTGGGGGCTTTAGATGAAGAACAGAAGCCAAATATGAAAATGGTCTTATCTTTACTCACCTTTCCCATACACACGCAGAGCACCCAGTTAAAGTGCCAAAGAATAAAGTGTCATATTGCCCAAATCCCTAAAAAAGCTAAGTTTTTTTAAAAAAAATATTAGCCATATAAAAATAATTTTGATGTGTCTATATACAGGCCATTTCCCCAGCAAAAACACATCTCTGCTCTTCTTGGCCACCTGGTTCAGAACTTGCTTCTGGATAACTATATTCCAGGTTAATTGAAACACTCAAACTCAAGTGACAGAAATCTATACTGAGTAATTTACTTTATCGCTCATTTCTTCTGAATAAGCAAAACATTGGCTCCTACACTTTGTCCTTTCAACTGCTTTCCTGTTTTAACTGTCTTGGCCCCACCTAGATTGTCCACTAACTTAGGAGGAAAAGAATGTCATGGTGGGAAAAGGTTCTGATTTTGTGGCTTTTAGTTCTGATGTACTCTGGTTAAAAAAAAGCTGTGCTTCAAGGTCTAGCACTCCTCTCCAACTACAGCTATAAAAAAGTATTTAAATTTTGGTTTCAAATAAACGCGACAATGAAATTGAAGATCTTTCTTCTAGTTCTGTATTACTTTGTAGCTGAACTGTAATTTTTATTAGAAACATCAACACACTTAAAATACACTAGCAATTTTCTTCCATTTAAGCTCAAGTTCTTTAGCTGCTCTGTGCTTCACCAGCCTGTGTTTACTGAAAGCATAAAAATCCATTTCACTGAATACTAAATAAGGATAGATGTTCTAGAAGTGTTAAAGCCTCCAAAATGAGTGTTTGGAACAGGGGCCTCTCAATCCACTGCAGTGCCTAGTGTTGTACAAGCATTCTCCATTAAGTGTATTGTGGTCCTGCTGACTAACCAAGGAGTACAAATGGAACTCTGTATTACACAAAACCCAAAAGGGAGTTAACATCTTCTGCCTATGAAAGACACCAAACGCTGTTTGATGCACTGTTTTTGATGGTCTTAAAGTACTACCTTAAAACATGAAGCACGTTGGAAAAGCCCTCACTATATCTGGTATCACATTTTTTCTACCTCTTTCTGCTTGAGCAATGAGAAAGAAAAGTCCTCCACGTTCAGAGTTCAGCTACAGTGTTTAAAAAGCTAATATTGCAGGGAAAAAAAAATTCATCTAATTTTTTTTTTTTTACCTGAGAGTCCATTACCAATCCTTGGATTGTGTGCATACAACTGGCTCCAGAATATCAGGGTTCCAAGGTACTTTCCCTAAACACTGCACAGTTAAACTTGCCTCTGTGAGCACTGGTGAATCACAGGCATAATTAAAATCTCACCTGAGCAATTTATACATATCAACATTAAAAGCTTAATCTCAGGTTTTAAGAAGTCAGGTTCCTAGCAGCAGAGAGAGTAGATCTTTTGAATGTCCCTGCTATGTACCTGTCAGAATCACTAGGTTGCTGAATACCCTTAAAAACTTGGACCTTAAAAAAAGTTCCTCTGCCCTTCAGCACATCTGAGCAATTCTGCAGCTTGATCTTTGGCCTTCAGTTGCTCATATTTTCAGATGCTAGTTTCATTTATTGCAAAGACCAGCCTAGGGTTAATGCCACAGAACACTCAACAACACCAGCATCCTGTCAGTCTGTGCTGGGCTACAGCAACGCCTAAACCTCAAAAAACTGACTGGCTCTTTCTGTTGCTTAAAAAAACCTGAAAAAACAGGTTTTTCAGTTAAGGAAGAAACACACACACACCCCAAAAAAAAACCCTAAAACCACACACACACACAGTTACATGCAAATTTAAGTAAAAAATTCTTCAGAAGTGCAGGGTATCACTGAAAATCCACTGAAGTTTGCTATTTTGACAACTGTGTGATTAAAAGCCCACGAAAACTATGGAGAGACACCTGATGACTTAAATGAACTTTGGATCAGCTGTAAGGGCATTTCTTTATCTATGCACTGAGACTGTTATATACAACACTAAATAAGTTACAGTTACAACATCAAAGAAATGCCAATAATGAACACTTATTTTTGCTAACAAGTGCAAAGAGCTTTCTTATGAATAGCATCATTTAACAACTTAGCTATATTCCTGTGATAAATCAAAGCAAATTAAAAAAAAATTACAGATGCATCTGTACAAACTAAATAAATCAAAAACGTTTATATATATCAAAAAATTATATTTTCAGTGAGATGCTGCCTGTACAACAACCTGCACCAGCAAAATCCTGAGCACTTGGCTACCAATCCTGTTGGACAGAGCTGAGTTTATGCTCCATTTTTCAAGCCCACACGTATCTTTGTGTTTTCTACCTGCAGAGCAGCTGCAGAGTGCTGAACAGCAAAAAGAATCTTGCACCAGGAATGTATGCTAAGTATCACCTCAAAAAACACTTGGTAAAGTTGTTTGGATCCTCAACATAAAGGCTTGGGTATCATTCAGGAACAATAGTTACCTGCACTCAGCAGGTAAACAAAGTAAGCTAAACAACGTAATCTGATTGCAAGGAATGCACAGGCTATTTAAGTCATTGTTTTGTCTACTTTTTGAGTGCCTTTTTGAGGTCAGAGTAGAAATTGGCCAAGGTGCTGGACATGGCAGTGTCCACTGCAGACTGTGGCAGCATCCCCCGCAGTTCAGTCTGAATGTAGCCTGTCAACAGGCTGTGGTTGGGACAGTCCTTGAGGGGGACGCAGAACCAGCCACAAGGGTGATTGAATCCACGGACAAAGTTCGGTCTCACCTCTCCATAGTCCAGGCTTATACCTGTGAAGGGAAACAAATGAAAAAAAAAAACCTGGAAATTATTTTAAGAGAAGTGAAAAAAATAAAGGTGCATTTAAATTTGAAATACACAAGCTTCTTCTTGGGGAATTTAGTAGAAAAGACAGACACATTTCAAGTTTCTGGGTATTTTCATGCATGAAAGTTGCTCTTCATCCAAACTCCACAACAGACAGGAGAGAATGGTAAGCAAAAATTCAGACAGTAAAAAGACATTACTCCCATTAACTAGAAGAAAGTTGTTACTCCTCCCAGTTTGCTCTCGGTTGGAGAACTTGTCTCTCCCAGTCCTGTCCAACAATTGACGTAAGTGAAACCTGGTACAGGGATGGCTCATAGGTGAGCCAGTAACTTGTACACTTCTTTCAATCTGTAAAACCTCAAAATACCTTTGAATTTGTTAACACACCTTGAATTTACTTGTTGGAGACAATCTTACACCACTTTTGTAATGTTTACTGCAGAACTAAATTAAATTTGAGTCAAATCTTAAGCCAAGCAACTGTTGCAAAATAATAATTAAGCAGAGGTAAGTGATGGCTTACCACATGTTAGAAGCCCATCTTCGTAACTTGTGGTGTAGGAGAAATCAACAAACTCCCTTGGTGCTATGATGTTCCAGAGCTGGCCAGCAGTTGTATAGCGCATCACACAGCAGTTCTTGTTGAGTGACAGAATAAGAAGGGCAGAAAAACATAAACACCTCAGTATAATGAAGAAAGGGAAACTTACGCTTGTAGGCAGCTAGCATTTCTCTCAAAGGTCACAACCCCTGTGAACTACGCTGCGCAAACACACTCAGTGAGGTCTGAATGGCTGGGCCAATTTTCAGTCTAAATGCTGGAAGTTGTGAGGACCTGTGGTCTGCAGCTGAGAGCTGTGGGAGCTCAAATATCTGGCACCATAAGGGTTTAAAGATCTAAAACTAGAGAACTGTATCGTGCCTGGGAACTGAAAGCTATGTGGCTCATGTCACTATTACTCAGGAAGTCTGAAACAACCATGAACAAATTGAAAGCGGACTCTCTTGGTGCTCAGATGCTCTGGTCAAATACTTTTAATCCACCAAGTGAAAAATAAAACAGAATGTGAACAATTCTTCAAAACTAGTTTGAATAAATTTTAGGGAATAATTAGCAAAAATACCTTGTTATATAAATCTTACTTAAAAGACAGAGCAAAAGACAATCCAAGCCAGACAGACAGATGAGGGGGTCTGAAGTCATACTGAATGTCTGCAGTTAACAAAACAAAGGCTACCAGCTCTTCTGTAATCAACATCAAACCTACCTTTCTTTATTTAGTACTGACCCTTCCTCTGAACTATTTTGTGTCTCAGCACAAAGCCATGCCAAACAAGTCAGCCTTTCAGGAAGAGGAAGAGGCTGCAGCTTCCGTATGTGGGGATTATTATTGTTTGTTGTGGAACAGACGAAAGCAAGCTGCATGAAAAGGCTTTGGCAAATGTAATATCATACTGTAGCTCTCTGTATGTGAATTTTATCAGAGGCTACCAGAGCTCTCAGGCCCAAGAGAAGTGTGACTGACTCCCAGATTTTTAGCACTGATACATGAATGTCAAGCTTCAGATTAGGACTGTGGTGCCAGAAAGCCTCATATTTAAGGCACAATGCCCCATGTGCAGAATGAAAAATGCTAGTATTTGTTGGAATTACTGCTATGCTGTACTGTTAAATTCATATATTCATCTATACACATTTCCCTTAAGAATCTAAACAAGTCTTCACCTCTTCAAATGTTTCCAGGATGTCCATTGAAGTCATTAAGCTGTCCCAGTCTAGCCTGTAAGGTCCAGGGCGAATATGATCCACTATTCTGTTTGTCACATCTTCCACCACTCCTTGTGCTTTGTAGCTAGAGAAATAAGTTTACATTTAAATGTGAGAAATTCTTTATATTCTCTTAATTTGTAACAATACAATTACGTTAACACACTGGTACGTGGAGGTACAGTCAGTGGACAATTGAATCAGGAAAACAGTACAGAAGACTTACAGGTGCATCTATTCTTCTCTGCAATAAATGTTATTTTGAGAAACCTTGTCATTTTTTCTGCAAATACTTTTTAAATGGCAAACTCTTTCCTTGGATAAAAATTAATGGGTTTATTTTTCTAATAATTTGTTATTTTACTCCTCTGCCTGGGCTAGCAAGGGAGTTCTCCAGGGACAAGTAAAGCTAAAAGACCAGGAATACAATGGGAAAAACATTTTTCATACAGCAGAAGTACCAGTAGTAGAACCAAGCTAATAAAAAATTACACTATGCTTTAGTTGCATATAGGAGTACTAAATAAAATAATTGGTATAAGACATTACAGAACATCCACTTGTTATCAGGTCTTTTTGGAGATTTTGTTTACTTGAGTTACTGGGACTCCAGTTCCTGAAGGTGAAGAATCCATCAGGACTCATATTTTCAAAATACTTTGTACTCACTAAGATGTTCTTTATTGACAGCAGATAACTAGTCAAACAACAGATTAATCTATTCACTTTCACAGTTCACCCATATTCACTTATAATTATCAGTATGGATCCAATCTCAGCCGTACACTTGGAACTGGAGGACCACATGAATATGTCAGTGGCTTCCACGCAGGTATCTGGGAAGTTCTTCAAAGTATCCTTAACTTCTCCAAGAGTACAGACATGCCAGATGGCAGTCACCACCCTCCTTGCAGTGCTTCAGGTACATAACCTGTTGATGCCACTGGCACGTGGCACACTGTTGGTGTCTGGGGTCATCAGTTCTTGCAGATTCAACAGGACTTAAATTCCATGGGGAATTAAACTCTCATTCTCTGAGATCCTTTCAAACGCTACCTTTTCACGTGACTTTTTGTTTTGTTCAGAGTACTGTTTTCTAGTAACTATTTCTCTACCTAAACTCACACGTGAAGGGGCTTTAGTGTCACACAGCCTCACCACAACTATACACTTGATATTTTACTCTATTGCAGCCCCACAGTCACTACAACAGTCCAAGCACTAACACTTCAGACCTACTGAACCCAGACTTTATTTTAAATGATGCAGGCCATCATTTCAGGGCAGATGCTGTTGCCCACTTCAGCCAATATCTGAATGTGATGTAATTTCTGTGACGTGTTCCACAGACTTCGCTGTTTGTTGTTCTAGAAATCACACAACACTAAAGTATCAAAGTATAACACTACAAAGAAATAACACAGGCACAAATCCATTTAGTTTCTCCTGTGGAGAATCTGTGTAGCTGAGTACTGTAGAATTCACAACTTTAAATTCTACAAAATGCATCATGGAACCTTAAAAAATCATCTGTGCAAGCAAACTTACAGGTATCCACTGAATTCCTCTGATGGTTTACGCCACACAGTTGCATCTTTCTGAAAGAAAATATAAGATATGATGTTAATTGTCACTTATATACAATTATAAGATGACAAGAAAAAGCTTCAATTTTCCTTGATGAAAAGCAACTAACTTTACCAATTAATTGTGGTTCACCCCAAAGTGCTCAGTGACCTAGACACCTAGGAGATATTTCAGGTATCTCTGACTTGTAATCTTCCACTCTTTCAAAAAAATCAGACAGCTGCCTTTCTCAATGTCAAATGCTAGAAGTGTGGGGCTTGGTAGGCCAAGCCAGTTTGCTACAAAAACACACAGAATAATGGAACCAGATTACCAGGTAACAGCTTTCAAGTAAAAGGCAACTGGAAAGCCATCAGCTGGATGCTGCTCAAACAGGAGGACCACACAAATTGTGGTTGCACTCCTGTAACACATGACCAAACCAGATGTGTGCAGAAGGTGCTAACAGTGGCAGTCTAGAAAGCTTAAGTTACCCTTTTCTCCTGAATGCCTCTGAAACCAATAAAGAGAAACAGTTTGTGAAAAACCAAGAGTTAAAACACCAGAATGTGAAACACTGTAAAGGCCT
>JAWWEW010000088.1:12588584-12601338 GCA_035583185.1 Anabacerthia variegaticeps | reverse complement strand
AGATGGGGGTAGAATACACAGCTTTAATCACTCCCACACAGTGATAACTGGTCCCACCTACTGAACTAGGACACATGTATACATGCTTTGGAGCATCAAGAGAGCAAGGGAGGCTGTTAGTCTTCAAACTACATATTTTTGCAGTCATCTACTTTTATTTTCCTATCATAACTCAAGATTATCTGGAAAAAAAAGTAAGAAAGAATGAACTCGGTCGCTAGGCAAATTTGTCAGAAGTGTGACAAAAAGCTGAAGCAATTCTTCCAACATTATTGTACAAAACCTCTGACTTTTGTTTAGCTTTCATTTCAGGTTATGTTAGATGGAGGAGCTATTGCTTGTCTCTGATTTACCAAGTAGAAACTCACAGGTAGGTACTGTACTCTTGAGTCTGGCAAATGAGATTGGACTTTTGGCATCTCTTTCTCACACACTTGCCAAGCTGGACAACTTCCTACATAACTGATGCCTTATTTGGAAAATACTTAAACTATTTCTTAGAAAGTGTTTGAAGGTCAGGCAGAGTTTTTTCAGTGTTTTATAGTATTTATTATTGCATAAGAAGGTTTTGTCCTACTTCTCATGAAGATCTGGCTAAAGACTACTGATATGATGGAGGCATTCTTCCAGACAGTAAAGAAACCCTACTGGAGACAAAGGCAGAACTGCATACAGGTCCCTGTACCTGGTACACATTTGTATTTACATTCAAGAGATAGGTACTCTAAAATTGTCTTTGAAGTCCCCCAAATACATACACACAGCATGAGTTTTGGGGCTCAAAATGAGGTCTCTGATAACACAACTTTGAGATCATCCTGCTCTGTGGTGGGGGTCCTCAATAGAGCAGCCAGAAGCTGACAGAAGGTGATGAAAAGGCTTTGAAGGTACAGGCACAAGGAAGTAACAGAGGACTGAGGGTGGAAGCAAAAATCACAACTGGCCAATATGCATGAAAAAGAACAAGGAATATGTATATCACATGTGAAAAATGGTATAAAAATATAGGAGAAAACAGGGAGTTGTCAAAGGTGGTCACAAACCCTAGAAGAATGGGAAGAAATGAAGAAAGGACAGAGGGGAATTGCTCCACTCTTGTCTTCCTCCACTAAGGACACCACTGCAATTTAGTCAATGCTGGTTTCCCTTAACTTGAGTAGTTAAGAAGGGCTGCATTTTGGCTGTCTATTCAGCACGTTTTGGCTGTGTAAAGTGTCTCTACTGTGTCACTGGATAACATAAATTTGGCCTCTGCAGAGCCCTGTGAGTGTGTGTGCCTGTGTGTGTACACATGTGTGTGTGCGTTTTCCACTACAGCCCATCCACACAACAAAGGGATTGATACTACAGCTGAATAACTCAGAGTCAGAACAAGCGCAGATGCAACAACTCACTTGAATGAATATGAGAATTACAAACTTCCTCCCCACTCCCTCCCCCAGTTTCTTTGATCTCGTTTTAAAAATACCCGGCTGTCAAAACTTGAATGCATGTATGCATTCATGCACATGAATAGTCCCAGCAAAGTTAAGGGAACAGAGTGCTGCCTACACACCCACACTGAATGGAAGACCAACATCTTCTTTCTTCTGCACTCTTATTATACCTTACCTGAGCATTGGAGTTGCTCTTTGCCTGATGCTTTCTGCCTCATGGATTTGTACATTGCACAGAAGAGTGCAGTTCCAGTCCACTTAATTATAATTAATTGAATTGCTAAAAAAGTATCTGATTCAAAGAGAAAAGGTCCTGCTGTAAAGAAATAGAACCAAATACCATAAGGAATAAAAAGTACTAGGGAATGTGTTGATATTTCTGTTTTATTTTCTCCTTTAAGGTTAGGGTTTGTCTAATGCTCTGGTTTTGTTCAGCATAGACTTAGAAAATTTCTGGGTGAAGGAAAAGCAGTCTGTACAATGATGTGTGGATATTGTGATATTCTTGGGTTTTGGCAAATTGTCTCCAAATTAATTGAAAACTTAGCTTAAGGGGTGCTGTAATTTGGATTGAAAACTGAACTGTAATAATTAGGAAAGTACTGACTTGAAATTTTAAGTGTTCAGGGGTGTAGGGAATCAGAACAAAACAAAACAAAACTAAAAAACCAAAACCAAAAAAACCCAACAACTCCTTGATATGGTTCATTTTATGGCTTTTGAAAGGTACTCTGTGCTTGCACAGTAATTGCTTTCCTACATCATCACAGGGCAGCAGAATTACAGTGCTGCAGTTCTGAGGTTGTCCTAATAATTTCACATTATGTTTACCCATGGTAGAAGTTTAAAGTAGCCTTTACCTTTCTCTGAACTCAAACTGGAAAAGCAGTCAATAAACTGCCTAAAGTTCGTGGAAAAAAGCCCTGGTAGCTACATTAAATCCAAATTATGTCCCTGGCAGACTATAAACCTGTGCCTTCAACCTACCAGAAAAGTATAATCAGATATGTGCTACTCACCTGGAGGTGGCCTCCCCATCCTCTTAAAACTGTCACCGCTAACAGCAGTGTAGAGAAGACGTGACTGAGCATAAATATGAAGGCAATGTGTGGCACAGATACTCAGTTAAAGACAGAAAATAATTACTTTGGTGCAAACCATCTTCTGGGAAAATTATTGCCTTTTGAAGTATGCAGGGCAGGCCCTGTGAGCAACACAGTCTGATAAATTGTCACACGTTCCATATGTTACGTCGTTGGTTCAGAAACCCCCCAGGGGCAAGTTTTGAGAGACAGATCATTGCAGAACTGGATGATTTCCCCCTCTATCCAGTTCTTCCTGACTTTTCAACAGACTTAAAATGATTTGCAGAAGTGGGTCAAATTTGGCAGTGGCCTTAGGTTAAAAGAACTCCCACAAACGTAACTAGGGAGCAAGAATCAGTCTGCAATGAACTACGTTAGTTATAATTGGCCTTTGCCATCTAGCTGCATATTTAATCTGCAGTAGCTTCAAAACATCAGGCTAATTACATTGCTATGATGAGCAGCATGCCAAGTCAAAGAAAAGGCTGTTAGAAATTCAGGATGGGTCTGCTTCCTCCTTACCCTTCTCACTTTCTCCCTTAAATTTCTCTGTTGAAGACTCTTTCAGTCTTTACACTATTCTCTGTAAACACGTCAGAATTGAACAAAGAGAGGCACATAATCTGTTGACTGCGGAAGTGAAAATAATATTCATTTTGTCTTTTGCTGTCATTTGGATAAAATTGCTGGGAAAACATGAAGCTGAAAGATTCTAAACAGCCCTTGGCTACATGATTGCATGAAGGGATCTAAGCCACAGGTGAAGGAAACCAGACAGACATTCTTTCAGGTCTGGTCAGTTCAGATTTAACTGAAAGAATTGTACCGAAAACCAATTTAGTGATTACTATATATTGCAAAGAAAATACTGGATGGAATGTTTCTCTTATAACCTCAATCTGTGTTCCAGACTGTTGGGATAAGATACCTTAAGGCCATTGGAGCATTCATAAAAATGAACCATATGAGAATGTAGAGAATTCCCTTCATAATTACACACTGCTTTTTTTAGCAATTCATTCATATCATAGCAGAAGCCAGTAAGTTTAGGTTGATGTTAATGCATAGGTACTAAATCTGATCTGAGACCTAATTAGTTGACTGCTCTCTCTTAGAGTAAATAGGTGTAGATGCATTTGATAGATGTGCAAAAGCAGGCTGGTAGAAAGCAATTTTTTTTCTGCCACATTAGGTCTTTCCTTTTATCTCCAATAATGAAACTCATAAAGTGTAGTTAAAATTTAAAGACACACTGTTTGATGGTGGTATTCTTATCTGCATGAAAGTCAGCTCCATAAAGCTTCCTAAATTCTTGGCTTCACCTCTGAAAAAGGGTTGTAACAAAGCTTTCTTTAATGAAGTTTAGAAACAGCTGTGTTCACTGAAAAATTAGGAAAACCATGCAAAATAAGCACTTCAAAATTCACAGAACAGGGAAAAGCTAAGGAATTGATAAAAACTCCTGTCATGTAATAGGGAAAACACAAGTAATTCCCCATGTCAAATTTTCCTTAGGGGTTGTTTGCAAAGAAAAACAACAAAAAAAACCAAAACCCAAAACCAAACAAAAAAAACCCAAACCTCACCCCAACTTATTTTTATTTCTTTACTAGTATAAAAAATATTTTTTTCATTTCCATTTAGGACTGAATGTACAGTTTCATATTGCTCCACTACTTGTTTTTGACTGACCCTGTAAACATACTAGGGGATCAGTCTTTAGGATTAAGCAGTAGTGATTCCCAGAAACAGCTTTGCACTTCTTTATTCAATACAATACATAACAAATTATTGCCTTTTAAGTGTACATGAACTGCCAGAATCCTCCTGACACTCTGATGTTAACTAGCTGATGTGCCAGAGTTAATGGGCAGAATACAGATGTCACGGACATGCTTCTAAAGGGTGATGTAGTGCTGACATGAAATTAAAAAGTATTTTTGGACAGATAATTATCCTGGTGGTTTTCTGTGCCTTGACAAAACACCAGGCAGCTTGAGTGCTACCAGCTGAGCCCAGAGAAATTGTCCTTAGCCTGATAAGTGTGGTGCTGTGTGCATTAGGAGCAGCCTTGCAGATACACATCTGCTCCCATGTCTCTTCCCAAAAGGTAATGCAGCTACAGGCTGCTTGTTGAGTGCTTTATGCCCATACGGTGGCCTGTGCTACCTAATAGAATTCAGAGAGATGAAGATTATTTGTAATAGTCAAATAGTAAGAGCTCTAGCTCTAACTGAACAATGGGTTTTAACCATAAATTGTATATATTTTGATTTTCAGTGTTTCTAACTTGGTCTGGTACAGGATTTTGGCAGGTGGTAGGGACACTTAACTTGTCTATGGGGCTCCTCAGCAGCCTCAAAGTAGAAAGCTCTATCCAGTGATCTATCCATTGCAGTCATAAAGACATAACCCATCCCAGTGTCCCTGTTATGAGCTAATGCATGGTGCCATGAGGCAGAAATACCTGGAAATAAATTAAAATATGGCTTTCTCTAGGCACCTCTGCAATCTGCTGGGAGTAGGGATTGCTAGTAGAGCCAGAGCAGACCTGGAGCAGGTGATCCTGCCATGCTCAGCCCAGCACCGGGAGCTGCAATTTGGTCCATGTTCATCTCTCTTGCACATGCAGGAAGCAGCATGTGGTCCGGCCTGAAGGGTGAAGAGAGGAAAACTGCCTGTGCTTCCTGGCAGCACATCAGTAGGATGATTTAAGGGGGTGAAACTGGCTTATTGTGTCAGCAGGTGTCTTAAAAGGAATCAAACTCCTTCTTTTTAATTAAGAATTTTCTCAAGGCACTGGATCTAAATAGCAAAATCAAAATCATTGTTGAAACAACATAAATAATGCAGGTGGTGGAAACAGCAGTAACTGGATGTAACAAGCTTGATCGTGTCACTTGTATTTCACTCCCTGTCTTCCTCTTCTCATTTGCTACAGTTGGCGCATCATATCTTCAATTAAATTGTAGGATCATGAGGCCAGGGGCTACAGGCTGTGACTGCTGCTTCTGCTTTTATTAGATTATGTGCAGCCATGAAACTAATAGTTTTAACACAGACTCATCAGAGTGTGACAGGCAAGCAGTCAAGGTTCAGAGTTTTATAAACTTGTCTGCTTATACCCTTGGAAACTAGTGGACTTAAACAGACGTTAAATGCTTTGTACAGGAGAAGAAAGAAAAGAATAAAATTATTGGAAGTATAAAGCATTGGAGTCTTTCATTTATTAACATGTTGTTGCACTCCTGGTTTAGGTAGTGAGGGATTGCTATAAAGAAAACAAAACCTGTAAAATCTTCATTCAGGTATTAACAAAAATACCTAAATTTCCCATCTAGGTGACTGTTCTTAGTTACCCATTGCTGCCCATTTTGCCTGGGCAGCAACAGTAAAGTGTGATTATACCCATTACTTCTTTACCCACTGCCAACACACTCGTGAGACTGATGCTAGAGAAACCCAACCCAGCACACGATCTCACCAGTCCCACTTAGTCCAGCACGCTGTTCTACTTGTAGCTGCTGCCATGGTCCCCAGCCAGCCTGCAAGAAGACCTGGTTTGAGGTGACAAAGTGTGAATAGCAAGGGGGAGTGGGGCTCAGAGGCAGCAGCTTTGGGGCAAGGTCAGGAGGCTGCCAGGGTCCAGATGAGCATCACCACCACCCCCAGAGCAGCCTTACATCTCTTCCCCTTGGCTGTATTTTTCTGGAAAAGTCTCCCAAGACCTTCAGCCTTCTGCAGACATATGAACTACCTGCATGGGTGTGATATAACTAGGAAAAATTTGTGCAAATTTTCTCAAGTCTATCTGAGATTTTCTAAGACATCCTGCAGCAGTGGCCACGTTGTCAGAAACCACTTTCTAACACTAAAACTAAACCCCCACTAAGATTTAGCCTCTTTATTTCCTAACCTGACTCTCATGGACCAGGAAACAAAATTTTTCCCCTACCCTTTCTCAGCTACCTTTTTTATACTTCAGGAGTGTTGTCATGCTCTCCTCATGTTAAATTAAACACTCCTATTTCTTGTAGTCCTTTCTCACTCAGTGAATTTTCTAGACCTCTGGCTACTCTCACCGCTCTCCTCTGGACACCCTCCAGCTTCTCCCCATCCTGCAGGAAGTGCCTTGCCCAAAACCAGACACAGCAGTTCAGCTGAGGTTTTGCAAATGCTGACAGGAGTGGAACGAGTTCTGCATGAGCCCTGTAGGTTAATGTCTCTGTTTATATATTCTAGCCCAGTGTCTGCTTTTCTAGCAACAGCAGCAGATTAACTCCTGCAAGCTTCAGAACCACTGTGAACCCCAGATCATCTTCTACAGGTGTACTACCCCTAAATTTGACTGTCTAAGCTCTGGGTGACACTGCCTTATTGTTGAACAACACCTCCTTAAGAAGAAAAAAATATCAATTTGTCCTGATAATTTTAAGTGTTCAAGGTGTGCATTAGTGCCACTAACTGTACTTTTACCTCAGTGCCTAAATTTCAATAGCTCCTAGTTCCATATCTGAGTTGCTAAAAATACTGATTTGAAAAAAGATAAGAACTAAATTCATAACTCTGTTTTTGTAGTAAATGTCTGAGCAGTTTTCTGGTATGGTTCTCCACTTTTGTTCCTAGCCAAGTGTGTTTCATCCAGACCTGGTTTGCTTAGTTTAATTATAAAAAAATCACTTCATCCAATGTCAAAAACATATTAAAAGACAGGATTTATGGCTTCTACTGTTTATGCACAAGCTTTTTACCTTGTCATAGAGGAAATGGGATTGGTTGGATGCCATATTGTTCTGATCAAATCCTTGCTGACTACTAAAAGATGGATTCTACAATACCATTAGTTTTGTTTCAAACTTTCAGTATTCCATCTTAAAACTTGTAGTGAGTTAATTTTGTTGGAAAACTTCTCTTAGCTTGGACAGCTTAAAGGCCTATGCACAATAACCTGCAGTGTAGAGAAAGGTTTGGAAATTTCTGTCACAAGGCATTGATAACTCTAAAAGAAGATCAGACTAGCCAAATGACTTTAAGGAATAGATTACTAGAGATAGGATATAACAATGAACAAATCCCAAATCTCAAGACCAGCAGTGAGTAGACTCTTATGGTCTTAACAAGCAACTCACCTAAGGAGGATTACAAAGGCATAGAAACACTTGGTTACATTAGTCATTGCAATTCGACTATTGACGACCAATTAACTACTGTTATTAAAAGCTATGGATGTATTTTTTGAATGATGTCTTGGAAAGCCATGAGTAACTTAAACTCTTCAGGAGGTCAGGGAGTAGCTTACATTAGGAGTAGGCTCAAAAAAACCCCAGATCCCAAGTGGACACATCAAAGATAGAGATGTTCCTCATAAGTAAATCAGGGCTGAACATACAAAGAGAAGGAACTACTGTTAAGCCTAGAAGATGTTGTTACTAGAATAAAGGAACATAACCAAGGGAAAACCTGTACATTGAGGCAGGTAGTATCAGCTATAGCAGGCATTTCATACTTGCAGAGTCCTGAAGTGTGAGCAATCAATCTTCTGCATCACTCTGTAGAAAGTGTGTAGAAAGGAATAATGACAACCACTGCATGCATCTTTCATACGACCATGAATCAGAGCACCATGCATTCATTGTTTCACAGTCACTGTGTTCTCCCTGCAACACTGCTGGGGAAGATGAAAGTAGTGTTTTACAGATGAGTTGTAACAAAAATGGGCAATGAAGTGGGGGTAAGTTACACTTTTGGAGTGTCAAAAGTACACTCCAACATGGAACCTGTACTTGGTTAGTTTCTTTTTTCTTTCTCTTCTACTTCATTTTTTTCCTGTGTGTATGTGTTTTGTTTGTTTGGGTTTTTTCGTTGCTTTTTCATTCATTGGGTTTGTTTTTTTTCTTTTAAATCTGACAGAGAGTGAGTGACTTACCATAGCTGGCATAAAAAGTTGGTACCCTGGACCAGTTTCCCATACTTTTTTAGTGTCATGCTCTGAGCTTTGGGCTATTTTTATTGCACATTTTTAACTTGATCTCAGGGACCTCTGCACCCTCTCACATTACAAAACCTAATAATCATTATTATTTCCTCTTACTTCTGTAAAAAAGACACAGATGAGTTAAAGCTACTTTTTCAAAAGCAGCTTTTTCCACTGGTGTATCAGGAGCTACAGCTTTGAAGGACTTTAAAGATAGCCACGTCTTACATGACTGCAGCTGTGCTTACAGGGCCCTCCTGCTGCCCCCGAGCTCCCTAGAGCATCAGCAGCTGGTGTGCATCCTCCTGGCTCTTCTGCGTCCAGCAGCTTGGACCTGCTGGTGCTGGGGAATAGCCTGTGCTGGTGCAGCTATTACCCTCCTCCCTCAGGGATTTTAGCTCTGCTTTTACAACTGCTTGCTTTTATTGGAGTAAATAAGTTTAGTGAATGTTCAGGGAGCTCTGTGTAGGTCAGTGTTGAACTGGAACATGTAGCTCATTCACTATTAGATTTTCACTCCACATTTCTTTTATGTGCCAGGGAATCAGCAATAAATCAAGAATATAGCACAGTACTGGACATACATGGCTGTTCAGATTGGCTCCCGCAAATGCCATGGTTCAAGACAGTGATATATGTATTTTTATTTCCTGGGGCGACAAGAAACAGACACTTTCAGCAACTAGTGGAAGATAAGTGAGTTCTGGGTGCATTGGATCAAGTAGTTTCCCTGACCTACTGCTTCCTTTTTATTTTGTTTGTTTGGTTGGTTGGTTTGTTTTGATTTGGTTTGGTTTGGTTTTTTTTTTTTCAGTAGCATCCACATATCATTCTGGAAACAGGAATTAAATCAGAAAATCAGTGGCACAGGCTTGGCATGAAAATAGTGTACTTTAAGGCAATACTAATTGCCCTGAGACCTGCCAGATGAAAGGTGAGTGATGCAGTCCCAATTAGCCACAAATACACACCTCCAAAATACTGTAAGAGGCTGATTGCTACCTAGAGCCAGTTCAGAAGCCACCAGTCTCTCGGGCACAAAAAAAAAAAAATCTATTCTGGCCTGGCATTACTTTGACACACTGACATAGTGAGGGTACAGCATGATAGTTTGTGCCCTTTAAGATCCCAAATTATCAGAAAAGATATGTTCCATAGCACAGGAATTGCTTCATGGTACATAGGAAATGGGGAGATATCTAATGCCATTCCCTTATGTGCCCACTCCCAGAAGGACAGCACTTGTTCTTGTCCTGCTCCTTTGCCTCCTGCCTCTATTGTAAAAGCAAACTCCTGGCTCAGAAAGAGGCAACATGAGGCCCCTAATCCGCTTTCTTCTTCCACACTGAATTTGCATAATCCACAAGAGAGACAGGCCAAATCTGGTTATTTATAATCCAACAAAACTCTGGCCTGCTGTCTGCATTGTTTCCTGAAGTGCAGGAGAGTGTGTTGTTCACCAGCCTACTTCTTGTAGATTGCTTTAAGAATTTCAGTGCTACAAATTAGCTACATAAAATGTAGAAAGGTTATCTAATTTAAATACATATTTTGTATCAGATATACTTACGACCCCAGATATAGATAGTTTTGTTCATTGTAGAGTCAAAAATGATTGGAAGCTCTTTATTAGGGTATTGAAATTAGATGTTCTGAAATTATATCTGCCTATCTCCAGTAGCTTGTTATTGCTGTCAGGACTCTAGGGAAATATATTTCTTGGCTGGGGCTCAAGACTTCAAGGTCAACCAGAAAACCATATGTTGTCCTTCAAAGGGAAAAAATAAAGGACTCCGGTAAATATTCTATCAGTCATCAAAAATCCAGTTCCCTAAGAGCACTATATCACCTTGAGGAAGAGATTATGCTTATGGGGAAGGTTTGCTGATGGACTGTGTGGGAACAGGTTCAGTGCTTCGTGTGTAATTCTAAGACGTACAAGGAAGTCCAGCTTTCTGAAGTGGGTTCACATGTACCAGTCTGAAGTAAGTAAGTAAGTAAGTAAGTAAGTAAGTAAATAAATAAATAAATAAATAAATAAATAAAAAGTTGCACGGTTTTCTGGAGTAGGAACAAACCTCACCCACCACAAGACGTAACTTTACTGCACTATCCACAAACAAGATGTTGTCTGTCCATTTCATCAACTGATATATTGCTTCAGTTGATGTTCACATTTCTGAGATTAAATATTACAAATACAAAAAGTGGGATTGTAAAATTAAAGAGTATTTACTTGGCAGCAGACACCAGGGAGTAATTACTGCAACAGAAGGGTTGTGTCCACCTTGTGCCTTCCTTATGGTTCAGTGCGACAAAACCTGTTCTTGATGCCAGTCCCAGGTTCTCTTTGTCTTTCAAGCAGATGAGAGCAAAGCAAAGCCCATTAAAGCATCTCAAAAACCGAGTTTTTAGGGAACATGTGTTCTGATTCCTTTCCATGAACCATAATCCCTAAACAAGTGCAAAATTATTCCCTATCTGAAAATTTCCTGATAGATGATTAGGTGTGGTTTGGACTTAGAGGTCCCAAAGCATCCCAGCAGAAGCTGAGCTGTGGCTCATGTTGTTCCTCCACACCAAAGCAGTGCAGTCTCTGACCAGGGAATATCCCAGCACAATAACCTTGATAATAAAGGAAACCCATTAACAATTAGAGTGGTGGCCTGACTTTAAATGCATGAAGAGCTTTAATTTCTGGTAAGTGGCAAGCAAGCACCCCTGAAAGGACAGAAAACTTTAGGTCTGCCTTTCATCACCCCAGGAGGGTAGAAGAATAGGGGTGGTGTGTATGGATAGAGCCCAGCTGAGGAAGTTTATATGCACCAAGCAGAATAGCACCCTGCCTGTCTGTAAGACAATGCCAGTGACACCATCTGGACTATGAGAGATGAGCTACATGGTCTCAGTCACCCAGCTGAAACGTCTGCTTCACAAGTGCACCAAAAGTTTTGGGTCACCCCTCCGGACATGGTTTTGATCTTGCTTATCATTTTGAATATTTTGATATCCAAAGTCAGGGCCAGGTCCTGGTGCAGCACAACTATTTGCATCGATTCCAATGCCCATTCCACAGGCCCTCACTGCAGGTGTATTTTCAGCCAACTCTTGAACAGGATTATTCCTCTCCAGCTCCTTCAGATAGGCAAGTAACATATATCTTGTGTCTACCTAGTGTCTCTGACTCCTACTTTGCAAAGTTTTAAAATGAGGGTGTCGTTTTGTAGGCACAGTTCTATTTACCCTCAGTTTTTGTATTACCCTCAAGCATTTGTGTTCTCAATAAATCCAAGTGTGGAAGTGCTATGTGACAGGTTCGCTGCTGGTTCAAGCATTAAGGCACAATCCAGCCCCACCATCCAGCAACAAAAGTTTGCTGGTCCTCACCTGCTCATCCCAGCCATATAAACCAACAGTCTTCCATTGGGATCTCCATGTTCAGTGTGAAATTGGGTCCAAGAAAACACTAGTAAATAGTAATTCCAGTGGGACAGCTCAGGAATTACCATTGTGTGAGATCAGGTGGATGGCTTACTGCTTCAGCATCCTGGCTGTTTTGGCATGTGATTTAGGCACTGTTCTTGGATTCTTCTTCTACTGAATTTATTGGAAATTAGTGTAGATACCATTGATCATGGAAAAGGATTTGATCAAGACGCCTCACTTCTATCACAGGGAGTCTTTGGGCAGCTTGCTTTCTGGGACTGGGGTAACCCCAATCCTCTCATTTACCTATGGCAAGCTTCTCCCCAGCCTCAGGACATGTGTGCTGTACTATCATGGATTGCCAAATACACCTGGGGCCTGTGGATGGATTATTTGACTCACTACTAGACATGTACTAGACATGGGCTTCTGTGGCTGAAACTTGCTTCTTCGTGACACTTTGGGTAGAGAGGTTTAGAAAAGGGGTCCTGGAATGATGGGAGGTGGGATGTTCAGCTATGCACCCACCTGGCAGTGTCCTTCTCTTCTGACTTCAGATGTTCAGATCCCTTGATAACAGGACAAGCAGCAGATAAAACCTGGGAAGAGTACCCTGGATTTTGGCTCTGCTCTCGTGTGTGATCTGGCAATGCTGTGAGCTTTAAAAGTCACAGCAAATCACAAGCCTGCGAACTCAAGGCCCCCCACTGAAAAGAGCCACCTCAGGTTGATGTATTTCAGAGTGAAAAGCATGAAATACATCTTTTCTTCCTTTGTTGATCAAAGCCCACTTTTAAATAGTAGCAGTTTTGCACTTTACGTAACCATTTCCT
>JAWWEW010000088.1:12574220-12585017 GCA_035583185.1 Anabacerthia variegaticeps | reverse complement strand
TCACTGCTTGTGTTTTTTTAAAAATGCCACTGTATCTGTCTTCTACGCTATAAAGAAACCAATATATGCTCTAAAACTTAGAAATTTATGCGTTATTTTTTCACCAATAAAACACTTTTAAGAGAGGACTGTAAAACATTATTTTAAACTCTATTACACACACTAGTAAAATGACCTTTTAATTAAGTTTATCAGAGAAAAATTAAACTTTTTTGTTTGTTTGTTTGCTATACACAACCCCACAGCATCTTCCTGGGATTATAAAAATGGCATCAAGTGTCACATCTGACCCAACCTCATATCAGTCTTGAAAGCAAAGTGTACGACTACCATTGTCCAGCAAGATATCATTTCCTAGATCCAGGTCTGCCGTTCAGGTTACCTTAATAGCTGCTGATTAGCGTAGCTACAAAAGGAATCACCTTTTACTTCACCACATGTTCATGAAACAAACCCCAGAATTCAGATAAAGAACAGGTGCGAACAATCAGAAAATGAGCCCTCCCTTTACTGTAATAAGGAAACAGAGACATCACAGCTACCCTTTGAGCTTGCATATTTATTGAACAAATCCTACTAAAATAGCTAAAATACATTGGGTACTTGTAGTGCATTATTAAAGATCACATTGTTACAAAAGCCTGCATTTTCAGCAGTACACAACTGCAACTATACATAAATGCCACAACTGCTGAATATTACTTCTAGCTCTATATACAGCACAACAGACGTATCTAACCTATTGGAAAATAAAATATACAAGGAAAGGGATACAGAAGGTGGGGAAAGGAAAGAAACCTAGGAAGTGCAGTGCATGCATTGGTATTTAACAGTCAGAAGCTAAGACAGTTCAGAACAAGGCCTGCCCTGTAAAAGGAAGAGCTAAAAGACAGAATTATATAAAAAATTAAGGTGGGCTTTCAGACTGTGTCTAACACAACAACACTCCATGAGTAGATGATACTGCTTAGTTTTGTGGTTTGTGTTATTTTGTATTGATAGTAGTCTGGGAGCAAGAACAAAAATGTAAAGTCCACATGTTGACAGGACTGTGGAAATGTACTCTTTCCCCTTTAGGACTTCTCCTCCCAGAAATTTGCTGTATTTTTCTTACTATATCCCCTATTTTATGGATTTGAAGAGGACATTAAAACTTGTCCCTTCTTTTAAAAAGGCTTGTAAGAAAAAAAGACAAAAATCAAGAGATTTTGAGAAGTTGGTGGAAAATTATTGCTCATCTTTCTCCATAAGGTGGATAGGAGTCAGAAAGGAGATTCTATGTAAATTACAGTTTTGTGATTGCTCCCACTATAACTGCATGTTTGTGAGTGGACACTGATAGGGAATCAGTTCCTCACTTGTACACTATAAGTAGTTACTCACCTACAGCACTGAATAAGAAAGCCACACTGAAGACACAAGTAAACAAGTCAGTCCAGTCTAAAGAACAACATTCAGAAAAACAAAGTACCAACACCTTCTCAGAACATGGAAATAAAAAATAACTCCATCAGAGCTACCTTGCCAAGGAGCATATTTAAAGTCCAAAATAGCACCATTCATCAGTGTCTCAAATCCCGTGGCAGCATCACGATCACTTACCACAAGGAAACCATGAGTTTCATACTACTTCTATACATCAAAAGAGTACATGGATAAAATATAGAGATATACAGACAATCAATGAAAATAAACTACTAGGCTTATTACATCTAAATGAAAAAAAAGGGGGACTCTCAGCCTCTGCAAGAAGCAGTTCAGGTTGGTGGAAATGGAGAGAGCTGTTTACCAGTTGCATGTAAGCTGTGGAGTTTGAGTAGTGGAAGACATTGCTGTGGTAGAACCAGGCCTGAGGGCCCACCTGTAATGTTTGTAAACATGGATTCACAGTGTGAAATTCTGAGAGCTTTCGCTTGAGTTAGAATGTTAAAAACTAGTTTTTTTATGGTACACGTTTGTCCACTGTTATTCTCTAAAGCAAGGCTCAGAGTCCCATAGTTTCTTCTTACACTTGATGATTTACACAGAAACAATCCCCAATATATGACACCATGACCTCATCAAACCCATACACCATATGTAATACGAATGGAGAAATAATGTTTAATAAGAGTAGAGGTAATTGATTTTGGTGAAATGGTGTCCATAGCCATCTGCTGGGACCAGGCACGCCCCTCCCGCCTCACTTTTCTTGCGATTTACTTCCTTCGAGATGGGGAGATTTCCCTGCAGAGAGGAAAAAGTGGTATTAGCTGTGCTTTATGGAAGTCTCTTTGATGGGGTCATTCCTTCTCCTCTCCTAAGGTTTCCATAATTTCCTAGCTCCAGTTCAGAAGTAAACATCTACCAAACATGACTGCACCACCTATAAATACTAATGCTACAGAGGGCAAAGTATTGTCTGAAAACCAGGAAATTCTTGCAGCATCTGAGAAAGACATGTCACTTGAGGATGAATGCGTGTGTCCTAGCAGCCAAAATGGAAGAGCTGAGCCAGCAAGCCCCCTCCACTGCTGAAGTGGGGAATTTGGACATCTGCTGCATCTGGGGAGGCCCCATCCATCCAAAAGAAGTCACAGGGGAAGAAACTATGGAGTGACAACCCCTTCTTGCAGCTCGTCCTTAGACTACTCCTCAGAATGATTTTTCTCACTTTTGCCCAACCAAGCAATTTCTTTGCCCTTGGTAACAGCTGGGACAGCTTAGGTCTAACCTGCACCAACAGGTGTTGTGTGTGCAGAAGTTCTGGCACAGAACTGCAGCTGAAAATGAGCAATTACCTGTTCTGCACATGTGAAGCACAGAAGGCAGACACCGTGCCTCACTACCATGAATTCAAAACCCAGGGCCATGAATTGACAGATGGCAGGCACCAAGCCTGTTTGGAAATATGGCTCTGTACCAACCTGAGTAACCAAAACCCTAATGTTAATGGTATTGTCCACCCATAAATTCTTTTGTTTGCTTATCTTTTTTCTTAAACCTCAAGTTCCATTTTATGGATCCACTTGGCCTACCACATGAAAGTGCATCTCAGTATTAGATCTTTTTACAGCTTAGACCCCTCATCGCTAAAATCCTTACTGCTTAAGCAGCTAACACACACTAATAAGTCACTTCCCCATATTACTCCATTGAAAAGAGCACACTAAAGACACTGTAGTGTGTTTTTGTTCTGGACAGGTAAGGACATGGTGTGCCACCTGCCTCAGATAGTCCTTTCTTAACCATACATATTAATTGTGCCTATTCAGAAAAGCATTTATATATATATATTTCAATTTAAGCCTCAGAATGAAGCCTAAAGGCCATGCATGTGTCTAAATTGTATTGATGATGCTATGCCACTATGGGATGTGAAAAAAAAAAGAATTTCTTTAGTTAGTAATGTATTTCAAGCTATGGGGAAAAAAGCCTTGTGCTTTTTGTATTTAAGAGATTAGGATTGTAAAGATGTTTTATGGCTCATATAGCTTAGGACATGTCTGTCACATAAGCAGAATGTTTAACAAATTAAAGTTGTCTTCTCTGAGTTCATTTTTTTCTGATCTGAGAGTTGTGACTTTACGAATTAGAAATTAAACACAAGGCAGTTTCACAACTACCAATAAAGTGCGATTTTCAGAAATTTTCCTTTCCTGGCTCTTCAAAGCCAGAATTTTCACTGCAATGTCCATTCTTGCTACACTTATTGTGCTGGGAATCAAGTCAACCTGTGTCTCTCCCACTGTCTTTACCACAGTTTACAGAATAAAATCTGTATTTACATAAATACACTGCACACAGTCAGGAGCAGTTTTCAGACTGAACACAGAGCAAAGTCCCTTCCTAGAGACAACTGGTGACCTGTTCCTCTGGTGCATTGAGAAAAGGAGAAAAAGAGCAGACTTTGGTCAGTACATATGCAGAATGGCTCTGAAAGCCAGGCAAGAAGTAGGATTAGAAATATAGCTTTGCTAGAGCCAAACTGAGGATTTGGCAAGAATGAGAAAACAACGTTTAAATGTTAGTGACTGCACAAACATGTTTCCTCATAGGACACTAGAAAATTCCATCCTCATGATAATTTTTTTTTTTTTTTTTTTTTTTAGTATATTTGCTACTTATGTGTTATTACAGGATGCAAGAGGAAAACTAGAAACTTACACATGCAAACAGGCACACCACACAGACCAAAGGTCTGGGCAAATTTCCAAAAGCATTGTGTCGGGCAGTTCCTTTTCAGCTGTGAAAACAATCTCAGTCCTGAAATTCTGCCATACAATCATGAGATAAAAAGTCCCATATGACCCTCCTAGGTCTGGAAATAAATTGCCTTTAAGAACTGTATCCTTTTATATTTGTTGGTTGCATGAAAATTAAAACAACAACAACAACAATAAAAAGAAACACCATAAAACAAAACACCAACACTTTTATCTCCAATAGCAGTTTTTAAAAAATCTATTAATATTACTCTATTCTTTCAGCAGTTGAGGCCATTTGGCATGGAGTAGATAAAACTGCTCAGCTGGATAACTGAAAACTTTCTGCAGTTTTCTTGAGCCATTCATCCTAATTAATTTTATAGGACAGATGAAAAAAATTTCCAAAGACATGCAGTTTCTGCTAAAGTTGATACTCTGCTGGAAGCTGGATTGTGTGCAGCTAATATTCAAGTTGCTTTTGAAGGTCAACTGTGAAATAAAATTTGGAGCTAGTTCTAAAAACTGGTCCTCTTATAAGCGTATGCCAAATATCTTTTGAAGAATTACATAAGGGCTAGTAAAAAATGCATTGTATTTTAAAAGCTAAAATCCAATAACTGTAACGGGGATATAATTTGTAATACGTTTTGATGAGTTGAGAAACTGTTATGCCTGTTGATAAACTTTTATTTTAAACTATATACAGCATAAAGTCACAGATATTCATAAATCCTATACAATACAGCATTATTAATAACTATGCTGCACATAGTTCCCAGCTTCATTGCTGTGTTTCAGGAGCAACCTTGTTTAATGATGGATGACAACTTACTAAAAGCTTCTAACTTGAAATTTTGAATAAAACCCATCTAGTTAACACATGGCTGATTCATAAAGTTAGCAAATTCACTTGATGTAAGTATGACCATATATAGCACATTCATCATACTCTGGCATTGCTATCAGCCTATTCAGCTGAACTTTTGGAATCCTGTGGCTGTTAAAAATGACAGTACTGCCATATATGTTAATTTTAAGACTGGCATGCTGGCACACAAGCCTACAAATAGCAGAGTACAAATAGCCCAGCTCTAAGTGTTAGAAGTTCCTTTATAGTGAAAAAGTGTGGAAAGTACAGGATTATCCAGGTGGAATAATAGCAGAGTTTTGTCAACAGGGAGCTGGAGTCCAGCTAACAACTGAAATTTAATCAAAACAATTTTCCATGTGCTCTCTTCTTTACTTACCTACTTGCCTTCTTTTTGATAGGGACTATGAGAATAAAACATGTACATTCTGTGGTTCTGAGTAACTTCTATACTTTTGCTGCTCAAATTTCATATCCAGTTTCAGATTTATGAAACCAGCAATGGTAACAGAATAAAACCTTATGAATCCTGTCTGACAAGCCACATCTTCTGTTTGTATGTTGGGGTACTTCTTGTCAAACTCAGATGAAGCCTGCAATGCTTTGTATGCTTGTCACTCAAGCCAGGTAAAGCACAAGCAAAAAGCTTAAAAGATAAACACCATCTAGTTTCTCCTCCTGCATTATCTCTGACATTTTCATCTACATTGCTAGGAGAGAATTGCCCAAATAAGCATTCAAAACTCAGATGTCAAGCTTGTAAAATCATGAGACAGCCTTAAGAAATATGAGCTCTTGAAAATTAGTATGTTTTTCCTTCTGGTATGTAGCCAGCACAAGTCCATGTTTTCTGCAAGGCTAAAGGCTAAAAGCATAATTTTAAAATGAAAGCTGAAATCTTCAGTTAACTGCCTAGCACAAGGAGCCAAGGCTTTAAGACAAACAGAGCAACATGAGACTCATGATGAAATCATGAGAGCTGGCTACTTTCTCGAAGGTGTCATAAAATAAAAATCCATTGAAGTTTCAATGTATTTTTTTTTCTTTTTAGAAAACTTTCATCTTAGTAAACTGTTTATTATATGAAAGAAATTACATAACTCACATTACCTTTGGAAATCCCCCATCCCCTCGGCTGGCTGGAAAGGTTTTCTGGCTTACCCAAGTCATTAACCTTGGTTGATAAACCTGTAGTGACATAAATATATACAACATCTTACTAAAAAAGAGAGATTGATTAAATGCAGTGAATTGGTGTTCGTGTGACAGATCACATTACTAAAATTGACTTTAATGTCAGCTGAGCTTGGCCCAGAGACCTACCTGTGTTTAATGCTTAGTACATATTTTTTGTAGCCATGACAACATTTGTCCCAAGAGCATTACAACTCTATTGTTTATGGCAATCTGCATTCAACAGACTGTTTAAAACAAAAAAAAAAGGCACATAGGATGGATTTTTAAAAATATCTTAAAAAAGATTCCTCATAAGTGGTTGTCTGTACTATTAAACTTACTGAGGATATTAAGAGCCAACATGCCCATTCTCTTCTGTGAGAAGTCACTGTCAAAAGGCTTTTTAATGAAGTTCATTACCTTTGCTGATGACTGCTGGAAACAAGAAACACACCTTTGATAATCATTTCAATGTGAACTAGAACACATACCTTTCTAAGATCATTGAAAGAGCTATAATTCTATGTTAGCACCCTGTATTTTGCATATTAAAATATTCCAGTAAATTGTAAAATGCATACAATAGAATAGCTGGCAGCAGGATTTAACGTCTATAGGAAAATTTTCCTATGGAAAATGGGCAAGATTCAAAGCTGTCCATTGACTACAGTGGGAGGTTAGAGTGAATAAATGCCAAGCTAATGCACCTCAACTTCGGGATGGAGAACAGAGCATCCTTCATCTTGGTCTCCTGAAACACTGAAGTGGTCAGGTCCAAGGTGCATACAATGCCAAAGCTCTTAAATTTATTTTCCATCTGGGTCTTCCTTGTGGGCCTTTGATGTTTGGTGAATTGAACCCTTTCTGCACAATACCTGGAGGTCAGGCTGTCAGTGTTTTGAGCTGGTTATTAAAAATTACACCGTTCAAATTTGTTTGCACTTTGGGCATCAAAACTCTTATTGTCACTTAAATAACTGGTGGACCAGTTTTACTCACCTGCTTACTCCTGTATATATACTGAAACATGAAGAATGTTTTTATTTCTTTGGAAGTGCACACTGCCTATAAGTTGTCACAAGTAGACTAGTTGTAGCTGGGAGAAATTTTCAGAAGATTATTTAAATCACCTTTCCAACAGAAAACCCTGAATTGTACTATAGCACAGGAAGCAGAGGAGGGAAATTTAAAACACACAGCCCAAGGCAGTGTGTTTTCATACACTCACCCATGATTTTCTGCAGTACAACCACAGTGCTTTCTGCTGATTAAATGAACAGATTTCATTTCATACCTTAGATCTCAGAAAGGCCAATTAAACTCTCTGGGTATGTCTGACATAAAATAATTAACACATAGCACAGGGCACTCTGTGAACTCATCAGTTAATGTTCACACTGAATATTTGAAACACATTGAATGAAAGATACCAAGTAACCTCTGAGCTCTCCTGTTGCCGTTTATAGTCACTGATTGCCCATTCTGCAAATATGTCTTGATTTAATTGTGCAGTAGCATTTTTTTGTGTGAAAACTCATGGTGGGAAATAGTAATAGGAATTCAGCTCTACCACAGGACGTGCATATTCAAACCAGCAAAAACTGTATATAGGAGGACAGAATAAGTATCAGAATGCAGTATTAGCCATTATAATGAATATGACCTTCTATATTTTCCATGGAACCTAAGATGTATTTAGATTAGCCTATAGGCCTTGTTATCCCTATTAATAATTTAATAGGAATAAAATAAGAACTTGAAGGTAAATGACAAAGGAAAGATCCTCAACATAAATTAGCAGAACCTTAGAGGAACTGCAATTCGAAGGTGGATTTTGGGAACTGGGCAGGAGGGAAAAAACGCCAAAACCTACCACCACCAAAATACCCTACACAATCCCCTGCCTACTTCTCACAGTAGTGTTCTGTAAAGAAAAAAAATCAGTAATGTCCTATTTTCTCAATATTTCTTCAAAACTACTACAGGGGCCATATGGGTAGATAATAACCACATGGACCTCTTCCACATGCAGTAATTGTTCTGCTAAAAGTGTACCAAAGTCCTGAATGGACAGAAAAAGGACTCTAAGTATCTGACTTGGGAGCAATGCTGAAAGAAAATCATGATTTGGGTCCTGGGTAAGTGAAGGAAGATTCTGGAATGGAAAAAAAAAAAAAAAAAAAAAAAGATGCTGGTGCAGAAAAGTCCACTTAAAACTTGCAACAATCTACCAGGAAGAAAAAAAAAAGAAAAAGGAAATAAAAAACCAGACCATGGGGTCTTGCTGTGCTACATGCTTTATAAATGCAGAAACCATTTAGATGTTCAAATACTGATAACTAGGGTGTTAGAAAAACACAGCAAGAACATTTAGCCAATTACAGCAGCTCCAAACAACTGATAATGATGTTGAAAGATGAGCTATAGAGAGAGGAGAAAGTGCAAAGCAGTGCTCCATTGCAGAGTAGGATGTAAGGGTTACAAAATTCCAGCTGTTAGCATAAAGCAAACACTTCTGCATAAATGCTTCCATTGATACACACCAAATTTTCATTTCTTAGTACTTCCTGTGTGACTATTATGCAAGTGCAGTCTTGGCTTAAATAACCAAAGTATCCCGATTCAGAACAGAATTACTGAGCTTTAGAATGGACTGAAAACTAAAATTACTGCAAGTCTACACAATACTTAAGAGTCACATTCTGACTCATATTGATGGCCTCAGTATTTGATAATCATTAGTTAAAAGTTAAGCTAGTGAACTTCATCCATAAATTATCGGAGTGGATCACCCCTAGACATCTGACAGTGTTACTACTGTTGGAATCCTGCCTTCCTGTCAGAACGTGTGTTACACAAAACTATTCATTCCCTCTTGGAGAAGTCAGGGGGAAAGAAATCCACTGATCTAGGAAGAGCTGTCTGAGACTGTTCTACAAAAGTATGCAATTCTGCCTGAATCACTGAGGTCTGAAACTTGAAATTGGAAATGATGACCAATGAATAGTATGTTTTCAATTCTGTAGCCTCAAGTCTCTTGAAATGACACAAATAATAAAATTTCGTTTTTAAAAAGAAGCAAAAGTGGAGGAAAATAAAAGCCCAGCCTGTGCACCAGCTCTTACAGCATCCAGGCTCCAGAAATGCTTACTGATAGCTTTTTGTTTTCAGAAACAGAAAGATTTCTAGAGTAGTCTTCTTTCCTCCTTTACCGAACAAACCGAGAAACACTTTTGCTATTGCAAAGGCTCCCTTTTACCCATATTTAAAAATTCTAATTACTGCTCTTCCATTTTAAGCCATGTCCTCTTATAGAGCAATAGTAGGGGAGCATAATCTTTAGTCCAGCTTTAAAACAGAGACACAAAATAATTTTAACAGAGCTGGACTACAAGATTGGTCACATCAAAACAGTAAAATTCATTTCTTGGTATCAGCTCTTTACTCCTAGTCACTAAAAGCATTTTTCATACGTTCATAAAGATCCATGAAGAGGGAAAAAACACAGATTTACAGCATGGTAAACTTAGTAAAATAAGCATTCTCTTGTTAAGTATTCCTGAAGATTTCATAGTTAAGAAACAATTGAAGAAGCCTCCAGAATCATTTTTTCTATATTTCCCACCCCTCCCCCCTGGTGGACCACAGCAGTATTCTTGTAATCAAGCCTGATTCACTTTTTACAGGTATTCAAATGCAATATGGTCTTCTTAACTAAAAGTTTATTGAAGAGCAACTGATCTGAGGAAATCAACAACCAACTTTTGAGAAGTTTCAGATAACTATCATATAAACTAATTTTCTATAGGGAAAAATGAAAGCAAAAAAGAAATGATGACATGTACTCTAGAAATTCCTAATTCCAAATAAAAGGTAATTTCTAGTAATTCTGCAGTAGCCTGCAGGAGAAAGAAAAAAAAATATTAAAAGACCTTACTATATGTATTAGCAGTCTAATAGCAGACACAAATGACCATGGTGAGGAACAGAGAACTAAAACAAGAGGTGTGTGTGGAAAAGAAGGAAACAAAGAGTTATGTTCTTTCCCTCTGCAGCACTAAAATGACACCTTGCGCAGCTGTGAGGACTGAGAGCCCTGTATGTCTGTAATGCCTATTCCAGAACATCCCCCTACACGGTTCTCCTGAGGATGGGCTGTAGAGCCAGAAAGGACTGCAGGTCCTCCTTTCTGTACCTGTATTGCTTTAAAGGAGTTAGTGGATTTTTCACCACCATTGTTCTGTGTTGCAATGGCATAAATCAATGGAATTATGGCTACTCGAGGAAAAGTTGTAAGTTATGTTCTTTGTGACTGGTTTCAGCATCACTGAAAGTGTCTGGCAGATTTTCTTTCCAAGTAACAGCCGATGTAGTTTCCTTTTGGAAAAATTAAAACATAGTTGAGTGTGAAGTTTAAACAGTTACAACTTTGCCCTTTTTTTTGAAAAAAAAAAAAAGAAAAAGGAAAAAAGAAAAAGAAAAAGAAAAAAGAAGAAGAAGAAGACGAAGAAGAAGAAGAAGAAGAAGAAGATGGAAAAGAAAGAAAAAAGAAAAAGAAAAAAAAGA
>JAWWEW010000088.1:12562468-12574120 GCA_035583185.1 Anabacerthia variegaticeps | reverse complement strand
AAAAAGAAAAAGAAAAAGAAACAGAAAAAGAAAAAGAAAAAGAAACAGAACGAAAAAGGGTTCTTAGTGAGAAGTCGGTTTGAGCTGTAGATGTACTTTTCCCAGCACATCCTACCATGCACTTCTCAATTCCCACAAATGCCTCCCACTGCAGTAGAAAATTCTCTTTGTAACCAACGTCCCACAATCACAATCCAAGTGCATAAACAGGCAATCTTACTGCTACACAGCTCGAACTCCAAATGAATAATTTTTTTTTTTTTTTTTTTTAATGAAAACTTCACTGATCCATTTTAAACAAAACTGGAAGGAATTCTTCTGCTAGAATCAATGCCTTTGCTTCAGTGTTAGTGGTAAACTAATGCTCACATCTTCAGTAGTTTATTTTTAACACTGTGAGAGGAACATTATGAAACCATATAATATAAATGTCCACCATGTTCCAAACCTAGCACACAATATTTAATACATACAGCAACAGTCAGCTGAATGGTTGCTGCTTCTTAAGAGTTTAGTTGGGTGTCAGAGTGCTCGCAGGCAGTTTTTTTATCTGAACCTTCTGCAGAGGGCAATGACAAGGCCACATCAAGAGTGCTCATCATTACTCCTTATTTCAAAGGCTCCTTGAAGTTTTGATGAACCTCTATTATACTGACAAAGCTGTACCCATGATCAAAAAGGATAATGCTGTTGTGATAGGGTGACTCTGAAACAGGCTCAGTGAGGAAGCTTTTCCTGCTGACACATCAGAAACCACAACTTGCACAAGTTAAAATGCAAGTTAATTACCTTAGTTCAATTGTTTAAACACTGTGGTTTAGCAGGTGTGAGAACTGTCAATTTTGTGAACTTGTTTGCTTTCTTGAGTGGCTGTGCATCTGGCTGAGGTGCAGGGACTGTTATCCCAAATAACCTGGCGTCATGTTTTCACTATACTGTCAGGGCAGCAGGTTTTTCTCACACCCCCGTTTTCCACATCAGTGCCCTGAGCATTAAAAAAATCAGTGGGGAGAAAAAAAAATAATTTACAATTATTTCACTTTGTTAATTCCACAGAGTAAAGAAAGTTAGATAAATGGTTTGAGAGAGCTGATGAAGAATTACATGATGAATCTTCACCCAGCTGGGATTGCTCCAAGTGGCTCACATTTTTGGTGAGACTTCACCTGCCATTACAGTGATACATGGCAGTATATCAGCTGAACATGGCAGGACAATCATACACCTGAGCTTATCTTTGACTTCTCTGCATCAGCATTCTCTGATGTCTTTGCCTTTTCATGGGGAAGATATTACTGCTGCTTTTTATTCCTCCCCATCTGATGACTCAAACTCACAACCACATAGAGATGAAAAGGCCTAAATGAGACAAGTATGCTTTTCCTTGCATCCCCCTCTTCACACTGCACATGAATTATAAAGTTTATTCATTAAAGGAGTTTTTGCAGTCCTTGTTCATCACTTCTGCAATTTCTGTCAACTTCACAGAATAGGATGCCATTTACGCTTTCCCTACACAGCATAAGGAAGTGACCTTGGAGGTAGTTCTTCTAGACAGTAGTGAAAAAACTTCTCATATAAACCCATTTTCATCCACCTTTTTTTTCGCTATTCTTAAAGCCTCTATTCTTCTGTTTCACAGTGAAGTGACTGCTCCTGTGTAGTCTCCTACCCTGGCCCATCTGTATCAGCTTCTTCAAAGGATTCACTCCTGTCCTCATCCATACTATTCAGGCTGCATCTTCTATATATATATTTAGAGGATCCCATGATATAAAAAAGAAAATTGGTCTGAGGGACTGTGCAAAATCTTCTAAATCATGCTTTTAGGACTAATGGGCTCTACTCCTGCAGAGTCTCTTGCGGCAGAAAAGGATAGATAGATACTTCAGAATTCAGAAAATGCACAGTTTTCACATCTCTTACAAGACTTCAGGCCTCCAAAACGGGGTGGGTACAGCATTGAGAAGGGCCACAACACAAGCTAATCTGGCTTGTGTGTAGAGTCAGCAGACCTCTGCCCAATTTTTCAGCTGGTAAGAACCCCCAAGGGAAGCTTTATGTCTTCTGGCATATGTGATTGAATGAGGTTAGTTATAGAAAACACTTTCTAATTTTCCTTGGAGAGAAATCCATTCCACACTATCACAGTATAAAGCAATTTTTAGGCAGAGAGATCGATTAGCACTTTTCTGCACTAGTCAGGATGAATCTAGCTTGTGTGCTACAAGTGCTGTCATGCTGCTTTTTTGCTTGATTAATATGCAAAAATCATTGCAAAGAATTGTTAATGTTTACCATGCATACAAAGAATAAGAGGAAAGAAAAATCAAATGGGATATTGCAAACACTGTCACAGATGCTCCTCCAACTTCTGACCGAATTAATGAATTTTACAGATATCCATTAACAGAGTATTGCACTTTGTGGAAGAGAAAGAAACGCATTTATTTCAGAACAAAAAATAATAAATAAATGTGTATTATATGGAAAGTTCCATGAAGAAATAAGATGGACACAAATTACTTTATTCCTCCAATAAATTTCTGTGCATGTACTCTGAATTTTAAAACATCACAGAAATCCAAATAAGCAAATGAGACCTTCAGAAAAACAAATCCACTTCATTTTTCCCCCTCTGTACAACAGTGGTACCTTTTGTTATTTTACTCAACATGCAACACACAGAAAAGCAACAAGTCTGAGAATTAAAATAGTATTCAAGTTCTCAGTCAATTACATAGGTGTTTGTAATTTGATCTTCAAGTGTAATAAGGTAGAGTTCAATTAGTAACTATTTGCATCTACAACTAATGGTAACTGCAGAACAAAATGCATGAACAAATCTCTTGCTATAAAGTCAGGTGAACGCACAGCATGGCAGCAAAACACTGGACCAAAGGCTGCACAGTTAAGTTTTTGAGTAGTTTCATACCCAACATTGAGAAATTACGTGACCAACAGAGGAGGAAGAAAAAGAGTATGGACACAGGCTGACCAAAATGTCCCTTTAGTCCACCTCCTCACCCTACTGAGTTTTGATTTTAATGGAAACACCAGCAAGAACAGTGGCCATTAGGGAATCCTGAAGAAAGAATAAGAACAAAGACCAGAATCATGTTTCTCCGTTGTGCCCTCTCAGATCTAGCCCTCTAGTTTTGGGATACACAAAACGTATACACCCAGCAGACTCACTGGAAATGTTTCTTCTTTTAATTTCCTATATATTTTCTAAATAAATGTCCTGAATACTGTGGCTTACAGAAGATTCAATAGACTGTTTTGGACTGAAACTGTTTTTCTCACACATACATACCAAAAAGATGACCAACAATCCAACAAGAAATGCTGTTCCCTGAGTGGTGGGAAGCTTGCTGCCTCTGCTTTCCTGCAGAGCCCAGCCGCTGAAGCCTTTCCCACCATGAGATGCCAGCCCCTTGCCCAAGCAGCGTGTTTCTGGCAAGCATTAAGAGCCCCAGCAGTATTCTTGGAAATGGGAGAGAGAACCACATTGTACAGCCAGCACTTACCTCATTAAAAGGGATGTAATGACCACAGATGATTGTAACAGGTGCTTGAAAGCATTATGGCACAGTTACCTGAAGACTCCATATTACCAGCCCCTAGTATCATCTAATGGAGTTAAGTGCTTCTCCAGTACAAAACTACAAAGTGTGTCACGTGTGTACTGTAGGCTGAAAGTGAAAAAATATCTGTGGATTCTGGGACTCATCTAAGGAGACACACAGGAAAAGAACTGCTGCTGCCAAGTATTCTTTCTGGGGTTTTGTCCATGTTGTCTTATATAATTACTTGGCTGAGAAATTAAGGGTAAGGACTCATACCAATATTTCCATAGGATTTTCTTTTGCCAGCAGGAATAAAGTTATGTAAACATGTATTCCTGCATGATGGAGATTTATCACAGATACAGTCATGTTAAAACAAAGAAAGAAGATTTGTTCTTCTCTAACCTGACCTTTCTGAGTAGCTCTGTGGTGTCAGTGTGTGCCTTCTAAACATCAGTGCTGGAAGAGTTCAGGAGTTCTTTCTGATAATGTATATATTAAACACGAAAGCTTATAACACTTCCAGTGAGAACACACAAATTTCCTATAACTTTTTTCAAGTTGGTCCCACATAAGTATACTAAGCTAGTAGGCAGACAATCAGGTTAGTGTTAACAAAATTAATCCAGAGGCACTTCTTCCTGCAGGATGAGAAAATCCTACTTATTCTGAGGGTGCGTTGTTGTTTTGGTTTTGTTTTTTTTTTTTTTAAAATGCAGTACTTGCAGAAGGAAACATCAAGACTCCTCCCAGAAACATGTACATAGAGATTCATTCAATAGTGCTACCACGAATTTACCAGACCAGAAGTCCAAGCTGGATTGCATGTAGCATTCAAACAATGATCCATACTATTATTCTACAATAAACATTTGAAAAGAATATTTTTGCAGCTTTCCAGGTTGCACCCTCAACCAATATGGTTACATGAGGTGAATAAATATTTGAAATAAAACCAAAATACAAATACTTAAAAACATTTTTATTAAGATATCCTGGTGGTCTAAGATCCCAAATCTTAAAAATCATGTCATAACTGCTGTGTTACAAAGTATATATTAACTCTTTTTTCTGACTTCCCAAGATTTCAGCCTTTGAGAAAAAGGTTTGGTAAAGCTTTGTCCTGGACCTAGCATTACATAAACCTCCCATTCCATGTGTCAGCACAGTTCTGTTCAGATAGTATGCTGAGGCATAGTTATAAATTTTTAGCACTCAGAGCATGAATGTTTGTGACTGACTAGAAACACATATATACAAAGCATTTATCTTCTAATGTGCATTTGAGCTGTACCACAGAAACATCCACACTATCTATAGCTTTCGGCAAAATTTACCTTTTGTATTTTTTTCTAAACCCTGCTTTTCTATTCATAATCCAGCAAAATTTTGTTTTCTGCTCAGCTAAACAGGTGACTTGACAGAAGTATTGCAAAAATGAGTTTGTACTTCTGCTTATAAATTTTGTAAGCTGGAAAGGCTTCTCCCTAAGTTTTCAGCAATCAAGTAACATTGAGAACAAGTGTACACAATGTATTCATCATGCACAATATGTAAACATAATAAAAAAGCACAATATACACATTCAGATGACCAAAACTGACTTCACCCCTCACAATTACTTTTCTCCACCAAATTCTGCCCATGCTACACATGAACAGAACAGGATCTGATGTAGCCCTACAGGTCTTATGCAGCTCTGAACTCCCATAATGGATATTCCAGTTCCAGTACCAGTCTTGGTAATAAATGACAAATTATGAGTTTTCTCATGCCAGACTAAGGGCTCCATTTGTCCAGTGTGTGTCTTGAGACATAATATCTCATTCTAGTATCTTGCTCTTTTTTGTTGGTGGTGTTTTTTTTTCTTTTGCCTCAGAGCATATAAAAAGTTCCAAATGATGCCTCTTCCAGACCAATTCTAGACTCCATTCTCCACAAATTACCCTGCAGTTATGAAGAGCTGTTCCAACCGAGGTGGTCTTTTTACAGGCACAGAAAATCACAGAATGTGTAAAGAGCCCTGCATATAACTACCTGGAAAAAAGGTTTGTAATCGCTGAACTGGGATGAAATCTTGAACATAGACTTGGTTTCACAAATACCTTCCCTTAACTGAAATGATATTGTAAATTTCCCAGTAAACACACACACAAAGAAATTAATGTGATGATGATTATTTTCTCTTCAAGCAAATGCAGGTTGTCATTTCTCTCTCTGACTTAATGAAGAAGAGCTTTTATCCCAAATGTTTTCACTCTGAAAGGTCATTATCCCATACTTCCCCTTTTTCCCCAAGTAAGACTGTAAAATGCAGAGAACGTAAATGACAAAATAACCTTAGAACAGATGCAGTTCAGGCAAGGATACACTACAGGAAGCATTCAGCCCAAATGACCTACTTCTGGGGCCTTTTTGCTCTGGGATGACACAGCTACACTGTACAACACCTAACCTAGAGATTCCACATCATTAGTGACCATGAAAAGAAGTCATCCAATTGTGGTAAGTCAGATGTAAATTAGTGATCTGCTCTAGACTATCTTTTGTTCATTTTCAGGTAGGTCAAAAATTACTAAGGACCTGCTTACTGATACACATTTTTGTTAGTGTTGTTAGTTTAAACTCCTTAGCACCTGCAACTGCAAACTCTCAGAACTGAACCTGAAATACAGAAATGAACTGCAATGAGAGAAGAAAGGGGCACACCTGAGTGTTTTGGAAACAAACAAACAGATCCCTTTGCCAGGTGCCTAAACTGATGGTATGACTTCTTTTTTTAAAAACAAACATTTACCATAACAAAAAAACAGCAAAAATCCACCACAATTAACAACTCTTCCCTGGTTTTGCTAAGAGCCTTTTTTGATGTCATTGAAAAAAGGAATCAAGACTTTCTTGCTCTCTGACAAGTTCCTTCATTTCAATGATTGGGTCACTTGGGGCAGAAAAAAAATTTTAAAAAATTCTTTTTTCTTCTTTTTTAGTTAGAACCATTTTCCCCCCTTAACTAGCAGTAGAATTTTTAGTTGATATTTTATGACACTCAACAATTCCCACGAAGGTGGAATAGAGAAATTCTAGCATTTCTACTGCAAATAACACTTGTCTCAGGATTTCATACATTGCACAAAAATACAAAAGACTCTTTCTGCCTTCAGGTAGACACTTAAGGAAATATGCACAAGTAAGGACATATCCTCAAATGGCAGGTGTTCTTGTGTAAGATGGCTCAAAAGGTCCATGAGTTAAAATTATAAGAAAAGAAAGTACACTCTTCTGCCTTTCTATTTATCTTTAAATTGATGGTGTTATTATTACCCAACTCCAAGAAAGGTTAATTAATCAGGTATAAGGAAATTCTAATTCCAAGTCTAGGAAAAGGAGAAGCAGCATTGGAAACTAGTCTGTTAAATTATTTGCTTTTACTTGTAAACTGTTTAAGAAACATTTTAAGAAAAAGGAACTTTAAGAAACCAGGAGGGTAAGGCAACAAAGTTAAACCAAGGATTTATTTGTTCTAACTTAATAATCTTATTCTAGCCCAATTTTACTGTAAGCGTAACTAAATAATTACTGAACTTTCAGTTTAGCAAAGGAATAAGCAGGCCATTTCCCCTCATTTTTTAAGGTTTGTCTCAGGCTGGTGAAATGCAACAGCTAAATTTTCACTGACCAGTGAGAGCAGAATAGAGCCTTTGCATATGCTGTGATAGTAAAAACAAAGTCAGCACCTTTGCCATCATGTCTTTCAGTGTAGAAAGTGTTGATATATAAAGAAGAATTTTTCCTGCAAATTAAAGTGGCTAGGGAGATATTTGCAATTAATACAAGAAATATGCCAAAGACAAGTGTGTCCATTACTGCAGGAAAAGTATGTCATTGGTCTGGCTTAGAATTGCATTCAGTGTTAGTGTGCCGGAAGTGAAAAAAAAGGAAAAATGGATGGTGATAGGAGAAGAGACTCTGCCAAGTATTACATCTTAAGCAGACTTTCAGGCTGGGGCAAAACCCAATCTTTCTTACATTCTAATTCTGATCAAAAAAAAAAAAAAATAAAAACAAGTTGAACTAGACTTTTTCATAACAAATAAACTTTTCAAAATTGCTAAATGAGATGTTTTTCTTTTTTTAATGTTATGCTGCAAAACAAACACTAGAACTAGACAGGTGGGTAACAACATTTTATTTTCTACATTCGGGTAGCTCTAGGTTGTATTTCATGTTCTGGCCCAAAGACTGGCTTTACAAAACCGATTTCATCGACTACTACAAGAACCTTGCTAGATATATAGAACCATCTGCTGGTAAAAATCAGTGGCTATTTTATGCCTAACTAAACTTAAAATAATCTTTTGTTCCATAGATAGGCATATATTGCACATAGCAGCCTGCATAGCATCTAAAAATGTGGGCTGATTGTCACCTTGGTGTTGGTAGGAAAACAGTTGCCTTATCCAATATTCCACAGTTGTGTGAACAACATGTATTTTAACATGACTTCTATTCACAGTTTAAGTGAATCATTTCCCTTTTAATTCCCCACCCCCATCTATTCATTTATACACAGATGAGCAAAGCACTTTGATGAAAGCAGGTTCCAGAATAGACTAAAATTCCAGAATTTGCAAGTTTATTTTTGCAGAGAAATTATATAAAACAAGGAGCCAAAAACAAAAACAAAGCCTTTATAACAGAGTGTGTATTTGCTTATTTTAATAATCCTTTGATCATCCCCCATCCCTCCAAATCAAAACAACCCCAGAACCAGACAAGATAATATTAATGCAAGAACAAGGCAAGGATAACATTAATTCAATTAATTTAACCCGGTCTTAAAGAGTATGTCCCTGAGAACCTCACACTTTGGAAAATGTTCTGTGCTCAAGTGCAGCCTATGTAATTCTACTTTAAGCATTTCTCCATACAAATTAACAGATATTTGACCATGATATTATCATGTAGCAGCCAAAATGCATCACATTTATGTCACTACATGTACTGAGATATGCATCAAGTGAAAGCTGCATCTTCAAACAAGAATTCTGTAAGATAACAAACCATCTAAACTAAATCTGCCTATTTTAAGCTCTTTTTCTGCAGAAAAAAAACCCAACAAAACACATTATCTTTGCACTGCTGATGCTGAGACAGTCCTTTTCAGAGAATACCATATCTATGTGTATAATGTTTCATCCTTAAAGCTAGGTTTTTATCAGCAGTAGTACCTTAAAGTACAACAAACAGGCTTTAATCACTAAATATATTGACACAAGTAGCACTGAAGGAAATGGGTTATTGTTCAATAAATACATTCCAACAAAGTGCCTGTAAGTTCAGTCAGGTTTGAGGCCTAGCCACTTTTTCTGGAATAGATCTGTGTCACAAAGAAAGGTTAGCCTCCTGAAAACAGTACCAAGTGAAAAAATTTAGTTTTCATCTTATGTGCTTCCCTGACAGACTAATACTAAATCTGCCTCATTTACTAAGTGGAATGACCTACTTATTTCTTTTTAGGATGAAGGTGGCAGGGTTGACATTACTGGATATTGTTTTGTCTGCATGTATTGCTATGTGTGTTATGATGTGTATTTTCCATGGTAACCTAAACGTTTCTTGTTTCAATTAAATAAGCTTTACTGCACAAAGAGGGATTTCAGATTTTTATTCAAAAAAAAAAAAAAAGGCAAGAAAATAAAAGATCCAACATAAGGAGGTTTTCAGAGTACATCAGTTATTGTGTGGCAAATCCCCATAGCCTCAAAAAGCATGTCTTATAAGGGTCATATTTATAAATGAGTCTCTGGAACAGGGAAATAAGGTCTGTATTTATAAAAAAAGAAATACTGATTCTTTGCTAAAGCAACTGATTCTTACCATTTTTAGATTCTGTAAAGTCTTGGAATTGCAGTTTCTCTCAAGTAGCACAAGGAGAACAATCTGAAAACAATTTAAAAAAAAGTTAAAAATGAAAAAAAAAGACAAGAGTAACTCCAACTGTCGCAATATTTAATAGCTATTTTATTGCCAGCCTAACAGCAGGTGAGCCAAGTATTAACTTTAGTGGTTAAGATTAAAGTCATGCAAATTATTCTAACCACACAAATGCTTATATATCATGCGCCTCTGCACTTCAGTGGTCTGTAGGCTTAAATATAGGACAAAGGAATCCCTGGTACCTGGATTTGCAGAGCCCTATGCTATTCTTAGCATGCAGTACATTTCTGAAGAGCACTATACCTAATGGTAAACACAGGGAAAAATCAGTCAAGAGGACAAAAAACTGTCACCGTATGCTTACAGTAATTGTAGTCCATTGTTCCCAGGCATACTACAAAGTGTGGGTTTTTGCAGTCAAGGAACGAGTATAACACAATGTAACGGCCCAGAGAGTAGGTATTTTTGGAAATGGCACTGCATTACATAACCTCCAGTTTTCTCCCTCTCTCTCTATTCCACACTCCCCCCCTCTATTTTAAACAGGGAGATAAAAAAAAAAAGAAGAGTAGGTCCTACCTCATTTCCCTTAAATTAACACTCTCTTAATTGACTGAATTTGCAGCATACCTCCTTTATCAGTTGTCTTATAAGGAAAAAAAATTAAAGTTCTCTTCTTTTAGTTATATTTTTCTTACCTATATCGTGTATGTATGAAATGTAACTAGGTATGAGTCATATGTTTACACAAACACGCACATACATATTGGATTTAAAAATGCAAACTCTTATATCTATAAATGTACACAGAACTGTTCAAAAGAAAGCAACACATCACTACATGTTCAGCAAAATATGTTTTGTTTTGGTTTTGCTTGTTTTTTTTTTTTTCTCAAAAGAACCACCCAAAATTTAACTGCTGCACATGCAAAAATGCAGAAGGCTGTTGCAAGAATGACTGCTTTCTAAAAATAAACCCCAGCAGCCTGAGAGGAATCCAGTGTCAGGGCGCAGAAGAGGGAGATTCGTTTTACAAGGGAGAAGAAAGGAGACGATAAACCTATCCTAGAGCCGTGCATGCATGCTAACAAAGCCAAGTGCATTAGGTTCAAAAATGCATTTTGGTGTTTGCAGAGTGCAAAAGCGAGAAAAAAAGAAAACATTATAGAAAATCACTTCTCATCTCCCCTTGCATGTGTGCGGAAAAATCCACAGCCTAAGAAATCCAGCCTTAAAGCACAAAGACAAAGAGTTAAACACATATACTGCACGTTTTCTCATCTTCTTTTAAAAAAAGACTGTTTGGAAATGTGCACCGAGAGGGGAAAGCCAAGCTGCAGCAAAGTCCGGCTAAGAACAAAAAGAAATGAAAAGAAACAGAGAGACATAGAGAGAAGAAGGGGGGAAGGGGAGGGGGGGAGGGCGAGAGTGAGAGAAAGAGGGGATTAATTAAAAAATAAATAAAATTCTGTTGATTGGAATTGCATATACTTACAGACAAAAGCCCCCGTTCCCTGCTCACTTTCTGTCCTTTCTACATGATCTGAAACACAAATGTGGATTAAAAAAGGGCAGCATGCTACAGAAGGGAATTTATAGTTGGGGGAGTGGAGAGAGGGTAGGGGGTGTGGGTAAGAATGACTGCACCTCTTCCAAAGTGCAGCCTCGGAGAAAAAAGAAAAAAGGGGTGGGGGTGGCTGGGGGAAAGTCTCTCTCTCTCTCTCTCCCTCTCTCTCGGGCTGGGTTTTGCTTGCCAGTGCTGGTTATATTGAACAATGAGCTAATTCTGATGGTAGCTGGCCAGCTGCCAGCTCCATCCCCCCCCCCCCCCTTTACAC
The DNA here is from genome assembly GCA_035583185.1 of Anabacerthia variegaticeps. Taxonomy (NCBI): domain Eukaryota; kingdom Metazoa; phylum Chordata; class Aves; order Passeriformes; family Furnariidae; genus Anabacerthia; species Anabacerthia variegaticeps. The sequence goes on along the minus strand of JAWWEW010000088.1, from coordinate 12,562,776 downwards.
ATACACACTCCCCCTGCCCGCCCGCCCGCCTCCCCCCGCACGCTGCTGCAGCGCCAGACTGCTTAGTCTGCAAATAATCCGCATCCCCGCGTTCCCCCCCGCCCTTCCCGGCTTGTCTGGGAGCCGCGGGGGCAGCGCCGGGCGCGGGGGGCGGCGGAGCCCCCGGTGCGGGGCCGGTGCGGGGCCGGGGCCGGGGGGAGCCCGGCGTGTGCGCTGGCTCCGGGACACGGGGGGATCCCGCACCCCTCGGGCCATCCCGCACCCCCTGGGCGGCGGCCAGGGCGGGCGGGGAGCGGGGCCAGGGCGCT
>JAWWEW010000088.1:12543889-12555949 GCA_035583185.1 Anabacerthia variegaticeps | reverse complement strand
AAACATTTCATTCTGGCTAAGACTGACTCGGAAGTGCTGTTTCTGCCATCCAGGATAATTAGTTAGCATGTGCTCCCTGAAGAGAGAAATAAAGAGCAGACAGGGAAAACAGCAGAGAAAGTCTTAGGCATTACCAAACTTCAGAAGAAAAGTGAGAATGCAGATCACAGGATTTGTTGTTGACAATTAGCCAACCACATTACACCCAAAGAAGACAGCAATCTGAACACTACATGTGTGTACTTTGCTCAAACCAACATGAGACCTCTCCTAAATTACACTGGCACTCTGTGAATGTCATTCTGATATATATACTTGCAATGTTGTCATGCTTGCATTGTTTAAGTGACATGAGTGTAAACACAACTCTCAAACTCTCGCTTCTGAAGTGGCATTTATTCATCCTAGTGACTGCACAGAAGATATGATAATAGCTGTCCCAGGTAATGGCTAAAGAGATGAGCCTTTCTATTCAAGTCAATTAAATAAAAGCAGTATGCTCTATTTAAATTCATGAGAATTCATTTAATTAAATGTGCAAACTACAGTTTTTCTATTATGGGCGATGCATTCAATTGTTCTCAACAATTTAGTGGGAACCTGCAAGATTAGTTTAGTCAACACTTCATGAGTTTAAGCCAAACTTAAGTTTGGTTATAAAACAGAGTTTACAACTAAATTAATCTCTCCAGAAAGCAACAACAGAGGATCAGTTTCTGTTAGTTCACCAATTCTGGAAAAACAGGAGTAGAAGATAGGAGTTTGTTTGATATGAATCTATTCTGTCAGCTTATTTTCCAAGGTCTGGATTTGAATTACCTTTATTTTTTTTTTTTTTTTTTTTTTTTCCTTTGTACTGTAATGTAATTCAATACATTCAATCAAGGAAAATTCACTCTAGATTGAGTACAAAACCTCTCAGGTTCATACTGCCAATCATGCTGAAAGTGCTGATAATCTGGGCACTCTATATTGCAATACCAACACTTTGATCATACTAGAAAGCAAATATCCCTGAAATTTCTGCATCTAGACCTGGACTGAGCAGGGTTTGTAAAAGTAGTCATGAAAGGGTCAGACATGAAGATACATGTTTGTGTTTGGGAAACATATAAAGGGGAAAAAAAATCACTTGATGTACCCAAGTCGATCTGTTGATGTACCTAGGGAAAAAGTGAAGTTGCCACAGATCAGGGAGCCCTTAATCGTGTTTAATAGTCCATAATGTTTCCCTTATAGTGTTTCAGGACTAGTACCAAGAAAATGGGACATGGTGGAAGTGATGGGTATGAAATCAATTACATTTTTTAGGCTAACTTCATAGGCTTTAAACCAAAAACTCCTAAATTTTCCCTTTAACCGTAATGAATTATAAATTCCTTGCTACAGAAAGAGCTGATCAGAATTTGATTGCCTCACAATTCTCCTTTTTTTCAGTTTTTTAAAAGCATTTCACTATGCTTTTTATCTCAAACTGTATCATTATTTTTTTTTTCCTCTTTCTGCCTTGAGGGTATATCGGAAAAAGGTCCTGACTCTGTTCACCAGTAACACATCTCCCATTCATTTGGAAAAGACTAAGCTTCAGTCCATTATCCCTCATCTAATAATTCTCTCTTTTTCCTGGTATTTCACATAGTAGTGACCAAAGAACCGGCAGTAAAAGATTAAAGTTAGACAAAAAAGTTAAAAGACCCCTTTTTAGGTGGTGAACAGAGCTGCTTTCTAAAAACCGTGTGTGAGTGTGTGTGTGTGTGTTCACAGAACACTTCCTGTTTTACCCCTTTGCTGAAGCCCAGGATTCAACAATTCCAACATGTCATGAAAAGAAATTGTGCGTTTATAAAACAAATATATATATTAAAAATTTCCAAATTACAAACTCTGTCTTAAATTTAGCAGATGAGTTCAGTTATGGTGTATTTTACACTGATGAATGAAAATCCAGTTCTGGCCTGTAGAGACAATTGTCACACCTGCCACATGCAGTCTATGCAGAATGTGAGATGTGCTTTCCTTGGATGTGCATTGTCATCCCTACACACCTCCTTTGCCTCTGTCAGAAATGGTGCTGGGTTCAATGGAGTTTTGGTCTGAAACCAAAAGACTGCAGCCACTCTTCTGTTCTTACCTTAGAGCCATAAAAATACAGTATGTTCCTTCCTTGAATCTACTGCCTTGTTTGACTGGTGAGGGTTTTTTTTGTTGGTTTGTTTGTTTTTTGGGGGTTGTTTTTTGGGTTTTTTTGTCCTTTTTTTTTTTTTTAAATCCAGGAAAACTCTGGTTACTCCCTCTTAAAACTAGAATGTCCCTCTCTTGAACAACTGCAACTGAAGTGTTTAAATCATGTGCAGATGGGGGACTGGGGGCAGAAGGTTATTATGTGCCTAGGCAGCTTAATGTTAGAACCCAGAGTATGGTCACCTCTGCAGATGGCAATGGTTACTTGCTATTAAAAATTAATAGTTCTTTTTAACTAGCTTTTAGTGGAAGCTTTTTTTGGTTTACATCTGGCACTACTGAAAAAGAGGTGAGTTCATGGTTGTCCTTTTGGTGTTGCCTTTTTCAAACAGAAAATATGCTTTACCATTGTGGAGATTTGTTCTGGAAGCCAGTCTGAGCTCTGATGAGTGCTCACCATTTATTACTTATCATGATGAAAAAAATATTTGCACAGCTGAGGGGGATTTCCACCTTAAAATAAAACAAACAAAAACACGTTTATGAGAAAGTTTGGGGTGGAAATGAAAAAGAACAGCCTCATAACTGTGGAATAATATTTGACAAGCAGTAGGAAAGATTCAGGTTAAATGTTGTACGTTAATAATGTTAAATTCTCTCCTCTGGCCCCACTCAGTCATAAGTAGCATGTCTGACAAGTGTTCTATCTTTGCAAACACTCTATGGTCATATTACAGAGTTTGCATCATTTGTAAAAATGTGTACTCAGAGAACTCTCTCCAACAGCAATAGTGAAGGGTTCCAGAATTTTTAAGTTATTCTGGGTATTATTTTTTTTAACAACTAATATGAAACAGATTTGAAAACTAAGTCCTTAAAAAAAAAACAAAAAACAAACAACTTAAAAAACATTAGACTTTCTTCCAAATGGAAAACATATTTCCCTTCAAACTACTAAATCTCAAAAACATATTTTCAAATTAATTCCCCTTCCTTGGGGAAATGCATTTTGAGTCAGAGACTGCACATGAGAAAGAACAAGGGTAGTGTAGTCAACATCAGGCTTGCCATGAAAAAAATATTGCTAATCTCTTCTAAGAGGCTGACTGCAGAATTTTCAGTCTAGCTGTGGACTCCGTGGAGCTGTTCTTCCTTTTGGATCTCTGGTTTTATAAATGCCTGGGTTTAAACATAACTGATATTTTATAAACAAAGGCAGAGCCATAGAGATGCAAGCTGGCAATTAAGAGTGGAAGTTTTTTGTTGTGAATTATCCAAAGGTATTGGAAGGCTGTTTTGTGATTCCTCTGCTGCCACCGAAGGGACATGGGCAGAGAACTGCCAGAGGGAATGGACTGCCAGCAGCCTCTCCTTGAAGGACTGCAGACCAGGACAAGCACCTCTGCTAAGAGGCCACCACAGTGTATTGTGTTTGCATGTCTGGGTTTTAGTAGTGTAGGGGCAACAGGGGTGACTTCTGTGGAAAGCTGCCAGAAAATTCCTCCATGTCTGACAGAGTCAATGCCAGGTGGCTCCAAGATGGACATGCTGGTGGCCAGTCAGGAATGGTGGTAACATCTCTGTGATTAAATATTTAAGAAAGCAAAAAAAGTCATCATGCACACGTAATTGCACTCAGAAAGGAGCAGAGTAAGAATATGTGAGAGAAACAGCCTTGCAGACAGAGTCAGTGGAAAAGAAAGGGGAGGAGGTTCTCCAGAAGCTGGAGCTAATATTCCCCTGCAGCCCATGGAGGACCACAGGGATGCAGAGATCCACCTGCAACCCATGAAGAAGCCCATACTGGAGCAGGTGGATGCTCTAGAGAAGGCTGTGAATCTGTGGGAAGCCCATGCTGGAGCAGGCTCCTGGCAGGACCTGTGGCCCTGTGGTGAGAGGAGCACACACAGGAACAGATTTCCTAGTAGGACTTACTATCCTGTGGGGACCCACACTGGAGCAGCCTCTGCCTGCAGGACTGCATCCCATGGAAAAGTGACTCATGTTGGAGCCGTTCATGAAGAACTGTTGCCCATGGGATGGACTCAAATTTGAGAAGATTATGGAGGACTGCCTCCATGGGAGGGACCCCACGCTGGAGCAGAGGAAGGAGTCCTCTCCCTGAGCAGCTGCAGGAACAATGTGTGATGAACTGACTGCAGCCTCCATGGTGGAGGACGAGGTAGAGCTTGGGAAGGAGGAAGGGGTGAGGGAAGTTGTTTTTAAGATTTATTTTACTTCTTATCCTGCTCTGATTTTGTTAGTAATAAATTCAATTAATAACACCAATTCGAGTCTGTTTCATCTGTGATGATATTTGGTGAGTGATCTCTCTTGGACCTTATCTCAACCCATAAACCCTTTGTTATATTTTTTCTCCCCTGTCCTCCTGTGGAGGGCAGTGATAGAACAGCTTGGTGGGTGGCTGCCATTCAGTCAGGGTAAACTCTCCACACATGTGAACAGCTGAGTGGACTGAAAAGCAATTTCCTCAAGTGAAGTGACCGATGGACACAACAGTAGGAGGGGTTCTGACCTTATACACTAACAAAGTAACTTGATTTTTAAAAGCAATGAACACATGCCATCCTTCTCTTCATTAAAAAACATGGGTTTATTTAGTTTTTTTAAACTAGTGTTCATCTTGGCACAACTGTGCCTGTTGGAGAATTTAAGATCCTGATTCTAATTAACAGTTGAGCACTTTATACATTTTTAGAGCACTTCAAGGTTTATTTACATTGCCAGAGAGGTAAACTGCTATATTGCACATGGCAGCTTGGTATAGTTGTTTGACTGAGACTACAAGTCTGGCAGACAAAGCAAATAAAGTTGTTGCAATGACTTCTGTTTGGCATTTGACTTGGTGCTTGTAATATTTTGGCTAAAAAGTGAGAGATAGTCAAAGTCCCCATGGCCTGGATGAAACCACAGCTAACTTCTGGCAATCAGAATGTAATTGTGCACAAGTAAATCTGTGTGTATTGAAAGGCTGTTGGCTTTTCACTGCTTAACACTGATCAGAGGTTTTGTGCCGAGAACAAGAAGAGGTGCTGTTAAAGTTCACAGGGACTGGAGTGTAATGCAGGAGAAGCTTCAGCCAAGCAGAGTGATCAGTGTTGTGTGTCATCATTTCCCAGTATTATAACTCTAGTTGACAAAGAGATACAGTAGACCAGCTAGCTAAGCCCACTCCCAGCATCTGGTGTGGAATTTGCTGCAGCCCAGGAGTCTAGTTATGTATGCAAATGTGCACTAATTCAGCCAAATCATATAGCCTGTGTAATATAAGAGGTTCAGGTGGTTGATCATAATAGCTTTTTCTGCACTATTATATTTATCTCCTTTAAACCAACTTTTGTATCACTTTTCTTTAGTCCCTGATGAACCAGCTGATTCCATGACCAACCATTTATTGCTTTTAGGACCTTGGAATGAAATCTTGAAGGTCTATTTTATATTTAATACTGAGGTAGCTGCTTGGTAAAGACTCTGTCATATCTTTTTATTATTTGTTGATTTTTGTGTCTTTACCTTTTGTTTTGAAATCTGACCACAAGCTGTCAAAAAAAAAAAAAAAAAAAGAAAAAAAGAAAAACATTTCTATCTGATGTTCTCTTTTTTGGCATCACAATACAGAGGTATCAAAATATGGAGACTGAGATATCAATATCATACTGAAAAAAATGATTTCATGATTATTTCTAGGAAAAGTAGTGCTCTTAATTTTTCTCTGTAATTATATTGGTAATGGAGTTTTTTTGCTTAGTGAACTTATATTATTTTCTTCAAAGAAAACATATGGTAACTGAACTCACTGCTGAAAGACTTGAAAAGTATTTCAAACTGATGACAGCATCATAGAACCACAGACTAATTTGGGTTGGTTTGACCTGAAAGATCATCCAGTTCCAGCCTCCTCACCATGGGCAGGAACATTCTCCACTACACAAGGTTGCTCAAAGCCCCATTCAACCTGGCCTTGAACACTTCCAGGAATGGGGCATTCACAGCTTCTCCGGGAAACTTGTTGCAGTGTCTCACCACCCTCACAGCAGAGAATTCTTCCTAATATCTAATCTAAACCTATTCTCTTCAGTTTGAAGCCATTCCTCCTTGTTCTCTCACTTCATGCCCTGTAAAAAGTCCCTCTCCAGAAATTTTATAGCTCACCTTTAGGTACTGTAAGGTGCTATAAAGTGCCCTGGCAGCTTTGTCTTCTGCAGGCAGAACAACCCAAACTCTTCCAACCTCTCCTCACAGGAGGGGTGTTCCATCCCTCTAATCATCTTTGTGATCTTCTCTGGGCTTGCTCCACACATCCACATCCTTCTTATGTTGAGGGGGCCAGAGCTGGACACAGCATTCCAAGTGGGGCCTCACCAGAGTGGAGAAGAAGGGGAGAATGCCCTCCCTCAACCTGCTGACCACACTGCTTTTCTGCAGCCCAGGACATGGTTAGCTTTCTGGGCTGCCAGTGCACATGGCCAGCTCATGTTGAGCTTCTTGTCAACCAAGACCCCCAAGTCCTTCTCCCCAGAGCTGCTCTCCATCCATTCTCTGTCTAGCCTGTATTTGTACTTGAGATTGCCCCAACCCAGGTGCAGGACATTGCCCTTGGCTTTGTTGAAATTCATGAGGTTTGCACAGGCTCCTTATCAGGCCTATCAGGGCCCCTCTGGGTGGCATCTCTTCCCTCCAGCCTGTCGACCACACCACACTGCCGGGTGCTGTCACTGAACTTGCTGAGGGTGCGTTTGACCCCACTGTCCACATCACTTTGTCCATGACAAAGGTATTAGACATCTCTGGTCGCAACACCGACTCCTGAGGAATGCTGCTCAGCACTGGTCTCCAGTTGGATGTGGAAGCATTGACTGCAACTCTTCAAGTGCAATTGTCCATCCAGTTCCTTATCCACTGAGTGGTCTCTCCATCAAATCCATGTCTCTCAAATTTAAAGACAAGGAGGTCATGTGGCACAGTGTCAAATAATTTGCACAAGTCTAGGTAGATGATGTCAGTTGCTCTTCCCTCATTGTTTAATATTTTCATTATGTAGCAGTATGCTGTTTATCATCTCCATTAACAATCTGGATGATAAGGCACATGCACCCTTATCAAGTTTGCTGATGACACCAAAGTGGGAGAAAGGGCTGATACACCAGAGAGTTGTGCTGCCATCCAGAGGGATTTGGACAGGCTCAAGAAAGGGGCTGTCAGGATCCTCATCCAGTTCAGCAAGGGGAAAAGCAAAGTCCTGCCCCTAGGGAAGTACAACCCCAGGCACCAGCACAAGCTGGAAGCTGCCCAGCTGGAAAGCATCCTGTCAGAAAAGGACTTGGGTCCAAGTTGAACATGAACCAGAAATGTGTCAATACAGCAAAGGCCAGTGGCATCCTGGGCTGCATTAGGAGAAATGTTGCCAACAGGTTGAGGGAGGAGAACTTTACCCTCTCTACTCAGCACTACAGGCTACACCTGGAGTGTGGTCCAGTGGCGGGCTTCCCAGTACAAGACAGACATGGACATACTAGGGGGAGACCAGCAAGAGCTCACCAAGGTGATGAAGGGACTGGAGCATTTCTCCTGGGAGGAGAGTCTGAGAGATCTGGAGCTGTTCAGCCTGGATAAGAGGAAGCATGAGGAGATCTCATTGTTGTATGTAAACACCTGAAGAGAAGGTGCAAAGAGGACAAAGCCAGGCTGTTTACAGTCCGTGCCAAGCAACAGGACCACAGAGAATGGGCATAGACATAAAAATAGGAGGTTCCTCCTGAACATCAGAAAATGCTTTTTCACTGGGATTGTGACTGACCAGTGCCCAGTTTACCCAAAGAGGTTTTGGAGTCTTCATCCTTGTACATATCCCTTCTGTGATTATGTGATATACCGCATTAAAACACATGTAGAGATGATATTGAAGAGCTACTACTGAATACTGTGAGTTTTTTCAATACCTTTTATATTACTAAAATGTTCTATGTTAATTTAATTGGATAATTTTTCTCTCTCACATGAAAACTGGTTAGATACTGGATCCATTAGCAACACAATGTCTGGCACTTTTTTATTTGGTACAGGTCAGCAAATTAGTACAAATGGATAAGAAAGTACCTATAAGAAATGAACTGTTAGCTTAATCTGCATTTGTTAATTTTTTTTTTTATCTGAGGCCTAAAAGATAAATTTTAAAGGATATTTTGTGTGCCTGGGGAGAAAAATAAAAAAAAAAAAAAAGGAGAAAAAGAAAAAAGGACGAAATTTGAAAAGCAAGGAGAGCAAAGATGGAGAAGGAAGAAAAAAATCAACCAAGCAGCAAAATGCAGTATAACGATAGGTTATGGAGATCTTCAGTAGATTGCTCTTCTTAAATCTACCTAGTCTATCATCTGACACAAAGTTTACCACGGTGTGTGAAAAACTTGTGTGATCATCTTGGTTCATAATTGATGTTATTTCACCCATTTGTTGTACCCTGGAGTAACTGTGATTCTCATTTCCTGATGCAGTAAGAAGGTGGAGGACTAAAAAGCATTGCAGACAAATTGAGAAAGTCTCTCCGGGTCAGTACTGTGACACCGTCAGCTGTATGGAGGGACATGTAACAACGTGACTTTTGCTTTTGCATTGTCTTTCGTAATGGATCCTGACTGTCTCATTATCCTTTTCTGTTACTCCACTATGTCTCATGAAATGTTGTATCACTGCAATAAAAGCATTGTTTTCAAACATTAAATTCAACAGAGAATGCATACTATTGCATGTTTTCGTTTCACTTTTGTGGCTAAAATTCATTTTTAAATAAGTGTGTTCCATCACTCTTCAGATTCTGCTGTTGATCCTATGGTGAAGTCATAACTCTGAATTTATGTCATCATAGGCTGTTGCCTATGAGCAATGGTGAAGTTCAGACTATGCACTCCCACAGCAATTTAAATAGATTGTATAAATTAAAATTACATTTTGTGTGTTTAACAACCATGCTTTCTCTGTTATACATCCTTAGGATGAGTAAGAGGAATAGCATGTTAAGCCTGTTTATAAAGAACATTAAAACTTCAAACCTATCACAATATAAAAATTACAATTTCTTTGGGTCCCAAGTTAAAGTGAGCTGCAATCTGTGTGTTTTCTAAGTTTAGCTTGAAAATAGCAACAGTATAGTCACATTTCTATGAGTGTCAAGATCATTCTAGGATTGCTCAGAGGTTCTAGTAATATTTTTTAAAGTTGTTTGGTAAAATTGTATTTAAAAGAAAACTGCAACCCAAAATGTCAAATTTGATTTGAAATATTGTACATCTAAGAAAATAAAGTGGGGGGAGGGAGGGGGGGAAAGAAGCAGTAAAGAATTTCTTCATACTTTTATTTTTAGATAAATTGACTGATCTCAGCTTTTCCATCTGATTTTTCTCCTTACAGGTGGTGACCGTGTAAGATAACACATTACAAGAGCACAATTTTCCCAAAATACATCGAAGGTCATACTGACCACTTACAGACTGATTTATCACAGGTACATCCCTCATATTTATCATTTAATCTGGATTTAAATATATGGCTGTGGGAAAAGTACTGTGTGGTTTGAGCACGGTACTTTTGTTACTATGATGCTCTTGTGGCAGCTTGATCAGCACCAGCTGAATGCACTGGGGCTTTCAACCAAGCCTTTAGCAAAAAACCCTCCAGCAAAACAACCCGAGATGTCTGTCTCCCAGCTGTCTGAGAATTTAACAAGTGCTCAGCTGAAAGGTGCTTAGCTCAAGCTCACACTATGTAAAGTGGAAATCATAAAACCTGAGAGGTAGAGTAATACCTGCCTGCACAACTAATGAAGGGCTCATTACTTTTATCTCAGGATGGTTTGAAGGATTTTACTGGACTAGTTACTATAGCTTGAATTTGAAGGTAACCATGGTGACTTTCATCATATCACTGTGTTTATGAGCCAAGAGGCTGCCTCATCCAAAATGGTCACCTTAGTGCACTTCTGCAGCTCTGGCTCATTGAACTGCAATGTATTTTGCTGTTAATTAGCTTTTGAAAAGAACTGAAGGCTTCAAACAGTGTTTACCGCAACAGTTTACCTCTTGCCTGGAGTGTACTTTGGGTTTTTCTGCTTAGATTCTGTGGTTTGTATTTCCACCTTCATGTTGTAGTCTACAAATCCAAATATCTGTAAGATCTGACCTTCTCCAAGTTTTTATTTCTTCAGAAATCTTTTCTGGCCTCTTACACATAGGATGATGACCAAGGTGTGTTTGTACTCACAAGGACATTTTGTGTGTGCCCATAACAGAAGGATCATGCCATACAAACTCTTTTACTTCATATCTGGATGGCACCTTCATAACATTCCATCAGGGCATGGTGTGAAGCACTTCTAAATAAACATTTATCTTACCTGCCTGGCAGGGAGAGGGGATCTATTTGCCGGTAGCAGCTTATTCCCTCATAGCTATGAAATTGTGGCAATCTATGCCATTTTTTTTTTATAGCAAATCATGCAAGAGCAAAGTGACTGAGCCTGGAAGGGACTGAGGAGATCTCTAGTCCAATCTTCTGCTCAAAGCAGGGTCAGTGTCAGACAGGCTTTTTCCAGGCAGGGCTTGGAACTCCCTGAGGAAAGACAAAACATGACCTCTTTGCATGAGTTCTGCCACTGCTTGACTGTTCTCATGGGGAAAAAGTTTTGGTTTTAATCCAATTTAAACCATACATTGCCAGTCACATCCATTGTCTCTGAGCCTCTTCCCATACACCACTGGGAAGAACCTTGGTCTATCTTCTTATTTGGTTGTTTACTCAGCCTTAAGACATCATTATACATTTTACAATGGGCAAAGGAAACCAGTGGTGTCAGAATCATAATTCCAGCGTGGCAGCAGCAGGAGGCCTCATGGTTCTATCAACTGATAAATTAAAAAATATTTTTTCAAGTGGTATTACAGCATGTCATAAATTTTACCACTGAGTTTATCCTATCTGAAGGGTATGTCATCTGTAGGTGCTCAAGTCAACTTGAGGACCTTCAATTATTTGTGTTGTTCTAAGACTGTGGAGTTCAACAACAAATCCTTCATGCTGCAGAAGAGGCAGACACTAGTTTTAATGTTAGAAGAGAGAACGATCTTTTTTGAGCCTTGTCTAGGTGAAAAATAAAACCACAAAACATGCTAGATTAATCACAACAATTCGTCTCTAAGAAAGAGAAAAAGAAAGAAGATTTTCAGAGTTGTTTATACAGACTAAATACATTTCTGGAAAAGCTCAGTGTTTTGACTCCAAAGAGTAAGTAGGTATTAATGTGACAGCTCACCTTCAGAATGAGCCAAGACTGGAGTTCAGGGTTGCAGAGGCAGAGAGAGCAGGAGATAGGAGACCATTTGCATCAAAGGGTGGCACCTTCACTCCACTGGAGAAGTGCTGCTCACAGCTGGTCTGCTTGGGGCACTCTGTGGGATAGCAAAGAACAAGCTGATGAGATGGACTAGGAATGAACATGAATTTCTGGAACAACCTCTTCCACAGACGTGGTGGGAGTAAAGAGCATCACCAATATTCAATACAGAGCTTGGTACATGTCTGAGAGAGATGAGATGATAGGATACCTGTCACAGCAAAAGACAAGACTCTGTAATGGAATCATATAATGTCAGGATGCTTAGGGCTGGAAAGGACCTCTCAAGATCACCTCATCCAACCCCCTTCCTAAAGCAGATTTACTTGGAGCAGGTTGCACAGGATCACACCAGTTAGGTTTTGAGTATCTCTAGAGAAGAAGACTCCACAGCCTCTCTGGGCAGCCTGTTCCAATGCTCTGTCACCCTTAAAGCAAAAAAATTTCTCCTTTTATTCAGATGGAACTTCCCTTTA
>JAWWEW010000088.1:12533437-12543789 GCA_035583185.1 Anabacerthia variegaticeps | reverse complement strand
TTTTACAGCTCACAGGCTTGTGTACAGTAATACATACATTAAAATATACAGCATAGCTATGTTTAATAGTCTGGTATAAAAATTATGCAAAAGGGATATGGGGAAAAGAAACTCATAAGCATGTCATAATACCATCTGAAATGCTACTTCCTTTCTTTATTACCTCTGAGCACAATTCTGCTGCAATACTTTTCAATTAGACATATTTCCGGCATTTCAGAAGGATTTTTTTTTTTTTTTTTGTATACAGGAAACATGCCATGTGAACACTGTTCTTAGTTTCCTTTACAATGAAAAAGGGTTTATAATGGGGCCCATGCCACCACGGGGACAGGAGGGGGTGTGAGCCATGGAAGGCCTGCAGCAGCGCCATGTCCCAAGCACCACCACCACAGAAGGGATGGCTGAGGAGTGAGAGCTCTTGCTGTAAGGCCACGTTCCCTTCCTCTTGGCAGCCCACAAATGGAAACTATGAAAACCATGCAGTAGGAAAACCATAGCACAGTCAGCATCATGGAACTGCGATGGGATAACTAACATGATGAGAGCTGCAATGGGTGACTATAAACCCTTCAGATGGGATGGGCAAGGAAGGAGAGGCAGTGGAAGGAGAGCCCTGTGTGTTAGGGAATGTTTTGACTACCTGGAGCTTACTGATGGTAATGATTAAGGTTGATTGCTTATGGGTCAGGATTAAGAGGAAGGCTAAGTAGGCAGATATCCAGGTGGGAGTCTGTTATAGGCCACCCAACCAGGATGAAGAGGAAGGTGAAACACTCTATAAGCAGCTGGAGTAGACTTGAAGTTGCTGGCCCTTGTTCTTTTGAGAGACAAGAGTCCCCATAACCCAGAACAAAACAGTGACCTGGTGCTTCACTTAAACATGCACAGGTCTGTGGGACTGGATGGGATCTACTCAAAACAACTGAGGGAGCTGGTGGAAGTGCTCACCAAGCCACTTTTCTGGGGATGGTGACTCTACCACTTCCCTGGGGACCCTGTTCCATAATGATTCTATGATTCTGTAGTTGCTGTACCTTAACTTCCTCCATGAGAAATGAGAGGTGCTTTTGTATTATGCAATATAGTGAAAAGGAGGAAGATTTTTTGCTTGAATCTTTGCATCAGTGAGAAATATCTTGTGGCTTCTCTCTGAGTCTACCCCAGCAATTCCTGGCAATGTCGTTTCAGTAAGAAATGTTGTGAAAATTGGAAAGAACTTTCTGGGCCCCTCTGAGAGTGAAAAACTTTCATCTGTTAAGCTAAAACTTCAGCATTAACTTCAAATGTTAAAATAAAAGCAGTCTATGATATGAGGTTATACTTTATATCTAAAAGAAGCTGAAATACTGCAAAATTTTAGTGATCTTAATTGCATTCAGGAACAGTTTTGAGGCTACTGCAAAACTCGTGTTTTTCACCTTCACTGTGAACAGAAAGGTCTAGTCCTTAACCAATTATATCAGTTTCTATTTATTACTCTTCTGGCAATAGTTAACAATAAGTTGCTGTTTCTCACACTGCAATTTCACTCTGACATTGCCACTATATTGTGAAGAAAGTATGAATCTCCTGCTACCTCGTTCAGCTACAAAACCATAGTTGTTCATCACTATGGCAACAGCTGCCCCAGCCCAGCTTAATAGGGTGCTTGTCTAGACACCATTAAACACATCTGCACTTATGTGTGTCTGGTTTTAGCAGCCAAGTGTGAAGAAGGTAGGGTGAAGGGAAGAGAGGCAACAGAAAAGAAGTGAGTAAAAGAGTAAAAGTGTTTCAGAAGTCACCCCACTTTACATGCAAATTTTTAATTCTGGGGGCCTTTCCTGGCATGGGTATTAAAATGTGTTCCTCACTCAGGATGCCCAGACTTACAGATGTGCGTGAAAGAATTTCGAACTGATTTCTAACTGAACAGAGTTAAGCACCACCACCACCTGCAGGCTTCTCTGGGAGCAGAGGTATCCCTCAGGAGCAGAAGTCCATTTCACAGTTTCTATGGTTAAGCATGATGTGTCTGAGACTGAGCAAGGTCAGGAGGTCTTAGCATGGACCTGAGAGAAGTTTTAGTTCTGATTCAGATCTGCTGGTTGGATCCTGGGGGAGACAGAATAAACACCCCAGCACTGTCCATGTCACCATCCCCTTTGGAAGGGGAACTGTTTCCTCACAGGCAGTGGAGCAACTGAGCCTGTAGACTGAGAGAGCTGCATGACCTCAGCTGGGTGCAGTCTGTGTAAACAGAGTTTATACATCAAAAGGTAGCAATTCAGTCACCCTGGAACTTCTACAACCTTCTACAGCTCAGAAAGTGCTTATCATGCAACAAAAGAAACCGGTATTTTCAGCATTTTCCATTTGCTCTGATAATGCATATTTCACAGTGAAAGACAGCACAGCCTGAAGTTGATAGGATGTGAAAGACACAGATTTGATTTTCTGCTCTTTTCTCCTCCAGAAAATGTCTCAAATAGCATGCTAGAGCATGTTTGGGGATGCTGAGCTGTCAGTGTGTGGTTTGGAGAATTGCTCTTATTTCAGTAAGTAAACATAGACTAGAGCAGGCACAGCTGAAATCCACATAGTGACCAACCTAAGTCTCCTCCCAAACAATATCTAGGCAGGCATCCTTCCTTCTCTCCTGCTCCCACTATGCAGGATACAAGAAAATATTCCTTGAGCCTTTACAAATTAATGTTGAGATGTTCTCCTGGAAGACAAGCATCCACCTTCTGTCTGGCACTAGGTGACAGAGAAATACAGAAGTGTTCAGAATCAATTCAGAGACAATGCCTGCTGGGAAACAGGCACTTCACAGAAAAAGCTAGAGATGAGTGTTCCAGCTGCTTGTGCTGCCAACACACTGCTTGTGTGTTGTGGGGCTGACTTGTTGCCAGAACTGTTCAAAAAGAGAGCATCTCCAAGTGAAGAGAAGTGAGTTAAGATTGTTGGTAGAGATCTATATTCAGCATATTCCCAATGCCACCTTCTCTAGATAGACTGTTACTGAATCCATGAGAAAATACTCTCCCTGTGGAAACTCTGCAACTAGTTCCCACTGCTGAGTCCTTGACACACTGTACAGGACAAGGGGATGCAGTTTGCACTTTCTGAAACATATTGGGTAAATTGAGAGCAAAGATTCAAAGGGACAATTTCTAACAAGTATAGTATTAGGTGATCATATGTTCTCTGCAATGTAGTCATTTGCTCATTTTGCAGCTATCCCAAACTCATGCTCATGTTTGTGTATTTCATGTCCATATCCCTCCTTAACAGCAGCAGATTTTTACTATACCCTTACATGTGCTTGGCTCATCATCATTCACATTGAAACACCTAATCATTCCATAAAGGAATATTCTTGTAACACATTGATTCATACCTCAAATATGAGGAAATGGTAAGCAAAGCACCTGCATATTATACTTCATAGTTGAAAAGTATCACTACAATCTCAACTGGAAGCTGACAAACAATGTTCCAATTTTCAATACTGGCAAGAATAATGACCCTGGAAACTACAGCCCTCTCAGTCTGACTTTATTGACTGGTAAAATTATGGAGATTATTCTGGGAGTTCCTGAAAAACACAATGACAATGTAGTCATCAGTGACAGCTCACATGGCTTCATGAGGGTAAAAGCTGGTTGTCAAACTTGATTTCTTTTTCAACAAGGTAACCCAATTCATGTTTCAAGGGAAACCAGTTGTAGTTTTTTGGATTTCAGTAAAGCTTTTAATGCTGTCTCTCACAGAAAGAATCTTTCTGGTTAAAATGTCTAGCCCACAGCTGGGTGAACACATTATGTGATGGGTGAGCAACTGGCTGACAGATTGGTCATGAGGGATTATAGCAAATTGGATGACATCAGGCTTGCAACTGGTCTCTAGCAGACTTCTGCAGGGCTTCATTATAGGGTCAGTGCTCTTCAACATCTTAGTAAACAGCTTGGATGCAGGACTTGAAGGTACACTGAGTAAGTCTGTGGACAATACAAAATTGGAAGGAGCTGTTCACTCCCTTGAAGACAGAGATGTCCTTCAGAGAGACCTTGACAAATTAGAGAGCTGGGCAATCACTAACTGTATGAAGTCCAACAAGAAGTGTCAGATTCTGCACCTGGGATAGGCCAACCCCAGATGTATGGACAGCCTGAGGGATAAGAAGCTGGAAAGCAGTGCTTGGAAAGGGCCCTGGGGGTCCTGGTCGATGGCAAGTTGAATCTGAGTCAGCAGTGCCCTGGAGCCAGGAGGGCCAACCCTGTCCTGGAGTCATCAAGCACAGCATCACCAGCCGGGTGAGGGAGGGGATTGTCCTGCTCTGCTCTGCACTGGGGTGGCCTCACCTGCAATAGTGGGGCAGTTTTGGTCACTGCATATAAGAAGGATATAAAGCTGTTAGAGAGTGTCCAAAGGAAGGCAACGATGATGATCAGGGGCCTTGAGGGGAAGTGTGTCAGGAGGGGCTGAGGGCACTTGGTGTGTTCAGCTGGAGAAGAGGAGACTGAGGGAAGACCTCATTGTAGTTACAACCTCCTCGAGAGGGAAAGAGAAGGGTCCAATACCAGTCTGTTCTCTCTGATGACAAGTGACAGGATGCAAGGGAATGGCATGAAGCTGCATCAGAAGAGTTTTAGGCTAGATACTATAAAAATGTTCTTCCCCCAGAGGGTGGTTGGGCACTGAACAGGCTCCCCAGGGCAGTGATCACAGCACCAGTCCTGACAGAGTTCATGAAGTGCTTGGACAACACTCTCAGGCACATGGGGTGATTCTTGTGGTTGTCCTGTACATGGCCAAGGGCTGGACTCTGTGAGCCTTATGGTTCCCTTTCAACACTGGATAGTCTATGATTTTATGATGGGCAAATAGATTGCCTTGATAAAAAGGTATTCACTGTGCAACATGGCATGGGTTTTACTGATGTGTATTTTTACTGATATGTATTTTTACATCATAACAACCTTTCCTACCCAAAAGATCCCTGTTCTTTTAACACCTCATCAGCACTATGCCAGCCTAGGTGTGAGTGAAGAATGGGCATTAACAATCTGTTTATGGTGGTATACTAATAATTGTAATAGTTCAGCATCAGGAACATCTCTTATATATTTATTGCTTTTCCAAAGCCTTAAATTGAAGTGTCCATATGGTGCAAGTCACTCTCATGCACCCAGATTAATTATGCGTAGTTGTTTAAAAAAGCTTGAGTTTTCTGAATCTAAATGTTATTTTGTTTTGGGGTTGCAATTAAGCCCATGACAAGCTTCATGAGTAGCATATATGGGGCTACTGCTGCTAGGCATTTGTGTGCAGGGTCCTACCAACTTAGTCCCGTAAGTTACTAGAGAGAATTGGCAAAATAGCTCTTAAACTATTTGAGCTTCCTTTGTTTAAACACTCTTGGGAGAAAAAAATATCTGCCTGAGACATCAAGTGTCTAAGATGAAGCATTACTTGTAAAAGCTTAATATTCTCCATCAGGAAGCCAGACTGCAAACAATTGATATAATGTAGAAGAGATTGTATATGAGTAAGGATTTAGTCTCAATGTTAGTATTGCCCCTAGGAAAATTACCATCTGTGTTTAATAAAGGATGTAACTCACTGCTTGAATATGATTTTTGTGTGAATGAAGCTTCGTGTTTAATGTTCAACATCACTTCCATTTCTGAGGCAAATTGAACTATTCATGATACTTCCCACGCTTTGGCAAAAAGTGCAGATGAAGAGGCATAGTGCAGATAGGGAGAGAATTATGCCTATTATATATGTAGATACTCTAGAAAGTTTATTGTTTTTCTAACCAGAAATGTTATTCAGGTATCCAAAGGTGAATTTTGTCCTGTTGTCAGCTACATGTGTCATAAGGCTGGCAGACATACAGGAGAGCTGGTTGTGGGTGATAGTGCCGCTGCACTGACAGTGATGTCACCATGCACTGGAAGTACTGGATTCACAGTGGATTGAAGCATTTGCTTTAGAACCTTAAAAGCACATACTGCTGAACTGGACTGTTAAAAGTGTGTTAGTATTTGTGTTTAATATCAATTAATAAATACATTTTGTTTCATATGATATGAAACGTTCTTCATGACTTGTAATAACAGCCACCACTACTACATATTTGGTCACATAGTAAGGTAAATACAATTGCAATCATTGCAGTCTTTAAAAACGATGTTACATTTGCTGACAAGATACAAATAGGCAAATAGTTTACATATTATTAAAGGAAACACAAGCTCTTATTAAAAATGTCTTATTATAAATTATAAATTTAAAAGTTCTGCAGCAAAGGAGTAGAACATTTTTTTCCCTTCAGTTCACTGTTGTAATTCCCAAACGAAGTAAATGTCTTCATAATTTTAAAATGTTTAAAAGCAAACAAATAAACAAACAACCCATGAAAGATCCCAACAAAGCAAACAACCACCCTTCCTGAACACTTCTCCATATCAAAAAAAAAAGTTTCTATTTTTGCAGAATCAAGTTTGTTTCATGGTCCTTGCCTGAGTGGAAAGAGTTTTATAATATTTGCAAAGAATTTTCAAGCTAACATCTTATTTAGCTTTGCACCTTTTCTGGGATTCTGTTTTATGTTTGATATTGTTACTTTTCTTGATGCACTTGCTACTGCTTTCATCTTGCCGGGCCCTACCTCGTGTTTAAACAAACTAAAAGAGGGGCTAGGATAAGTGACCTAATGGAAGGAAAAAAGGAGTCCTGGATACCTTGAAAATTCCTCTGGTGTACAGTTTGATCAAGCAAATACTGATAAAATAGTCTTGATAAAAGTCACAGGCAACATCAGTTTTTATTAACATACTACGACTTTATTTCAGTAGGACAAAATGAGGCCCATCTGTATATTTTTACTGACAATCTTTAGCATAAGCACAAAGTCATTTTTGGAGACTGATATCTTATTTTTGTCAACTTTTTGCAGTTGCTCATTTATGCCTCTGTTGTGCTTAGCTTGACAAAACAATTCTCAGTTGTAAACCCAGTCATACAAACTATAAAAATGCAATGTGTCCTGCTTTTGCCACCTGAAGTAGTAAAACAGTATTTGGTATGGATGCTATTAGATATAACTAAAAAGCAGAATTATTATCCATTTGTGCTCTAACATAGAGAGCTGCAAAATTTCCACAGTGCAAATCCTGGTGGCAGATTTGCATTCCTGCTATAGCTTGCCACACCCTTGGAAATACAGGAAGTGTCGTGCAAATGTAATTCAAAGGAGAAAACACTTTTGATCACTATCTAGACACAGCAGTCACTGTAGCATGTTGTGGGTCTGCATGGCAAACTGGCAAACTTTGTTTTACCCTTGCAAAAAAACAGAGTGGTTGTATCTGCCTATCCCTGAGAATAGGCAGGTTCTGGGGGCTGCCAAGGGCTGTGATAAGCACAGTTCCAGGCTGTGGCACAATGCCACAGATCTTCACATGCTGGAATTGGAATGTGTGGCATTCTCACGTGTGAGCCAAATTCTGATTCAGCCTTAAATGTATTAAGTAGAATACATGAAATACATTAAAGAAAATCTGCTCCATATAGGCAAACAGCCACATAACCCACCTGTGGTTTTCAACCTCCAGGGACACCATGGTCTTTGGGAAAGCCAAAATGGGCCTTCCCATCCTGCTATTTTCTCATACTTCTACTGCAATCTTCTCTGGAGAAGAAGGTGCTGAAGTTTAATTACTCCTCCAGCAGATCCTATAGGCTGAACAACCCTTCTGGTGTGTTACTTGCCAGGGTAGACTGAGCACACAGGGCAGAGCCTGGCTTTTATACTTCTATTTTAGTTTCAGCAACAACATTAATAAAACATGGCAGCTTGTCCTCGTTCTAGTTCAGTGGCAGCCTTGTTATACAATGTACTTTGATGTACAGTAGTCTTTACCTGCTATCAGATTGGGAGAAAAAATGACACCTCAACACAGAATCTGATAATTTATCTCACTCTGACTTAGGAGCATGAAGGTTACATCTAAAATGTGGAATTCAGTCATTACATACTGGACTTTTTACAGGAGTTTTTAATTGTTATTTGAAATCTAGTGTGACAGGTCTTGTTGTATTTGTATGTGTTAGACTCTGCAGCATTAGTTAGAGTTTGACCTTTCAGCAGTTTGGCCTTTCATCTAACATTTATGGAAAGAAGGGGAAATTGGCAAAGGGAAGAAACACTGAACCATGAGCATAGATAGAGTAAAACATTGATCTTACTGGCTTTCAGAAACAGAATCATAAGTACTCCAGTTTCTCCTGGGTCAGTGCTGTTATGGGGTAGCATTTTATTTGCAGAGTTCACAGATAAATTGAAGACATTCCCTGAGAAAAATGAAGATTGACTCCCTGATTCCCTAAGCTAGTTTTCCTTAGAAGAATATTAAGTATCCTTAAAAACAAAAATGGTGAAAATATGCTCCTGAGCAGTAAAATCTAATCAGAAAAGTTATTACAGATCATCAAGTAATGAACCACAAACAGGCTTACTTTTAACAGTGAAGTATCTTACTCTTTAGTCTTCCTATCTCAGAAGGGATTTGAGTGTTGTTGTTGAATTACATCTGAATCTCCTTAACAACTGACCACAGAATATCATGTATCAAAATTCAGACACATTTATCATTTGAAGAACATCCAAAATTATCATAGCGGGAAGAAATTAACGTAAGAGAGACAGACCTTCTTTATCTACTGTATTAGTGGAGCCAGCCAGAGATGCAACCAACAGGACCTCAGAGAATACAAAAAGATCAACACTAATAGAATGAAAACACCTTCAGACTTGCATGAAAAAAAAAATAAAATAGTGCAGAGTGAATATCTTGCCCTAGTATGATACAGAGAGAGCTGTGAGAATTAAAATACACTTTTCCTTGTTAAGCTGACCTGAAGGCACAGAGAATGTGATTTATCCATTAATTTTGTTCATGTACTCTTGTTATAGAGTCAGAGAATGGTTTAGGTTGGAAGAGACCTCTAAATACCACCCATTCTAATCCCCCTTCCATGGTTAGGGACACCTTAACCTCAATTGGGTTGCTCAAAATGCCATCCAGCCTTGCCTTGAACACTTCCAGGGATGGAGCATCCACAGCTTCCCTGGGCAACCTATTCCAGTGCCTCACCACACTCACACTGAAGAACTTATTTATATCTAAACTAAGTCTACTATCTTTTGATATAAAGCCATCATCCCTTGCCTATCACTACAGGCTCTGGTAAAGTATCTCTTTCCATCTTTCTTACATGACCCCTCAATGTAACCAAAGAGCACAATAATGTCTTCCCAGAGCCTTCTCCTCTCAAGACTGAACAATCCACTCTCTACTTCCTGTCTTCATGGCAGAGTTATTTCAGCTCTTTGACCATCTTTGTGTCCCTCCTCTGCAGCTGCTCTAGCAGTCCATGTCTTTTTTGTATTGAAACCCCAGAGCTGGACGAAGTACTCCAGGTGGGGTCTCACAAGAGTGGAGTAGTAGAGGGGGATAAATGTAACTAAGAGGAATACTGTTCTGTAGTACATCATCACCCTGCACCCCTAATTACACCATTTCATCAGCACTCAGGTCTGATTGCATATTGCTCTATGCTAGTGACAGGCACTGGTAAGAAAGTTGCAATAAAGCACATGGGGAATCCTGGATATGTAGGGAGTGTAGGGAGAGACCGGGAGCAGAACAGCTGGGAAAGAAGAGTCTCTATGCAAGGCTGATCAAGTAGCATCCCTCTATTCCAGCCCATTCTCACTTTGCTACAAAAGGCTTCTGTGTATTTGATTTCCAGAAAGGATGTATGCTCTATTTCACAGAGCTTTTGGTAAGGAGGAGACATCCGATGAAATGAATACAGCACAATAGCATATGGTGACAAGTATTTACACCTTATTTGCTCATGCAAAACAAACAATTGGATTCATAACTCCAGTCATACAGAGGGAAAAAGAGCTAGACTACTGTGAGCAAGCAGTCACATTGGCAGCTGTGATGGAGACCTCCATCTCTGCTCCCTCTCTGATCTGGAAGCAGTAGTCTCTTCCACCTCTGCAGCAAGAAACACTAGTCCAGAAACTCCACAGAGAGGTTTGCACAATCTGAGGGAACCATGTCTAGAAATGAGGTTCTGAGTGTCTTTTTCTAAAGACTAGTTGTGGGGATTCTTGCAGCCAAAAGTGCTATTGCAACAGTTTCACACACCTGAAATCTTAGCTGAGTGTTAATTCAGTCATTGGAATTCTGCCCTCTGAAGTCTTGCAGACAGGGGATCGGGTTGTCTATGGTGTCTAGGTATTGTCTTTTGGCAGAGTGGGGTGGCTGACAGGGAGTCAA
>JAWWEW010000088.1:12513877-12527188 GCA_035583185.1 Anabacerthia variegaticeps | reverse complement strand
GTACAGCTGATGCCTTTCAATACTTTGGGTTTTCTCCCTTAAAGTCTTGTTACTATGTGATAATTTCAGGGGTTTGTGTGGGGTTTTTTGTTTGTTTGTTTGTTTTGTGACTGTCAAGCTTTTTTTCAATTTGTGGTTCTCCTAAAAACAGAACATTATTGGCAATAACTTTGGTGTCCTTAACTGTCTTTTATGAATCCCTTAGAGACATCCCTCAAGAGCTGCTGGATCAGAAAGCTGAAAACCATTGCTATCTTAAATTATTTCTTTTTCTGTACTAAAGTTGCTGACACACGTAAGTCCACAGGCTGAGTAATTTATTGAAAATTGACAACCAAAGGCAGGAATTCTGATCTTCTTGCTTGCCCTTTGACAGGTAGCTTTTCCATGGGTCTTCTCCTGCAACGAAGTACTACAAGATAAATAAGAATATTATTATGCAACTTCAAATTACTGGTCTTCTTTATCATCAGATCTATATGCAAGTATCTGTTGTATTGTGCTGGAGCACTGTAGGACCTTGAAATTGTCCTGACCTGGATTTCACTGGTACTGAGTAACTTCCCATCATTATTCCTCATAAACTAATTACACAGATTGTGTTTACCCTCTGTTGGAGGCACAGCACTGTGTGTTATTGTTATGTCTAATGCCAGCATTTGCTTAGGGCAGAACCAGACAAAAATAAATTGGCTGAGATTAACCTGACAGACCTGAACTTCACAGACCCATGTGAGTGCCTGAAGTAGTAATCATGAAAGTACATCTAAGTGTTTTGGATGTAAAAAATTCATCTTAAGTGCTCTAAAAAAACTCACTTCCAATTTCATCCATGTAAGAGGTGTCTTGGTTAGCTGCCAGTTCAGTTAATTGCATGAAAAGTCCAACTCTTCTGTATGACATGAACAAGCAGATACTACTTGGATCTTTAATAAAATTTCAGTGTAGGTAATGCAAAATCCTGAACAGGGTGACCTCTCTGACATCTGAAACTAAACATCTGAATCATGAGCATGAGATCTACTCACTTTCTCTGTGCATTTTGAAGGCATCAGGCTATTTTCTACACTGATCTAGTGCCCCTGATGACAGCAGTAAAGCAGATATGTCAGTTACAACATAGTCACACCAGTAACACTTAAAAAGAAGTGTGAATATTTCAAAATAGAGGGCCTAAAACTATATTTAGCAGCCCAAATGGGTGACTTGATTTCCAGATGAATTGGACATTACAAAGTTCTCATTCAGCTGTTGCTATCAGGCGTCCTAGGAAAAAAGTTACTAATTTATCTACAACTTCACATAGAAGACATAGAAAAATATGTATATGCATATAGTCATCCTTTTTATGTTCCTTCTGTCTTCACTCAACAAAAATGATGTGTCAGAGAAAATGCAAGAGGGAACATGAACTCATGACAGATGGGAAGGATGAGCTCCACATAATACAGATGATAGTCTGGATGTCTGGATGCCCCATACTTAATTAGTCTCATGGAGGGTAAAGAACTAAGTGTATTCTAATGTGAGCAAATTCCCATTTAGTCATTCCAATGGATCTTGCACGTATTGCCTGTTCTTTCTCATTATAGTGTATATGACAATGAGTTTGCAAAATTCCTCTAGAAGCTGATTTTATAACAGGGTCTTCTTACATGCATAACACCCAAGATTACTAGAGTGGTATTCATGCCTCTATTTTGATATGTCACTGACATAGGCCTTTACCTTGAGCTAGGTGTCTACAAACCCATGCCAGTCAATAAAGTCCTGGTCAGTTCAGTCAGTATAGAATGCCATCAATCTGACCAAAGATAGGTATGTGTTTTAGGATCAGATGAATCATTTTCTCATCTCCACTGCCTAGGCAGATCCACACAAGACATGCATTAATTCCAGGGTTTCCCTGCTTGAGCTTACTGCCATCTTCAATCAGTTGCCAGAAATCTTTGTGAAAAGTCATCCATCCTCTTCTTGAAATCTTGTTTTCTCTTGACTTTTCCTTCCCTGTTTCTCTCTGTGAGTCTCACATTCTTGCAGACCCATCTCCTTGTCTGACCTTCCACGTTTCTCACAGAGCACTGTTACAAGTCCCATTCTGTTTTCCCTTACTACTCTGTTTCTCAGTTGTCTTGCCTGCAATCGCAAGCCTAAGAATCATCTGGGGTGTGAACAAATGACTATTTTACCCCTTTGGCCTAGGACTGGTTCATTCTAGACAAACCAAAAGTTCAGCAAGTTTTCCCCAGTGAACAATGCCTTAAGTTCAAGCTGTCTCTGCGCCCTCATGTTTAAGTCCTGATAAATGTCAGGGATATTCTATTCAATAGTGTATATTATAGCTGGACCCTCATCCATGATACATACACCTATCAGCACTTTTCACTAAGTATAGCAGCAGGCACAGCAATCTCAGCCCTGAAGCCCTTTTTTAAACTGAAGGATAGGCCCGTAAAAATAACAGAAGACCATATTTTGTTATCATGCTTTTTTCATGAAAGAACTTCATAGGGAGAAATACTGCTTTTCAAAATTATTACTGGCTACTCTACAGAGTAATTATGCAGCCTGCAGAATGATGCAAAGCTTGTAAAAAGGCTGCTGCAACACAACAATGTGCTTTTTCTAAAGTATATTTTCATTCAACATTTTTTTTATATAGATAACAGAATTCACCCTCATTTTAATGTGTTCTGCATCTGGTTTTCTTCTTTCAACAAGAAGATATAATTTTCCACATTATTTCTTGGGGGCTTTAGAAAAAATTGATATATTCCCTACCAGATCTGAATATATTTTTGAGTCCAGCATGTTTCAGGGGATGCCTTAACAACATAATAACCAGATTGTTTCACATCTACAGCTGAGGGGGATAAAAGCTGCTAAAATAATTAATTTGGAATGTCCTGTGGCCAAACTCTTAATTCTGCATGCTCTAATATTCTCCTTCTAAAGCCTGTTCTCATCAGTAATTCTGTGGTGGAATGGCTACGAGCCAAAACTGGGAAACAGTACATAATTTCTGCTTCCTGGGTGCCATCACAGTAAAGTTCAGAACAACGGTGGATGGGGAGGTGAAATGGTAGGGTATGTTGGCCTCTTGGTAGAAGTACTCCTGCTTCAATAAGAGCAGCTGTATGAGGATATTACACTGAAGGATGCACTGGCAAACCCATGAGATCTTTCTCTTGTGGTGTCAGTACTTTAAATGTGTCCTTTCCATAAGTCTTTCTGCAATTATGGAGTTTCTGGACTTTCTAAAATGCCCCTCCCCACAACGTCACCCCTCATTTGAAATCTTACTGGAATCCTGTTAGCTTTCTGATTAGCATGAATTCTCACAAATGATCTTACAAATGTATAAAATTGAAATGTTTGATACGATAACTTCACTGTGAAACCCACAGATTCTGCAAGGCTTCCCTCTACTATCCCTAGGACTTGGCATCTTTATTACATAGTGTTTTTCAGCTCTTTCATTGTCCTTGACGAAAACTGAAAAGCAAAGAATTAGTGACCAAAGAAGGTAGTTGGGAAAAGGTTTCATTGTATTATCTCTGCTAACAGAAGTCCACATTTTCCATATATCTCCATTACACGTTTACTATATACATTGCCCTAATAATTGCTTCAGTAATTTACTTCATCTCTGCATTACAAGTAAATAATTTTTGCAGAAATCTTGTAAACACATTTATTTTCATTCATGCCTATTTTCACTACTACCTATTTTCACTTCAGAAATGTTAAACTACAAGACTGTGTAGTCAATATGTCAATTTTAAATACCAGAGAAGGTTAATACGTGTAAATCAATTTGTTGGTGATGGGCAATATTTTCCTACAAAAATATTCATAACTTTAAAAGCAGGAGCAAAATTAGTCTCTGGTTTAGTTAATTCTGAGGAAAGCATCTTAAAACAAACTCAAAAGCAGTGAAATGCAGTGGATGCAGAAGTGAAGGACTCTCAGTGATGTGGGGTTAACCAATGCGGTGGATCAAACCGTGTCCTTGCTCCAGTCTTGACAACTGGGAAAGGACAAATGCTGTCAACAGTGCCCAGCAATACACTCAGGCCATCTGCTTATGCCCGTCAGGTGAAGGAGGACTGCTGCAAGGCATCTCATTTACTAGGCAGCAAGGTAACATATGGTGCCTTCACATCAACACCTGTCCAAAACAAACCTGCAGCCACACCTCCTGCACCACCAGGCGCATTTCCTACCCTTTGTTCAGCAGGTGTGGGTGCAGGCAGGGGTTTGGGATATGCTAAAGCAGATGATTCTCAGTGTTCAGTCCTCCCTACCACAGTGTGTGCCTGCCAGGCCAGGCATCTTTCCACAGGGTAGCACACAGGCAGGTGTTCTCCCAAAGTCCCTAACCAGAGGTGTCAGGAAACACTACAGCTGTAGTGGGAACCATCACATGATGGTTGGGATTATCCAGTAGTCTCTGCTCTTGATCATTTAGAAATGTCACGAGCTGGGTTGCAAAGAAAACAGACAACAGTGATGGGTGCTGACAGCACTTTTTTAGACTCTCCAGGTCTGCTTCAGCCACTGGCCCCTTCGTACCAGGAAGAAACACCAGAGTGCTGTGAGAGCACAAGGAGAGACAGGAGGCACAGAGATTAATTTGCAGTAAAGTCAGTAAGTGAGCAGATTGGAAAATAACTGAAAGCAAATATTGACTTATAGCCCATACCTCTCCCTTCTTTTCAAAGCTCTAAAGGGCAGGCAAGCATGTATAAAACTGGTCTCCATGGCAGTGCGTGGCTGACACACTACCCTGGTGTCATTCAAACCCCCTCATTGTTAATCAATAGCAGAGATAGAAAGGTTAGCAACAGAGAGACAGAGGCACAGAGCTCAAACCATAAACACCACCTGCTTCCAAGAACCACCTAATTACTGTGTCTTAAAAGTCAGGAAGAGACTGCCTAAATCCATTCAGGCACTTGGCACTTAAGTGTAGCAGACCTGTCATTTTGGGTTAGGGAGGAAAGAGAACAAGATACCCTGCACACTGATAAAATATATAAAATTACAGACAGTTTAAGTCAGACTGTGCAGTTCACGGCCTGTCAGCTTCTCCATTTAACATCCGTTTTCAAGATATTATTATTTATTATTATTATTATTATTATTATTATTATTATTATTATTATTATTATTATTCAGCCGATAAATTTGCCCCGTGCTAAGTCTTGCCACAGAAGATTTTGGAAAAGAGCAAGCAAGCAATCTTTCTGTCATTACTCCTTCCACAAGCATTTGAAAACAATCTTGAAGCCATTTTAAATTTCAGTAGTGCAAGGGGGGCACTTATTTTACAGTAATTGGGTAAGGATTAACAAAACTATGGATAGCAATATGAATACCTAAAGAAATGAAGCAGTATGAAATGCAAGTAAACATTTAAGTTGGACACTGCAGTTTAACAGCCAGAATAGATTTCTGTATATTTACAAGAATAATGGTGAAGACAATAAATACGTGAGCACAGATTAGAAATATCACCCATAAAAAAAGAAACTGGGTTCTATTTTTTTTAATCTGCTTTTTACTCTTAAAGTAAATTCACTTTTAATGTAGCGCTTTGGTAAATGTTGGAGCCTCTTCAGGAATTAATTTGGTCACTATGCTGCTAGGCTTTCTCTCACCTTGGTCAGCAATGACCGACGTTTGCTAATACATGGTCAGCAGTCAGTCAATGTAATACATGTTACCAGGCTCAGGAAGCAGAAAAAAATGAAACTGCTGTGAAAACAAGTTTTACTTAAAGAAGTACTGGTGCATATTTATGCTTACTGAGTGCTGTGCCTGCAAGACCCCTGATTCCTCTGGGCAGAAACTATAAACACTTTTTCCTTAAATGCATTCCCTTGTGGATACAGACTTTACACTGAAGGCTCTCACCTCACTTGCTCTCACCACAGGCCTATTTTAAAGGATTGTTTATGTCGATGGGGATCATACTTGAGCAGGAATACACGTCCATGTTCTGGCATGAATCTTCCCCATGAGCTGAGGGTCAGTGCTCCTCCTGGTGCTGTTTCCAAGAGCATCATGAAGCCACAGATGCTTCACAAAAGATCCTACAAAGAAGCATCATCTTTCAAATAATAGTGAGAGATAAATAATGCTCCTATTCCTAATGCCAGTCTTTGGAAACAGGTGAAACATACTCGGTATCAGCCTCAATAATGCTGCTCAACCTGAAAAGAAAAGCAATGGGACTTTTAGCATTTGGACACCAAAAGCTCATAGGCTAAGGGATGTATGGTTTAAAGTTCTGAGAAGATTTTTCTCTACATAATGCTTGGTAGCAAAAGCTGGCAAAGTTTACTTAGTGGAAAGTTAGTGGTGTGCTAAAATGTCAACTGTTACAGTTATTAGTAGAAAACCACTACCACGAACTGCTCTCTATGATGTACTTTCAGTTTCCTTTTAAGGGTTTGTCAGAGTTCCTCTGCCTTCTGTGTTGTAATTCAGTTTTCAAAAGCTACTTATCCTCTCCAGCCTATTTTTTTTCAGTCTTCCTCTGTTTGTTCAACAAAGTCCTTGGCCAGCCTAAGGTTTGGATTCCTTCATTCTCTCATCTGTCTCTTTTCTTCTCTTTTTCCCTTCCAGCTGTCACAATAGCACTAGTCCACAAGCTACCTATAGTTGCTTTTCAATGGATAACCTCTCCCTTACACCTGTTGCCTCTCAATCAGGGCTGATTTTCTTGTTTAGTTAAACTGAGTTTCTTGGCATTCCATCTTATTTTCTGGAATTTTTGCCCTTACATGGAACTAGGAATGGGAAATCCATAATGTACCCTGGCAGTAGCTGACCTCTGGGTCTTTAAATAGCATGTCAAGCATTTTTCATTCTTAGATTATTTGCTTTGCATTGATTTGGAGCCATTGGTGATCCACAAAAGAGGGCCAGCAGGGTGGGGGTCTCTGCAGCTCTTCGGGGACAGCAATCATTTGTACAGTAGATTAAGTGTTGTACTTTACCTGCACCAGGATAGACAGAATCAAAGGTGCTGGCAGAAGGCTCTGGAGGTTGACTTCCTATTTTGATAAAAGCTTTTCAGAGACTTGCTATCAAATTATTTCAAAAATATCAAATGGACAGTATATATATTTAATTAATTTTGTGCTCTGTGAGCTCTGTGAAAGCTGAGGGCTCTTTCCTGCAGAGAAAACTTCAGAGTTATAAAATGGTTTGGGTTGGAAGAGATCATAACAATGATTTAGCTCCAAATTCCCTGCCATGGGCAGGGGCACCTTTCACAAGAGCAGGTTACTCAAAGTCCCATCCAGCCTGGCCTTGAACACTCCCAGACATGCAGAGTTCATGGTCTCTGTGGGTAATCTATTCCAGTGCCTACACATCCTTAGAGTAAAGAATTTCTTCCTAATAGTTAATCTAAGCTCCAGCCTTCATATAGGCTCCCTTCAGGTGCTGGAAGGGGCCATAAGGTCTCCCCAGTGTCTTCTCTTTTCCAGACTGAATAGCACTAACCCATTCAGCCTGTCTCCATAGGACACGTTATTATGTCTTAGGAAATAAGTTATTCTCCACCACACTATAACAGTACCGAGAAGTGTCAACAAGTGAAACAACAGTGAGATGGTCCCAAAACTTCATGAAAAGTGGTCAGTGTTGACTACACTGTTATATGTTGCCGAAAGAAAAGCTGTTCCTCAGCATTTCCTTCCCATCCACATCCCATAGCTCTCAAGCGTCACTTCTCTGTGTGTCTCTGTTGTATGTGTGTGACATAAGAGCAATAAATAGAAGCATCAACAAAATCTTACTCCTTATTTTTTTCCCCTGTGATATAGCATCCAAGAATCATACAATGAGGGAAGTAAATGGGAAAAACTACATCAAATCGAAGGACAACTGTAGTATTGGCCATCTCTTTTCCTCACAGAGATCTGAGGTGGCTAGAGTTTCTCAGCAGCAACTCTTGAAATGCAGGAGCAACCAAAGTTTATTACAGAGGATAATACTAATGCTGACATTTTTTATCAAGGATAAGAATAACTCTAATTTCTGCCTGAAGTCAGCTGTGTTTCTAAACTCTGCAGAATGGTTGCATTACCTTATTTACATAGGTAACAATTGCAGAACAAAAGCCCATCATACTATGATATATTATAGCAGATTGTGATTTTACATACACAGAATTAAATTCTTTAAACCCATAAAATCACAACAAACACGATTTTTACTACTATAACTGGGTAAAATCACAACACACCATTTTTATTTTCATCTGTTTAGTTCCCAGAACTCTACATATCCAACAGTCTTTATGGAGGACCTCAGTACAAAATTTAGCAATTACACATTTGCAGTGGAATTAAAAAAAAAATAAAAAAAAAAAGGAGTGAGGACTTAAGTGCACTGGAAAAAAAAATATAGATTGTTTGGGATACATGTTTACTCAGACTGAAGGACTTCACTGCCATAAGTTACAACAAAGCATTCTCAACACAAAAAGGACATTGATCTCTTGGAGTGAGTCCAGAGGAGACCACCAAGCTGATCAGAGGGATGGACCACCTCTACTACAAGGAAAGGCTGTGATTCTCAGACTGGAGAAGAAAAGGCTTTATGGTGACCTCACCGTGGTCTTCCAGTACCTGAAGGGAGACCACAAGAAAGATGGAGAGAAACAAGGAGGAATTACTTCAAACTGAAAGAGAGTAGTTTTAAATCAGATATTAGGAAGAAATTCTTTACTGTGAGGGTGGTGAGGCACTGGCACAGGTTGTCCAGAGAAGCTGTGGGTGCCCCATCCCTGGAATTGTTCAAGGCCAAGTTGGGTGGAGTTCTGAGCACCTGGTTTACTTAAAGGTGTCCCTGTGAACATCAGGGAGGTTGGAATTAGATAAACTTTAAGGGCCTTTCCAACTCAAACCATTCTATGATTCTGTGGTCACCTACTGGTCACTTCATGTCACTGGTCACTTCATGACATGTGGGCTCTACCAGGAATTGGGCATTACATCAGGGCAGCACCAGTAACAACAACTTCTCCATGCCAGACCCATTAAGAATCATCACCCCAGTGCCACCCTGACCACATGTAGGTATCAAGCAGCCACCAGAAGCTCGACTCAAACAGACCAAAACTGGCACTGACACAAAGAGAAGAAATGTCAGGGAGCTGTTCAGGAAACTGAGCTTGCTCTTTGTCTTGTTGATGGTCCAATAGGGAGCATGTGTATGTTAGGCCAGCCACTGCACAGGAGCACATCAATAACAACAGTGGTAAGAAATGCTGCCCTCTATTTTTAAGCCAAAAACACTGTCATTTCCTCTTGGATCAGGGCCTTGCTAACATGATTCATGGTCAGCTCTGCCTCATTACTACAACCCCACTGAATCTGGAGTTGCACAGATGCAGAATAAAAAGCTAAAGAACCAGACATACTCGTGAGAATCCTGACTGAGGAATAACTTTGTCTACAAGCTTGGGTTGAGACATTTTGCTACACTGAAAATGTAATTTCAAACAAAATCTTGTCAACAGTCCCACAAATTTCTATTGTGCAGATCATAATGGAATGAGGGAGAAGTAAGGGGCAGGTCTTTTATGTCAGCAGCCCAGTCATTTAGAATGGATGAACATATTTAATATTAATCTTATGTTTACATCCATTGTCTAGATTTGTCAATGAGAAAAGTGCACACAGAGGAAACACAGAAATCTGTTCCTCTTCAAGGGAGTTTGCACTGCTTAAACAGTCTCTAGAACTTAAGGTGCACTTTGCCTCCATAAACAACAAATTGTGTTAAGAGATAGTATTTTGGATACCACTGTCTTTGACTCATGTAGTGGATCTGAGTCCAGATGAGTTTCTCTCCAGACTGGGGGAATCTGAGTTTTATCATCTCCATGAATCATTACCAGATTTCCTCACTTGACTCCATAGTTACCCAATTTCCATTCTTTGGACATGAACCCACTAAGGAACAAAGTGATATAAAGGGCGGAGTGTTCTGATGCAGTGTTTGGTTGTGAAGCGTAGTTAGTCATCTAGGGCCTGACAAAAGACTTAACAAGAGAGCTGGAGTCCAGTTACTCAAAGGAGAACACTGAGTACAGCCTGTTCCAAAACAACTAGTGTCTTCCAGGCAAACTGATCCCCCTTCCTGTCATTTTTATGTAGTAGCCACAATACCTTGCAAAAATTATGGCTCAAAACTGCATAAGTGCAGTACAAATTAATAAATTACTATGGCATCTGTAGCAGTAGCTACAGAGGATGTTGCAAAGTGGATGTATTTGTATGTACATAAGAGACTTAATTTTGTAGCTTTTAAAGATGTGCTTGCATTCTAACAGGATCTTTTAATGTTCTTATGCCAATATCATGCCAGGGAGAACCATGCTGTTTCATCAGTGTCAGTCAAACAAGTCATAACCAGAATTTAGCATTTTCTTTAAAATGTATTTTATTGTTATTGAGTTCATGCCTAATCAAATAAAACAGAAGGAAGAGTAATCCTAAAACACTGCCACTTCAGATTTATGTGAGGTTTAACAAAAGATAGCTATTAAAATGAAGCAATTTGGTTTAATTGTTTCCAGTCGTTCAGCATGAAAAGTCTTATCAAAACATCTGACAGTGACTATCTTAATTTGTTTCCTGAATTTACATATGATTCACACCACTGAACAATCTGGTGATTTACAACCAAGGTTTGATTTTCTCAACTCTACTACTACCCCCATACTCTTTATGGGGAAAATTTAGAAAAAAAAATCAACAAACAATACTACTGTCAGACAGAGTACAGAATCTTCAGAAGTGTTGAGTCCAAATGTAGTCTCCCAAATTCCTAGACATTTCAAAAAACGGGATGTAGGTTTCCAGCTCACTGCACTGATTATATTACACCTAATTAGTATGTACTTCCCTTCCCACTCAACCCTCCTGGCCGAAGGATAAGCAAACTGAGATAAATTTACAGAAGGATCAAGCACCTAATCTCAAGCCTCTAATCACCACTTTCTGATTTTAAGCAAAACAGTGCTTCTTTCAAAGCCTGCTATTATCTCCCCGGGAAGGCACCTAAACATCAACAAACCTGTGTTGTACTGTGCCTTTGGAAAGGCTTAAGCAAGAAGTAGCTTCAGCAGTGCAGCTAATTGACAAGATCTAACAAGGTTTTTCATCCCTCTGACTTTACCTTACCCGTTTTCTTCCCCCATTCCTGTACCTGCAGCACTCTCCCACAGTGTCCCATTTTCAAATAGCTAATCCTGAAGCAAACCTCGGGTCACAAGCTCCCTGACAGCCCACAGTCTGTACTCATGGATCAAGGCCAACTGTACTGTTGAGATAACCTTTATGAAGAAAATCAATCTTCTTTAAACAGAGAAAAACCATTACTCCTATACCTTCGAATGTTGCATTTTTCATTCTTGTCTTTCTTTTAGTTAACCTGAATCCAGGGCTTTGTTGTGTTTACTCACCTGCTCTTACTGACAGTCAAGCAGGGGGAACATCAAACCACAAAGAACAGAAGTAGTCAGGAGACCCTATGATTGTAGCAAAACCTGTGAGATCTCTCTGTTGTTATGGTGAATTTCACATTTTTTAAAGGTAAGTGTACAGTAATGGCTCTCTGGCCAAGCACAGTGAGTGTGAGATGACCATCTAGGCTATGAACAATTAGCACCTTTGCTCCTGTACTTTGAGCAACGACTACTATATAAATTAATTATCTATTTACTGCCCTGATGCTGACACTCCTTCAGCCCAATCAGTTTTCATTATGAAAAAAAAAAAAAAGAAAAAAGAAAAAAAAAATGGAAGTGAAGAAAATGTCATCTGGCACTTTCTTGATTCTTCAAGGAACTGTCCAGACAGCAACATTAAAACAAGGTGTCCACCATGGCATGTTTAAAGAGCTTCTTTGGACAATTGTTACTCCATTTTTCACACTGCCAAACAAGCCTTCCCCGAGTGCTGACTTATCAATGGTCTGAACCATATTCTGCATTCAAAGATGACTAATATCGTGGATGAAACATAATGTGTCTATCCTCTGTTGCTTCACCAGGAATCAAATGGTACGTCACTCCCCTCAGCACAGTGCAGACAGCGCTGCTTTTTCTGCCTGATGGAGGAAACATCTGGATAAAGTCTGAATTTCACATCCCCTTACTCTGGCCACACCGTAGCAGGCTGAAAAACAGAGAGCTCTCTGCACCATTGACTGAGATTCATGTTACCTAGGGTGAAAAAAGATCCTATCAATCTAAATATGAAATTAATATTTAGAGATGTGTTTAAAATGACTAAGGAGAGGTAATCAGCTCCTGGCAGACCATACAGCTCTATGCATGGTAGACTTTCCCAGAGAGTGATTCTCTAAAAGATACACCCCAGCAAAATTAATTAAAACTATAAGTATTAAATCTTCTTTACCTTTATTAATGTTCTCCTTACAAAACCCAACTGTTACATAACTTGGACTTCTACATTTTGTGGAGAAGAGGTCTGACTCCCACAGACGGGCTCTAGTGTCCTAGAGAAAGCAACTATTTATTTTAGGAGTAACCTTTGTCCCAAGTCTCTGATGCCTGAGGCTTATTTATGTTTTCCTCAGCAGCTGGAGAAAACAGGAGCTAAACATATATATAAAATTAATATTACAAAAAAAAAAAAAAAGGTATACAAGTTGCAATACATAACTATTACGTATCTGGAAGAAATATGGATATTCTTGGATATTCTTTCCTTTTCTCTTCCTTTCCCCTTCAATTTGGTCTAAAATCTCCTCAAAAACACAGCTAGTCAAAGCACCCATCAAATGATGGGAAGAAGGGACATGTACAAGTGTTACGATTTAGCCAGCATTTCCTGGAGTTTTTTATTCCAGTGAAACCACAGGGAATGAAAAATATTGCTCAGGATTTTGTTTCTCCTGCTTTTTGTATTTAAATTTTAAAACAGAAACATTTCAGCAGAAAATATCTTGCCAACAGTAGAATCTTTTTGTGGAAAAGCAATTTTGAAGAGAGAATGTTGATTTTTTGACTGGCTTTTTTAACACTGATCTTCCCTGCCAGTGTGGAACATAACACCACTGAATTATCACACAGAGGAAAATTACTTTCTTTTCTCACTGTGGTAATCAGTAGGCCAGCTTGTCCCAAACAATGGGAGGGACACCATTCAATTTAGACACAAATTGATTTAGTCCACAGTAAGGCTGATGAATACACTGTTGACAGTAGAAACACTGAAACTGAGCTATAACAAAAGAACGTAAGACTTACTGAAGAAA
>JAWWEW010000088.1:12493479-12513777 GCA_035583185.1 Anabacerthia variegaticeps | reverse complement strand
CAAGTCTAATGCTGCTTAAAATGAATGCTACTTTGAAATTATGTGCCTGTTCCATGTGCAATGCTGGAAAAGTTGGACATTCAAGCCTGAGCATGTTGAATCAAATGAGATATGGTCATTCACTTGAAATTTGGCTTACAGCTCATCCTGAAAAGGAATTAATACAGTACTGCTCATTGAGTTCATGTCAGTAAAACTGTCATTTTACCACTTCATGGCTCTGTCAGGTTATTTCATAGCCCTCTCACTTCATGTCTTTCCAGTTAAACTAATTGAATGTTTTACTTCAGCTCAGCTATTAGCAGTGTCATTGTCCCACCAATCATACACACCTAAGCACTAGTCAGCCCATATGCATAATTAGGTAATTAGATACAACAGGTCTATTTGCAAACAGAGAAAAAGAATCACATTTAAACCCTTGAATTACTACAGTCTGAGTTAATGGATCTGAAAACAAATGCACAGTCTGCCTACCACTTGTTTTTCCCACAAAAGCAGTTGTGTGAGGTCAGAGGAAAACCTTGGCTCTGCCTTCCCGACACACTGAGCAGTCCAGCTGAACAGGCACAGTTGGTGTTTTTCTGCTGAGTTGTTGCAAAAATTCAATCCTTCTGGATAGCAGCATGAAGGAATTTGACTCAAATTCAGAATGCTCCTAAGGTACTCTGGGGTGATGGGACTAAGATGGCTATGTTTCCTTCCAACATACAAGATAGGTGAAAGAAAAACCATATATACCATAATATCATATGTGTGGTTTTATCCTAAAGCATTCTACAGGCATGGATAGATTGGGAGCAAATAAATAACAGAAAAAAAAATAAAAATGTGTCCATGCTTTATTTAGATAAGAGACAGTAAAGACCTAATCTTAACTACTGATTACTTGTGATGGGAAAGGGGCTCAGAGCCAGACATGCACACACCTGCCTTTCCTGACAGTAATATATCCCTGGTTAGAAGTTAGCTGCTAATCTCTTAAGCAGGGCATTTAGAGTTATGTTGTAAGCCTGGAAGAGCAGCTGTGAAAGATTTTAATAAATGAAAAACAGGTTACAATAGGGAGGTTAATGTATAAGTTTTATGATTAGCTGAAGTTTGCTCTGTCCGAAGAAAATTTCTAAGTCCTTTTGAGCATCCTAACATATTTTTTAATACTGAAGAAGAAAAACAGAAGTCACTTGCACTGGACAGCAATTGTGAATACTTCATTCCCACAAAATCCACACAGGAACACAGAAGAACTTAACCAAGCCAAGTGACACAGAACTCCCTTTATCCATTTGAAGTGTTTGAAATATCATGAGCAACACCAGCAGAGAGTCTACAAACCCTCTATGACCAAAACATGAGCCACAAAGCATTTACTGAGCAACCCTGTGCTTTAACACAGACGACTGGAAATGTCATATCTGCAGGCACTCCACATTCTGTGCACCCACAACCCCAGCTCTCAGACTTTGTGTGGGTGAAGCTGATTTCCCCTTTAAAGGACAGACAGCTTCATCTCTTAACCACAGACTGGGTGGGATGATGATTGTTCCTTCTTGGTCTTACCAAACCATCTTGGCCTTTGTGTGCTATTTGGACAAAAAAAGACCACCTGGGGATATGTCTGACATGACTAAATACATCAGTGAATGTATCTAAGCACGAAAAAAGGTAAAGTAGCTTCTCTGTGATAATATATTAAATTCGTTGTTATACTAAGCTGTGTTTTCGCTGGCTCAAAGTGGCAGACAAAATATTAAAAAAAAAACGTTTGACTTCTATTTCTCCTCCAGTAATCTGCAGTTTATTTATAGCATTCAGTTCCTAGCACTCTTTAATAAGACTTACATTCAAGAGAAGAGGATATGACAGAGCTGGATGAAGAAGATACAACTGGGAAAGTTTATAGTAGAGGAAGCCATGGAAAGTAAATAGATGAGATTCCAATGGCAGAAGAAGCCTACATCTCTCCCAGGAAAACTAGCTATTAAGGCTTAACACATAGCATTTATACAGACAAAGTGTAAAAGGCTAAATGAAAGCTTCTGTCAAAAAGCCCTGCATGACAAGAAGTAGTTTGAAGTTTAAAGCACAGAGGTAGGAGCCAATGGACTGAAAGGGCCTTCCCAACTGCCTGCTCCCATACCAGGAGACAGCTGAGGCTTCCTTTTCTTTCTGGACACACTGCAGCAGTTTGATTTGCTGACCTACTTGAGTGTAAGAATTTGCCAAGAAGACTCTGTCCAAGAAGCCATCATCTGTATCCTGTGTTGTAGCCAAACAAACCTTTGGTTTTGCCAGAAGCAAGACTGATTCAGTAGCAGGGGACTCAGCACAAGCTGTCTGGGGTGGTGCTCTGATTCATCTGCAGCATAGTTTGGGAGAGTGGGACCCTATCCTTCATTGCTGGCTGCCTGAAACAAGACAAGGAATGAGTTTACTTAGTCCTGGCCACATCCTAGCAGGCAAAGTGCTGCAGAACCATCAAAATCATACAAATACAGAAAAGCAGGACTACAAATACAGAAAAACAGGACTATGAGACACCCCAGAAGACTGTCTAATTCACATCCTACAATTAGTACTGCAGTGCTTGCTGTCACAAATGCGGCTGTGAGGAAAGATTCATGGAAGAAGAAAATGTGAACTCAAGTGCATATATACCCACTCACAGCAGAGCTGAGAAAATGGGAAACTGAAATTAATTTACTACATATTCATTTTTGCCTTAGACTCCATAGCTTTTGTAAGTCCAGTCTAAAAACAAAGTCAGAACACTGGCTGATATTACAAAGAACTTGAAAGGACTACAGAGAACTGTCGAAGAAAGAGTGATAAAGATGGTCCTTTTTCCCCCCACTGAGATTTTTCACTCTATTCTTAACTACGTTTATTTCTCCACTCAAAATATGTTAATTACTCAAGACACAGAGCAAACTTTTGAAGGAGAAGATGAAAATTTCCATGTATTTCCAAAATTTTCCAGTTGTATTTCTGTCTTCTAGGCAGTTTTCTTTACATCTTGGTATGAAAACAATACAGCCTTAGGACAAAGAGCCATCAGAAAATTAATATCTATTTTTGGTATTGTTTCTTTCTTTTTTCCATGTCTTCACAAAAGTACACAGTCCAAATACAATATTGTAAACTCTCTGCAGTATTTTTCTTCAATACTGCAGTATTTTCATAAACACCTTCAGTATGAAACCCAAAAAAGAGTTGTTAGGAAGCCAAGAGACACTGTATCAGAGTTTCAAAGAGTGCAGATCTCTTAAAAGAAATAAATAAAAAGAAGTGGGAAACAGATCACTGGTTACTTGAGGACTCTTAAGTGATTAAAGGAAGTTCTGCACATTTGCATCCTTATTCTGGTGTTCAGTTCAAAGCTGTAACTGCATCTGTACTTTTGAGGAGGTTTCTGTTGGCTGCACCTGTAGTAATGGTCTAGAGTAGCCAAAGGACTTTTCAAACATATTTGTTTTATTTATGAAATAGACACCTACAGTTTACTTTTTGCTTTCTCTGGCAGCCTTTGTAAGATTGGATGTGGCAGTGCTTCATGTCATACATCTTCTACATCTTTCTCCTGGGCTGTGCAGAACTGAGCTACTTGACATGAGAACTTTTTCTTTTGTGAAGAGTTTGCTGCTAGATCTGTTTCAGTTTTTCTCCAAAAATAGATCTTCAAGAGCTGAGTCATGGGTCATACTCTGATGCAAGAAGGGACCAAAGAGCACAGACCATCCCAGAGCATTGCAACAGAAGAAAATGTCTCAGCAACACAGCCCGAAAAAAATGTTCCCACCATGACTTCCATGAGTCACAAAACTTCCAGGATTACTCCTTCATGTGCTGTCCAGCCACATACAACAGTCATAATCCTGGCACACTCAGTCACTCCTTGCAGGAGCTGCAGGCTGATACCTGTGTCATCTCAGAGCTATTTCACATGGGTCATGGGTGTTTCAGCAGCCTGAGCAAATGGATGTTGTTTAGAAACAAGTGGGAAATTATTAGCCTTTTCATCAATGACCTCAAGATGTCTTCAGTGATCAGTATAAGTCAAGAAAATTTTGTGGGAAGCTGTTTTTTTCCCTCTGAAATCTTGACACAAGAAACGTGGATGACCTACTGTTTTATAGCTCATCACCCTTCAGAATCCAGAGCTGGTTGTATTACTCACTGGTTACATCAGTTAACCTTTTCTTTAAAAGGGCAACATGTCAGCTTTGTCTGAATGTATGACTTTAGTACAGAGAGGATTTGACCTGGGCTCCCACACATGAACTGCCCATCTGCTGCCCATTCAGGCACAGTGACTGTCCACAGGACAAGGCGTGCTGTGGTATGGCTTGTAAGGCTGGTCCCCATGTACACAGCACAGCCACATCCTCATTGCAGAAGGACACACATTAAGAAAACCAATATAACTAATTCTTTGGACTTGGAGTGAGGAGAAGATCATGGTCTCTCAGATCTGAATCTATGAACAATAGCTGAAAAACTTACATATTAAAAGCTCACTCTGGTCCTGAAGCGCTAAGATGAGCAAATAAGGGAAGGAACACCCTCAGACACACTTTGTTACTGCTTTCCAAAGCTGGGCAACTCAACTGCTAGTGCTAGCAGTGGGGGAGGTCTATGAAGCAGTGAGGTGTGAGGTTTACTCAGTACTGGTGAGCATTAGTAACATGGTTGAGAAGAAAATTGACGCAAGAGATAGGCCTTTTCCAGCTGCTGTGGACCATCAGGTGCACCAGTGATCTTCTCTGTATTCTCCTCATCACAAGAAATGTGGGAACCACAAGGGAAAGAAGTTCAAAGTCCTGCAAATCTCTCTTCAATGCAAACCCAGATTCACACTTATAAGGGTATCGAGATGGAACAGAGATTTTCCATTTACCTCTTTAGAGAGGGAGAGCTCTTATTTCACCTAACACAGTTCCCACTTTGCTACATGGCCTTCCTTACCTTTGAGAAAACACCATTTACCCTCTAATAACACCTGGAATTTGACCAATTAAAAATGACCACTTGGTAGAAATGTAACAGCACATTTAGAAGTGGCTGGCTGGCTGCTGGGCTTGTACTTGGGATGCTGCAGGCCTGTGCTCTTCTGTAAAATCAGTATGTTTGCCTACTAAGTGCCAGAGTGACCAAAAGCAGGGTGGCACAACCTGCAGGGGATAATAGAGAAATCTTGAAGGAAGCTCAAGAAATGTTTGCATTATATAGCTAGTTAGGGAAAAAATAGGCATTTCCTTTCCCACTGTACACATATATTATCCTAGAAAGAACAAGAAAGTCAGCTACTTTCTGATCCTTTTGCCATTCTAAATAATGCCTATGCTGACAATACAGGCTAACTGGACAACTGCAGTTATTATAAAATAATCAGGAAAATTTTTGAAAATTGCATTCTTGCACCAGCTGCCTCTACATGAATAATAATTGCAAATGTAAAAAGAGCAAGTGTGTCAAACTTTGCCATGGACCAAAGGACAAGTTGAAGAATCATCTATGGCTGTGCTGTTGTGCATGACAGCAGGAAGGTTTGACACTCCTATGTTCTTTCAAATTGTCTCTTGTGCCAGCTCTACATCACGCAAATTGCTAAAATTCTCAGGAGACCACTTGACTCAGTCCATCAAGCTAGTTGATGACATTAAGCCCTTTTAATTCAATTCAGTCACCAATTCAGTCACTGTTTAAGTGACACATTCTGTGTTCAGGTGTCAGCCATCCTAAATGTAACCTTGTCAAGTGATGGATGAACTGAAATGATTAAACTTTTGGAGAATGGTTAACTAATTAATCTACATTCTGAACAGTTGTTTTCAAAATTATACTCTAAACTTTTGAAGGACACAGAAAATACATCTCAATCTATGAGGATTTGGTATGGTTTGTGATGAAATTTATAATCCAGCAGTTGCAAATGTGTAATCAGGATATAGAATATGGATTACAGAGAGGTTTTCATAAGGTTGTCTTGAAGTTAGTTAGAGGGTGAAAAAATACCATACCAAACTTCTTCTGATTTGTGGTTATGAGTGCTTAGTCACCTCTGTGTGTATAGTTCTAACACCATGTGGCTATGACTGCATAAAATGGCATTTGCAATGATATCACCAGTTAAGAAAATCAAGTCCACAATTAGGACAGAAATAGATTTTAATTACAAATGAAGATTATATAAGTGTAAGCGCAGATGGAATAATTAGAGCCTTTTTATTGAAATCCTAAATGCTTGTTCATGAAACCATAAAGAGTTATAGTAACATCTGCTTCAATAACAGATTAGAATATTCTTTTTGGATTTGAAGTACCTGGTAATGTGAAAAGGAATCATGTCTCTGAACTAAAACGCATGCAAAGTGCACACACTGTAGCATTTATTTCTGCAAATCACACTTGCATGTTGTTTCTTGGTGCATGAATTTTTTTAAGTAAGGCACAATAACTGGTACATAAAGAAGTAAGTTAACTCATTTAATCTTTTACACTGTGTCTCTTGTTGTCTAGGCTGCACAGTGGGGGGAAACAAAAAAAAAAAAAAAAAGGAAAAAAGACGTGACATCTCCCTGAAAACCTGCAGAAAGCACAAAAATAGAGACCACTCCTTTACAAACACTGCACTAAATTGTTTCCTTCAGAAGCTGGGGGTTTTTCATGGTCTTTGATATCATTGTAGCAAGAAATACTATTATTATTTTTTTAACCTCTACTTACTAAGACAGCAATTTGCCCATATATTTTTTATTAAGAAAGGGCACATCACTTCAGCTGGCAGTCACTGTGATGCTTTGGTTG
The DNA here is from genome assembly GCA_035583185.1 of Anabacerthia variegaticeps. Lineage (NCBI taxonomy): Eukaryota > Metazoa > Chordata > Aves > Passeriformes > Furnariidae > Anabacerthia > Anabacerthia variegaticeps. The sequence continues at coordinate 12,506,970 of JAWWEW010000088.1, read as the reverse complement.
CAAAGCAAAATACTAGTCTTGCAGAGCCCATGACAAACAAATTTATGTGGCTTTTGCTGTTAAAGAAAATAATGCCCTTAATGAGAAAAATAGTAGCACTTATGGTGTCATTACACTGACTCAGTTGGGAATAGCCTCAGAATGACTGTGTCCCAGAAGCACTCACTAAATATCTCATGGAAGGAACAGGGAAATAGAAACAGAAATAAAATGTGTCTATATTTCAATAGTAAAATTAATTTGACTTGTGACTCCACTTCCTGTGTGAACGAAATATGCATAGGAAGTCTGCGAAGTTAAGCTGTCTTTAGAGCTTTGCTCAGAAGAACTCACAGTAAAATTGTTTTCTACTATTCTCTCTAGTTGGCACTTTCTAAGTGTTTCCCTAAACACAGATAGCAATGCTTTCATTTTGAAACAATAAAAGGCAAATGCTCTGTCTCGGTTTTGACTTATGATCTGGCAGCCTGGATTACCAGAGAAAACAAAATATTATTCCACAGAATGATTTTTTTTTGGGATACAATGGTATTAACTGGTAATTCCTAAAGCTCATGCATGTATTTCATTCACACACCTTCTGTAGCTACTTCCTGAAAAGTGCATTATGAAAAAATATTACATTGATCTCAGCAACTCTATCCATAAGGAAAATAAGTTGTATTGTAAGACTAATATTTAAAATCACAAGAGATAGCAAGAAGAAACATTTTCTTTCTGGAATACTACTATTCCAAACAATGCTTTCTTTTTCATTCTCACTTAATTTTACTTATAAAATAATTCAAGAGCTATTACTTAATAAGTAAATATGGTTCCTGCTGGCCTTTTTCAGTAGTTTAGAGAACCTAAGGCTTTCTGCAGCTGAAAGTGATACCACCTTAACACATCCGAAGAATTATTTTCACAGTACTTCGTTCTAACTCAACTTAGTTAAGAAAGAGCAGATAAAGCCTCCTAAATCTCTTGTGTTGTTGTACACAAATTCTGGGTTAAATTAAGACAAAGCCATCACAAGGCTTCTCAGCAGCGTAGGTAAAACTGAATTTTGCCAAATCAGTGTGGGGTAGGGCAGGGGTCTGTCCAGGACACAGACTGGGGGCAGGGAGAGCCAGGCACTGTCTGATTGCTTTGGCTTGTAGAATAGGGGCTGCTGGTCACCACAGGGGCAGCAGCATCACTGCTGCACACCCAGAGCCCTGTCACAGGCAATGCAACAAGGCCTGAGCATTCAGCTTTTCAGTGCAAATTATCTCTTTTTCTTCGTGTGCCTATAGCTGTCTCTGAAACATCTGATTCATCTGCTAGATTTAAATCCAGAACCAGTTCTAAGTTATAGGTAAAGTGCATTCCAGAAAAAAATGGTCCCATTGCCACTGTAAAAAGATGATGAGGAAGTTGTGAATGGGAGAGATTTAGGATAGAGTCTTCAGGCAGAAGAATTTCGTTTATTCTGCTGTTATGGGACATTGGGTACCATTTTCTTCCGAGCAGCAGGCTATCTGCATTTGGGGATCCATTTTAAAACATCAGACTAGAGAAAAGCATCCACTTTTCCTTCATGCTGGAACTTGATTGTTTAAAAATTTTCATGAGCTGTGTGCTTTGAGATTAACAGCAAGAAAGAGCGAAGTGATGTATGATTAAATTATTCTGATGCTCGGTAACTTTGTTTCAGTGAAGAAAAGAAGCCCTGACTGTGAATTAGTATTCCTTGTTATCTTTGTGGGCAGCAGTTATTAAATTTTATACAGACATAGGTTGACTGCACACACATGCACACAAACAATCTAACAAGTCTAACACGTTTTTGCAGAAAAGGCTAGGAAATTCTCCAAATTTCTGTCTAACCAAGACTAACTGAAGCAGTTGCATTCTTGGAAAACCTGAGCTGAATGGTTATAATTCATTTTAATAACTAACAATGTTTTGTTTGGTTTTTGGGGGGGTGTTTTGTTGTGGTTTTTGTGAGGTTTGGGGGATTTGTTTTTGGTTGGGTGGTTGGGTTTTGGGTTTGTTTTTTGTTTGGTTTTTTTTTTTTTTTTTTGCATTACATAAGAACAGATTGACAGTGACATCTTTAAAGTATTACAAACATAGATGACCATAAAAGTTTTTGTCTCAGTCTGTCTCCTGTTTTTCTTGGGATAATTAAGGATCAGCTTCACTATTTCACTCTATGCTTAGGATATTAAGTATGCATGTCTGTATTCTGGTTCTGAACTTGAAAAGTCATTTCAAGAAAAAGCAAAATAACTAATTTTTCATTTATTTATATGAGAAAACCTGAGCCATTTTTGTTTCAGAAATAGTAACCCAGTATATGTTCAGCTGCCATGGAAGTTTTGCCTTCATCTCTTTTAAGCCTACCCCTATTTTATGGATTAAGCACACTGCAGTTGAAAAAACATGTCTGTCAAGGTCTATTTCTAATTGCTAATCTCATGAAACAACTGGAAATACTATGCTACGCAGTGATTATATTTAAGAGGAAGTGAATAGAAAATAGCCAACAGAAAATGAAATACCAGTCCATGTAAATTAATCATAATGATTTTTTCTGCAAAGAAAACTGGCTGTTGCTTTTCATACTTGATGAATCTTTATCAAATTCTATAACATTATTACTGGAAATAATGTCCAGCTGTATTATTTCTTCCAATAGTTTTACATTTGTTGCTTTATGTTCATTGGAATATAATTCCAATTCATCATGGTCTGGGATGACAGCCATGGTCAATGAGAAGCCATAACTAGAACCCTAGAGATGATAAATACACTTTGTGACAAGAAGTCTGTCGCTGAGAGAATGGAAGGTGGGCACTGTTTTCACTCTGGTTTTTCTTTTTCTATTTTTTTTTCTCGTGCTAAGTAATCAGAGGGTACATATGACTTAAAATGTGAGAAATTATTGATGACAAAAATTCAAAGGCACTTTTGATCTGACACCACTACCTTTATTTGGACTGGGTTGAATGGATAGTGTGTATTTTACTCTTCCTAGAGCTCCATTTTACTGTATTACTCTCCCAAGAATACAGTAGCTCTTCCAGTATATCTGTAGTAGTGACAATGATCTCTGTGACAGAGAAGACTGAGTGACCGAGGACCTAGCACTAAGAGTTGAAAGGAAACAGCAGTTTTGCATGGCTGTTTGTTGTTGTCCCCACCTTAGGTGCAAAGACCTATGCTATTCTAGAACTTTCTTGGAACTGGAAAGAGGACGAGGAACAGGTTTGCCAATGTAAGGGAGACCCAACAAACAAAGAATGAACAGTTTCTTTTTTTCTATAGAAATACAAAAATCATGTAAAAGAGCTGTATCTGTGTCTTCCTTGAACTCTGGCTGTCAGGGATCCAAATTGTAAGCAGCTCTAATGTAGTGGCAGATGATTCTTTTTAGGTTCTTGTTATTGTGCATGAAGAATTCAAAATTGTAGCATTTGTATTCCATGTTATTTTACAAGAAACGATGGATTCCCTTCATGACAGTGGACTTCTAGTTCTCACAGGAATATTAGATGATGGCTGATTCTCCTAAAAATCTGTAAAGGAAAGCTTTTGGGAGTGAAAATAAACCCCCTGTTGATATCAAGGTGGTTGTTCTGTCTAGGCCTGTTTCTTGGAAGACAGTTGTTTTTGGATTACAGTTATCTGGTTTTCCAGCTGAAAAATAGTCCCTCACAGGTTCTTAAAATGGGGCTAGGTGTCAGAAAAATTTCTCTTTTGGAAAAGTTAAAATCAAAGGTGGAACAGCGATACTGAAGTCATAACCCCAAATCACTTCAAACAGTCCGGCCCACTGCTATGCTAAAATACAGATTAGATTTGTTTGCAGATAAACCTCTTATTGTTCAAATATTTTTATAACCAATTTTTATAACTAAATGATAAGAATTATTTTAATTTATTGTGATCACTTATAAAATCTCCGATCTTGATAAACTGATAATGAATACACTACATATCTCAATGTTTGACACAATTTTTAAAATGTTGTGCCATCCCTCTCTAAATAATAATATTGCATTTTTGTTCAAAACACAAGGCTGACAACATGAGTTGATATGGGTTTAATTTTATAGATTCTAAAAAAATTAAAAAGCCCTCTTATGTTTCTGATACTAAGAAGAACTTGTTCTAGAGCTGTAGCAAGAAAATTTTCTGTTCACACACTTCATTGATTGTGAATTCTCATGGAAAAGGGAAGTATCAGCTGTCCCCGGGGTTTCAGAAGTCTTCTGAAGTCCCCAAACTGGATTGAACCTTCCGTAACTCACATATCAGGGATGGCACAGAGATCTGTGATCTGTATTTTATCCCAAAGAATAAGCATAGATGCTCTGAATGTTTACTTCACAAAACAACACTGCAATATTCTTTCTTCAAGAACCGTGAAAAGTTTTCACATTCATGGATAGGTGGGAAAGAAATAGAGAAAAAAAAGGCAAATAGCAATGTGTTAGAGATAACAAATTGTTCTGGCAAACCAGGTGCAAAAAAAGAGGATTTTTTTATCAGTAAGAACTCAACTGCATGCAGTAAAAGCTCAGAAATTAAATGGGTTTTAAAGGGACAGGTTGATAGTCTTTAGCACAGCTTTCAGGCCAGATCTCCTCCCTCAAGAAAATTGGTTGGGAAAACCAAAATAAGACTGGATACATTTGTAAGACAACTAGTCCTTGCAGAAATGAAGCTTGATAAACAAGCTAAAATAGAAGATCTAATGAAAATGCCACTATAGCAAAATAACTCTTCCTGCAGCTATAAGATAGGTACTCATGAAAGCTGTAATGAGTTTGATGAGTAACTTGCTTTTAATCAGTCAGCTTTTCATGATGGCTTTTTAAAATATGCAATTTGGTAACAACACAAGCAAAATTTTTCAAGTAACATCTGGAGAATATGGCAGGAAACCTGGGGTAACAAAGACTTCAAAAATACAACTTGTTTGCATTTTAGTCAGTTACTAGTGTTTTGGGTTATCCATATCTTCATTGCAATTAACCAATCTGTTAAATGCCACATTACTTGAGATCACCAAATAAGTTGATCAGCATTGTGCCAATAAAACAGCACATTTAACAGAACAGCCTGTCATTCTGCTAGGATGCAGTTTCTCCTGGGTCCAGAGGCATAGTACTCATAGCACTAAATGTCTTCACACTCCATTCTTCCTTTTCTGTTAGAGATATCATTATCAAAATTAATGTTCTTAGGCCATCTGTCCAGTTCAGGTATTTTGAAACAATTTCTCATCAGTGAATGCAGCATTTCAGTCAAGAAGTGTCCATTTCTGCCTCTGTTCAGGTTGAATTTCTGGGCAGCTCTGGTTAGAAACTGCAACAGAGCAGCTCCCATGTATGTTACTGTCTGTGGTAAACACCTTTGTGTACTGGTCTGTGCAGAAGTTTGTTCTCAAGCATCTCTGGACCAGGATCTCAGGAGGCTTAGGCACACTGGTTCAATCAAAAATCCAAACCAGTCATATACATGAGTAGGCATGACCTGGGCACCAAGTTCCTCTCCCAGGGCAAATCTGAGGTTCCTGTGTACACCTAAAAAGGCAAAATGTTATGAGGGGGAGAACTGCAACAACAGAGAGACTAACAAAGGCCTATAGAAGTGCAGTTTGGAACTTGGTTATCTACATTTTTCCCTAGTTGCACTACTAGTCTCTTTTTCAAGATTTTTGGACTGAGGAATCATCACTAAAGATTCATTATAACTTCAGGAGAATAAATGAACTGAATAGTCCTTTTACTGTTCCATCTGTTCATCCCACCAAGAGTATCCATCAAGTAGCTTTTCTGGTCCCAAATATTAGGTAGAGCAGGTTTCGAGCTTCCTGAGCCTGACCAGTTCCTTGTCTGACTTTTCTTACGTCTCTTGTGAATCTCCTTTTTGTCTTGCTGGAGTCTTCTACTTTCCTTTCCCCAGTCCTGGCTTTTAGACTGACTTTCTTATGCCTTCTGACAAGTGATATCTAAACAGGCTGTCCTCTCTTAAACTGTACATTGGAAGTCCAGATTTGGGGACTTAGTCATTTGCACTGCAGCCAACTCAAGGTTCTGTTGCACTTTCATGAGGAGACATCACGAGAGCTGAAATGCTGTGATGTAATTCCTGCTAAACCTTTAGTGTAGCTTACACAAATACTTTTCCTGCTGGTTCCTCCTTCCTGTTCAAGAATAAAGATGTAGTGATAAAAAAGTTTATTCTGGACAGTCTTCATGTTTTAGAGGCAAAGAAACACAAAATATAAAGGCTTATACAAACCACCAGAGAACTATGCAGGTGTCTATTAATCCCTTACCAGTTTTTTAGCCAATGCTAACATACTTTCCAATGCAGCTGTTAATTATTTGACCTGGTCCTATCCCAGACCACACACCCCGAAGTCTAACACAGTTATGTGGGCAGTGGCATATTCTTTTGCCAAATCTATTACATGGAAACTCCTTCCTCTGTAATTAATGTTCTTTCTTTAGTTCATCAGTAGTATCCCAGTGCTCACCAGCATTCCAAATGAAGACTGAACCGTACTGCACCAGATAATGAAATAATGCAGAGCAGCAGTCAGACTTTGTCCAGAGGTACTTGTTAAATACTTCAAGCAATCCACAAGCACGGAGTACAGGGAGGGAAAACAAGAAAGCTGTGGGTAGGGTTGTGCAGTTGCAGTGACTCAGCCTGTTTAATTAGGATAGGAGCTTTCATGTCATTACTCTGTGTAAGGTGAAGTGAACAGGAGGAACACCAAAGACAGTTTGCTGCAAGACACTGTAGTCCTTCAAGAGACTCTTTGTGCACACAGGAATGAGTAATTCACTCATGCACTGTGTCCAGTTCATTCCTCAGGAAACAGCTTTCAACACCCTTCCCACAGTACTGACTCAAAACAAGAAAGGCTGTCACTCCTGTGCTGCGGAGATTGCTGGACTGCATGAAGATAAAGAATTGCCAGTCTAAATTCTAGCTATGAGTAGAAGTGTCTCTTTTATTTATACATACAATTGAATTGCTTCAGTAAATGAAAGAGTACAATGTGTGTTGGTGTGCATGCAGTAGAGATAATTAAATGCAATACTTGCTTACAAGGGTAAGTAGAGGTGAAAGGAGTTTATCTGCATCTAATTTTAGCAAGAACAAGTTTTTTAGTTCTCATAAATATCAAACAATGAATTCATCCCATTTTTTAATATATTTACTTCTTCAACACTGATATAATGGTAGCAAAATAATCAACCACAATGGCAAAAGAAATTCACAAGGATAGTTGACAGTATAGTCGGGGTTTTGGCAAAAGTGGCTTTGAGAGTTGAATTTAAAAGATTTTCAAATGGACAGTGAAAAGAAACTATCATTTAGTTGATAACAATTTTCTTAATATAATTTTACTAATGGGTAGATTTGGAACAGAATGATCTCTGATATTTTAAAGGATTCCAGTTACTCCTGAACACCAGATCCCAACGCACAGCTTTTTTGAAACGTACACCTTGTACTTGATATAATCACAACTAGCTTAGTGATAGGTCAAAATAAACCCTGGCACATTACATCCTGAAACACAGCTGGTCAAATACAGTATTTTCTGCAAAGTAGAGGCATTCTGTTCATTCATTAACAAGACTTCAAACCCAGAATTATATTCAGAAAACAAAAGTAAGTCATACCCAAGGAGATATAACAGCTTGAATTTGGGGGCTGTGTAACCAGTAGCAACTGGTTTATCTTTTCTTTCAATGGTGGTAGCAATATTTGTTCCTTGAAATGACTGCTTGCTAAGGAATCAAAAATACAAGTATTGCAAAAGAAATCAAACAGAGTAGCATAATTTCATACATTAGAAATTAAATAAACCATTAAGGGTTCTGAAAGCACCAAGTACACTTTTTTACATGTCATTCCTACTGCAGTAGCATAAACATCCAACATTCAATAATAAAAGGTTTCTCTATTACATGGTAGATGAATTTCCAGTGATCTCAGCTCTTAAGCCATGATCTTAAAAAGTAGCTTTGATACTGGCAGCAAGGAAACTAATAAATGCAACTTCCTGTTGCTTTATTACTGGCCTAGAAATGTTCAAGGCAGTAGAAGTTATTCCAATACTATAATTCACAACTTTATTCGTTTAGTAGGGCAGCCTTTTAGCCTTCCCTGGAGGCAAAACACCAACTAGCCTACCTTCTTTACAAAAAGGGCATTAATACAGCAAATTGTATTTTCTTTCAAAGCATAACAACAATGTTCATTTTTCCTTCATTTCCACCTAGGTCAGGAGAACTATTTGTTTATATACATCCATAAAATCTAGATTTTATCAAGACCCAGATATATAATCCTGAAATGGCCACTGAAATGAGAAAAAATTAGAAAGCATTTTTTGTTGAGAGATTCCTCATGTTGTGTTCATAGTTACCGAAATGACAGTAGTCATGATCCCTATCACTACACACACACATCAGTGATTCTGGATATTTCACCGTACATCACAGTTCCTAACAAAAGACTAGAGTCCTAACTTTGTTAACATATGAAATTGGTTGCTGTGGAAAGAAAGTGGAGTGTGAGTGTAAACTGGGGAAGAGGTAGCAAATGTGCAGGTTAGACATACAGATGGGGAGCTAAGAAATGGGGAAAACAGGGAGCTGCCTTTTTATAGAAAGATGTTGGGGAAAACAAGGGACAGAATATGATAAATGGGAATGGAGCTGCTTAGGGGTCAGATCAGGCAAAAAAGAGCCTGGAACTGAAAGCTAGGTCTGTAAAACTAGGACTACAAAAAGAGGTTCTCATCTCCATAGGATGCAGGAGTGCATGCCTTCCTAGTGGTTATCATATGCCTGGTTCTGAAGGGGACCACATGACAAGGAGTTTTGTACTCCTTCCTACGCCTGGTCTATACTGTTTTCCTTGACTGGTCTCTTCTTTCCTTCCCAGCTCAGACCTGTCTTTCTCCCTTTTTTTCTCTTTTGATCAATTATTCTACTTCCTTACCTCTCTTGTTTTCCTGGTGTCTGATTTGCACCAGCACCAGGCAGGGTGCCCCACATCTTTGGGCAAGGTGAGGGGCTGCCCTTGGGAGGGGTTTTTCAGCACAGCACCGGGGCAGACAGCCAGGACAGCCACACTCCAGTCATCCCACAGCAGCCACAGCTGGACACAAGGTCTTCCACACTCAAAAGGCAACAGCCAAACTCCGGCAAGTTCCCACTGCACCCCTGAGAGATGACTTCTTTTTTTGGATTTATCATTTGACTAAAATACATTTTTCAGTGATATCCAGAGACACATTTCGGTTGTAAGCAGCCACCATTCCTGCCAAATTTCCCAGCCTTTCTTCAAAACATGGGCGTGCAGATCTTCAACTGAATGACTGTATTGCTTATATTGACATGGAAAGGAGCATGAGTATTTTTGCCTCCTGCAGTTCTCAAATACAGCTGGACTTTCCAAAATGTTTAAGTCTGAAGATTAATTGATACACTAATAAACACAGGGTTTTACAAGGCAACATGCGAGGCAAAAACAAAGATAGTCTTCAACAACTTGGCCTGTTTAAAATACCATGATCTGATAGGAGTAAAGGTACAGACGAACAACTTAAATACAAAATCTGAGAGGAAGTGTTTAGAAGAGATAAACAAATGTAACAAAATAAAATTAACAGATTGAAAACCTATAGTGGGAAAAAAAAAATCTTCCCAGCATTGAAATTTGATTAGCTGTAGAATTCTGTTCCTTTGGGGACAGTGTAAGCCCCATGACTCATCACCCAGAGCATAAAAATAGGTTGGACAAAATATTAGAAGCATATGTCCTGCTGAATAACCCTGTGCTCTCAGATGGGTGAACCAGATGACTGAATATGGCTTTTCCATCTGTGGCACTCATGAATCCAAGAGAATTTCTGTATTACTCTGTGACTGAACAAACCAGATACTTTGCCGAAAGACCTACTCCTGTCATTAGTACTCATGCCAATTAGCACCTTGCTCCACAGTAGTCTTCTCTCCTCTAAACTGTGGTCAAAATTGCATTCCAAGGGAAAAACCCATGAAAGAGAAGAAAATTAATGTGAATGTCCTTGTGTACCAATCCAGAAAATGTCTGAATTTTTTTCCTAGACAAAGGAGATGAAAATGTTAGAAAAGGAAAGGAAGAAGTAAGCACATGACTTGTTGAAACGTGATCTGAAAATTATGGCTTGTCACCAAGGTCAACACCTCATCCTGCAACACTGCGTCTCCTTCCCACCAGCGGCACTAGTGGCTCAGAGGCTTTATCATATTGCTTACTCACTAGCAAATGTACACCCTGTCTCTCATCAGTGCAGGAATCTTTGTAGGATGCTTTAATGATGATTCAAGAAGCTGAATTAATTTACAGCTTAAATGGCCACACATAGTGTTGTCCTCCAAAGCACAAGCCTAACTGCCTCAAGTAACCTGTGCCATAAGAAAGGTCAAACAGAAGGTTGCTACAAGGGAGCTCCCTGCAGCAGCAGAAGCAGACTGCTCAGTAAGACAAAAAGAAAAGGTGAGGTGAAAGAGAGGGTGATAAGAATTTTGACATTCAGTCATAAAATTGTGAGTGTTGTACTTCCTACAAGGAAGGATGCACGTCTCACTGCAATAGAATTGAAACGAGAATTTTTTAAGCAATAAACTGCATAATGCCTAACAAAAGGAGTTCAAAATTTGTGTTGGTTGGTAGGCAGAATGCAGTTTAACAGCTGATCTGTAGCAAATGCTGCTGTTACTATTCATTTGTAGAATGGGTCATATGAAACGAATCAGGCAGGTGAGTTCTAATGATTAACAGGACAAAAAAGCTTTTTCAGTTACCTTCTAAGGAAGGTAATGTTAGATTATTTCATTTAAAAGTCAGAAACAGCATTATGAGGACTGACACTTGGAATTACGGTTTTGAAGTTACTTTTAAATTGCAGGGACTATGTGAAAATCTGTGTCTTTGGTTTTCATCAAACCAGACACAAATACATAAAGTTGTGGTGAAAGTGTCATTCCTGGAACACCAATTTCTGTCTAGCCTGGCATGCAACCTCTGTCATCCAGATTAAGTGAGGACTAAACAGTGTCCTGTCACTGGGACTTACAAATGGCTGTTGGATGCTGAACATGGATGTGCCTCCACAAAAATATAAACAGTATTTGGTGCTTAAATGGCAGAAACTGGAACTTCTTGAAAATTGCAAACTATCTAGTTCATTCTCTTCTGTCTTGATGTTTTAATGCGTACAGGTGTTTGCATTTGACAACATTCAAATATTGCTGATGATCAAAATTACTGTTTCTCAAAAAATCCTTCTAATTCTTATGGCAATATCCTGAGTAGACAAATACTTCCTGAGCAATGGAGTTATATTGATCAGTACTACCTAGCTGTGGATCTTTCTGAATCCATCCTTCTCCTTCTGTTCTCCTGCAATATAGTATTGAATCAGTTGTTAGTAACTGACTTCTGCATATAATCCCAAATATTTCCTTTAATTTTGCAAAAGTTGCCAACTAATTATACAGCTTGAGTTTCCACAGTTAATGTCATTGAATTTTACATTTAAAGAAGGAATTCAGCCACTTTTGTTGTGCAGGAGGAAACAAGCATAACTTTTGTAATTATGACATTCATCCTCCATTTTACAAAAAGTGAGTACTTGAATTGGGCTTGCATGGCCAGGTTTGGGTAGTGAGGGCGTGGCTACAGGGGTGTCTTCTTTGAGAAGACACCAGAAGCTTCCTCCATGTCCAATAGAGTCAAAGCTAGCTGGCTCCAAGATGGATCCACTGCTGGCCAAGTCATGGTGGTAACACCTCTGGAATAGCATATTTAAGAAGAAAAAAGTTATGGCTCCTCAGAGAGGAGCAGAATGAGAATGCATGAGAGGAACAGCTCCACACACACCAAGGTCAGTGGACAAGGAGTGGGAGATGATGGTCCAGGCACTAGAGCTGAGATTCCCCTGCAGTGCATGGTGCAGATGATGGTGAGGCAGCTGTGCCCCTGCAGCCCTTGGTGGTCCATGGGGGAGCAGAAATCCACCTGCAGCTTGTGGACGACCCCATATGGAGCAGGTGGATGCTCAAGAGAGGGCTGCAAAGCCATGGAAGCCTGTGCTGGAACAGGGCCCTGGCAGGGACCTGTGGACCCATGGAGGGAGAAGCCCACGATGGAGCAGGTTTCCCTGATCGGACTTGTGAGTCCACGCTGGAACAGTCTGTGCCTAAAGGATTGCACCCCATGGAAAATGCCCCTGGTTGGAGCAGTCCATGAAGAAGTCTAGCCCATGGGAAGGACTCATGCCAGAGAACTTTATGGGGAGCTCTCTTCCATGGGAGGGGCCCCATGCTGGAGTAGGCTGTTCCTGAATGACTGTACCCCATGGAAAAGTAACCCAAGTTGCAGCAGTTCATGGAGTACTATTGCTCATGGGATGGACTCATACTGGAGAAGTTCATGGACGGCTGTCTCCCATGGAAGGGACCACACACTGGAGCAGAGGAAGGACTTCTCTCCCTGAGCAGCTGCAGACACAACCTGTGATGAACTGACTGTAACAACCATTCCAGTGGAAGGGAGGAGGTAGAGCTTGGGAAGGAAGAAGGGGTGAGGGGAAGGTGTTCTCATCATCCTGCTCTGATTTTATTTGATAATAAATTCAAGCACTTTCCCCAAGTTGAGTCTCTTTTGCCCATGATGGTAAACAGTGAGTGAGAGTGATCTCTCTGTGACGTTTTCTCAACTCATGCCTTTTGTTATGTTTTCTTTCCCCCTGTCCAGTATCAGAGGGCAGTGATAGAGTGGCTTTGGTGGATATCTGACATCCAGCCAGGGTCAACATACCATGCTAGTAAAGACCATAAAAGAAATGTTGGGATACATTCTTTTCTTTCTAAAGGCTGGTGAAAAAGAAGGAGTTGCTAGGGATAAAACACAGACAGAGACAGCTGAAGATGATCTGAGACTTGGCATGACAGAAATGAGAGGATGCAGAGGTAGAGGGATATCCATTGTCTCTGCCAAGGGCACATTGTTTTGAATGGTTTGGCCTAACCAAGGTAACTAATTATGAGACTCAAGACTTAAGTGCAACTGGAGAGAATAATAGCATTCAGCAGAGATTCATCATTGTGAAGCAGCAGAAATTGGTGGGCATCCCAAGACTGAGGGAAGAGAAGAGGAGCAGAAGAATATTCTGTCTTAGATGGATTGCCTCTGGAAGAATGTTAAGAAGAGAAGAAAGGAAGGAATAAAGCTCCAAAGCAGAGATATCCCCAAGGAAGGGTTTGGCTGCACTAAGGCAAAATAGAAAATGAGAATTATGAAGCAGCTCTTCCCAGAAGAGGGTGGAGAAGAAATAAGAAAAATTGGCTAGGGATGAAACAGAAGGTAGCATAAGGACAATAGGCACAAATCACGAGAAAGGGGACCAATTCATGCAATGATGTGCAAACAGAAGGA
>JAWWEW010000088.1:12463271-12476817 GCA_035583185.1 Anabacerthia variegaticeps | reverse complement strand
AATGTTTCCTATTAGGAAACTTTTTCAAAGCTAACAGTTCCAGCTGGACTTTCTTCCACATGCACAAGGATACATTGTGAGGACAGGGAAGGAGTTCTTCAATTTATGTTCTAAGGAGATCTGTGACTCTTTTATAATTCCGTGTTCAATTATGAGATGAGTTGAACAATTAAAATAATGGACAGATATTCAATACTTTTTAGCTTCTATAATTAAGGCCAGATTTTCAGAATAGACATGATATCAAACACAAAGTACTTGTACATCCAGTCAGTAGTGTCACAATGGGAACTGCTAAAAAATTAACATTTAAAAAAAAAAAAAAAGACCCTAAACTGGTAGGTGCAATAGGAATTTAATGCACTTAGCATTGCATAATTTTCACATTCTTCAAAAGGTCAGGCACACAATACTCAGGAGTGAATCGTTTCACTTGCTTTATCAAGGCTCATGATCCTTTGATTCATAATCCTTTGGTTCATAATCCTTCATGTTATAAATCAGGAATGGGGTGGAAATGAATTTTTATCAAATTTCAAGACGCAGGGTGAATCACTTCCCCAAATCTGTAGAGCTCAGAAGATGGATAATGTGCAGAAGAATATACTTCTGATCAATCTTGTTATATATTTATTTGATATTCCTTTTATTCCACATTTATTCTACTTTAAAAGGTCCACAGATGCAGTTACATTGTAAATTATTAGCTGGATTAAAAATTATACTTAAAAATGTTATTTGAAAACTCGTTTTCCTCCACAACTTCCCAGTGGTCTCTGGGAACTGCTATATACAGTTCTGGCAAGCACTGGCTTCACAGCTGCTATGAGTTAGTTATTTATTTATACACCATCCTAGTTGGCACAGTGGGTTTGATTTTGTTAAAGGTGCAGTGAATGGGCAGAAATCAGGATTTTCAAACGAGTTTGTTACCATCAACTGTTAATGATAGAGGCTGAAAGGCATTGCTCAGACACTGCTCACCCTTCAGACGTGTGAAAGCCAGAGGTTGCTTGGCCTTCCTCTATCAAATGTAACTTGGCCCTCCAGTGGAAAGGACAATCTAAAATCTCAGGCTCTGGGCCAGCACATGCCTGACCAGAAAAGTAACCTTTCAGAAGTTACCCCAGCAGGAATTTCAGATCAGGCAACATTTTCAGGACCAGGGTCTTAACTTTTGTTCTCTCATCTGTCATTTCCAAGCAGACAGCTGACAAAGCACTAAGGGTAGATCCTAACACAGGGAACACTTGGGAAGAGGCTGAAGCTCTGCTTTCTTCAGATCAGCCAGCAGCTGCCAGATTCTGTGGGGCTTTCTGTCACTGGTGACCTCAACTGCATTTGAAGCTGTAATTTCAACCCAGTGAAGTCCTGTCACAGCAAGGTCCTGGGCTGTTTTGGGGAGGATGTGGTGTCATTCAGGGTCAGCAACGGGGGAACTACGTGAAGCCCCTTGCTGATGCCACGTCAGTGGAAAATCTCAGTGTTGCCTGGCAGAGCTCATTGCAATACCAGCCTGGACTTTACACTGGTCAGCAGTTTGAGACTTAGGGTGGGTGTCTGCCAAGTTCACCCAGCGGATGATACACCTTTGGCAGATACAGACTGATTCTGAGGACCCTTGGGAGAAGTGCCTGGAAGGTGAGGCCAGGCTTCTACTGTGACTGGCATTTGCTGTGAAAAACACTATAAAGTATCCATGCCTGCATGCTATAATTAAGCTGGCATATTGTCCAACACTGATCATCACTATTGTTACAAAGCCTGATCTATTTTGGGTCTAAAATGACAAAGAGATGTAAAATTTCACCCATTTGTAGGCTGGCCAGATACTACAGTCATACCAGCATTAAAAACGTGTGTAGTACATCAAGTAACTAAACAGAGGTAGGCAGACATATATGTGGATTTTGAAATGCAAAACATTACACCAGTCTGTTTTGGTTGAATGACACATCCTTCAGCATAGAATCTGGCATGCTTATGTGTAAAGCACTATGTGCATCTATGGTACTGTGTAAGTAATGCACTTCAGGAAATGATCACTTCCTAACCAACAGAAACTAAGAAAAATCTCACAAAAATTGTGGCATAAGTGCTGTTTTATTCCTTTAAATAAAAAAAATTAAACCCCAGAAGATAGAATATCTTGTATAAATTGCAGAACAACACCTCTGTATATTGCTTTTTCAGTTTTGGTTTTGGTTTTGTTTGTTAGCAGTATACATTGCACTAGAGCGAATTGTTTGGAGTTCTTAATAAATGTTATCAGTTTGGTCACATTAAATGGGAACATTCCTGTAAAAACTGTCCTGCTTATGAAATGGAAAACTATGCTTTTAATAATTTAAATGTCATCTACCAATACTGCAATGTCCCCCTGAATAATTCAGAAGTGTTTTAGGTTTGTGCTATGACATTTCAAAAGCAATATTTGCACTTTTAAGTCACCCTTTCTAATCAAGATAAATTAATTCCTAATCTGATGTTCTGTGCTGACAAGTAAGGGCAACTAGTTTGCAGGTTAATTTAAAGTTGGGACTATGCCTAATAACCATGGCTTCAGTCAAATGTTTTTTGTCATCTGTTGATCACACTGCTACTGAAAACTAAACCACTTTTGAGACCAGATAATGTGGTACACTCACATTGAGATCTTCATTTCCAACAGAGGGATTTGGCAACGGGGGACAAGAGAGCATAGCTGAATAATTCTGCCTTCTAGGGATTTTTTGACAGCAGAACATTCTTCATGGAACCCCTGGTACCAACCTGCCTACCTCACACAGCAGGACTTTCCACCATTAGGGACTAAGAAACAGCTCAAAAAAGCATTCTCTCTTCTCCTTCCTTGATTTGCCCTACAGTGTCAGTCAGGCCAGAATTCTGGTCCACACATCACCCATTTCTAACATCAAAAATCAGGTCAGTTTAGCCCTCATGCTCAAAAATATTAACACACACACACATTCTATTCTTGTTCATAGAAACATTGATGAGAGGCTTGTCAGTACCCCGTTTTTTGTCTGGCACCAGTCAGACTCACAGGGACAACCACAGAGAAGGCAGCCAGATGTTCCTCTGCTCTATCTCCTTCCCACACTGTATGCTCTGCACTTCAGTGTCTCACTCACAAGGTGCGTGCCCAGGCTTCCTAGTGGTACTGTTTACCATTTGTTCTTGGTGGTTACTTTCTGTGCTATTGGTTCCTCCCAAAGTGGTTCAGTTCCTTTTTGGCATCACTTCTCCACTGTTTCACCACACTTGTACAACTTTGTCTCCTCCTTCTAATGGTTTGCACTACCTCTTGTCTTCTGTATTTTATCTTCTTCCTTCTCACCTCATACCTGTTCTAGTTCCTTGTTATCTTTCTCACAACATTATTTCCACCACCTCTCCTGTTTTTCCTCTCTATTCCACACAAGTTTTTCTTGCATATTCCTGGCCATTTGTCTCACTCAGCCTTTGGCACTGTTTCCTACCTTATTATCATCTCTGCTCTTCTGTGATTTGCCACTCAATTCTCACTGCCATATTCATGTTTCTCTTCCTCCTTCTCCACATCACATCTTCATGCATTTCCAGAAGTCACCTACAGTATCTGGATGCCTTCCTTGGCAGCATAGATTCCTGAAATTAATACAACCCCATTTTTATGTTGGCCTGCCCTCTTCTCCTTCACACTGCCCAATAACATACCTAAGAAAAAGGAGATGGACTATCAGGTTTCTCTTTCCCTGGACCTTTCACTTCAAACTATCCATTCATGCTCCTATACCTCATATGTGTGTCATGTCCTCCTCAAATCTGGCTCTTCTAAGTCAAAAATTTTTTCTGTGCTTCTCAAACAGTTACTAAAACCTTTCTATTATTAAGACTATTCCCCTGTTCCCTCCCATGTTCTCTTTCCTTCCAGTTGAATGTATCAGATGTGAGTAGGTTGAATTTGCTTGTAAAGTCCTGAGGGATGCTCCTGACATGCTCTAGGTTTATTTACTGTCTTGTATACTTAGGTTTCAGTACTTCCTGGGTCTTATGTGTGCTTCTAAATGACATAGAATAAATACAAGTGATAAGATTCTGTTCCACTGCAGTCTGCACATATATTGCTAGTTTATCTAATGCTGATTAACAATTAAAAGACAAGTTTAACTGTGAATAGTTCTTTTCTACTCTTTCTCTCATTATAACTTCCTCTTCCAGTAGCAAGTTTGAGAAATGAAAAAAAGCACGATGATGGGAAAAATACTAAGAGAAAACTGTGGTATCCTAATCAGGATAAATTAACGAGTTAAAAAAAAAAAAGAGAAACAACCAAACCAATCAAACAAACAAACAAAAAACCAAACAAAAACAAACACAGTAAGCAAAGCATCTCATGTCCTTGCCAGTTGGTGGTCATATCCAAGATCAAAGGCTCATTGCACTCACTGAACATGAATCTCGCATATTCCTGAAGCTCAAAGTAAACCACTGTGCCCACTACAGTGACTTAGGCTGAGGTGTTGACATGTTACTGATTTCTGAAAATTTTTCATCTCTCTCAAAAAGAAAACACTTAACTCAGTGAGACTGGTTGAAGCCTCTTTTCTGGTTAACACACAAAAACCTCAGAAAATTTTAAGTCCCCCTGACTACAGTATACTTTCTGTCCATCTTCCAAGTCTTTGAGAAATGAAAAAAAAGACTTAAGGACTGTTCCTAATTAGTTTTTCATCAATTATAAAAGCTATATCTAATTTTTTTTTCCCATTATATGTTACCTGATCCATGGGAAAGCATGCCTTGTCTCCAAATACACTTCATCAGGTATGAAGGGAAGCAGCATATTTGAAAAAAAATGCTCTAGGAAAATTAATGCAGTACCTGGAAATTTTGCTTGACAAGGTTTCCTAAAAGCTGTGGGCCATAGCAAATGACAATAGAACTCCTCCTGGTCTACCTTTTTCTGATTTGCAGCTCACCATTTTACTGGAACTAGAGCATGAGATGCTGTTATGATGTACACTGGCTGTCCTTGAACCTTATTACACACAGTAAATCCAGAGCTGTGTAAAATGACCTTGCTTGAGGGTAATAATTTATATAGTCAGAGTAGCAGAGAACAAAAATTATTCCAGGGTGGAAATTAATGTGGAGGAAAGACAGGAAGATTTCTCCCTCTACTTACTGCTGCAGCCAATACAAAATCAGTGGTTTCTACCTTGCCATTTGTGGGTTTTCTGATGCCACCTAGATTGCCAGAGGTTATTGCTTCAGAAAAGTCTCTAATCTGCACCTGCATTATTCATTTGTTCTTGTTGACTTTACTGTTATTTCACATACACTTATAGATGTGACCAAATATGTCCCTGCATTACAATTGTAGCATCGATTGGAAGGCACTTTAAGAACCACTCAGCATGTACTCCACTAACTTGGCAGCAGCAATCTATACACAAAGTGCATCTCACAGCCTAACTTGAACAAACCCACTCTTACCAACAGCTTTCCTAGTGGGGAGCAAACATCTGCAGATGTATTTGAACACCTATAAAACTGTAACCATGGGCACAGACAAATCTGTCTTTCTTCTTACAAAGGTAGCCAGCAGTGATGAGCACTTATCTCAAACTGCGGCACTTAAATTTTCATTTTTTTTTTTTTTTTTTTTTTTTTTTTTTTTTTTTTTTTTTATGATGTGCAGCTACAATCCTTGGTCTGAGTACGGAAACAGGAGCATGATGGTTGTGTCCGCAGGCCACTTAAGGATCAGAACAGTCCACACCCCAGCCCCAGGACAATCAAACCCCCAGATTTCTACATCTTGCATTTTGCTTCCTCTTCATTGCATCTAAGTTGTTCTTTTTGTCTGCATTTTGCATGCAGTAGCTGCAACACCATATAGAAGGAGAAATGTTATTTACCATCAGGGAAGGAATTGATTGCATATTTAGGGCATACTGAAGTATGTGATCAGGTGCAAGAAAGGCATGTATGCTTCAGTGCTGCTTGAGATGGAGGCAGGTAGAATTACAGAAACTACAGGGCAAAAAGGCTAGTGTGACCTTTTGAGAACCATGTGTAATGTTACACTATCAGACAGGAATATAATGTTTATAGACAAATGGAAGAAGAATTCTACAATAGCCTGTTGCTGAGACAGTTGCCAAACAGGCTGAGTAAAATCTGCTCACAAAAAAGCATGAGATCATGTAGCCATAGGTTAGTCTGGACGACGGTATCACAATTAAATCATAATTATATGGGAGGCATTACTGCAACTAAGAATTGCCTCAGTACAGCACAAGCTTGTTGCTAATACAGATCACATTCCAGATCCACTTCAGTCTGTGGCACACGGCCAAGTGGAAGAGTATCTGCTGTGAGCTCATTGTCCTGGGGGAGTGGGGCTGGGCTGCAGGAAGCAAACTGTATTGAACAACAAGTGCTGACCAGGTGACCCTTCTCACTCAGCCAGTGGCTCCCAGTGGTTTAAGATCTGCTACTATCTCCAGGGATTTCTACACAGAGCTGCTAATGAAAGCATTTCCAGTCACATTCTGCCTCTAGCTTTCCTTCATTTGCCTATCTTTTTCTTTCTGAAATTAACTCTTTTGAGGCTACTTAGTACTTACAACAGCCTTCACGTTAACGTCTTACGATGGTCATGGTAGTGAATTGCTTATCAACCACAGAATATCTAGAAGTGCTTCTGGGGCACCTAATTCTTGACCGTCAAAGACTTTTCTCTTTCCCATCTTCTCTATCCTTTCTGAACTCAAGAAATATGTACCACTCTATACGTCAGCAGTTAGACTCCACTGAGACAAACAAGAGATGTGTTTATTTATCCTAGTCAGCTGCAAGGGAGTCTATTACAGCTTCAGTTTTCAGGGAGATGCAGCAGAAGAAGCCTTGTCATTTGTACAGTTGTCTCCTCTTTTCTTCCACCTTCACCTCATCTGTCACTGACTATGTAGGTAAACATAACTAACTTCTTCCATCTCACAGTGAAATCTACTTCACTTTAATGTCTGTTTGTTTGGGGTTTTATTTTTGTTTTTGGGGTTTTTTTTGGGGGGTTGGTTTGTTTTGTTTTTTTTTGTTTTTGTTTTTGTTTTTGTTTTTTTGTGATGTGCTGCAGAATATTGTACCATTGCTTACTGCAGTATTAATCATTCTTGTCCCCAGGCAGCATATCTTGAAAGATCTGTCCCACACCACATGGTTGCTGAGGCAATTGCAGCTATTTCAGTGTGAAAAGCTTGGCATCTAGGTCCAGGAGCCTAACCAGAGGGCTAACTCCCACTGAATCCCCTGAGAGTCTTGAGAAAACCTTTGAACAGTTGAGCCTGTGGAATCAGCGAGGTGATGCCTTGTCCTGAAGCTGAAAAATACTTGTACAATTTGAAATTCGGACAAATTCTCACAGTCTTCTTGTGAGTTTGCATTTCATGGGTTTTTTTAAAATTTGGGTTTAGACAAGTTCATTCTTTGTCTGTTTTTGTGAAAGCAACTGTGCTTTCAGCCGCTGTCTGAACTTTGGTGAATCAACTGTTTTATCAACTGGAAAAATTCCTCCTTTGGTTTATCTGTCATTTTTGCTGTTATGTCCTTAAATAAGACACCTGTATGTGTCATCCTGCTTCTCTCACTCATGCATAGACCTATGATAAGAGGACTAGCTGATAACACAGTGGCCTTACATTTCTTGGATAAGGTATAAAGGTTGGATTCATCACTAGATATCAATAAAAGGCATCTATATCCTCAAGTGGCTACTGTTATCTCTGTGTGCTTGGGTTTACTCATCCCCCCTGTCTCATGGGACTTGAATTAAATGGGGATCAGCTAACCCTGGAGCCATACTCGTTTTTTGCCCAAGATGGATCAGCATTACTGCTGACCTTAAATATACCGAGTTCTGGTGGCTGCTGCCCAGCTTTCTAAGCAGCAGGGAATTGCTGTAATGCTGTAGTCATGAGCATTTCCCATGGTGTGCCTTCCATCCAGAAAGAAGGCAGGAAATAGGAGCCAGGTGAAACTACCCATTATGAGACCCACAGAAAACTGAGTAGTCAGGGACAGAATGGGTACCTAAAATTTAATTTGCACTGAATTACCTACAAAAATACTTCTGGTCTATTAAGCTATATCATTGTCTGTGCTTTGCCACCATTTCTCACAAGTGGCCTCACTGACCATTTAGAAAGAGTTTTGGGTCAAACATCATAATTCTGCTCTGTGTATGCATCATTACTTCCTCTTGTTTTTTGTAATGTTAGTGGGTTTTTTTACCAACATGAATCCCCATGAGAAGCAGTAAAGAGGAAGACAATACCAAACTGTGCTAGGGCAGATCCTGTCAGCATCATAATCCATCACTGAGAAGTGCAATACCCACCCACAGTACAGCATAGAAATACTTTGCTTTCATTATAGCTGACTATGTTTGCTCGATTAAATTAAGGCACACAATAGTTCTGTCTATATCAGAGCTTTCAGCCTTGTTTGCACAGGCAAAGGGAAACCTCAACCCTTTCAACACATCCAAGAACTAACCATTCAAGCAGAATATCCCAAAAGAAACATTCTCAAAAGGAAAACCAGAATTTAAAACCTGTTAAAACCTTCAAGTTCCAATGCAATCTGTTTTGTGGTCCCATTTTTTCCACAGAAATTTCTCCAATACACAGTCTAGACAGTAGCCTTGACAGACTTATCTTTTATTCATGGAAGCCACAGAGAGTGCAGGAAAGAGAAATGATCAGGCTGTTGCTGATTTCATTTTATACCTACTCACTTCTTTTTGCTGTTTTGCTGACATCAGTGTGTTTTGTCCTTTCCCATTTATTTTCCATCACCATACGTCCTCTGTTCACACACATGATCAGGGAGTCAAATAGCAAAGTATTCTAAACATCAGATATTCATATTTCAAAATGGTCTGCCCCTTGCACCATCCTCACACTCACTACGTGCATGTCCCCACAATATCATGGAAACAGGTTTTCACTCAAGTATTAGACCTCTTTCCTACAGACAATGGGGACATGGGGCTTTGGGTAACTCTATCTTTGTTCAGACTGAGCATGTGGTGTCAGTCCTGGACAGTGCCAGACTGCATAATTCAGAATCGAAACTGTTCCACTGCCCTCTCTTTACTGTTGGGGTAAGAAGAAAGGGAGCATTTTTATTCCCTACAGGCCATTTTTCTGCCACAGGAGGAATTTGCGGACAAGCTATGTCCCAAAATTATTCTGTCCTCCCTCTCCTTCTTCCACTGACCAAGGACTAACTCCTCCACAGAGCAAAGTGGAGGAGCAGCAAGAGCAGGGCTCTGAGCTGAGCAGGAGGAACACACCTTGGCAAGGCACCAGCAGGCTGCAATTGTCCAGGTGTCATGTCCTCCTGTCTACCTTAAGCCACCCTTGCACCAACCAGAAGGAAAGGGAGGAAAAGCAGAGAGGTACATTCCTCTGTGACTGAGGGAATGCTTCTGACCTTAATGGGGTAGGGAGCTTGGAGCTATTTCAAGTCTCCACTGCTTTAACTGGATGCATCATGCACCCAGAATCTTCTCATTGGTCTGGTTCCTAGGCTTAAAAAATCCCAGCTCTGCTGGTAGCCATGACTTCTAGCAGAGAAGTGATATTTTTGAAACAGAAGGCAAGGAGATTCCAAGGGAAAAACAGGATGCCTTATTGTGCACCTCAGGGAGACACTGAGTAATGCCTGGTGGCAGTAAACCTCCGCTCACTGCTAAGAGACACAACTGTGGACATGGGTGGAAGGTGGAGAAATGACTGGAAACACCAGAGAGAGAGGAATATAAATAATTTTGTATTCTTCTACTGTACGCCACACTAGAAATTATTTTCCAATTGCTGGCATTAGAGAATCAGGAAATTCAACCCTTTTAACATCTTACACTTTGGCAGCTCACAGCAGTTCATTTGGCAGGCGCGTGCACCAAATGTGCCTTTCAGTCTTGTAACAGATGGAGTACATTACACACAGGACTGCATGCCTCACGTACAATATCTAACTCTCAAACTAGGAAAGGACATCCAGCAGATCCCACTGACCACAAAATTTCTTCCATATCACTGAAGGGAAGAGCTCTATAAATGAGCTAGAAATAAATATTCTATCTGCATGGTAAATAAATGTGTATGCCTGACTCCATGGCCTTTGTTTTTATGGGTGCAAGCAGCTTATTCTTGCATTAACATTTTACTTTGGGTATGTCCCACCTGAAATCTAAACCTGAATAAATCAATATGCTCTAATCTGTTTAAATTTATGGTATAATTCTTTCAGAAAGAATGAGTACAAGATCATTTTGCTAGCTGTTTTGTTTTAGTGGTTTTTTTTGTTTTATGGTTATAAATCCCAGAATAAAACATTAGCCACACAGAATAGTCAGGGAACATAGACTTTAGATTAATTTACAGATTAAACATTTAGAGAACATTAGAACATTAACATTTAGAGAAGATTTTCAGAAATGCTCCTAGCAGACTGTTGTTTTCTAAGTGCCCACAGCAGGTTAGTTGACAGAGCTAAAGTAATCACCTCTTAAATCATGGGAGCTACTGGGTGCATGTCTACTGCCAATCAGGAGAGAACAATCAGGGGCAGAATGAGAAAAAATAACAGAAGGAAAAAAATACTAAAATATAAACACTGATAGGATTATTATTTTTTATATATTAAAAAACTGAAGGAGGAATTCACAGTTGTGAATCACAGAGTAAGTTAGAAATTATCAGTGAGTGTTCAAAATACATTAAATATATGTGTTAAATTATACAGAATATTATATAACATACATTAAACACTTATGGAAAGTTTCTAACTTGTGGTGTGATTTGAGGTGAGATATGCACTTCCTTCTTCAATTTCAGAATCTGTCAGATGGGGATAAAAATATTTGTTGATATCACTGGTCGAGCCTGAGGAAACCCTGGTATTTGAACAGCAGCCATTCATGTGTATAGTGTTACAGTTTTTATCACTGAATAATAGATGGTGCTGTCAGTACTTCAGCAACTCGAACACCAGTGTGAGCCATGGACAGAAAATCCTATCTTACTGCAAAGCTGTACTTAGAAAGAGACTATGGGTCTGCTTGCTCCTCTGTGATCAACATTATCTCATCTAGAGCAGGTCCAGCTGCAGAGACAAAGAAATTTAGCATAAAATGTATGCTGCAGTGTTAGCTGCTGCTCAGCATAGCTTATCAGAGATCATGGGAGACCTCCTCCCCTCCCCTGATAAACCTGGGAAAGAGTTCTTCAGATTTATATACAAGTATATATGATTAGCTGCTTATTGATATACATCCTGATATAAAATAAGTTCGGTATACAGCAAAACAAAACACTTATTTGTGGACATGATGATGCAATGTTTAGTCTGTCTGAACCCAATTATCTGGAGGAGAAGTGCATATCCAATTAGACAGTAAATACACATACATAAACAGGCTTGCAGTACAGAAAGGTTCAACAAAGTAATTGACTCTATTGGTTCTCATCTTATGGAAGCTAATCGTATTAGGTCTACAAGAAAACCTTCAGAGCCAAATACTTTTCTTTGAAAAATTCATTTTCTGCTGCCACAGGATTACTTGAGCAAAGTAGAGGTACAAATGCAGTGCTCAATGAATTCTTACATTCCAACAACTTGCCCAGATCATGGAGACAAGGTAACACACAGGGGTAGAGATCAGCTCCTAATTCCTGGAAAGAGAGTAAGAATTTACAAAAAGAAATACTCTTGGGCTCAGTCAAGCCTTATCTCTTCGATCCAACTACAGATGGATTTTATTGTGAGAAAGACAAGTGCCAATAAAGCAAATGCACAGATTTCTGTAAGATACAAAAAATGTTGTTCACAACATCAGTATGTAGATGCATTACTTCAGTATAAATAATTTCAGGCACAAAAATTCAATTCTCCTTGAGAACTCAGCTGCACCTATAGAACAAACAACACTTAAACAAAGAAGGTGTTGTACCACACAGACCCAGATGGCTCTCCCAGACAGTGCTCTTGACTGTAGAGTGGCATTGGTAAAGTGCTGAGGACTGGGGCCTCATGGGGCTTTCATAATGTTAATGATGATGATGATATGGAC
The DNA here is from genome assembly GCA_035583185.1 of Anabacerthia variegaticeps. Lineage (NCBI taxonomy): Eukaryota > Metazoa > Chordata > Aves > Passeriformes > Furnariidae > Anabacerthia > Anabacerthia variegaticeps. The sequence continues at coordinate 12,464,690 of JAWWEW010000088.1, read as the reverse complement.
AAAGGCACAGATGACAAGGCACTCTGCAGACAGAGACAGAGCTGTGCATCCAGAAATAATGTTGCACCAGATAAATTATCAAGCCTGGCTGCTTGAGTTCTTTGCTTCTGCTGGAAGCACGCAAACATTTAGTTTATCTGACCTTTGTTCACTACTTATGTGCAAGACATCATTCAGTTGAAGCAATGCCACCCTGTCATTCCCTGAGATGAGCATATTGATTTCCTTATGCATTAGATTTAACTCCAAAAATAAAAGGATAAATATGTGCTATATATATATATAAAGGTGCAGGATTTGTTCTGCCTAAAACCATGACTTGGCAACACATCAGGCAGGTCCTCTCAAGAAGCCATAGGACACAGTGTTGTGCATGTACCCTGATGAATACTCTGATTTGTGGATGTTGTCAAAGTTGGAGGACACATGTCACAGATTAAAAAGTGATTACTCTCTGCTATCACCTACGAAGCAGGAGTGACAAGAAAGGCAGTGTGTTCACCTTCAGCAATGGCAGTTCACAGCCAGAACTTTGATTTGACTTGATGTGAATTTGGAGTGTTAAAAGCTGGGCACAGGCCAGTCTCTTACAAGACTTCTGATGGAAACTGCTGCATCTAGACCAGCTAAAACCAATAGGAAGCCTGAATAAGAGCTCAGATAGACATATTCCTGTTGTTTGACCTATCTCAGAACACTGCAGGGTATGGTTTGCAGGCAAACATGTAGGTATCCCCTTAAAATATCTCAAAGAAATGTGCACATAATAAATCACACCTTCCCAACAGATATGCTCCTGACTTTTGTTTAGTGGATGTATTCTGAGGGTCTCAACCTTCACTGAGAAAGAACATTATTAAGACAATAAAAATATGTCAGCAATTGGGTTTGTGTTAATCCTGATGGTCTCTGCTTAAACTGTGAACAGAGGTCAAGCAACTACAAGTTTGAAGTAGATCAAATCAGATGCCATCTTCTTTCTTTACAGCCTGTGTCTAACCTTTTTTCTCTCCATTCCATTTTATTTAGAACACATTTCTGATACAGGTTCCAACAATGCAGCATTCTCAAAGAACATTTCTCATGATACAGGAGTTTTCCACATGGGTGAAGATAATGAAAAATTAATTTATTTCAAGTTTTGGGGTAACTCACAGAAACCTGTGTAGTGACTGTGCAGGTTAGCAAAAACAAGTCATTTGAGTTTTCCAGGCTCTAGACAGGTCATGTCTTGGCAGGCTCCTGTTTCATCTTTCCAGATATTTGATAGAATTTATATTTGTGTTTTTGACAGCTAAATGCAGTGATTCTAGGAGCTGCTATTCCACTGCAACCCTACTTCATCCTCCTCTATCTGCTCAGCCACCCTCCATCTGAAGTGGGTAAAGATTTTAAGACCAAATGCAGCTGTTTCAACAG
>JAWWEW010000088.1:12377127-12391422 GCA_035583185.1 Anabacerthia variegaticeps | reverse complement strand
CAGTTTAAGCTAATGATGTGTACAGACACACAATACTGACACTGCTTTCAGTGCTACAACAGGGACTAAAGCAAAGACAGAAGACAAAGCTGATGGATATGGAAAGCAAAGGGAAGATTCTTGCAGCACATGAAAATGCTGCAACTGCTGCACTGAATTCTAAGAAGAGAGTTCAAGTCAATCACAAACTGGTCATCACTATTTATCATTAACAGCCTGCATTTTCTAGAACATCCACTCACGTCAGGGGGGCTCAGCAAGAAACCACTGCAGCAACACAGGGAAGAATTCATACTGGAAGGGAAATATATACTTTAAAGTTTTCTAGCTAAAACTAGCATTACAAACAGAGCTGTCAGTAATGACCATCATTTCAGCATGGCAAGCCATATCACAGGTCACCCTGGAAACTTATTAAAAAAATAAGATGAACTGCAGTGCGCCACCAACAGCAATAGCTCAGACATAGCTGCTTCATGGCATGTTTTTTTGGTTTTTTTTTTTTCAAAGTTGATTGTAAAGTTCTTGTCAGTACAAAGATTTCTCCTCTCCAGCACCAGTGCCCTGCTCCAATCTGCTGAAATTGTCCAACAGAGAAAGTTCAGCTGCACTACTTCAATGAACTTCTATCCACTGCCACAGGTGGGGTAGGACAGGTCAGGATCCAACTAGAAATCCAAAAGGCTTAACAATTATTCCCATTACCTAGGGCAAGAGGAAGTCGGATCCTGCCAGATAATGTGATAACCCAAATAATTTGGATTATGAAATACATTGGAGAAGATGGGACAGAAATACGCCAGTGATCCTGTCTGAAGACAGCCCAGATTCAGTCACATGAGCTCAGACTCAGAACTGGCATTACAAGCAAGACCTTGCAGCCAAGGGTAACAGCTGACTCTGAATTCTGATTGACTGAGAACAAGTGTAACAGAGCTACTATTATACACAGCTATTAGTACCAACCACACATACTAACTGCAATCCAGGAGTTGCTGGAGAAATTGGGGGTTATGGTTTCCTTGTTTCCAGAAAAGTCTTCCTAAGAGGCAGTGACAAAGATCTGTCTAATGATTATCAACTTTACTCATTATGACCCACGTGTTTCTCGCATGATGGTGGAAAAAGTGCTCCCCTCACACTCTTATTGTGAAGTTTACAGTATCTTTCAAGGCTTATAGCCTTGAACGTTCATCCAATTTTTCCACCTATTCCAGTCAGAAAAGATATACCATCATTTTGGTATTCCCCAGTTGTCAGGAAATCCCCCTTAGGACAGGAAAATAATTTCAGGACTTACAGGGAAATATACACTCGTCCCAGAAAATGTCAGACTCCCAAGGAGTGTCTATTAAAATGGCCCTGATTCACGCTTTGTCTTCAGAACTACTTTGGGTCATAGTCTGGATGGGGGTTTTCTTCCATTGGAAGGAAAGAGGAGAAAAGAATGAATGAAGAAGGAATGAACTGAAGTTTAAACAATCACATAAATTCACCTGTACCGGTGTTTATAACCTATGGATCCAAACTTGCTGACTTTTCTTGACAGAGAGTTTGATTCATTCTCTGGCACTCTGTGTAGTTTGAAAAATAAAACAACAGAGTAAGTTACACAAATAGGTCTCAATTATGGTTCCCTTCCCAAGTCAAGAAAAGACAATACAAACTTTTATCGCCCCAAAAAAATATTTTTTTCTTTTAGTTCCTCCTCATCCCTACCTCCAGACAGACTCTTGGTGGTTTTTACAACAGTAAAATAAAGTGTATTGAGATATGTAATATTAGGAAGATTTTATACCTTACAAGTAAGCAAAACATTATGGAAATTCAATGAGCTTCTATGAAAAACAAGAAGAAACCAAATTTCTGTGCAGTGTAGGGAATAGTAATGTCTGAAATCCAAAGGCCTCACTCATGTTAATGATGCTACAGAAAATGTGATGGTTAAATACATAAAAATCTATATGACAGCATAAATCCTGCCATATACATTTGTGGATACTTCTGTTATAGCCTACTCTATGCAACGTGAAGTACTGCTTTGAAAAGGGTGCTAAGACAAAAGAAACCACTAAATTATCCAATTTTGAACTCATTGTTTCACATCATTGTAAGAAAAAAGGGGAGGTGTGGGCTTTTAAGAGCATTCTATAACCAAGAGCAAAAAATGTGTTTCCAGAGAGCAACCCTGTGTTGCAACACTCTAGGTTTAACAAAGTTCTCGCTCAGTGTAGTGGCCCTAAAAAAACCACAGCTTCTCTGTCACTCACCTGAAAAATGTATGATGCTCTACACAGCATTTCCAGAGATGTTTGCAGGTGACCTTGTTACGTGCTTCAAAAAAGAAGGAAGTTTCATTGCACTGAAAACAAAGCAAAATAGATCAGTATTCTTACGAGGGATCCTGCCAGTGAAGTGAATCGCATCTGCTGAACACAAGAACCAACCATCTCTTATCAATCCACACAAGAAAAGAAATCAGTGTGAAGAAAAGCAGGTTCTATAATTTTTCATTTAAAAGAGGTTTTCTTTTTGAAAAACAGAAGAGAAAGGAGATTAATGAAACACTTTTGCTCCTTCATCCTTGTTTGCAGACTCAGCTTTTTTCCTAATTAATACACACAAGGTTTTTTTCAAAAATTATGTTTCTGATGTTTTCTGAAACTACAGCTCAAATATCAATCAAAAATATTCTGCTAAACAGTTTACAAAAAGGCAAGAACAACTGAAAGAAGAAAAAGAAACTCAAAACTTGTGATAAACTCACATGAAGCAATAACAGAAAAAGCACAAAACATACATATAGGAAGAACCAAGGTAACCTGGGGGAAAAAAACCCCAAACAACAGGCATGGAATTGAATTTTGGAGAAAAAAGCTAACCTCACAATAACTCAAATGCCAGGAAAAATGTGAAAGTAATAAAATTCACCTTAAAATTTCTCAAGTAAGAAAAAAAAAAAAGAAAGAATATCCAAAGCTTATAACCTTATCTCTGGAAACTGGGAGACAAAAGAGAAGTGAGACACATCCAAACTATAAAATACTTCCAGCAGACAAGAGGAAGCAACAGACACATCACCTTGCTTGTTTTCAGCTGGCTGATTTTAGGAAATCTATGCCTTTGCATTAGTTGTACTTCTGCAGTGCCATGCATTTGTAATTAGAGTTCTGGCAAGTTTTTCCCACTCCTCATTTAATGAGGTATGTGATATCTGCAACACCTTGCAAACTGTGGACTAATTCAGTACGTTCTCTTGGATTCAAAATTTCACGTATAACAAAAACCCAATTATATCTCTGTTAACCACTGTCAGACAGCCTTATTTTAATTAACTGGCTGGCTGGAACAGTCCCACTGAATTACCAAGGAACAGAACATCATCCTCTAGTCTCCTCTCAAAAGCACATTTTCCTCTGTAGGGCATCACATCAAAAAAGAAGAGTAGAATAGAACATATGATCCCAATGCCAAAACCTACGACTCATCTGATACTGCTATGTTATATCATATAATGATTCTGCAGTACATCAGCCCCATAAATATATTTCTACAGTTCCTTAAAATACAATTTCAATTTTGACAGGGATCATCATCTCTCTTGTGCAGGATTCACATGCAGTTTAACTTAAAGCAAAACCAAATTTAATTTATAAAAAAGTAAATGCTTCCTAAAGAATATTGAAGATTGCTGAGGAGAAAAATACATTCATCTTTGAATCTTCAACATAACCTTATTGCTACTGTTCCTCTGATGACTAGAAATAAGAGTCTACCCACTGAAAGATCATAATGCATTTTTACATTTTAAAGCTTTCAAAGAAGGCATGTGCAGAGTTTCTTTACATTTGCTCACTTTACACATACAGAAAAGTAGCTTCAGATTTCATGTTTTGATTTACATTACAATTTCCACACTAAACTGTCATCTGATGTGATTTCATACAAACCCACACATTTACAGTCATATTTTAAAGAATAATATCAACTCGGGTCTGTCTATTGCAAACTTTATGCAATATGATGAGTCAGTTTAGCTTCTGTTACGAAAAAAAATGAATGACTCACTTTTAATATCATGATCTTGCTCCTTCTTTGTCCAGTACTGAATTTACTTTTAGGCAAAGAATCCTCTGCTGCACTTAAATTTTTTTAACTATATAATCTCAGTGGATAGAGTTTCTGGGATATGGAAGGGCAGAGAGAAGCCAGAGGTGATTTTTTTTTAAGAGAATTTTTAAAATAAGGTATTTTTGCCATATCTTAATATTAGACCAGTTTGAACACCACTGGCATTCAGTGAAAGATTCTCATCAGGGAAAAGGTTCTACTTGTCCATTTTTTCCTTCTCCTTTTTTTTTTTTAAAGTTTTAGAAATTTCCCATACACATAACAAACAGCACATAAAATGTGAAAGCCAGTAAGCAGCTGTAAGAGGGACAGCACAGCTACACTGCCATCTGACTGAAAGATCTGGCCAGCAAATATTACTCATTCCATCATATGAAGGCATTATTTTCTAAGGTGGAAGAAAGTTCACTTCAGCTGGTAAATAAAAATCTTGATGATTAACTGCATGCTAAACCATCTAAGCTTAGTATTCCACAATCAAATGCATTCAGGGGAAAAGAAAAAAAAAAAGAAATCACAACCCTATAGATCCAATGTATCAAAAAGTTATGGAACTCAGACCTAGAAAATGAACAATTGCCTAAAAATCCTGGGATGGATCAGGATAACACACACAGGGTTATTTACTTCAATTCGAAGGAAAAAATACATGCCTGAAAACTATTGCATCAAAATGGATGCTTGTAATAACTCAAATAGCACAGTTAAATTTTGCTAAAGAAAGGCTAAAACTCTCATCCCTGAGGCCAATACAGAGGACATAATTCACAATTCTTTCACCATTTCTCACCTGATCTGTGAAGGATTCAGTAAGTTACTGCCACTAAGTCCAACATCACACTGCTTACAGCACATCTGGGTTTAAGACTTCTTCCATTTACTTTTTAAGGTCTTAAAATTTAAGGCTTCCAAGAGTACTGCAATAACCCTCACAATTTATAAATGCATATATAAAAACTAAGCAGTACTGAAAACAGTAATATCCTTCAGATTTAACCTTCCTATCAGAAATTAGTTGATTTATACAGATAAAGCAGGGATGACCTTACCTGCTAAGAACACGAACTTTTGTTTCCAATAAAAGGCAACATTTTTAGCATTTGGAATGTTATGATTTCCTACAGGTAGTGTTAGCTGGGGCTTTTTTCTTATTATTCCCACATCTCTGAACCAAAAGAAACAAAGACGTATTATACTTTTACTAATGATTTATAGGAAATGACAATTCCAAACTCATTCAGTGTTGGATGGTACAAGCTTCCATCCTGCTGCATTCAGAGTGCTCAATGCACCAAAGATGAAGCATTTTAAACCATGAAATCTCACTTCCTCCAGAGCAATCCTGGTCATCTGCACACTCCAAAGATGTCCTCCATCCTTTGAACCATCTTGGTGTTTGTCTCTTCTTTCAGGAAGCCCACTGTACTCATCAAACAAGTAGAAAACAACTTATTTTTTATGCCAGTTTTGTAATTTTGTTATTTTTTATCCCATCTGTGACTCACACAAGCAAAAGAGGGGGCAGGACAATGGGGTCAGAGGCTGCAAAAGGACAAGCACAACCCTTGCATCAGTACCCAGCTGTCGAGCTGTTTGACTCACCTCCTCCTAATCCTGCAAAGGGCACACACTAAAAAAATGTGAGGACAAATATAAAATATTTCTTTCCTTTTAGATGTTTTAAAATTTTATCTTGTAGTCTCCATGCTAAAGTTCATACTGCCATAACCTCACCACCATTTTTACCCATAGGAGGAGAGATGGACTAAAGTGGTGGATGCAGATAGCCTGACTACCCTACAAGCTTATACATGGTCACTCAAACCTGTAGCCACAACCCTTCTATCTTTTATGCTCCCTCTCATTTCACCCAGAGGACTGATCTGGCAAGGCATTTAAGATCTCCACTAAAGAGATGGCAATTGGTACAGTGCTACACCACAATGCCCCCATCCCTTAACTGAGAGACTGAAAGCACATTACCAATGCCTTCAAAGGAGAAAAGTCAGAGGGGTCATTGCCCTGCCTAACCACAAAATGCCTCTGGAGCTGCTAGAGCAACAACAGTAGTCCAGGAGTGCCCACGCTGTGCTTTGCAAACACTCCCAGCTTGCTTTGCCATGCCAGTCTGATCACACCACTTTCCAAGTCAGAGCTGTTTTGTGCCCAGATAGCTCAGTTCCCGGACAGGGCACCCTCAAGTCCAGCTGGAAGAGGAGACCCACACTTAAAATTATAGTTCTTCCCTGTGGGGGTGAGAAGATCCTTTGCTCATGAATTTCATGGACTACTCCAAACATATAAGAGCCACTCACACCCGTTCCAGGGAGCACTGCACCCGCCCACAGAGCAAAATCAAAGTGAAAACTATGATTCAGAGCAGGCTTCAGCTGCTGTGATTTATGACACAACATACATGGGATCCCACCAACCCAGGCTCTGAAAATGAAGAGGAAAGCCCCAAAAGCACAGTGGGAACCCTGCCAGCACACACACACCATTCTTCCCAGTCACACTGGCTACTAATGTTACATAAGGAGGGATCTTGCTCCATTGCAGAGCACACTGTCTGTTCATGTACTACACATTTATGTACAAGTAACAGAAAATATTAACACTAGCTCTGAAGCTACTATTTCACAACATTCCTCTTTGTCAGGTTAGGCACATACCTGGATACTATCAGTTGTTAATTCCCGTAGAAAATATTCTGTCTTTATATATTTACATACTGCATACCAATCATAGCTTAGGTAACAGGCAAAGTACTATTACTGGTTACACAAGGTCAATATTGTACCAAATCAGGAATTAAAACTAACAAAACTGTGCCAGTTAGCATAAAGCATGTCAAGATTGAAACAAACATATCTCAGCCTTGTATCACATCAATTAAAAACCACTATATTAGAATTTAAAAAAAAAAAAAACCCACAAAAAAAACACAAACAAAAAAGCTGATAGTGACACTCTAGTGGCAGTGAACATGAGTTTACTCAGGCCTTGAACCAATCTTACAGTCCTTCTAAAATGGCTCAGAAAGTGGTTAAAAATGACAAGAAAAACCCCAACTGACCAAAAGAAGCTAAAACTGTTTTATATGATGTATTAATACCACTGCGCTGGTCAGCCCTCCACTACCACTCTGACTCAAGTGGGTGCAAATGTAAATGATACAAAAGTAATTTGAAATTCTTAAACCATAAGGAAGACCAAAATGCTATGTAAGCTAAATTGAACTTAAGACTGTGAGGAACATATCTTCAAAGCCTATTCAGTCTTTCCTAAGAAACTACAAGAGCAATAAATCAAATTAGAAGTTCCTAGCTAGAACTTACAACTCAGGATGGAATATAACATGTGATAGGAAAAGAAGAGATATAGTTGAACCACCTTATTAATATAATTATTTTTCAGATTTCTAACACTTATGAAAAGCAGAGCATATTTACAGGGTTTTCTGAGTCTATTTAAAAGAACACAAAAATATTGTATGTAGACAACTTTCAGCCACTAAAATGAGGAGTATTATGCATTTTGGATTTGCATCAGTGGTTGGTATTGCTGCTGAAGAGTCTTTACCAATTTTACCTAACAATTTCAGCTGAGGGAGGTCTTTTCACCTGAATATGAAAGACTGCAGAGGACAGCATGTCTCAAAAGTGTGTAAACCATTTTCAACTGCACAGTTTGGGAGGCTGTTCTGACTTGAAAGTACCCAAATTGCAAAATCTCTTGAAATAAAAAACTCAGAATTCAAAAAGACCCTTCTCGTACAAAATAATGAAAGCAAGTGCTTTGCACATTGAATGCTTTCTGGTTTGGTGAAAGAGAAACATGAAAAGTAACAAGTACAAAAGCTTTGCATAAACTCTGTGAAGAAGTGAAATCATTCATGTGCATGTTCAGACACAGTGCAACTGAAGTAAAAGGTGCAGTTACAGAAAACAGTGTGGGGTTGTGGGGAACAGCACAGAAGCACTTGGTACCTACAGGCAAAAAAACCTCCACATCTCTCACTCCTGCAAATTACTACATTTACATTCCCAGCCCACACAGTCTATCAAAGCATGTTTTTCTCTGTTTTGTTTCATGTCATTAGTTGTGAGAGAAATCTAGGGAGCAAAGCCATGTGCCTCTCATGGGGAGAGCACAGGAGTGCTGTGCACCCCTTTGACTACTTACTTCCACATAGTGCACCCATTGTGAACAAGCTCTGTTTTTCTGGTGGAGAGGGAAGGGCTTTGGCAGCCACCTGTATTGCTGGATTGCTTCCAGCAAGGTTGTGCAACAGACATCTATCCCTACCAGGAATTGTGCACAGGCATTAGATGGATTTCTCAGTTTTCTTAAGGAAAACCTCAGGAAAATACACTTTTCTCAACTTCCAAAAATTCTTTGCAATGGTTTGTCACGTTCAGGGAATCCTTCTGTGCAGTCCTTGCACAGAAAGGGTTTCTAATTTCACGTTGATAGTTAATGGTGCCACAGAAAGTCTAGCATGTTTATAGCTCAGAATTCATAGCATGGGTCCACTCAGGGGACAAAGAATACTGATTCAATGATTAACATCAGTGAAAAAGAGTTCCAGTCTCACATGTCAGGATAAGTCATAGACAGACAAATACTAAAGGTGGTATTTTGTTTATGAAGGGGCAATAGCCTTAGGGAGAAAATGTATAACACAAGCAAAGTAGTGAAAGATAAAACCAAGATACTGATGGTCATGCTTGTACACAATAGCAACAGGTATGCAGGAAAAAAGTACAAGGAAGCTAAATACACAGGAATTGTTTTCATGAAAGAAATATGAAGGAATACAAGGAATACACTACAAAACAGAAAAGGCAAAGTGCCTTATTTTATTATTAAGACACTAAGCAATAATATCTTCTGCTCAGTAAACATCAAGGTTAAGAAAAGTGAAGTAATGCAAACAACAAAATGAGCAGCCATTCCTATGCCTGACACAGACATCTCACAGTGTGGTTTTAAGGTAGCCTAAAAACATGGACCTATCTGTTTAGACTACCACATCTGTCATCTGTCAGGAAGACCGAGATGTCCATTTCCACCCCATTCTACTAGGTTTGAAAAAAATCTAAAACAAATCTCAGGAAGGGAGAATAAAGAAGTTACCACAAGGGGAAGAGCAGCACTTTTTTGGTACTAAAGGCATCCTCTTGATGAGCAGGATTACCTGTGAAAGGTGCCTGCCACTGTGAATAAAGGTAGGCAGTGTGTGTGGAAACATGAACCAAAATCCATCCTGCACAGAGTTTTCATTACCATATGGAAAACATGATTCACACAAAGCACTCAATTCACTCAGAAATAATCTGCTCCATTACATGGTGTTAGTTCCATTTGAGACATGGTGAAATCCCTTTTATTTCTACTCTTCCAGAATATTTTCTGGAGTTCTCGCCAACTAACTAGAAACATGTAAAACATTCCATAGTACATATGATACAAGGAAAGCATTAATTTCCTGGGCTGTAAAGTGATATCCCCTAGAGGCAGGATGGAGTAAAAATGGCACGTTTACTTTCCTAAAATAAAGTCATGTCCCACAGCGAAGGACAAAGTGACGGCATTTATTCCAAGAAACAGAGGAATAAAATGAATTTGTGAATTAATTTTTTGAGGAGTATAGGATTACACATTCATACAAATACACTGATGAGCTTTGGCTCCTGTGGGTATAGAACAGCATGAATTGCTACAATGGTTTTAATCCTGAGACAAAGGATACTGTTTACTTATTACAAGACATAATTTTGTTCAAAATACCACCAGACAGCTTAAAAAAAGAAAAAATTAAAAAAAAAGATTTTTCTGTACCATTTTGGTCTTTCCTGATCTTGTTAGGATATGAAACACTGTAGAAAGACTTCAAGTTAGTATTAGATGCCAGGGAGAATTTAATGATGGTACACACCCTTGTACTTGCAGTACTCTTGAATAATTTCCTAGAAGTACCTGTTGAGGCTTGAAACTACCAAGTTCTGTCAAAATGTTTGCCTTATGATCACAATAGTAAGTGTTCACCAGCCATCAACATTCACAGTCTCAAATTAACCACATTTTCTAAAGCTTCCAGGTTTTCCGCTCACCACATTAAACCTTGGCAATTCCACATGGTTCAGACAAAAACTGTACAAATATGGCATCAAACAGAAACTGCAGCTTCACTTCCAAGCAGTTAATTCAAAGTTAAACTCGGACTTGTTTATACATGAACTATCATTCACCCTCTGTAAGAAACATTGTGACAAGTTTTCCCAACCTTCCCCCGGCCTTCAAACAGCTCTCCTATTTCAACAAACACATCAGCAGAAAGAAAATCTACAGCTTACCACACCAAACCACTTGGGAGTAGCAAGAGTAAAACTTGCCAATATATCTGCAGAGACACAAAAAATGCTGTCCACGACAGAAGCAAGACAACCAGCCAGGGGTACACTTACATTTCTCTGAATGTATTGAACATACCAAAAGGCCTTATGGAAAAATCACGGATGAAACTAGCAAGTACTACATAGGTAAACAAAGACACATAGGGAAACAGCAAAGGGCATTACTACCAGCAGGTTAATACAATAAACTTTCAGTCCTGACCTTCCAAAGAAACATACAAAGTATTTTCAAAAGTTATTCCACAAACTAGATTTATAACTAAACCAGATACCCAGTTTTACAGGCTGACTGCAACTATTTGTTTTATTCCGCTTTATTATTTTTCCCACATCCTCAACACTCCCCTTACCCCACATGCTTCACAGGTGATAAATATCTTTGTGTTTTGTCCACTGACCCTACCTTAAAATGTCTTCTCCTGCTATTAACCTGCTATCCTTGATCCACTGGAACCCACATTGCTTTCTCTCAAATGGCCTTACAGCACATGACAGTAAACTCTGCCAAACGCGTTTCAAGCTACATAATGTTGCTGCCTGTGTTCAAGCTACAAAATTACTTGTGCCCAACAGCTTTGGGAGTTTTCCTTCATCCACATTTTTTTTTTTAATACTAGCTTTCCCTGTAGCCTAGTTTAAAAGCACTTTGAACTAGGGACTTGCACAACCCCATAAACAAGGCATTGCAGAATCTGATTTACAGAGTACAACCTACAACGATGAAAATTTGTTATGAAATTCCTACTTCAGTCCTGCTGAAGCTCTCTCCTCTTGCTACAGAGCACAGACAGAAAACTTTTCTCTCTTCTCTTTCTTTAATAAAACTGCAAGCAACTCCAGGAACATTCAAGGCCAGGCTGGGTGGGGCTTTGATCAATATTGTGTGCCGAAAGGTGTCCCTGAGCATACCAGGGGCATTGAAATGAGGTGATCTTTGAGCTCCTTTAAAATTCAAGCCATCCTACATTACCAGGATGCTGCACTTGAGGATAATGTCATTTTCTTGTAGTAATTATCAATAAAAGAAGTTTCACTTTGATGGTTTCTTAGAGTAAATTTCAATAAAATAAATTAGAGACTTTGATGGACACAAAAAATTTCTCATTTCATCAGACTTGAGTTTACTTTTTTTTTTTTTTAATCCTTTCAGGCTTAAATAAAAACTTACATCTTTTCCCAGGACTCTAAGTTCAAACTGTGTTTCCTTGAAGTGAACTTTTGTAATTCTAGGCCTGTAACATTGAGAAAAAAAAAGACAGAACTTCATGAGCCTCTAATTTCAAAAAATATAAAGTCGAATGTATTTACACACAAAGACAAAGAAGAATTCATGGGTGGATTTATTTTTCAGTTATGTCCCAGATATCAGCAAAAAATTAGTGGTATTTAAACATTTCAGCATGACTGTGGTAAAAGTGAACTACTGTTTTCAATACTTGGATTATCAAAGTATTAAAAATCTACATAATCCACAGAAATATTAAGAATTCCAACTGTACTTTTTTCTATTGCTATATTTAATTAATTAAACTTTGAAAGATATATTACAATTCATGCATTTCCATACAACATTGTTAGTGTTTTAGTGCAGACTGCGTATTCTAATAATACATACCAGAAATATTTTCCTACTTGTTTTTTATTCTTGTAGACAACAACTCCTATGGGTGTTAATCCTAAAAAGTATTCAGCCTTGTTTTCACCCTAGAAAATAAAAGTGTACATCATTCATACAGTTGCAAGTGGCATCACAGTACCAGTGAGGTCCAGTGAGGAGGTCATCCTGAGGACTTGAATTTACTGCTCTATTCTCTGTGCTAAAGGGAAAATAGTACTTGATCTACTGATGAAAACTCCTATACCAGAATTTGTAGGCATGGGGACAAAGAGGCCAGTAAGAACGGCAGTGAGGGAAAGAATGAGTTTCCACATGCCATGGTGAAAAACAAAAATAACTATTTTTTTTTTTTAATGTGGAATTACTTTTGGCTATTTGGCTAATGACCAAAACTCTGAAACTAAACTCTATTCAGGCATGAATGCAACAGATATCCCAACTTTCAGTTGAAGGTAAAGAGTGATGTTCTGACCTATTCTACTACAATACAACCAGACAGCTGCTCTCTCCCTCCTAAAATAGTGTCAGCTGCACACTGCTAACAAGTGAAGCAGCTCCTTTGGGAGAGCCAAGCTTCTCTTTTTTTATTCAGAATGGGCAATGGCATACAGGGAACAGCCACAGACACCTCCTCCAAGGAAACCATTCCTGAAGTCAGTATACAAATGTCAAACCACACTGGGAGAGAACAGGGTGGAAACCCTGGTGCTGAGTGGCAGAAGGCCCCCACCTTCCCTGTTTACAGCTAGCAACCAAAATCAGAAGCAACCTACACAGAAAGAGTGCAAACCTTAGTGCATGAGGTTAAAATAAAGTTAAAAAAAAACACAAAAACCAAACTCATTCATCTGCCTACTTGAGGCAATGAGGAAGAGCCCTGCAAGCTCTAAACCAGCAAAGCATGAAGAGCAAAAAATACCATCTGTGAGACAGACTGACTGCAGAAAGTGTCCTGTGTGACTACAGATCTTACAAAGTCAAGCACACCTGGCAAGTTCTGCCTGTGCTCCTCAGTGAATTAACTGCTAAAGGTGACTTTACTTTTAATACAACCAAATGAGAAAAAGAACTACACCTCGTGATGTGTGTGGCTTCATCTACAAATGAGGGTTTCTGTTGCTGTTGTAATTTAAGTGGGAACAGGGATGTTCATGAGCTAGACTTGGGCATATTGCAACTCACCCCTCATCACCCAGGCAGGGATTTTATTGCACAGAAAAAGCAAGCTAATAGAAAAAAAAAAAAAAAAAGAAAAAAAAATCCAGGCTCTCTGCTAATTTAACATGATTTTGTTGGATCATGTTGAATCTTGTTCCCATAACTCCCCCAGCTTTCTGTGGGTGGGAGGGGCAGAGAGCATGGGATAAGAACGCAATTAAGCCACAGGGCGCATTAAAAAATATATTGCAGGCTACACATTTTTCAGCAGGAAATACATACTTAATCTGCTGGTAGTATCTTGATTTCTTTATTTTCTATCCAGTAATTTTACAAAGTACTGACATCTAAGTCAGTGAACTATCTACATTACAACTCCCCATTTGAACTCCTAATTTTCTTTTATTCAAAAAAACCTGCCACAAGCGCAATTATTCAAACAAGATAGAGTGATGTTTCTACCAGGAGCACATAGCCTCCAGGTGATGACTTGGATCGAATCCCAACATAATGCTGATATACAAAAGGAGGTTTTTGATGAGGCAATACAGACAAATTGCAAAGCTGTATGATACAATATGGGAAAAACTGGAAAGCTACCCTGGATCTTTACTAAAACCTTCACAACAAATATTTTAAAAAGCCAGACATGCTGCTGCTGTCCTACCCTAATTTTTTGCAATGGTATAGAAAAGGTTTCAGGAGACACTTGTTCTTATTTAAATAATATACCAATTTTTCTGTCAAAGACTCTAATCTTCACTCATCTCTTCTGGCACTTTCACTGTTTACTTCTGATCTATCTGAATTGTTTTTCCCAGAGCATAAATGATAGCTTTTTGTTATAGGTGTAATATAATCAACATAATTTCATCTGAAAGCCATTAGGCTTCTTTACGTATGCATGATTGAATCGTCTCCATCCAGAAATATGTCTTCTTTTGTATTTCTTAAGTGCAGTGTTTCCTT
>JAWWEW010000088.1:12365008-12377117 GCA_035583185.1 Anabacerthia variegaticeps | reverse complement strand
CAAGATCTTCTGTGGCAACTAAACTATATAAATACTGTTTCTCACATTAGTACAGTACTTTTTTCACTGTTACCAAGTTCAAACAATACTTACATAAACAGGATGGAGATCAACTCCATACATTTCCAGGGATTTAGCCACACCTAAGTAGTTTACTTCTGCCTCAGCAGGAACTTGACCCCTGTAAACAAAATTCTGTGTAAGAACTTTTCACTTCCATTCAGGATATAAAAATTGATCATATTAATAAACACAGTTTGCTGGACACATACACAGCCCTGCCTACCAGCTTTTTAGATGTTATTTCGCCTTTTCAACACTGTACTTCTTGCTCCAAGTAAGATCAGACCTCTAGTGGTCTCCTACCACAGACACATATATTATCACATACACAATGTATGCCTACTACAGTGGCTAATCTTTTCCCTGCTGTCACAAACACACTTCAGACATCCCATTTTTAAGCCTCAATATTTCCCAATAACTGTGATTATTAATAAAGCAGGAATGGTATGACTGACTGGGATACTATTTCCACACAGCAGTGCTGAAGCTATTTCTGAGAGCAGGGTTCATGACTTCAGACAAAATATCCCTTTCTTCATGAAACCTTGGCTGCATGCTGATAGGAAAAGACTGGGGGAAACTGGCAAAAAATTAAAAAAACCCAGCTACCAGGAACATATTTGACATTGCTGACAGAGGATTTCTTTTCAAAAGAACAAAACGAACAAAATAAATTTAAAGCTTTGTCCTTGGAATTAAATTTGTTCTTCATTTAATATCTGTCATTGATACAAGAGCAAGATTCTCTAAGTTTGAAAGAGCCAAAAACTGCATTTTCATTTTCACTCTTTTTCAATACTTCTGTGAAAGCTACTGGACTGTTAATGCAAAGTACAGACTTGTAAAAATATCTTGTAAAAATATCAACTCAAAAAGATGCATAACTTGCTTCACTCTGCAATTGTTTTCTTGAGGAAATACTTCACTGGATTTGCTACCTTTCAAATTCAATGTGGGAAGCACAGTTCAACATTTTGACTCAAGACCTGGAAAAGTCCGGCCACATGCACATTCCTGCTTCTTTTCTCCCCATTCCCTGTAGCCTAGCAGCTACTGTCCATGTTTTCCCAACTTTGTGTTAAGCCTGACAAGGTAAAAACCACTTCCAGTGTCAAAGACACAAAACAGCATTGCTGAATGCAATAGTATAGGTCTTCAAAATCCCTTCTTTGTATCTGGAAGATGGGTTGCTTGAGCTCATCTTGTCCCTGTAGCAGCACTCCCACTGTTTCAGATGTTAGCTCTTTGCAAGGACCCCTGGAAAAGCAGCAGATCTAAAGCTTGTAAAAGAAATCCCTTTCTTCCAGAGCTGAGTTTCCCAGTAGATTTGTCATTTATTATCTGTATTCAGAATATTTAGAACCGGGGATATTCATCATTCAGTGATGTCACATCTGTCATGTCTTCTGTGCATTTTTGCTCTAAAAATTTACTCCATGGTCATGATTTTTTGAAATTCTTGCTAATAGCTCTCAGAAATATAACCAAAATTTTCACTGGAGCAGTACTGTCTCAGTGAGCTCCCAGGAAGGCTAAATTATCAGTCCTGAGTAAAGTGGACTACCCCATTACTGAATCAGTGCTAGAATCTAACATCAGTTTAAATACTGCTGTTAGTCTTTCCTTACTGACCTTACTTAGAAAAAAAGCTGATGCACTTATTCCTCTATTCTCACTTCTCTGAAAGTACCAAAAGGCTGAAATGACAATTGTGTGTGCTTTTATAACATATTTACATGTCATAAACATAACATTTCATATCTGTATAAGAAATTGTGTCTGCAAAAACATTAAAGGAAGTAAAGATGAGAGCTGGAGCTTCCAAAGGAAGAAGATGGAAGCCCTGGAGTCACTGCTTGATCCCCCAGATATGCATGATGACTTCAGGTCACCTCACACTGCTATCCGACCTTGGGATTGCCATGGTCATTTATAGATGGAACAACAGTCACAGCAGGGAGGCTGCAAAGACTCCATGCAGTCAGAAAACCTCTCCATTCTCTGACTTCCCTCACCTTTCATGATTTAGAAATTTGCTCAGAAAACTCCATCCTTATTGATTCCCTGAATAGCTATTGTGCTGCATAAAAGAAACGGAGAGAAAATATGCTAACAAAAATGGTTTTTCTGGGCATAACTAGCAGAATCAAAGTATATGCACTGCCACAGCTGTCCTAAAAACAAAAGCAAAAGCAAACAAACAAACACAAAAAAACCCCACACTAAAACAAACAAACCCCACCCCTGTGTTTTCATGCTGGGACCCAAAAAGAATAACAGTTCCTCCGAATCATATACCAGACTTCTCCCTGAAATATCTCTGGTCAGTTAGATAATTTGGGATGCCCTCTCCCATTGCAGCTTCAAAATTCTTAACCAAAGAGCCTGCTGTCACTTGTGCAGAAGTCTGTGCTGGCAGTGCTGATGATAACAATCAGGCTGAGCTAGCAGTGGCTACACCTTCATTTTACTCTTTATTCTGATTCTACTAAATCCCTGACACCCTCACTGCAGCCAAGCAGCTAAAGAGCTCTAAGCCAATAAACACAAAAACAGTAGAGACTGTTACGAAAGTTAACAGTCCTCTTCACAACTACTGTTCACCCAGATTCTGAGTTTCACCTTCAAGGTTACAAACCTTTTGAGGCAAATCAGATTTACTACACTAATGACTACAGAAACTTGAGAGAGATGAATTAGGGTTGCTAAGTATTGGTGACCTGGTTCACAGTAATACATCTCAAGTTTCATTTCTCACAAACAACTTAGGTGATGCTGAACCCAACAAACTACCTGTGACTCAGTTTTCAGCCTCTGGAATAGGAAAAAAAACCAATATTTTTTTTACTTCACAAAAGTACCTGTGGTAAGTTGCCTGAAATGCATCAATTATTATAACACTGTCATGTAAACACACAGAAACACTTATTGAAAAACAGACTCTCTTCCCTGGAAGAGAAAGCTCAGGTCAATGTGGCAACCATCACAGACTGCAATTACTAGAGAACTTTTCAGAGAGAACAGCTGTGACCCCGAGTTAATACCTATTCTCATTAAACAAGACACAAATAACAGCAATACATGATACTACAGGCAAAAATTACTTAACCTTTATGCAGAGTGTGGCTTCATTATAGCAGGAGAATCAAGATATCTAGATTTACATGGAAGATGTCTAACTGATTATGTCTGCATTACTTTGACAAAGCGTACGATGAACACATTAATAAAATGTTTCTCATTGCTCTCATCTTAATAAATGGTTATATCACAATTGCAGCTAACTTGGATTTGTTGGAACAAGCTTCTTTGCACTTACAAGGAACATGAACTTGGAGATAAGCAAGTAAATGTTTATTTTGGCTTTATGTATGGTTGAACTTCTGGTTTATGTTTTATTAAAACTGCTGGTTCTGAAATATCTGTACCTGGGTCTGACAGACCTCACATTTCCAGTTATTGTCCTACTCAGATCCTAAAAGAACAACTTCAATTACATAAAATCTTTTCTGTTTCTGAGAGGTGTAACTGGATGCCCTGTGCTCTTTGCTCAAGTCCAGAGACCTCCACAAGCCGTTCCTCTCCACCCACCAAGCATCTCTGAATCTGGCATCGCCTGCCAAGTTCCCAAGAGTACTGAATTCTTACATCAGAGTTTTGTGTATCCTCTCTATGGCATCCTCCAGCTCTTCCTTCTGGTCTGGGACAAAGCGGTACTCCGAGACATAACCTGCAGTGTGCTTGTATGGGTCATAGTCCCCCAGCTCAGCTGCAGGACACAAGAAGAAAACAAAGGTCACCTACTTTCCATGCTTTATCTTAAACAGAAAACACATTGTCTAAACCACCTACTGGTGCCAAGCCACCTCTGTCCCACCAACAGAAGATTTCTTCTGCAGTCAGATGAAAAAAAAAACCAAAAAACAAAACAGATAGTACAATATTCACATTAGCACTCATAAAACCAAGAAAAAATGTATTCAATCATTCCAAAAGATAGATATAAGGTTCAAAGAGCTAGAAGACTTGACAGGTAATCTACCACCTCTACAAGCTAGACATTATTTTGAGTAAGCCAGAAAAGTTTAAATTCAATGACATAGATTATTCGGCAGCATGTGTAAAACAAGTGTAGAAGAGAAGTCTAGTTTTGTAATATTTATGCGTTCAAGGTAAGCTGCAATATTACAGACAGAACTGATCTGTATTATTGCTGGGACTTCTAACATAAATTTCTGGGAGCACAAATGGAGACAAACATCCCAAGACAACAGGAGGGAAGGTCTTCTAACCACGTTGTTTCTTGTGAGGAATCACAAGAATTGCCTTTTCCAACAAAATATCTATGTATTTACTAGATAGTAAATCCACTTTCAAAATAAAAATTACTTTTAAAAGAACTTTCTTAAAGGAAAGAACATAATGAATAGCCAAAATAATTTTCTTTGAAACAACCTTGAATTTGTATACATTTGTCATGTCTGTATATGTTGTAATGTAACTATAAAATAAATTTGACCTTGGTAAGAACTCACATCTACTGATCTTAACTATAAATGCATCTGTCTGAGAAACTCTGCAAAAGTTAGTATTTCAATTTTTTAACAACCCTGAATAGTATCTGCAGACTGGGCTACTCTGAGAAAGACTTCACAGGAGGTTTCTAACCAATGCCTGCTAAGCCTAAAAACATAACCAAAATGAGCCTTCAAGAGCCAAGAAAGAAGACTCATCTTATTACTGATGTTTCTTTCTAGATGTTGGAATGACATTGTTAGAAAAAGACATTCATCTGCTCAGTAAGGATATTGAGAAGCTTTTCTGAAAAAAAAAAAGAAAAATAAAGTGGTTCTTGCCCACAGCAGGCATAACAAGAGGAATTACTCTTCAACAACTCCAGCATTCCCAATAAGAAAACTGGCATATTCTGCAAACTGTGCCATGGGTACTGTTTTTTCCACAATCACCACTATAACAGTCTGCCATCTCTGGTCACAAAAAGAGGAAAATAGCTTCTGTGCTAAGAAAAGGATCTTCTCAGAGGCCAAAGATGACACCAGACACAAAACCTGAATGGTGAAAGCCAGGCCTATGGCTGCAGCAGAATATATGGCCCTGGCTTCTGCTCCAGATCTCAGCACCTGCTAGCTCCACTGGGGAAAACACCACTGACATCACCACACCAGCAGAGCTATTCCTGAATTCCCACAAATGCACTTCATCTCAGCTAGGGAAAGAACAAAAGCCTGGTCTGGCATGTCACCCTTGAAAAGGCACCCCTGACCTTGGTGTTGATGCCTTGGGTTCATATGTTCAGTGTCTGACACTGACATTTCTCAAGTGTCTTTATATACATTGAACAACTGCAACCTTAAATAAAAGGATAAAGCTTTTTATAAAGTCTCTATGGGAATGCATGCTTGCTGGTGCCTGGACTAACTTTAACCAACTGGATGTAACCTTTGCTTTAACTCTCATGTCTCCCATAAGCTTTCTCGTTGTTTTCCAACAGAATATCTGAGATTAGAATCATAGGAACAGGATATTATACCAAAACAACAGCTCTAACCCCCTTAAAAATTATTAAAGGAGAAGAATTTATTCTTTTTACTCATTTCTCATAATACAATGAAGATGTTACCATCATTGCATATTTTCCTGCCTCATACTTGCAGTATTTTCCAGGGAAGGCATGTATGCCAGTAAAATGAGATGTGCATTGCAATCAGTCTTTCAGAGTATGACATGTCATATTTCTTAGATGGAAAAATTACTTCAAAAATAATTGCACACAAATAAAAACTGCCTGAAATTTTAGCTTTTCAGACACGTATGTAAAACACCATGAAAGTCTACATAATGTCTGTTCTCATTTCATACAGTTATTCTGCCTTGTTATTCTAAAATGGACATGAAAGAAGGACTATTTTTTATGTTATATTATGTTTTTACTTGTTGAATCACAATTGTAACACCAATAATAATCCTTGCTTAATACATACCACTTTAGATAAATCTAAATTTAACATATAACAAACTACAGACAGAGGTCCCAACATGGCTCATCACATCAATTTTGGTTACCAGTTATGTTTGAATATAGAACTTGAGCTGTAATGGCAAAAGAATAACCATGTGGTAGACAGACAAATCCTTTCTAATTGACTGCTAGTTCCATCAAGTATGCAGGATATAATATCCACTTCTGAAAAGGTCACAGCTGATGGGTTAATGTAGATAAATGATAAATGAAATGAAAATTCTTCACTTCCGGTCAAATCACATCCTCCCTTCAAGAACAGATGAACTCATATTGACATAATGTAATTTTTGAAAGAATCTTTTCTTTGGCAGACTTTGTGGTTGGAGGCTGCCAATAGCCTTTCAAATCTGTAAACCTTCTGATGGAGATTTTGTCATACTCTACATATAGTCCAGAGTAAGTCAAAAAGTTTTGAGCACATGGCAAGATATTCCTCAGCAAGGCAAAGAATGTTTAGCAGAGTCTTCAGACTGACCTTTCAGGTTTTTTTCTTTACATTAACTTCCATATTTCTCATGCTTTACCTATTCAGAATGGTCACCTATTTACAGTTCTTTAGATAAAATCAGTCACATTAGTTTTGTTCTGTTTTGAAATGAATGCATAAAGTGTTAAAGATGTCTTCAATCATTACTTAAAATTAATGATAATGCACAATTAAAAGAAATGAGCTCTCAGTTGGCCAGGAGAACTTACACTGAATTATATATGCTCCCAGTTGTGCTGCAGTGTTGATCGGACAAGGCAAACGGCCCTGTAAAACATCTTGCTTTACCTGCAAGAAAAACTGATACCTAAAACACAGAGAGAAAACAAAGTTGTTATTCCAAGTCTGATGCACTAATTAATATTTCGAAATCACCCAGTTAACTGTAGACATACCACGTACCATAGTTATGTGACAGTAAAAACCTGTACTCCTCTCTGAATGACTTTCCCATACTGATCTTGAAGTAACAACTAAGATTAATCTAGTGAAAGAACCTAGGTAGGCAAGCACTCTGTAGTTTTCCCATCTGTTTATATTGTGCAGATGCAAATAATTTTCCCCCTAAAAATGTCATTTCTCTCTTTCAACTTTCATAGAGCAGTGAAGAAATGGGGAAGAGGGATAGGAATCAGAAAATTTGAAGAAGAAACCTATCAAAGGTCCAAAGTTTAGCCTGATCAGTGGATCAACATAAAGGAAAACTGCGTATTGGATACTTCTTTACTCAAATATTTCTCCTCCACACACCGCAGTATCAACTATAATGCAGCAAGGTTTGATGGAGCCCATACCTCCATGAAAAGGATGGGTGGGTATCCCATCAGCACTTAACTGCATCTGTCAGCTGTCCTTGGAACAGAGATAGCAGGGGTAAGAATGTCATTTTCAAAGTCCTAACCAGCTCCTACAATTGATAAAGCACATACTGAGACCACTTGCAGTGAATGCACAAAATAGAAAAGTAAAGACAAGGAAACAAGCCATCCTACAAAGGATCTGTTTGGTTTCACAACTCATCAGAATAATTTGTAAGAAATCTTTAAACACTGTTTGGATTGTGTCCAGTTATATTGTAACAGATTTATTCAGTGTTTCACATCATCCTAAGAGAAATTCTTGCACTGAGCTCCTACAAAAGGTAACAATACTGAGAAGGCAATTTTTTACAGAAAAAAAATTGGTCCTCCATACAAGCACAGATCTTTTTCATTATTCAGTAGTTCAGTTTTATCTACATAGAACCATTTAGCTACTCTGCAAATAATTTATTCTGCATTGGTACAAGTTACTTATGAAAGCACCTTTGAATGATCTGTATGTTCAAAGAGCACCTACACTGATTTCAGGGAAGTTTACATAATGCAGGTTACACACAGCTGACTCACAAAACATTTAAGATCCAACCATATTTACTGGACTTTTTGGCCCAGATGAGCCTCTGAATAAGGATGCCAGTGTCTTTCTGATTAATGATCCCCCAGAATTTGTGCTGTGACAGATATTATAGAATGGTTAATGATCTCTACCTTAAAGGAACAGGGTATTGCATAAGAATTTTCTGGGAATGTCATTAGGCAATACAAACAACATACACTCGGTGTTTCTTCACTCAGCACCACTTCTAGCTTATGCTTGCGGTCCTACCTACACAAATCTTCTCTGTATGAATTATGATAATTACAAAGAGGATTTTACATCTACTGTGGAGTACACGGCATGTTCTTTTCAACATGAAATGCATTTCTGTTAGTACTTCCCCATCTCTACAAAGCAGAACTTCATACCAGATGATGCTACAGATTTATTTTCCTTGGAGCAGGCACCTAGATTTCTGCATTGTCACAGCGTAGTCTCAAAATAAAGCAGCATAGGAAACTTCAAAACACATCACCTTCCTGCAGAATAGTCAGAGCCAGCTGGTAAGTGCTTACATGATTCCTAGAAAGTGAATGAACAATCTCAATTGCCACTGTAGCCACTAAGCTCCTCACAGAACTAGACCTTTTGTCCAAATCTGTAACCTGTACCTAAGGCACTCTCACCTTGTGTGTTGTCAAGTTTGCCATGAATACATTATAGTGCCTAAGTGACAAGTCTGCTCTAGCAAACATGTCCAGCAAACACTGCAGTGTTAGCTTTTGCCTACAAGACAGATAGATTTTTCTGCAAAGCAATTACATATTTGACAGGTTTTCATTATTTGCAGAGTAATCATGTAATGGCACAGATCATCAACATCTAATAACGAGAGACCTGGCTCTCATATCCATTAAAGTAATAAATACATGCTTCAATCAGTTAGCACAAAATAGTTAACACACCACTGGAACTACAAACCTAGGGAGAAAATTATTAGTATAAATAAAAGTAGGGCCTTTAATGTTCACTAAGTGGAAGAATCATTAAGGGTCCTTTCCAACCCAAACCATTCTAAGGAGATGGTGGTAGTAATTTTATTTTTTTTCCCCGACCCAAAAAAAAAAAAAAAAAAAATAAAAAACCAAACAAAAAAAAAAACCTTCCTTCCAAGATTTAAGAGCCTACAGGAATAAATGCCTATAAATGTTCAGAGTATTTAACTAATCAATGTGTTTTGTAGGAGACTGTCAATACAACCTTATCTGAGGCCCTTCCTCTGTTCCATCTGAGGTGCCAATGCTGCATGACCAAATACTGACAGGAACAGAGGCTCCCTAATCACACTACAACACCTCTTGACTGCATTCACACTCTTAATCAGCAGTGCAGATCACTGACTGACCTTACCACAGGGCAAAGAGAAACAATTTTTGAAAATTCAGCCCCCTGCCCCTCCATGAGGAAGTCACAACAGGTTCAGTGGCCAAAGCTCCCTCCCCAAGGCCATCTGTCCTCCCCTGCAAGCAGGATTTAAAGAGCCCCTTGAAAAGTACAAGAAAACTGCATCAAAATTCCATGGTAGGGGGGCATCCCATTGCCACCAATTTATCCTTTTTACCTTCAAAGTCACAGCATTTATTATTTACACCAGGCCAGTCTAAGTCTTGCTTATTAGAGACTTCCATTCCTGTTGTGCCAGTATGGAAACTAAAGAATTTTCTCACTCCAGTATAAGAAAAATACTCTGCCTGTGCTGCAACAACTGCCACGTTTGATTAAGGAAAATTAAAAACCTTGCACGCATTCTAATGAATTCTCATGTGTCATATTCTTAGGACATCAAAAGAAATATTTTAGCATTTGTTAATGCAAGCCAGCACACTAATTTTGTCCGCCTACCTATCCAAATTCTCAAATTTCCTTTTGAACATAAAACTAATTGTCTGAGACATTCCATAAATAAACCAAACAGAAAACCCTGTGTGAGAGAGTTCAGATAACCATGTGTGTGTATGTGTCTGTGTGCATGCATGCACATGTGTTACTGTGTGCATCCTCATATTTTGTAGAGGCCAAGCTTAGGTAAAAGAATCAGAAGCATGCAACTCCTCAATTTCCTTCACATAGTTTTAGGGAGACCAAAAGAAATCCCCTTGAAAAACAGTTCTGGAATTTAAGCTATGGCCAATAAAGACGAATATTCCCTGCACTTATATTTCATATCCAAGAAAACTCTAAATTTGATTATAGCACAATATACAGAAAGATGTGACAGTGCATTATTAAAGAAAAGGGGGAAAAAAGCCCCAAAAAACAACACCACAGGCCCTTTGATTTTTGATGCACCAGAAAACATCCTTTCTTCCTGGCCTTCCACACAGTTGTCCTTACCAACCACTGTGAAGCTCGAAGCAATTTTCTTCCTACACACCAGTGTTCAAGCAAAAACATTCAGATGTTCAAGGAACAAAATAAAAAACAACCCAGACACACAGCCACAATATGCACCTGGCTGAAATACATTACTAGTTTGAGATCAACATTGAATACTGTACCTTGTTATTTCTTCTTTAAGTTTACATGGATCCTCTGCATAAAATTTAATGCCAAAATACAGAGTGTATGGTGGACCAGCTGAGGGAAAAAAACATTTGGTGAAAAAGTTAGTTGTGATGAACTCTTATTGTATGGATTGTTACTAGTTGACCACAAAACAGCTACTAAGAAGCCCATCTTAGTATTTTATGAGACCTGAAAGTTTCAGAAAAAATGTAACATCCCCATAGCAAATCCATACATCTACATTCATTACACATGAGGGAAAAAAAAGGGAATTTTTATTATTGCTTTTAGTCTTTATTCACATCTTGTCTGTCTACGTAGAATTCTTGCTTATTTTAAAGTTTTTACTTTAGTTTTCATTTTTAACATACTATTTCTCCAATATACTTTTTTTGCTGCTTGATCTTGACCTCTGAATACTTTTTTCACTGAAGCTTTTTGAAAAATGTAATTGTGCATGAAATGTGAACCTCTGTCATAAGTTATAATGCTGAATACTAATCCCTTCCATACTTTCAAATATCTTACAGAACAAGTTTAATTATATGCCAATTCAATTAAGAAACATTTGGAAAAGTTCTTTGAATTCCCCCTTTAAAAATGCTTTTCTCCCAAAAGATCCTGATAACTCAGTACCAAAGTTCTTAGAGCTGCATTTATTCCATGAATGCTTCACTTCTACACCTTATTATAAGGGGTCTCCAAATCTTTAATTATAATAAAAATAACAGGTCTTGTATCTGCAATATCTCAAGACTATTAGTAATAACAGACACTCTGTTATCAGTAAGAGGCACCATTTAACATTCATAAGCCAAAGTGAATCTATGTTGGTTATAGTATACTAGACTATGATAGAGATATCACAGCTACTATAAATTAATTATACAAATTAAGAATTGCACCACTTATTAACCGAAAATAAAACCTAAGCATACAGAAATCCTTGGACAATAATCACAAAAAATACTGTAAAATGACAGTATGTGCCACCTATGAGTGAAATTTTGATATAGCTAAGAACAGCAAAACCAAACTTGTTCAAGACCTATCAATCCACTGTGATTATAATATAAATATTGTGCAGTCTGTATACATGGAACATTATCTCTGTTACTTTATCTTCAGATATATCCGTTAAGTTCAAATTAAATACATACTGTTTATCAATTCTTTATGTTCAGCGAGGGTCTTTGCAGGATCCAGCCAGTACTGTGAGACAGATAATTATGGAAATCAGTTATTTAACATGGAAAATTAATACAGAGCAATTGCAATTCTATGTTTCTTCATATTACTGATATGTATTATCAGACTGATACACTTCAGTGTGCTAATGATAAACTCATGCCAGCTTCTGATGAGAGAAACAATCTGTACAAGTCTAACATAACCTGTCTTCTCAGAGGTAGGGACAGAACCACCACACTAAGTATGATCCCTGGAAGTGTTAAAGGCCAGGCTAGATGGGGCCATGACCAATCTGTGCTAGTGGGAGTTAGCCCTGCCCATGGCAGAGGATTGGAACAAGATGGTCTTTAAGGCCCTTCCCAACTCAAAACATTCTACAATTCTATAAGTACCCTTCA
>JAWWEW010000088.1:12351986-12364908 GCA_035583185.1 Anabacerthia variegaticeps | reverse complement strand
TTAAAAAAAAAAAAAAAAAAGAGAGAGAGAAAAAAGGAGAAAAAGAATGAATATTGATGGATCAACATTCAAATGTGAAAGCAGAGTACAGAACAGTTACAGATTTCTGGTTGTCCCTCTGCAATCTGAATGCCACTGCCTCTTGGTATCCACGTGATTCACTGGCTGCCATGAGACAAACCAGGATTTGGCCAACTAATTAGAGACCATATGGACACATGGAGACAATGCAATCAAAACAGAGTCACACTGGAACTTAATTCTCACTAGGCTGTACTTGACTGGCAGTCAAATTATATTCTTTGTATGGTGCTCTGAAGGCAATTTCCAAGCTTGGGGACGGGGAGGGGGGGTGTTTACAAAATTCAAAGGGAAAACTGCAAGTTAAGATTCAAAGGGAATCTGAAGAGAGAAGAGGGAACAAATCTCTTTATTCATATCAGTAAATAGTTCCTTTCCTTCCCTCCAAGCTGAGCCAACAGGAGGAACTGCACTCTCATCCCTCATCCCTGGAAGACAGATTGCTGCTACTTGTACTAGTAAATGTAAGTGGCATGAGAAAATATGTGGGTGCACACAGGTGAGGTTAAACACTACAGCGTGGTGGGGAAGAGACAAAAATCTCATCTGCCTTTTCATTTCTCCACTAAGTGTTCTGCATTGTGGCAATGCCACAAACCTATGCTTAAAATCACTGAGTAGCTATTTATTATTTCAAAGGCTGCCAAAATTTTCCTGAAGAATGCAAGAGGTGGGGGGAGGAGCAGGAGATTTCTAACATTTTATTTGTAAGCCAAAGATGAATGGAATTTCATGGATAATGAAAAGGCATTTTTCAAGCCAAAGTCAGACAATAAAGATGGGAACATTTAGAAATCCAAGAACCCCAACAACAGAGCCCTCCGAGCACACATAGCAATGTGTATTAGATACTTGTTAAATGTTTGCACATACCTGTAAATAGTGTTGTGTACAGTTACACTTTTGAGCTCATATGCTAAAATGCCAAGAGAAATGGAACAAAAAAACCAGTGTCTTATTAATTCAATACACTGGCGCAGCAGTTGCTGACAACAAACCCTACATTGGTGAATGCCAAAGCAGCTCTGATGCTCAGCCTTCACTCCCTTCATCTGTTTGGCAGCCAGTGTGCCACTTCTCAGTGCTTTCCCACCTGTATCTCTCCAGCACAGACTCACAGGCAGCTCACCACTGCTGCAAAGAGACGGATGACCCAGCATATACCCGCTTAACTTCAGGGGCCAAATTTTGTGAATCTGAAAAAAAGTATCTAACATTTACAGTAGAAATGAGGAAAAAAATAATCTTTTTTATATAGCTCAAATCAATACAACTATCCAGTTATTAAAGTAATGGCTACTAGTTTACTAATTGTTCTTTACAAACACCATACAGTATTAGTTTAGTAATTTTTTTATTTACTAAGATTATAAAGGGACAATGCTATTAAAGGAAATAATTCCCTTTTAATTTTTAGGTAGAATTTTTTTTTTTTAAATGATGTTGTAAAGTACTTTGTATTTTTACAAGTCTGGCTCCCATATAAGCCAGATGTGTAAGCAGTATGCATCCAAGCTACGCGCAGTATTTCATATTTAGCCCTTTTAAATGCCTGCAAACATTTTACCACAAATCTGGAATCTTCTTTTTTTTGTACCTGCATAGGGTTAGGCATGGGTCAAATTCCATAAGCCCATTTGAAACAAAATATTAACTAGGTTGAAATGTTTGCTGTGGTATCAATGAATGAAGTGCCTGGTGCAGAAAAATCTATCAACTTCAAACTAAATCCCGGATTGTCTTAATTAGATTCTTACAAAGCTGTACCCACCATGCCACACGTCAGTTTTTGTTCACATTTACAACCACAAAGAAACAAGTTTGAAGAGAAAATGCATCATTTTTCAAATATAGTCTGAAATTACCAGGAATTATCTGCAACCTAGACAACACTAACAATTAGAATTGTTGTGTCAGTTTTTTTCTACGGATATTCAGTGCAAAGAACCTAAAACTGCTGAGATCAAGATGTCCCTGTTATAGAAGAAATGTGAAAATCTTCAGGCAAGTCCTACATAACAATATGTATTTAATGTTTTTGCCTTTTCTTTATTAGAATCTGATGTTATAGTGATTATATTTAGTATCAGATCATCAGTGTGAGTGTCCTATTGATCCTGCTGCACCCCAAAATTTTACTCTTCCTACCCATAAATCACCTGACCACCAGCTTTGTCTAGGTTGTCTTAATCCATTAACATTCTTCTAAAATTTCTTGCTTATACCAACATTATCACTCTTCACTTTCTTTACACTGGTTATGCCATCTATTTTAACAAGCACAGCAAGTCTTTTTGTTCCTAGATAATTTAGTACACCATTTGTGCTTGTGGACAAATGTAAAAATCCATACAAAGAAACACAAAAATCCATTCAACAATGCATAAGCTAAATTCAATTCAACCGCTTTTCTAAGATCCTGAGGTCAGAATATGCACTACACTCTATGACAGTAATTCCCTGGAGAAAAACATTTTTGCTTGCAAACAAAACTTTTGTTAAAATTATGCCCTTCTTTTTGCAGCTAAACTACATACAGCCTGTTCAATCTGCTACCCTACCCAATTTGGTACATCTCCTTGTAGCAGGGGAAACAGAACACATCTACACTGCAGGGTGGGTGCATGGTACAGAGACAGAGCTTGGCTCCAAAATGATACAGATTTCTGTGTTTGTATTTCTCCTTTTAGAACCTAAGAGGGTATCACTATGTTGTACATGGTGATTATAATAGCTCAGATTAGCATTATTGAATAAGAAAAGAAGGATATTTGCATCACAGCCTGCTGTACAATTTTTTGTAAAAGAAGCTCTAAAAGCATGATTCTTTTGGGATTTGACAAGAGAATGCCTTTGGGCTTCAAAAGTACCCTTTCCCTCATCAAATTCCGCTCAGCTTTTTCTGAGATATTATGCATTAAAATTGCTATTTCCATTCTGTCTTTTGTGTGCCTCAGGAAAATACTGGCCTCCTTCTGGAAGAGTAACTAGCTTGACTGTCCTAAAGACCCCTGGAAATGCCATAAAGGCAGTAGCAAAGGACCTATGTGGAGATCCCCTGGGAGCCGCAGCACAGTGGGAACTGGGAGAGCAGCAAGATAGCCCTCCCAGCAGCAGTTTACCCAGCATCTGGCCCTTCCTCCACTGAAGGAGAAGTACATCACTGGGCCACGGTTTTTCCCAAATACCAAAATGCTGAGAGACTGTAATGGGAAGAATGTGGCCAGCAGGTCAAGGCAGGTGATTGTGTCCTTGTACTCAGCCTTAGTGAGCTAGGTCTGTAGTGCTGTGTCCAGTTCTGGACTCCTCAGTACAAGGGAGACCAGGAGCTACTGGAGAGGGTTCAGCAGAGGTCACAGAGACAATGAGGGGTCTGGAGCAACTCTCTTTGTGAGGAGAAATGTGGGAGCAGGGCCTGGTTAGTCTGGAGAGGGGGTGACTAAGAGGGGATCTCATTAATGCATTTAAACATCTCAAAGGAGGGTGCCCAGAGAGTGGTACCAAAGTCCTTTCAGTGGTGACCAGCAACAGGATGAGGAGCAATGGCCACAAACTAAAACACAAGAGATTTCAGCTCAGCGTGAGGAAGAATTTTACACTGAGGGTGGCTGAGGGCTGGAACAGGCTGCCCAGGGAGCATGTCAAAACTCCGTCTCTGAAGACATTCCAAACCCACCTGGGTGTGCTGTGTCACCTGATCCAGGTGACCCTGCCTTGGCAGGGGGGTGGACTGGGTGATCTCCAGAGGTCACTTCAAACCCTGACGATTCTGCAATTCTGTGAGGCAGGACAGAGTGTCCTAAGCCAACCTTAGCTCCTGAAAGAGATATTCTGGTGATTGTGTCTCACCTGAAAATACCAGATGGGGTAAAATGTCCCACCATATGAGGCAGAAGGCAAAAACATCAATCAAGACCCAGCTGACCATACACATTAAGCAGCATAAAGACCACATCTGGTCTCAACTTAGCATACCTTGGGTGTCATCAGTCTCTGCAGCAATAAAAAATGCTCAAGTGAAGAACTGATGATAAAGCACACTAGGAGATTCAGTGACACTAAGAGAAAATTGATCTTTTTTTTAAAGTATTTGCACCAAAAAAAAAAAGGTACTCAAGCATTACAATAAAAAGCACCATGTAGTTTGTCAACAAAAACACTAAGAGATTAAGAAACGCTACTGACAACCTACAGCATTAGTTGAACTCATCTGTCCATTTGGGTGTAGTTTTGTATCACAGGCTTTTTAAATTATTACTAAATGTTATATTTTAATTAATTATTACAAGAAACTTTTTGCTGTTTCTGTCTTCTCCAGAGCACAAGATAGATATAGCTTACACTGTTCTGGATGCAATTTGTAATCTCCCAGAGCTTGATTTTTCAAATTAAACATTGTCCTTTTACCATGGAGAGTTTGGAGAAATCCAGGATATCAACAAAGCAAAATTTGTGTAATATGATCAAATTACTACCATAGAGACAGGGACATCTAATTTATGGTTTATCTTACTGTTCATGGTCCTGCCAGTGCCATTCTGTTTTGTCAATCCATTTGCTGCATCCAGCTATTCTCATGGGCTAATTAGTTTGTTGGCTGTTCAGGAAGAGACCATTTTAATGTTATGCATTCGTATACTACAGAGCACAGTGAAACCCTGTTCACTGATTAGAGCCCTACTGGTACTACTAAAATAATTATGATACCACCCACACAAGAAGTAGCACACCAACACAGCACTTAAAAGACCACCTGGAAGTGCTGAGACATGCAAAAGTAATGGGGAAAATAACTAAACAAGTTCTTTCAAACAGTTAATAAGAAAAATGTATCTTTTGTGATTGGTTTGTGTTCTTTAAAACACATAGTTTTGTCTACCCTGCTTTGTTCATTATTCACATAAATACATGGTGTGACAAAAAAAACTGACAGTGCAAATAATAAAATACTCCCCACCACAAGCAATGTATTAATAAGTAGCCAAACCTCCAAACACTTTCCTCTCTCTGGGTCTAACTCAGGAGCATGGTTTTAAAACTAATTAGCAAGGTAACCTTTTCCCTCTTCCCTTAGAAAATGCACTGTGGTCGATCCAAAAAATATCCAATCCAAAATTCAAATCTAGGCTTCTTGCCAGCCATTACAGGACTAATTCCCACAACAGTCCAGAGAATTTTGGCCACAGTGGACATGCAACTGAATATACGTTTACAGCTAAAGCACAAGGTGTGTTTGTTGCATGGAAACTTTCCATTTATATTGCCCATTCTTGAGTTTACAAGATTTCACTAAAAATAGCAAGCTGGCAACATAAAACCCCACACCATAAAACACATAAAACTATGCACAGTAGCTCATTTTGATTAACTTATGAAGTTTTTAGATGAAACAGCATCGACTTTTTGTTACCCATACACAGACAAACAAGCGGAACAGGCGTTTTCACAACATTGTGTTACAACACAGCCCAGGTGCAAATGCAGCAGCACAAGCTTGGCCAGTCACTGTGGCAGCATCTACATGGCAGGGCAGGTGCACTCTGTAAGGTGGCACACAGCTGTGGTCTCTGGTTGTACCTCCTGTACCCACATGACACGACTGGTGTTGGTGCAAGAGCAGGTGAATGACAGAAGTGGGATGAACACCTTCCTAATCCATGGGAAAATCAAGAGGCACAGTGCCTTCCTGACCTTGGGCTGGTCAGAGGACAAAGCCTGAGGCTAACATTAAAAGAATCAAAACCACTGTCTTAAAAGCCCACCTTTAGTTTACAGCTTTCATCTCCATAGAATGAAACTTGGTTAGAAGCTTCTCAAGGAACAGAATTCAGAAATGTCTAGGCTATGGCACCGTGAGTGGGGCACTCTGTAGCTCTCAGTAGCAATTGGCAATCTTCTGCTAACACTGTTCTGAATTCAGACTCTACATGATCAACTTCTGCTTCACAGAATAGACTGGAAAATATTTAGACAATTTAATAAGTTACTACTATATTTAGATGAAATAGAGTCTTAAGAAGTTCTCTCATCAGAGAGCATTGGCTTCAAAAGTGTTACTAATTTAACCATAACCCAGGTGTTATTCCCTTTATAAAATTAAGATAATATGAGGACCACTCTGTGAATACAGCACTGGTTCCTCTTGCTGAGGCTCCTTCCTTGAGCATCTCTTGCTCCTCACCTCTGCCTGCAGTAACCCTGAACAGGCCATTTCAGGTGGGGGAGCACTCCAGACAGCACTGCCCCAAGACACTGCCTGCTTTGGCTGAAGCATCTCAGCCTGGTTTCAATCTTCTTGTCTATTTAGGACTGTAATCTCCTGGTGGAAAAAGCCTCAGACATCTGGTGAGTCCCTGACATGAAGGCTCTAGAGAACACGGGCTCAAGGGCACAGAGATGGTTCGGGCAGAGTGAAAATGTCATTGCCAAATACACTCTGAAATAGGCATACAGCAAATGTTCCAAGTGAAGCAGGTTGTGGTGTGCTCAGGGACACTGCTTCCCAGACACTGCATGGCAAAGTAAAGCTGGACAGTGTAGGACACCAAGCACTGGCTTCAGGGCACAGTATTAAAGAGGGAAAGATATTAATCCTACTTTCATATAATAATTTTTTTACTGTTTATAGTTTCTTCATTTAGTTTTCAACAACATTTAGCATTTGGTTGTGCCCTATCTAAGATATTAATAGTTATTCCAAGACTCCATTGTAAACAAAGAAATTATTACTGGAAACATGCGTCAGGAATTAGAGAAAGTTAGCAAAAGTACAAAAATTCAATGCTTTACAGGCAAACAGCACAACAGGGTAAATTTTATAGGTGGAAAATCCAATCTGCCATGTCTTTTACTCACCGTTTGATGACTTCGGTCACAGTAGCGCAGTCCAAAGTAATCTATTTCCACCAGGTTTAAGTGACGAAATACGTAGCTCAGGACAACCGACCCTTTCGTTGACTTCTGTGGGAAAGAATTCACAGAGCCTATTCACAAAGATGCTCTGCCTTTGTCAGCTATGTGCAGTGGCATTCATGCATTCAATTAGCTTTGTCCAAAAAAAAAAAAAAAAAAAAAAAAGTAGTTCCAAGTGCCTTTAATAAAAATTTCAGCAGTACTGATGAAAATATTTTGCCCTCATACATGTTTGAACAACAATTCTGTAAAATACTATTAGGAAGCTGACAAGTCAGTAGTTACACAGTACAAAAAGAACAAACATAAATAAACCAACAAACCAAAGGAAAAAAAAATGTTCTTTTTCTAAGAAAAAAAAACCACTCATGTTTTCTTGCATAACCACAGTGTTGGTGAACCTACAATTTTACTGAACCTAACATTTTTCAAATCACACACTTCCCTCCAGTACAAACCTGTCACTCAAACTCTGACAATGGAGATCAGGAGGCAAAGCTGCCCTTAAGATCTAAATTATACATCATTAGCTGCTCTGTTACTAATCATTGTAAAGAAGGTTTGGTTTCATTTGCTTTCTTTTTAA
Source organism: Anabacerthia variegaticeps (assembly GCA_035583185.1). Taxonomy (NCBI): domain Eukaryota; kingdom Metazoa; phylum Chordata; class Aves; order Passeriformes; family Furnariidae; genus Anabacerthia; species Anabacerthia variegaticeps. The sequence goes on along the minus strand of JAWWEW010000088.1, from coordinate 12,357,329 downwards.
GTATTTTTGACAGTAGAAGGGGGAGCAGTCCAACACCCTGAACTGAAACAATCACGGTTTCCCTGAATAGCACTTCATTAAGTGCCTACAACAGTATTTGCAAACAATGCTGGGGACAATATTGCAAATAACACTGTACTGTTGAGAATGCATTATAAAAAGCTCACTTCCACCTGAATGCCTCGTATTTGTCGGTTCGCCTGGCAGCCAACAACAAACAGACAAGGAAGATGGAGAATAATTACACAGAATGATCCCCCCTCAGAATCAATTAGAGTCTTTGACTATTATAGTCCTAAATTCCACAAAAAAAATATGGACATAACTCATAATTAGGTTTTGCTTAACTGCTTCATATTTTATAAGCTACTAGATTGTAGCAAAATCATCAGAGAGAGAAAAAACAGGAAGAGGAAGCTGTGGGATGTTGATTGTGCTGCTTCACTTTTTAGCCTATGAACAAATAATTTCAAAATATACATGGCAAATAATGCTGATTAAAAAATCCTTTAATTCCACTTTGCTGGTGAGGTATCAATCACATAATAACAGTGAAGATCAATTCTTCCTTCTTTTCAGCAGTTGCATTTGGTCAGGATTTGTACCTAGTCACAAGGACAGGGCCAATACAACAATTTCAAGTGACCACTCACATCCAAAGCAAGCCATGACAAAGTAAACACCTCTGAAAAGCTGGGAATTGCAGGTTCACGATGTTCATCACGTTTACTATGTATTTGCTTAAACCAGGAGATCTTCTTGAAAGGTTTCTGTATCTAAATCCATCATACTGGTTGTTTACACTAAGCAAGTGCAATTACATATTCCCTCAGAATGTACAGTGAGCCTTAATGAACAGCCACAAAACAGAGAGCAGTCTCAGGAAAAATGTGATTAAGGTAAGCAGAAATTTATTAAATCTCATTTTAGCAAGTTGGACAAAGCAGAGCAAGGCAGTGATTTTACCATCAGATTCCTCAACAGGAAACTGAACTTGAGTTGTCAGAACAAAGTGAGAGAGGAATCAGCTGTAGGGTGACTATCAAGAGTGCTAGGGCAAAAGGACAGAACAAAGCAAAACATACCTTAAAAAAAAATATTAACACTAAAGTAGTAATTGTTCTGCCTTATCTTTAAATCCGAAGCAAAGGAAACATCCCACTAAGAAGGGCACTGTTATCATTCATATGTTGGACTCAATGATCCTGGTAAGTCCCTTCCAGCTCAGCATCTTCTGTGATTCTATGTCATATAAAGCAAACTACCTGTGCCATTATAACTGTTTCCATTATCATTTAAACAGCATAACAATGTCTTGGGAACCTAGGATTGGACAGGCTTCTCTAGACACAGGCACAAGAAAAGGTCAAAATAAATAAACAAGCAGCCCTGACTTCAAACAATACATGCAGATAAATAATGGCAATGCTTCCCACTGGGAACTAAACATTAAAAGAACATTTTAGACAAAAGGAATTCCACCATCAGCCACTCAGAGTCCCTGGGTTTTGACATGGTTAACCACAGTGTGGATAGTGAACCCTTGCAGTAGGTATAAAAAGGGTTGCCTGCACCATGGTTTACAGGGGATGTGGAGTGGTGCCCACCCATCTCTTGCGGAGCTTCTATGATTATGTGAAGTTCAAATCTGTTTGTTTTCAATGAGCTTCCATTCCTTGTCTGACCAGTAATGTTGTTCATAGTTGGTTTTATTAGCAGTACTAAGAGCCACAAAAATAAAGCTGTCAATTTCCCAATCAGACATCTTATAGTAACAGTACACACTCCTGGGAGTAATCAAAGAAGCTTAAGCCTTACAGGAATTCAACTTAAATGACTCTGCACCAGCTTAGAATACAGTTACTCTTCTTGGCTGGAAGTGTTCTGTTCAGTCAGCTGCAATGGTTTCTACATAAAGAGCTTTTGGGACAGCTTTCCTTCCATGGATACCAAAGTTAGTGTATGAGCCCCAAGAAACACATTTCAAACTTGGTTTGGTTGAAAGTTAAGCCTTCTTTCTTTCCTTTTCAACTGCTTTTTACATATATTGCTAGGAAAAAATGCCTGTTAATTTATTCTCTTTTCACAGCTCAGTTAACACTTCCATTGTGGCAGGTCCTGCTGAAACAGGTGGTCCGACTGTGAGGAAATGCTGAGCAAACCCATCACACTCACAGTGGCTGAGGTTTCTCCACCCCTACATCAGCAAGATGCTCAGTGCTTTGCTTGCCCTCAGCCAACACAGGCTGTGTGTTGTAGTCTCCACAGCCCTCTTCACCAATCCCTTTCACATCTTTCAGCAACGCCTGCGTGTGCACAAGGCAGAGCTTTGCAACAGCCAGGATGTGAGCCAGGATCTATCCTCACACCCTTCTAACTTCACCTTCCTCAGCCTCCTATTTTCCCAGCACTAATGAGCAGTCTTCAGGTAAAAAAACACTGATCCTTGGTGAAAACCACTGCAACATCATTTTTAATTGAAGTTCTCATTTTAAGCCGCATGATTACAGGGTTTCATGCAAGTAATTTGCCTCTTCCAGTGGAGTCAAAAAAGCAGTTTTGCTGATGAATTCCTAACTGGCTACTTCTTAATCCTGAAATACATTTTTATAGCATTTTGTAGAAAGTTTTGCAAACTAAGAAAAGCTATCTTATTTCCTCTGGTAAAATTACAGAAAAACTCAGCAAAGCTGCAAACTAAAGCTATCAAAGACATTAACAGGATTACATTCTCATCATATGGCATTGCAAAAATTACATAATCTGCCTTGCATTAAGCTCAGACTTGCTAAAGGCTTGCATTCTTAGGGGTAAACCCAAGTACATTTGAAAATATCATCAGCAATGCTTTCAAGAGAGAACAAAGAATTGTTCGAATGAGTCATAACATCTTGCTTTACATGTTAGCACTGTGGCTTCATAAACCAGAAAGGCAGGTTTCTACTGGCTAAAGAAAATGACAGCCAGAAGATTCAGGAGAAGGCTGGTTTAATTACACTTTTCTGAATCAAATAGAAATTGTTCTTTTAAAAACAGTACATACAGTACTATGCTTTAACATAATTATATTACTGTATATTTAGACACCAGGAATTCTTGTCTCTCACACAGCTCATTGCTTTTTAGCTCCAGTGAGGTTTTTCTAGTTAGATATTTTTTAATTTTCTATCTCATGTTCTACAGAGCAGTGGAGGCCAAATCAGAACCATGACTGATGTTAACTGAATTTAAAGACAAAATGTCTGCCTCAGTAGAGTGGTAGTCCCTCCTTTGAAGGAAAAGTGTTATAGGTAGTGAAGCCTCTTTTTATTAGTATAGAGTAACACACTGCCTGTTTTTGTTCAAGAAGCCATCCTGAACCATTTCTCCTGAAAATTATTCAATCCACAGACTCTACCTCTTACAAACCCATAAAAGCTAAGGAAGATTCAGATTAATTTATGAGCTTTCTTTCCAGAAAAGGGCTTAGAACTTTGATTGAACATAATGTTCACCTTTTTGACATGCCTTTCCCCATCAGAGAGTCACATCTGATGCTGAAGTTGTTATTCTGATTATATACTGGAAAGACATAACAACACAGAAGAAGAACAAAGGTTTTCTAAACCTGAACAAGGGAGTTTCTAAGTGAGTATGGAAAAACAAGGAGGATGCTATGGGGGATGATACACAATCATGCTGAGCCATTCAGACACACCTGTGTAACCTCCCCACACCTCCCTGTCCTGGACAGGGTTGTGTGCGTTATGCTGCTAACAAGCCTTCCAAATGGGAAGCACATTTGATCTTTGCCAATTCAACCCACTTAATTCAAGCTCAGAAAAGACTAGACAACACCACATTTTTCATCACCTTCCACCAACAAAAGCAGCCAGGCACAAAGGTCTGAAATCAAAGTTCTTGGTGGTTTTTAACAGCACAGAATAAGGACCCCTTTCCCCCAAGGCAGTCAACCACCCAATTTGCATACCACATGTTTGAGCAAAGAAAAATCTTTAAATTAAAAATGCTAAATATGTACAAATATTCACCTAGATAAAACAGATTGACCTTAATTTCCAGAATGCATGTCCAAGCAGAGAAGAATTTACATTAGTGTTATTTCATATGTGCAAGCATTCCCCAACACAATCATATAACAGAATTAAATACTTTCAGGAACTGAGTATTTAACCAATGCAAATGTAATTTGCATACAGGCACACAGCATTAAAATGAACCATCCAAACTGTACTAATCCATCCCTGCCTCTTTCCTCGTCTCTCACTGACAGCAGACATGCCAACCTGTTCCCAGAGGTTTTTTTGTCTTAGAACTCCTTGGAAATATATGGACACATACACAGATCTTCCCATCACTGTTCCCAAGAACTGGACTTGGTGTCTGATTTGCCTGCTGAATATAACATATGACACTGAATTCTAAGTGCTATATATTAAGATAACTGTAGACTAGTTTTGTTTTCACCAGTGGTCAATCTAATCCATTCTAGTTAGAAAATGCTATTCTAGAAAAATATCTGAAGATGTGTCGTATTTTTCTGGTTTTGCAATTATTGGTTCCATCACAAATTTATCTGCTTAGGGGCCAATTTCTTAAGGAGGGACAGATTTCTAGGAGAATTGACTCCAGACAGTTAAGAATCTCCCCTTGTAACCACTGGCTGAAGTGCACTTTGAGGCACTGTCACAGATAGATTTACACTGATCTATTTGACTCTGAAACACAGAAGACAAAAGTTAAAGAAATAATATTTAAAAAATATTTGGCCTATGGGAAACTACTTCAGTTCAGTGGGTTTCTTTTTGGGGAGAAATAAGAGTACATATATTTACGTGGTATAGCAATGCAATTTGTACTTGACACACACTATATGAAATGGTCTAAGCAAGAATAAAAGTCCAAAGGAGACAGCAAAGGGTAAGAAGAGTAAGCAAATGGGAAAACAACTAAATTTTGGAAGTGTAATCAAATATTTACTAGTGCTTTAAAACTGATCTCTCATCTGCCATGAATGATATTTTATGAAATGACAGCAACTAGTTCTGTCTAGAGGAATTCTGACCACATAAATTTCATTTTAAAATCTGTTCACTGATCTACCCCCTAAAATGAACATTACCCAGTTCATTAACATCTATATTCACCGTATGACAGATGAGTTAAGGTACCAAGAATAATGCATTTCAAGTTTTCACAGAAAAGAGCTTTTCTGAAGAACTGAATACCAATGAACATTTCCATCATTCTAATGTACTTTGATTAAATCTACACCTAAGAAAGGAATTATGAATAATGTAATAATGAAATTAGAAAACACAGAATACAACCACTCATTGGGAA
>JAWWEW010000088.1:12338779-12351977 GCA_035583185.1 Anabacerthia variegaticeps | reverse complement strand
TAATTCCCCATGACCATGGAAGACACATCCCTTTGGACCCTCCAGATGCTGTGGAGCTGCGAGACAGGAGAAAGCCCTTTTTGTCTAGGAAGCTGCAAGTGGATCCATGGTTGAACAGGCTCCCATGGGTGTGTGGTCAAAGAGTTATCCTGGTAGAGAAAAGAATGTGAACCTACGTTTGGCACACTCATTCCACCTAAAGTAAGCAACCCCTATTTTCTAGGTCATGACATGGTTTCAGCAAAGTTTTTTCCATTCTTTAAAGGTTTTGTTGAAACATTCCTGCCATAAACTTGTTGCAGTTTAAAAAGTCTGTTTTTGATGTTGCTTACTTTGGCATTCTTGATTTCCATTTTGTCCCCTTTTCAGTCCTGCTGCCTTATTTTTTCTCTTTTGTCTTCCTTACTTTATTGCTTATGCTTTACTAAAGCAATATATCTCACAGTAGTTGTGTCAATGTACCTACAAAACATCATTTGCAGAACAAATACATAGGTACAATCTTTTTTCTTTCAGTCATCTAGCTATGGTATGTTTGGTTCTACTCTTTCTCTTTGACAGATTTTGTAATTTCTGCCTATGGGCAAAAGGGAGGCACTTCAAGCACCAGAGCCTCAACTCTAACATTCCTGTCTTTTCCTATGGTCATCTATCTAACCACTTCTATTAAATCAGGTGTTGGATCCATTTTCATGGCATGTATTAAGCTCATTATGCACTGCACATTTTGAGCATAAGAACTTATAATTTAAATATGTCACTCGCTTTACTGAATTGCTTTAAGTGCAAGACTGACAGGGGAAAATGTCAGTAAAGAGCTGAACATTAAAAGGCTTTCAGAAAGAGGAAATCTTAAAAATTAAACAGTAGATTTTTCCTTTGTCAAACTGCTCTGAGATTTTATTATTACTTCAGCTGTTAAGCAAAGCAGTAATACTATTACAGTCTTGTTATAAGAAGTTGGCTCAAACTATTAGCTGGCAGAATGACAAGAAGGCATTTGTGTTGGACTGTTTGGAGATTTTTTAGGAGCAAGAACAATGGGAAAGGTAAAAGATCAGTACACACCTTGTTTTGCCATTTCATTCAAAAGGAAGGAACAGCTGTACTGTCAAAACTGAGCATACCTGCAAAAGCTTGTTTGTACAGAACTCCACAAAACTGACCAAAAAGCAAACCAACTACTCCTGCTCCCTCTCCCTAAGCAAGGCCCCAACTTGGTGCCCTGATTAGCACTTGCTCTCAACCCTGGAGACACTGTTAGCCTCTTGACCATATTTGCCCTCAAATTGTCTCTTTTTTCTTTTCTTAGGACAACTATTACTTGCTCTCTGACTTTTACCTGGATCACTCCACCTTCTTTTTTGTCCTCTCTAGCTTCCATTTTCTTTTGCAAAATCCTTTCAAAGTTCTGGTCATGGAGTCACAACTTATGATGGTAATTCCCAAAATAGTTCTCAATTTATTCTTTAAGTCTCTCTTTCCAACTCTCCATGTTAAAGAATAAGATCTACAACATACATAACACAGAGGTTTAAATCATCATCTTCAAGTCGATTTACACCTTAGAGAGCTCTATTAAGCTCAGTTCAAAAACACTTTTGAATAATTTCTTGTATTTTCTTTCTTCAAAAGTAATGGTGTTAGCATAAGACTTTGTTTTGTTTACAACTTGACTCAGTTAAAAACACTGTTCCCTTATCAGTCAAGAGATATTACAAGAGAAAAATTTACAAGAAAAACAGTGGAACCTTCTCAGAAGCAAAATTAATGGAAAACACAAATAGGGAATATATTTCTTGAAAGTACACAGGCACCTTTTCTCCCCGGGTCTGTCATGAGTGACTCAGGGAAAGAAGAAAAGGGAAAATAAAAGATAAAAATAGTAGCCCTCTCCACTAAACAAGCCTTTCAGAACACACGCTCCTTTGGCACTTTTGCAACTTTCCCTTTGCAAGATGATGTAGATTTGCCCCTGAACCCTGATGATGCAGAGCTGACCTTTCTGTAGAGCAATCTCTGCCAAGTTACTTCTGAAGGCAGCTTAGGACAAGGGTGAACCAGAGCTCTCCTCTGAAGCTGGTTCCAACCAGAATAAAGAGGCTCAAGATCCACTGAGCTTTGCTTGGTGGACACAGCCACAGTCTCTACACTTTCAGGGTTCCACGTGTTCCTTGCATTTGGAGCAAGAGTGGTTTTGTGAGCTGTCCTTTGGGGAGGAATGGCAGAGCCTCACCACTCTTGATGCTGATGGCATTTGGCTGTGGCAATGTGTGGGAGGGTAAAGTCAGGGTGAAGCAGCTCCATGAGATCCCTGTGTGGGTGCTGTTCCCAGGACAGGGCAGCATGATCCCTGCTTCCCCTAGTCCTAGGGCAGAACGGTTTTGCAGTCAGGCTGACCACAAAGGGACTTTTTGCAGAGCAGGTGGCATGTGAGTCTTCCCGTTCCCACCCTGCCAGGCAGCCCAGGGCTGAGCTCTCCTCTTCCACCACATCCCCATGGGAGCTCTGCTCAACCATGGAGCTGCCCAGGGCTTCCTAGAGAAAAGGGCTTTCTCCTGTCTCGCAGCTCCACAGCATCTGGAGGGTCCAAAGGGATGTGTCTTCCATAGTCATGGGGAATTATTGAAAACAAATCTGTGAGAGCACACGAGAAGTTCAGGCATTATCAGTTGACATGTACTTTTCTTCTGCCTCTCCAGCTGCTTGTGGTGTGTGTCTGAAGCATCCTTATTCAGGACACAGGGAGCCCCTGCCTGACAATAAAATGTCATGGTATTTGCATTTAGTGATCTCCTTAGAAAAGCTATTTCTTCCCACATGTTGACTGCAAACCAGGTATTTTTGTACTGAATTCAATGGTGTCTGCGCTGCATCCATTTAACAACTTCTTAATGTAAAGCATTTTAAGAGAGCACTTATTTTCAATTTAAGGTTCACCTGTGCTTGAATATATTTTCATTGAAACATACTGCCCATTTACAGTCTATATAATGATGATTTTCCACATCCCAAAAGGCTTTTACAAAACCTTTTATCATTTTAAATATTTAAGTTTTATTTCCAGTTTGATGGAGCTTTATTTCTCATTTTGGCTGACACTACAAAATTACAAACTTCTGCAGAGCTGACAGATAAAAGGCAAAGGCATACATATATTATCCTAAAAAAATGTACATCCTTTTTCCGTACATCTTGGATAACTCAATTGCCATGGTGCTTCCCAGAAAACTGATGTGATTCTGCTGGAAATTCAATTCACATTTACATTTCTCATAATAAACATCTGTGATTTTGTGGGAAAAAAAATAAATATTGGTACATTTTTAAAAATTCCTTCATTTTTGTTTAATTGACATTCCCTGTGAGAGCAATGGAAGATACACTGCAAGTATTTTTGTACTAAAAATAATTTTCTAGATATTCTCATTAGCAAATGTCACACACCCCAAAAAAAAAACCCCAAAACAAAACAAAACAAAAAAGCAGCTAATATGTTTGCATCAGGACAGGACAAGTTATCTATTATCAGGCTGTAATGGCTGCTAATGGGGAACTCTATACACCTGCATTCTCTCCTTCCCCTTCTAGAGTTTCTGGCTGTCCTGCAGAGATGCTATCCAGTGCCACACACTGCATGGGGTCATATTACCATTTTACTGCTACTGGGCTGCATTCAACTTTAGCAGCCTTGACTGGAAAAAAAAACCATAAAAGCCCCTCCATGTGAAAGGAAGGATGCTAAGAGACCTGCGGCAGCAGAGGGGGATGAAAAGGAGGTATCCATCACAGCTGCTCGCTGCTTTTCACCCTCTCAGTAGTGCTGCCTGGCCCCCCACACCCACACTCACAGCAAGACTGCCTCATTCAGCTGCCAATCAAATCCTGAACCTCTGCAGATTTCAGCCGTGCATATTCAAAACAGAATCTGAGCCAGGTCTTCTTTCTTTTTTTTCTTTTTCCTTTTTTTTTTTTTAAAGGATTATACACTGCACATAAATAAACACAAATGGCAAGGGTTAAGTTCAAATAACAGCACAAAAAAAAATTAAGTTTAAAGCATCAACACAACTTAAGAATTAATTAAGAATTAAGAAGAATGAATTCATTCTCTTTTATGTATGTACTGTGCTACTGTCACCACCAATTGTTTCCCCTCCTCCCAACAAGTCACACAGGGCCACCACTGTCTTCTCCTTGGCATCGATGCTGGCTCATCCCTGGCTGCCAGTCCTGTTCTCCTTAATTAGGGCTACCTATCATGCCAGGGATTTTTTGTGTGTTTTCCCTAACCACTTCCCAATTTCTTGTCCTTTCCTACATGCTGTCTCATTCTAGACAAAACAAATAGCACCTCCATGCTCATACTCCCTCGTCACAGACATTGCTGTTTCTCTCAGCCGGCCATCCCCATGGGTTCCCACATATTTCTTGAACTACCTGTGCACTGAATCACAGACCTTTCCTCCCTCCACTACTTTGACCTTTCTCCGATCTACTTCTTCACTTCTTCCTGCCAGTTTTGCCTTTTTCCGCACATGCATCAAGGCAGGAAATTACTCCACAGTCCTGAATTAAGGAACAGGTAACAAAGAAATACATTTGACAGATCCAGACACAAGGTAATTGTTTTCCGTTTTGGTGCCCAAACTGAAGCACCAGAAATGCCATTTACAGAGATGATGTGGTGGCCACCAGGACCTGATAGGGATGGTATGAGACAGAATCATTAAAGGACTTCATTGACAAAGTCTGAGGAAATCTCTCCTGAGAGAGATATTTCAGCGTCTCAAATGGGCTCATTGTGGGCATATCTTTAAAAGAAAAATGCATCTCTGGCATGGTGACAATGCTGACAGAAATTAGCAAGTCTTTGCATCAAGAGTTTCTCAGACAAAAGTTGTCTGGTTTTCTTTTTCTTTGATAGCCATTTTTTTCCTTGTTCTACTATTAGAAATAACTAAACTGATCTGAACGAAACTTTATGAAATAACTCATCACAGAGTTCAAAACTTGATGACTAGCAGAACAAGCAGCTCCAGGACGGCTAACACCCCGTTCAGGAAGGTCCCACAAACTTTTCAGACTGAATTTACAGCTATTTCCTCAGAGAATTTATTTTAAAAGTCAGTATTATTCTGAACCAGTTCTTTAGCATGGAACTGCAGTGGTAACCCAGCTATCTTTCTGTGAAAAGGTAATGCACATAATATTCTGTGTAGTTTTAAGAGAATCATATTTTAGTGAGGTTTGGTTTGTTTGGTTTTTTTTCCTGTGACCTCTATTCCTTTTCTCTTTTAGTAATTAAACCTTTCAAGTAGTAATTTGATGTTAATCACAGACAGGGACACTACTCTTTTACTACTCAGTCTTTATTTGATCCCTAAAATGGGTAGTATATTTTGAAGTGCCTTTAGATGGTATAGGAAAACTACATAAACCAGATAACTCAACTTGCATGTTCACGTACAAGGAACAACGTCACTGCTCAATCACCAATAATCAGCAGGTATTTGGCCACCAATACTGAATCTGTGGAGAAAGTTTATATCTTCTAACATTACAGACAGTCCTCTGAAAAACCTTTTTCTTTACCTGTAAAAATTTCAGATACGCCACAGTTTTGATTATGCACGGCAAATAAGATTTCCCGTGTACTATGTACCTATCTTGAAAGATAAACCAGGATTCTTTTTCTAAAACTGTGTGTGCAACCTGCCATGATTAACTTGTAAATTCATCAATAAAATTACCACAATCTCTTTATTTTTAATAGACGTTTAATATCCCAAGGTTCTTGGGGAAATATGTTTTTAATATGAGGATACAAAGCAAATAACTGCTATACCCTCTTTTGAAACCTATGCCTACAGAAGGGTTTTGTCCTTTTATATGGAACCTGCAAGAAACTGAAAATTTTATACATAGTATAATATGGTATGTATGAAATATATATTAGTGTTATATTGTTATATACTGTTGGTGCTTACCTATGTCAACAAAAATATTCCAAACAATTAAAAAATACACACACTTTGCTTTACTAGCACACCTGCACTACTTCTCCATGAAGCAAAATATGAAGAAATTATATACATGTGTAATATTGGATTAATTTCTTTATTCCCAGCTTATAGGCAGATTAGTGACAAGCGTAGCATAAAGATCTATAAACAAGTATAGCATATGTAATTTTACAGAACTAGATCCTTCTTTCTTTGCATTTAATACAAAACTAAGGAATACTTCCGTTCATTAACAAAAGTTTCAGAGATGTAAGCAGTTAACCTGTTAATGCTCATAGTCTAAATAGTGGCTCTGCTGAAAAAGGCGTCCTCGCAGGACCTTCAGTATCAGACTCAAGAGATTAGTTAATAAAATGCCTCAGGCATGCTGCCCCTTGCTAATGGGGCTGGTTGTGTGCTGTACTCTATGAGTACAGTCACACACCTCATGCAAGAAGAAAAACAGTTTTTAAAACAGCTTTCTGAGTATAGACATGAAATCACAAACATATTTCACATTGGGGAAAAAAAATGAGTTGATTATTATCAAAACATAACAAAAATCTGTTTAGAATCCATTCGTGATGTGAAAATAACTCATTCAGATTTAAATTAATATGAATGTTATTGACTGTTATTGAATGTTGTTGACTTTTAAGGCAAAGGATTTTAGATTAATATTAGAAATGAGATTTGAAGACTTCAGCCTAAAATTTGCTCAAAATTGAGCTACTGGAATCATGAGCTTAATCACCTTTCTTTGGACCAAAACAGCAAACATGTCCCAGCTGCTCCCCAATAATCAAACAGAGTAGAAAGTGATGATTGCAGTCAAAACAGAATAAACTATGAAACTGAAGACTGATTGTAAAAATTTTTCTGTTTAAATGACAAGCTCACAGGTAAATCATTATTATGGTCATTGTCAGGAGTCTACATCAGAGCATCTCCAGTTCTGTTACAGCTGTACCCTGCCACAGAGCACCAGATAAACCCAAAATGATCATGCATTAAAGTGAATCAGTTTAAAGTATGGGATATGCCCAATGCAATTCCTTTACTGCGGGCAAATCATAACATGTTCTGCAGACTATATCATTAAATTTCAAATAGAAAATCACTGCTTTCACTTTTAGCTTGATTGAAAGGTATTTGGTATATCCATTTTTTGAAGCCAAAGTGATTAATCTCTGATTTGTGTTGAAGACAAGACTTTTGGCAGTATTACTTTTGTTTACGTTAAATATAGCTCACAGTGTGATTTGGACATGATCCTATTCACACTGAAATACAAAAGTAAAAAAAAAATCAAAACTTTTGTTTGAACACAGGATGTTCACACCCTTCAGTCTTCACCTGATTCGTTGAGATTAAAATGATGTGGTTTGCTTAGAGTAAAATCACCAGAATATTCAGCAGAACTTAATAAAGTTATAGCCCCTTAGGCTTGCTCTTGCATTTTAGTTGAGACACCATTTCTGTAAGTTTTTAAGGTCTACCACTTCATGCAGACCACAACCATGACTATACTCATCACTTTGGCATTGGGCTGGTAAATGAGATATGCCCACACAGTGCTTCTTGAAGTGCAAAGTCAGTGACTCTCATTTTCCAGAGTGAATGACTGCTAGGCACCCTTCCTTATAAAAGACAGATTCTCACTTCTTGCACTCTTCTTTATAAACTCTTACTTACTTTTCTAAACTCCTACTCACAAAACTTCTCTGTTGAGAATTAACTTCATCAAGAGCATTAAATAAGACAATACCCAAAGCCATATTAGAATACATCTCTCTCAATGTACACAGTTACAAAATATAAGTAAAATTGGTTTTAAATAACTGTATTTCTTTAAAAGTGGAAGATTCTGTTGTATTATTTAGAGCATTCACCAAAATACTGATGCCTCCCAGCCAGCAGCAGATTTGATGCTTCATCCCATGTAGCTAATAAAAGGACAGAAAGTTAAAGCTGCAACTGCTTCTTTCAAGTTAGAAGTGAAAAAAAAAAAAAAAAAAAAGGATCTTGGTCATTAAACCGAGTTTCAGGTTCTTTGCTCAGAGGTCATAAATGCATCACACCTTGAGCAATGGCAAAAAATAAAAAAATCCCCATCTGCTTAGTTTTATTACTGCACCATGTCCTTAGAGACTAAAAACATCCCAGTATCTTCAGCTGATGCAGTTCAGAAAAGCTTCAGTTGGGTTCACAGGGTAATTCACAACACCTGTAAACACCCCATGTTCAAACAACTATTACAAAGCAGTTGGTTGTACAGTTCCACATGACAAATATAAAGAAAATGTTGAGTAGGTTAGACGCACAGCTGTTGAAAAGTCAAAAACATTCTTGGTTTACCAAGCAGCAGAACATTGTAGGCTTTACTGTGTTCCCCTATACAATGTTTGCTCTCACATCTGTCAGGAAAGAGGAAAGGTGTGTAACTCCACTGCCAAAACCAAGGGGCATAACTAGGCTTCAGAATACTTCACTGTCTGACAAGTCAGCTGGTGGCAAAGGTGTTTTGACAACACTCAACTCACTGTGTCCTAATCCTCCATTCGCTGCACAAGTTAGACACCATTCAGAAAAACTGAATTTCACAGAAGCACTTAAACAGATAGCATTTGCCAAATCCAGCACTAATTTAAGATCTAGCAAACCTAAACTCTTAAGTAAAATTTCTGTTTTATGAAAAAGGCTATTTTGCAATCTAATTATTCCAGTAATTTACCTCAGAAACAGATGCCTCATTTAAAATAACAAGATGAGTAGCTTGCCACTGGGAGTATGAAGAGGACAAATATTTCCTTCAGAGTTATTTTACAGTTATTTTAATACCTATTTTTGCCTGCTTTCATAAGCCAGATCACAAGTAGCTAAAATCAATTGCAGTTAGTCTGGCATATTCACACCCCTACCATTCTGGGAGAGTTCTAGGCTCCTTAGAATCAGAAATTACACATCAAAAGCCTTGGTAATTTATTGCCATCATATCTAGACAAAGTACAGGTTTTTTCATATCATGTATGGACCGACATGAGAAAACTCATGTCTATTCCTCCCTCTCCACTGGTTGCCTGAGTTCCGTCACACTAATTAAGTCTCCTATTCTGTAAGAATGTGAGTCTGGCCTCTCTACCAAACAAAACTTGAAATAATTCTGAAGAAAACAATTATTAAAACCACTCAGAAAAACAAGGATGCAACAAGGCACATTTTTCGAGTTGCAGGTGATTCTGTCTTACTAAGGAACCACCATTCATTGCTGAGAAGTGGTTTTTAAGAACAGAAAACACTGAGCGTCTCACCAGTCTGATCTTCAATAAAATATCTGGTTTAACATCACATGATACATTAATAATAAAATTAGATAAAGTATAGTTTAATAAAGGAACTCTAAAACAGACAGGAAGGCTAAAGTAAAATGACAGAAGATCTTTCATTGTTTAAAGGAACATTACCAAAACAAATTCCTCTAACTTTGGAACATACATTACTTAGCACCTCTTTCTGTACTTCTGTAGTTAATACAAATGCCAATCTGAGATTAAGAAGTACAAAGGAAGAGGGTAGACCTCACAGAAGGAGGGTAGACACCTTACAGAAAGAAAACCATCTGTAGGACAGAATCAACAGAGATGAGATGATACTCAACCAAACAAAATTGCAAGGATGTGCTTTTACACACTATAGGCATAGGTTTTTGTTACAGCTAGAATGTCACTGAGCAGAAACAAATGGAATACAGAGGACAAAGGTGCATTAATCAAGCACCACTAGCACTTGTCACAAACACCCCAAGTCAGCAGTTTCAGGATGACCCAATGCAATTCACCACCTTTTTGATGTTCGGCTGAAGGGCAGAGTGCTGCAAAGTGTTGTGGAACCCCAGCCACCCAGATTGCCACACCAACAGGAACCCACCAACCCTTCTGAGTTTTCCTCTTAAATAGTATTCTCTTTCATACTACACAAGTGTTAATGTAAAAGCAAGGGATGAATTCAGTCTAACAGTCATAAATTAAACATAGATCCCTGGTAGGTTAGAGAAAAGAGGAAATTATGGTAAGTTCATCCAAGTCCTGTACAAAGACAAACTGGGGTGAAGTTCTGCAGGGGACCACAAAAGTGGCAGCACAAAGGGGTGCAGCACGTGGACATAAAAATATCTAGGAGAACTTGTCTACATTGCAGAGAAGTCGAGTGGATGCAGTTGTAGTAAAAAACAGTCACACTCTCATCAAAGATGCAGAGTAAGAAAATTAAATTATCACAAAGTGCAGTAAGGAAAATCCCTTACTGGAGAGTAAGTGCAGAAACAGGCCACCCACAAGTTATGGAGCCTCTGCCATCAAAGATAGTCAAAGCTCATCTGGGAAATTTCCTGAGCAATCTGCTCCAACTAGGAAAGCAACTAAACCATGTGATCTGCAGAGGTGTCTTCCAACTTTCATGATCCTATCACATAACTTAACAGCCATACACTATGCAGTCCACAGAAGAGAGTTAATTAATGCTGCATCACTCTACTTGCACTTGTCTGAAATTAGGATTAAAGGTGAACTCATGGAAATAGTAGTTTGGGGCAAGGGTGCCCACATCCCTTTCAGGGATGTTGTAAGAAATCTTTTTCTCACACAGAATACATTAAAAGAAATGTATATAACTGATACACCTATAAAAACTGGGAAAAAAATTGGGAGGTGGTCTGTAAGACTCCCAAGAGATCTTGTACAGACATGTAGTCAACAGGCAATGTCAGTACTTTTCAACTGAAAAGGTTAAAAACAGTACACTTACTGTTCCAAGATAAAAGATTGTTTAGTCAAATCTGCTCACTTTAACTTTGAAAACATTTTGAAGGTATAAATACAGAAACAGAAATTTATTTTTATTTTAGTGTGACAGCATATGATTAATTCATAGTGCACACACTCATAATGACTATTGTCACAAAAATACTTTATGTTCATTTTTGTATTGCTTATTTTTATACAAAAGGAAAAGCAGGAGTTAAAAACAAAAGTTACACAAAGCTCTTAGGTATTAACTACAAGTCTTAACTACAGTGAGATATTCTAGTGTTAACCAGCAAGTCAGCTCCGCATTAAAAGTAAACACACTGAAAGACAGGTTATACATAAAGTCAATTACACCATTAATCTCTGTTTACCTATAGCACAATTTCCAGAAAAGCTGCCTCTGAGGAGTTCCTAAAGAGAATAGTTAGAAAACTTTAGGCCAACAGCACTTGTCATGAGTTCCTTTCAATAATTATTAACAGAAGACTCTTAGTTCAAGCAGCCTACTTTCAATAAATTACCATGCTGCTAACAGGTCCACTTTGAAACAACGGCACAATCATCTCAGTGACCCACATAAAGCCATTTCAAGCACAGCATTATCAGATGGCTTAGCATTAATTATAACATAGGATGACTGACTTCACAATTCTTACATTTACTTTTGTCTTTCATGTTTTTATTCAACCAATTTAGCTATACATACTACTATGAATTATTACTGTTGAAAAGAGGAAACTTTGGACAGCTTAAAAAGGGCCAGCTATAATCACCTCCATTGTAACAGAACAATGCTTTGACTTTCCTCTGGGAAAGGCAATGCAAAACTGAATTTGCTTACACATACTAACTTTATGAGGAAAGAAACCCAGTCCCAATAGAAACTGAAAATCAATCTTTCACTCTTCAGTAATTACTGCTTATGAACTGAAAAAATTAAGAAAGCTTCGCCATTATATACAGCAGATATGTCTGAACTTAGCACCAAATTGTATTTGTTAATGGTGTCATTTCTGCCAATATATGTCACAGAGACAAATTTGCTATGTTTCTGAAATATTATGTTACATATTATCCTACATGCAATTTTTTATAAAAGACATAGACAATTTTCTTACTAGAGCTTAGTAGCTCAAACATTTTACAACCAAATCTGTAAATACAAGGCTTTTTTCTTCTTCAAGCTAAGATTATTGTTCATTCCTCGTTTACATATGGAAATGAAAAGACAGTGTATGAAAAAATACATAGTAAAAATATTTTGTGTATATTGATTTTTTTATTTTGCCTTTTTTTTTTCCTTTAATTTCCCTAAAGGAGAAAAAAGTCCTATCTGCCTTTAAAAGTCAGGCAGACAATGTAGCCTCTCACAGTTCAAAAGTCAGCTCCAAAACAAAGAATGCAAGTAATTTAATTATGTAAAAAATTGCAAAGCACAAATTTTTGAAAAGTTGGTTGTTCTAAAGGCAAGATATGCTTCTTGTAACAAGCAAAGCTCTATCTCAGCTAATTGACATACTAGGTAGCATCATAACTGTGTAAGGTTAGCATTTAAAAAGAAAGCTTCTTTCATGCTAGTGTACTCCTTAAAAGTCTATACTTATACGACTCTCAGGGTGCACTTCTAATTCTTCTTCTTTTGCTGATATACAGAAAAATGTAAGAAAACATTCTGGGCTTTTGTAATTTCATGACTCCACACACCAAGCTAATCTGCCCAGACAAAATACTATTTCATAACCTCTGATACATAGGCAGGTAGCTAACTAATGCCTTCATCAAGTTACACCTGTACACTGGTTTAAATAGATGCAATCAATTAGCATGGAAGACATTCATGTTAATAATGCACAAGAAACTGGATTTATCCTACTGATCCTTCATTTCTTATCTTTATAAATCTCTTACAAAGAAAATAAATTAACTCAAGATTTTAGCCCAAATATGTGGTACTGCAGCCCCAGGCTCTGTTTTGGAAAGGAGCTATTGCAATAATTGGACCCCACGCAGATATGCCAGCAAATCTTGATTTGAAGTTGTTACATTAGGCATTGGTCCAATTCCTCTATAAAACAGGAGAACTGTATCAGGTCTCAATCCACAAATAATGCTGTGGATGAGAAGGTCGCCTGTTGGTTGAAAATACACCACTTTCCATGGACAGGTTCCACAAAAGAGAACACATTTCAAACACAAGATCTTATTTCCACATGCTTCAAATGATCCAGTTGAAGAATATAGAAAACTGCCATTAACAAAGACTTTTAACATTGTTGGCTCATACATCTCATCTGTGGTGACACAATCATTCAGACCACCCAAAATCTTTAAAATCCATTAAATCTTTAAAACTGGTGCATCCTGAGATGCCACTGAGCTGTAACCATA